>OY725351.1:3160919-4360919 GCA_963243735.1 Neocrepidodera transversa | reverse complement strand
TACTTTTAACCGGATATTTTCAAATATTTTAGAGTATGGCAGACAATAAGAGGGGCAAGTTTTACGTCCAAACAGGAGTGTCTTCTTTTAGATTTGGTAAAAAAATATGCAAATATAATTGAAAATGAAAAAACCAGATTCAAATTCAAACAAAAATAAAGCAGAGATTTGGAAAAAAAATTGAACAAGGATGAAAAATTCTCTTTTTGAAATTGAATCCTGTTGACGAATTTGTAATAAGATTTTTAAAATCTCAAATGGAACCTAAATAACTAGTGCAGGATAATGAGAATCAAGAGGTGCAAAAATATTCGACGCACTCTCGATTTTGAAAACTTTATCCAATAATGAAATTTGAATAAAAATAAAATCTCTTTGGATTTCTTTAAATTTATAAGTTCATTTAATCGAAAATAAATTCTGCATAATTCCTTTTAACTTTTTACCAATTTACACAAATCAATTATCTTATGACCTGGGATTAATACACACTGTAATATAATTTTTATATGCATGATATTTTTGTATTTTTTTTTATAAATTATACATATTATAATGATACCAGAAGTGTAATTTAGATCTTTGTTTACCAACCCATGAAATTTAAAAATAATGGTTAAAATCATGTACCTTTTATGTAATAATGTCTATTATTTTCAATCATTTGTATTGAGGGTGCCTTGGATAAATTCTCACAATGAAAACCTATTTACGTATTTATAAAATATAAAATTAAATTAATACATTACAGAATATGATATGTTTTGTAGTAAATATTTATTGTCTTATAACGCAGTCTAAAAAAAATTGGTTTAATGTTACACTTTAAAGTAAAAGGATCATGAGTCCTAAAATTCTCCAGTTTCAGTACGATTTTTGACTGTTAATTTTTACCAGAGTCATTTCCCCGGTGTAGGATAAAAAATATATGAGTAATAAAATCCAAAATCAAATACCACAAATTTAAAATTAAATTTGTGGTATTTGATTTTGGATTTTATTACTCATCATTCAAGCACATTCAAGTTTATGGATAACTTGTTGGAAATAAAAAAAAATTAGCTGTGTCACCCCAGAACTTTCCCGACTTGACCGTAGAGAATATTATTATTATTTTAATTACAAAATACTAAGCATTACATTAATTTATGGTACACATTAAAAATCAATGTTGATAATGACAAAAGTTGCGCATGCACACTGATAAAATCATGTGCGAAAACTATTGGGAATTCGGGAAAAAAATCCATACAAAAGTTGTAGGGAATTGTATTCTTTACAACTTTGCACTGAAACATTTTGCACTAAAGGGCATAATTTACCTCCAATTTTGAAAAAATGGAATATCCTAAATGTGTATTTTTCTCGCCATCTAGCGGCAAAACTATGAGGAATTCTATAAAAAGTTAATTGTTAAAGTTAAAGAAAATTTGATGCTTTACAACTTTGCACAAAAAAATTTTGCACTAAAATGCATTTGTTTGTCCTCAAAATCAAGAAAAACTAGAGAAAACCTACATGCACATTTTTCACGCGCCCTCTAGTGGCGTAACTATTGGAAATTCTAGAAAAAGTTTAAGACAAGAGTTGTTGGCAATTTTATACTCTAAAACTTTGTACTACAACATTTTGCACTAAAGTGTATTATTTGTCCTCAAAATTAAGAAAAACTAGAGAAAACATACATGCACATTTTTACGCGCCCTCTAGTGGCGCAACTATTGGAAGTCCTGGAAAGAGCTTAAGGCAAAAGTTGTAGGGAATTTTATGCTCTAAAACTTTGTACTATAACATTTTGCACCAAAGTGTATTGCTTGTCCTTAAAATTTAAAAAAAGTAAAAAATTGTTACATTTGTATTTAATTAATGTTGGTCTTGAGGACCTTTTACTGTACCAATTTAAACCAAAATCTAATGGTCGCATTCTAGACACACACCGAGCCTCCATACCAAATTTCAGCTTGATTGGTCAAACGGTTCGACAGTTATCGGGGAAGATAATACACAGACACACAGACAGACCATACGCTGGAAATGGTTTCAATCTTCGTGGGGGACCTCAAAATGGATATTTCCATCGATATCTCGATTTTTTTTGCTCGTTCACCTTACTTTCCCTTTGATGGGTCCGGGAAAGTAATATATGTAATAAAATAAACTGTTACAAAGTGGAAAATTAAGTTAATCAAAATCTATATTTTTTAAATGAATTATTTGTTTATTTTTTAAAATATTCAGTTTTGACAATCATCTATTGGATATAAGAATTAAATACACGTATCAATTGTTATTCAGATTGACAAAATATTTACATTTTTAAAAGTAAATTTAAAATTATTGTCTGTACTTTTTTAATTAATTATTAGTATTTTCACGTATGCTCTGTGAATTTGTAATATATTAATAAATCTATTTTTATATGTTTTTTATATATAAATGATATACAGGGAGCGCTAAATAAACGATTAGACTCATTTCAGATATTTAATAGTATATATAATAATTGATATAGGGCTATAGGAATTTTAGTAGATGATCTATGAACACGGTTGGGGTCACTGTAAAGAAATTATTTTGTCCCTGGTTTGAACTTGTCCGAGTTAATAATATATTTTTATACATTTAATTTTGTTTTACTAAAAGAAAAGTTAAACTAGGCAAAAATAACTCTAGAAAATTAAATGCGCCTACAATTTATAAAATGTAAGAAGAACAAATGATTCCTACATTAGATTAAATGCTTAAAATACTAAGACAGAAATTAAATGAAGAAGAACCATTTTAGAAAACTAGATTATCCATTCTCGAATGTGGTAAAATTTATCAAAGGAGATAATGAAACTCGAAGTCAATACCACATAATGTATTTAAAAAGGTTGAAAAGATCTTAAAGATCTAGTCGCGACATGACATGTTTCGGCTCAGATGGCCATCTTCAGGCGATAAAATTACAAAAGTGCTATCGTGAGTACAATATTTTTAAATAAAAAATAAAAATGAAAAAGACAACTTACAATGTTTTAAGGTCAGGTAAAACTTAATTAATTGTTGTTAACAACTATTATTGAATTTATGAACATCAAATTGTGGAAAAATTTTCTTAAAATGTAATTGGGTGATATTAGATATTTAAATGGTAACATATCTTAAATGTGTAAATATGACAAAAAATTAAGAAGTTAATTATGTTATAATTAGTGGTATGAATTATACCAATTGTAAAAATTGTAAAAATGTTATGACTTTGATAAATTCTACTAATCAATTTTGACATATATTTCGCTGTATCAATATCAAAATCTGCTAATATTTCTGTAGTTGTGTTGACTGAAATGTCGTTTTTAATGAAAATGATAAACCATGTTTCATTTGGTTTTATATCATTCTTAGACACAAGTAAAAAGCTGGGGCGCTCTTTTTTTGATAATTCCATCTAGTTCGTGTAAAAAGAACAAACAAAAAGTAATTGGAGAAAAATCGAATTTTTCTTACCGTTTCGATAGCCGAAGGGAAACCGAGAGTGGTTTTTCGGCCCATTTTCAGGAACACCGTGACAGTGTATCAAATGCGCGTTTTTAATGCAATACCTTGTTTATATTATCTTACATACTAAATTTAACCGCAAAAAAATAATCAGTACAGTACTAATGACAAACTAATGAACGTCTGTATAGAATTCAGAAATAATAATAATACGGATATGATACCGAAACTTTTTGTTTTAATTTAATCGTATCTACGTTTAAATGTTGTAGAATTCAACTGATATATTTACTTCCTATTTTACTTTCATGGTTCGTTGACATAACTAACATGGCTCAAATATTATTTTCCTACAAATTTTATAATAACATGTTGACATATTTAAAAACAATTTATAATGAAAACTGTTCTAGAAATTAAAATATCTCTATTCATATTAAAAATATCCGCATGAGAATTTTGATTGGTACACCCTATATATATTTTTTGGAATAAAGGTAATTAGTCAATTAATCTATAAATTTGTTTATTCTACTTCTAATGTTTGGATATTTTTAAGTCATCTTCATGGCCATTTATTTAACTATACACTATAAAAATCTCTTAATTAATCTAAATTAAATTTTATTGACTTAAAGTAAGAACTACATTAATTTACGTTTGGTTAGTTCCTTTATTTTTTTGTTTGTCAGTACATACATAATTAATAAGTAATTTTGTTTCCTCTACTTTTAGTGTTGAAGAATATGGTCACCACTAACTTTTAGTAATTAAAAAAAATTTGGTTGGCATAACAATGTCGAAACGTTGGAAATAAAATGAAAACCAAATTTGCACTTTAAGTAATAACCTTTTCAAGAAATAAAACAAATATATATAGGACGTTTCATTGGTTTGCCACTTTGTCTATTTTTCCCTGCTTTTTCCTATTTTGTGCTGTTTTTCATTATTTTTTCATATTTTCCCTATTTCCTTTATTTCTTTCTATTTTTCACTGTTTGTCCCTATTTTGCTATATTTTCCCTATTTCTTTTTGTTTTTTTTACTTTATTTTTCCCAATTTCTTCCTATTTTGCACTGTTTTTCAATATTGTTTTGTATTTTCTCCTATTTTTGCCGTATTTCATTTATTTTTCCCGATTTTTCTTTATGTTTCTCTTTTTCCCTGTTTCTCTTTATTTTGCTTTATTTTCTCTATTTTACTTTATTTTTCCGTCATTGATTTATTTTCACTATTTTTCCCTACTTTTCCCAATTTTTTTTATTTTCCCCTATTTTGAATCAGCAAAGAATAAATAACTTTAATTAATGAAAAATTACAACCATTTTAAAAAACGCCTAAAAAATATTACACGGGGTAAAAACATATGATGTTTTTAGTAAGGCCAGAAAAAATCACGTTAACAATAAATACAAGAACTATACGCAACATAATTTATGGGCATTACGAATTTTCACAATTTTTTACGATTTTTTGCGTTTTTTACAGTTTTTAACGATTTTTTACTAGTTTTTACGATTTTTTACGATTTTTACGATATTATCTGTTTCGATATGTTTAAAAATGGCGGAGATATAATTTTTTATTGATATTTCAACCTCCTCCAGTTTCAGATCGGATAAAAAAAAGTTTTATACAAATTGTATTTGAAAATTGTAAATCCATATAGTGGTTTCTTCCTATCATTTCTATTCTTATGTCATTTTTTGTTTTTTCTATTTTATTATCTGTATAATTTTTTAATTCTTCTATTTTCTGAATCATTTCATTTTTTTCTTCTTTCAATTCTTGTGTTATCTCTCCAATCTTCTTTTCCAAATTTTTTCCCATTTCTTTCTGACTATTATGCAATTTTTTCCCGTATCATCATTTGTTTTAGAACATCCATTACGTTTTCTAGCTCTTCCTGTTTCTTTAGTTTTTCTTGTTTCGCTCTTCTTTTTGTTGAAATATTCATCATCATTTTTTTTTATCTCTTACTTGATTAATTTTTTTTTAAATTTCCAGATAATTAGTCAACCAGGACTGATCATCATAGATATGACATCTGAAATGACCTGGCATCATTATATTTTAAATTTTCATATCAATATATTCATTTAAATTTTTATTTTCGAAATAAAAAATATTTTATATTATTCATATGTATAATATTTTTAATCACAAGAAATCGTTTATGGGGGGGGGGGGGCTAGCTTTTGTGACGTAATATTTGTTTGGGGGTTGCTGAGAGTGTGACTTAGCGTGACGCTGGGGGTGGGAGGGTCCAATAAGGTAAAATTCTGCGTGACGTATTTTATGGACGGCCTCTAAATATAAAACTTCACCCTGTATATGAATTTTTCTAATTTTCGTTATAAAAACTATAATAATAACGTAAACAAATCAAAATCTTAGAGTATTTGGCACAGTTTTAATAATTCTAGTTTTAATTACTAAATTTCACGATTCATTGTTTTTAAATAATATTTACGTATGCACCTACTTTAAATAGTCATAAAAGTTTTTAATTTTATGAAATAAAACTCAATCTAATGTGTGTTGGGCACTTTTAATTTTATTACTAATTATCCAACATATGTTAAAAATACTAAGTAAGAAAAAGAGATACTTAAAATTACGTTACATAATAAATAAAAGAAATTAATGATTTAAGATATTTTAAAAATCTAGCATGTATGCAATTAAGTAAGGGATAAATCCCGATATGATCAGAGCTGGTGTAAATAATTTAGTGTTATACGATCAAGAAAATGCAATGAAAGGTACCCGCACCAAATACATTGATTTTGGGCCTCTGTCGATTTTCTTCAAACTTTAATATGTTATTATATAGGTCAAAAGAAGCAACTTTCTTATGAACTACAACTTTGCAGCTATACAGGGTGAGTCATTATATTTCGATCAAGTTAATCAAATAAAATCAATAAATCTACATTTTTAGTGTTAGAAATCAGTCAGTATGTATCACTGACTCCAAATATTTACCAAGGGGAACAAGTAGGTTTTTATTTTTTTCAGAATATTTTTTTATTTAAATGAACACAATGCTTCAGTGTATATGGAAAGAAACAACTTCCTTTGGGACACCCATTTTACAGTATAAGTCTATAGGTATACTATTTCAGTATTTATTTATACTATTTCAGTAATCAAAGAAACTTAGATTAATTTAAGTGTTTATATTAACCAAACTATTTTCTAACTTAACAAAAAATTAATGAATAATTGTTAACTGTAACATGAAATAAATGTGACATAAATCATGTCAAGTCTCACGACACATAACTAAAAGTAGGCTAAATTGAACGATAAAGTAATAACTCTATAGCAAAACTAAATTAGTTTCTCATAGTATAAATGCGACACTACTAGTATGGAACAATAACTGGTTTGCACTTTTTTAAATGACTTAAGGCAAATATCTGTTTGCTGCATCAGAAATATTACGTAAAAGAGCATCCGAAGGATACTTTATATTTTCTTCATGTCGTGCGTAACCAAGATACTATAACAGACATGAGCACATGTACCTATTGTTCGTGCTCCACTTTTACACGTAGAGCTCGATTATTTTGAGATGAGTACATTTCGTCATAATGTGCAGTAACCAATATGAGTTTGTAGGCGTGGTCAGAGAGCTTTAACTGTGGTCCGAGTCGCCTGTCGCTCATGAAATTTGGATTCAGTAGCGCAGTGTTACTTATTTGTACTTGTTGCATTTATTTAGCTATTTTGAGTTTTCTTTTGTTTTTGTGCTACGATTTGTTTGTCTATCTATATAAACTTTAATTTAATTCATTTTGTGTGTATTTTGGTAAGTACATTTAAATGCAACTAAATAATAATCTAAGACGAAACCGTACATTCTGAAATATTTTAAATTCGTTCTGAGCCTTTAATTTGTATCCTATTTTTATGACATTTTCAAAAATGCTAATGAAACCTCAATTTTTAGCTTGTTGTTCGAAATGGAACAAAAAAATTATTAGGCAGAAAGCGCCAAGTTCTTCAAAGCCAAGCCAAGGAAATAATTTCACGCCTGTTAAACTCTATGAAAAACGAGGCTAAAGATTGTTCATCAAAAACCATATTCCGTATGATGCTAAAATGACCAAACCAGAACTGTACAGATTAATTAAAGCTCACAGACCCCCACCGAATTTTCTTTTAGATGATCTTCTTGAAGAAAATGGTCACAAAGTATTACGGTTGCCTCCGTATCACCCTGAACTAAATCCCATCGAAAAAATATGGGCCACAGTAAAAAATTGGGTGGGTCAACATAATACAACATTTAAGTTGGATGATGTTGAAAAGTAAGCAAGAAAAAAATTTGAAAGCATAACGTCGGAAGAATGGGCAAACGTGGTGGACCATTCCGCAAAATATGAGGATACATATATTCAAAAAGAACATCTGATGGATGAATATACAGATTCCCTCATATTTTGCGTCAATACGGGGTCATCCGATGAGTGGGATTCCGAAATTTCGGACTCCGAAGATAGTGATGAAAACAGTTAAACTTATAAACATTTTAATAAAATATAAATTATTTATTTAAACTTTAAGTTGTTTTATTACTTTAAAGTTTAACAGCAATTTAACTAACAAATAGTTAAAATTTTAAATGCTACTTTTTACTTTAAAGTATTTTGATTTTAAAATATTTTTTTAATGTACACACGCCACTGTTAAAATATCAGATACCCCTAGCGCAGCAGATTTGAACTTAGCGCCATAAAATAAGGTCCACAAAGTTTATGACGTGCTGCGCCAACTGGGGCGTGGCCAAAACTAAATGTACTCATCTCAAAATAATCGAGCTCTACAATAGTAGCTGACTATAGGATCTTCTAGTATTTGATTAAATTCATTAAAAGTTATATATGCTTGGTAACCAACGTAAATCTTGAGTATATCTTTACCCTAATAGGAGTGGGTTCTAAAAGTTGATACTTGGTTATGAATTCATTATTTGCTTCGCGATTAAAAGTATCTTGGATATAAGCTGGATCTAACTTTACTTGTTAAATACCAAAAGTTTTATACCTCAAAATATTTCAAAGATAATCTGGGAAAACCCTGAATTTTTTCTGCGGTCATCCATGGACCGCCGCCTCCTTTTCTTCTCATGAGATTTTCGTTAAAACAACTGATCTGCATTATATTTTCATTTTCTCTAACTATATTTAACATTCTCCTTGCTACTTCCTTATTTGCATAATTCATCTGAATTGATTCATGAAACTTGTTTATAAAGTCACATGCAATTTTTAAAAAATCCTGAAGATTTATACAATGTTCTAATGGAACCATATTTTTAAATGGGAATTTCGTGATTCTACGATCCATCTAGTTTTCGTTATCAATCTGGATTTATTTGCCTCTTCGGTCTTAAATTGATTTCTTCGCTCTTAATTGCAGATTTTTTATTAATAAAAATATAAATTGGGAGACTGGTGAATACTAGTCCACCCTGACAAATGTTTGAAGTACATAATGGCTAATTGCTATCTATTAAACAGATTAAATAAGTTAATTTTGTGCCAATGCTGCTGCCTTTATAGTATAAAAGTCAGAACAAATGTAGATTTAGTGATTTTATTTGATCAATATATAATGACTCACCCTGTATAGGTGTAAAGTTGTAGTCCATAAAAAAGTTGCTTCTTTTGACCTATATAATAACATATTAAAATTTGAAGAAAATCGACAGAGGCCCAAAATCAATGTATTTGGTGCGGGTACCTTTTAGGTGGACATTTCGAAATCTTGTTTCTTTGTAGTAGATTTGTTATTATGTATTAATTTTAGTTAATTTCTTAATTTCAAAAAAAAAATAGCAAATAACTATTGTCATATTTTTTATTATTTTACTTTTTGATAAATAATTGCTTTCATTTCATTTTTGACTTTAAATTACATCCATTTGGTAAATATTCAAAAACAACTGGTAGAAAAATGTTTATTGAAGCTTGCAAAATTTTGTATAATAAAATATAATATTTAATTTAAGTATAACGAAAGTGTTACAAAAAAATAATACCGGTTGAAATGACATGGTTTGTAAAAAATAAATATTAGGGTCAAATTAATTAAAAGAATATTTAAATATGAACCTGTATCTTTAATAACGAATTCTTTCTTATTTTTTAATAAAATAACTGTATTTATCATAAGAAAACATTGTACATTTTATAAAAAGTTTTTGATTAATATTACTAATACGTTATTAATTTGCATTCAACTCGTTCAAAATTATCATAAAATAATTTAAATAACACATGAATGAAAAAAAATTAGCTGTTTGAAATAAGTTGATAAAATATGTAAACCCTCAAAAAAATATATAAAATAGAGATATCATTCGTCTATTTTTACTGAGCTGGATTTTTTTAAAATTTCATTTCATTAAAATTATTTCTTTGGTTTTTGCTCTTTAAATCATCTATAAACACATGATTATTAAAAATAATAGATACGATAAGACTCATTTAAATTTAAAAATAATGAATAAAAAGTTTAAGGTACTTACTAATTATAAAGGGTAAATCTAGCTGATAGTTCCCCAGTCAAAATTCTGCAAAAACACACAGTTAAAAAACGCACACATTTTTTTTTAACAATTACTCACAAAAAAATAAATAACAAAATTTTACTGGTAAACAGACCCACGACTTTGACCATTTTTATAAATAAATAAATAAAATAAGAAAAATATTAAAATCCGATGTTTATTTCACAAACATGTATTATGATGTATACAAATTTTGAACGGGCATACACTATATATTGCAAATATAGAATTCATTTCGATTTGAAAGGAGAAAGCTACGAAACGCAGGAAACTGACATTTTAATACTTGCAACTATGCCCGATACCTATAAGTTTTAAACGTACACTGAAAAATAAAATGACTACCAAATACAAATATATAGTATTCAGCAACTACTCGAGAGTAATAACTTCAGGTACCGTAATTTTTAATGTGAATGATTTGAATATTGTATTGTGTAGTCGTATCATCGAATAAATTAGTATGTCAACTATGTGTCCAGGTACCGATACTTGTCCTATAGTACCCAGCGGTTTAATCTGATTTAATCAAAAAGTATACAGGGTGTTTCATCACTCAGTTTTCAAGTCTTAAAATGATACACTCCTATTATTATTACTGAGGTATAATAGCGTATTAAATTCGTGATTTTTGAGAAAATTTCTATGTGAAACTAGAATCTCTGAAAATATTGTGGTAGTTTGTAAAAACCCTAATACTATCTAATTTTTAAACTTCAACAACAATTTGAAGACTAACGGCCAAGAGGTAACATTATGTTTCCTCAACTTATTTTAACTTCTAAATATTTCTTAACATTTTGTAAATTTATCTGAGCTAATAAATGTTTCGGTGTTTAATAGTGTCACGTAAACGTCGAAAAATCGGTCCTTTAACGGTTAATGAAAAAACATTTATATTCAATTATTTTAAAAGATTTACGGACAATAAAATATGTAGAAGTATTAATGACACAGTGGAATTAGTGGGTAGTATTTTTGATGTTATACAAAAAATGTGATGAATTTCAAAGACGTAGGTAAAGCTCCAGAAAATTCAAAATATAAAAAAAGGTATGATACGAAATATACATGATTTCTTCTTTAGAAAAGTTATTGCCTCAGTTTGAGATTATTCTGAACTGATTTTATGGTGACGAAGGCTCTGAAGATGGTCGTCGACCGAAAGCAATTTTTACTAAATTGTCTTTATTTATAATTATAGTCCTACTCTCCTTTCCAAGTTTCCAATCAAAAAAAGAATCTCAGGGCTGTAAATATATATGTTCTTAAAACAAAACAATTGACTGATATTTTTTTTAATAAGCAACTTACACGCTCAGTGGAATTTACTGACAAAACATGAGATCAGTAAATGAGGCCAAACCGGAGGATCCCTGGGGGCCTGACGGTACTTTTGGGCCTGACGGTACTTTTGGGCCCGATCTGACGTTGGGTCAATTGGGTAGGCCCGAACTTGAGGAAAAAAATTTCTCCACGTCGGTCGGTCATCGGGGGCCTGACGGTACTTTTAGGCCCGATATGACCCTGAGTAAGTCTGGTGGAACCAAAAGTGAGAAAATAAATTACTCCCCGCCGGTCGGCCGTCTTGGGTACCCTCAGCATCCGAAAACAAAGATTATGTATAATAAGACGAGACGGGCGCAGACGAATTCCGCCCGACGGTTAAAAAATTGGATACGGTATAAAAGATAGTCAGTGGAAAAGGATTATAGTGATTATAGGATTTTACTAAGATTTTTGGGATTTTTAATATATCGACCAATGGAGCTCCTCGAAGGAGGCTAAGGAGGCTCAGCCTCCTCACCAATTTATCCAGCAAATAGCACCAGAAATATTTTGTTGATCATTCTTCATTTTATTTCCTGTTTTTTAAATTTTACGATTAATTCCCCATTCTCAGTAATTATTTTTGAATCTGACAACAGTGCCCTGAGATAGATTCATCAACTCTGTGTATATATTCAACCCTAAACTCGTGGTGCTCAACACAGTTGACGTTTTTCGAACAGTCTAATTGCTAAATACTGTAAAAAATAGCTGAAATGACAACATCCTCCGTAGGCTAGCCTCTAGCCTGTCGTCACATTAAAATAATCATTTTACTGTGCTGTCCAGCGTTGTCATCCGTACTATAATTATAGTATTTGTACGACAATTAGAACTTCATGTGCTATAGAATTTCAAAGTAAATATAGTACGCACTTTGTACCATAATTTTATATTTTCACAAATCATAACAACATACCAAAGGTTTTTGCAATATACTGATCAATCACTGATAAATTTCAAAAACCGATTTGAATAATCTGGAATAGCACTTACAGCTCTAATAGTCATGCACCCGACTGAAATTTGCTTCAGTCAGTAATTCTGTCGCAGACGAAGGATCTATGATTTTTAAGGATTTTTAAGATTTTTTTAAGGATTTTAAGGAATTTTTGACGATTTTTGGAATTTTTAAGGATTTTCAAGGATTTTCAAGGACTTTTAAGGATTTTTAGGGATTTTTAAGAATTTTAAACCATGTTCAGGGGTTTTAATGTCTTTTTAAGGATTATTTTAGGATTTTTAAGAATTGCTAAAGGTTTTTAAGTAATTTTAAGTCTTTTTAAGAATTTTTAAGGGTTTTTAGGGATTTATAAGGATTTTTTAAGTATTTTTTAAGAATTTTAAGGGTTTTTAAAGATTTTTACGGATTTTTAAGAATTTTTAAGGATTTTTACGAATTTTAAAGAATTTTTAAGGATTATTATGGATTTTTCAGGATTTTTACAGATTTTAAAGATTTTTTAAGGATTTTTACGGTTTTTTAAACATTTTCAAAGACTTTTAACGATTTTGATGGATTTTTAAGAATTGTAAACCATGTTTAGGGATTTTAATGTTTTTGAAGAATTATTTTATTAACTTTAAGAATTGTTTAAGGTTTTTAACTAATATTAAGTCTTTTTAAGTATTTTTAAGGATTTTTACGGATTTCTAAGGATTTTTTTAAGGATTTTTTAAGGATTTTTAAAGTATTTTTATGAGTTGCGTAAGATTTTTAAGGATATTTAGACTTTTTTATGGATTTTAAGGGTTTTTAAAGATTTTTAAGGATTTTCAAGGATTTTTATAGTTTTTTAAGGATTTTTAACAATTTTTAAGGATTTTTGAGGACTTTTAAGAATTTTTAAGATTTGCGTAAGATTTTTAAGGATTTTTGAGGATTTTAAGAATTTTTAAGATTTGCGCAAGATTTTTAAGGATATTTAGAATTTTTTAAGAATTTTAAGAGTTGATTCGTTGTTTTTTCAAAGCCAACTTGATATTACAGATACAATTTTATAATCCAACATGATTTTATGTAAGAAACACAAAAAGTTTAAATTTATTTTTCTCGAAAACGGTTCATGATAACGATTTAAAAGAAGCGGACAATTTTTATGAAAATTATCTTGAATTTTTCAAATTCGGTGTCGGATGCATAAAAAACTTTAAAATATTTTTTTTTAAATAAAAATACCTGACACGCTTGTGATGGATCTAAATAAAATTATTTAATAGCGATCGACGGTTTGTAACTGTTTATTGATTATACCAATTTTGAATTTTTTAAGTAACGGGATTTTTGAATAATTTGAAGAAAACTCATATAAGGACGTCTTCTTCAAGGGCTGTAGCTCCCTTAGGAAGCATTTTAGGATTAAGGTAATTTGAGCTAAATCGACTTACAATCACCTCTAGTAATGCAGTTTCCGTTTGGCAGAAGAGTTCCTGGACACCCTACCCTGTATTAGACAACATATTTATGCAGCTAGACGCTCAGTTTTACCACCGATACCAAAAAAACATTAAAGATGGGTATGATACAGTAAGTACCATGGAAGTTAAATTTATAAAAAATGACAATTTCTTGTTGGTCAATGACTCTGATACGAACATAATTATATTTTCATGTTATACCAATTTACATTTTTTATGTTCTGTATATGTTCTTTATGTAGATGATACATTTCAATATTGCAAAGAGTTTTTTTTCAGTTGTATACTATTCTTGGGTACAAAAATGGCCAATATGTGCCTCCAATGTTTGTTCTTCTTCCAAGTAAAAGAAGTTTTGTGTATTACAGTATGTGGAAACTTATTATAGATAAATGTAAACGTATATTTAGCTAACCCCCCCCCCCCCCCCTTTCGGAACTTTTACTGAGTCGTCCATCCATATACTGCTAATTTTTTTTTGATACAAAAATGATTGGCCCTGGTCTAATATTTTATTTATTCCATTTTTTCCTAGCGCTTAAATAATAATTATTTCAACTTTATGTATTCAATTTGTTCACTAAAGCAAGGAAATAAGCTAAGTACTAGACCGGACTAATGCAATAATATTTTTGCAACACTCTCTATAATTTATTCGCAAACAAATTTCAACATTATTTAAAAACACATGAGGTAAATAAACTGTAGTTAAAATTTTAGTATCTAAACATTCAACAATGCCTTTTGACACTATATTTAATTAAGAAAATAAAATAATTTAAATATAAAAAAATAAGACACAGCCTTAATCGAGAACAAGTAATTGCAACATTTTTCGGAAAAATTTTGAAACGATGAAGAAAAAGATGGCAGAAAAAGGATGAAGAAAAAAGGATGAAGCAAAAAGGGCGAAAGAATAAGAATGAAGAAAAAAGGACGAAGAAAAAAGGATGAAGGTAAAAGGATGAAGGAAAAATGATAAATGAAACAGGATAAAGGAAAAAGAATGAAGGAAAAAGGATGATGGATTTTTTTTTCATAAATCAAATATTTTTATTTTTTAATTAAATATGTAACTTAAGACAATTTTGTATATTTACTGTATTTTTGTAAATGGGTATTTTTGACGAATTTCTAAATAATCAAGTTGTTTTTTCAAACTTTAAAATATTTTTAATATTTTACAATTTATAAATAGTATTTTAAATTAATTTAGGATAAATTTTTGCTTTAGTCTCCTCCTGTACTTATCTAATTTGTTTGTTTTGTTCGCATATTAAAATTAAATTAAAATAAAGCTAGTTATCATTATTAAACTACTCAGCAAGTGCTGTTTTGGGCCAAAGTTTTTTCTCCGCCTCCCAAAAATTAAAACGAAGTGTCAATCGATTTGGAATAACGTGTAGATGATTTTTGAAAAAAATTAAGAGCAGCTTGCAAAAATTGCAAATGTTATGAACAATTAACTGAAAAATAAAAATGGGGATTGGTTTTTTGCAAATATCTCAAAAACTATTTGATATTTTTCAAATTTGAAAAAAGATTCAAAAAGAGGAGGAAATTTACAAAAAAAAAAAACTATACCTTTCGAAAATGTAGGACCAATATTTATAATTTTCCCAGAGTGTTGAAAATATGATCGATAACGGGGACTCCGGCTTGCGTAAGTGCTGTCCACTGGACCTTTTATGAATAAATATTATTTTAACTTATTAAATATAAAAATTAAAAATTGAAAAAATTCAGGCATCTACCGGATACAACTATGAACAATAATCCGCAGCGAAAAAAATTTTATCTCGATTTTTCTATTAATTATGCATTACTTAATTAACAATTTTTTCCTACTTGAACATGAACATTGTACGTGCGATAATTGTGAAATAACAAATCTGAAATTTTTTTCCTTTAAGGAGAAAAAAAGAATTTTTATATTTTTCGAAATTCCGAACACTTCTTTTGAATAAATTATTTTCTTTTTAAATAATTTTTTAAGTTTGAACAAATTCTACGTCATATAAAATGATTAGAAATCTCAACTTTTTTGAGTTTAATTAATTATTTATTTAATTTTTAATTTTTTAATAAATATAAAACATAATAAAAGAGAAAAACTTTTCTTGTAATATATTTTAACTTTGTATATCTTTAAAAAAAATAAAAAAACCGCCCGAGCAGGGACTTGAACCCTGGACCCTTGGATTAAAAGTCCAATGCTCTACCGACTGAGCTACCCGGGCACTTACTTTTGAAGTTATTACATATTATATAAACTTATGTTCCGAATAGTAATTTAATTTAATTATTTATCAATCCAAATATCTAAACCGCAAATAAATTAAAATATACACTAGTCACAAAAATAAATGTTAACAATGTATTTATTTTCTGGGAATATTTTATAATTAATTGTTAAATCTAGATTTATGTTAATATAATAATAACATAGAGGTATAAAGTATTTTTTTTATTAGAGTTTTCGAAGAAAAATAACTGTTATAAGATGGTTTCGTTCGTGTCCGTCCGTCCGTTAGCCTGATTCAACTCGAGAACGGTAAGAGATAGAGACAAACGGACAAAGGCAATCGATTCAGCATCGTAAAAAACCCCAAAATGATATTAATCTTTGAACCTACTTTTACTTTCCCGCAACTTATATACCATATATAATACTGATATATCCGTATATAGAAATTTATTTTCGTAACTGTAAATTTTCTAAAACTCGAAATTACGGCAAAAATATTGTCGTTTTTTACTTGTATTAATTACAGCGTATACATTGGTTTAAATTTCCTATTTCTTTAAAAAAATAAAAAGTAAGGTCCCACCGAGATTTGAACTCGGATCGCTGGATTCAGAGTCCAGAATGCTAACCATTACACCATAGGACCTTGACACGTAGACAGAAAATGTTATTTTTTTAAACGCATTTATATATAAATTAACTTTTTTATGTATTATAATCGCTTGAAAATATATCAATAAATGAATAAATTCAGTACTGTCATAATCATAAAATGTTCGAATCCACTTTTTCCTGAATTTCAATTTTTTTTATTTAAAAATTAAATAAATATTTCGAATTCCTACTTACCGTGCCATTTCAACGATTCCAAGTAAAGTATCAAAATCCTTAAGTTACTTCAAAATTAACAATAAAGGAAATACGGGTACTATTTCTGAATAGTATAACATGATAAATTCAAATTCAAACAGAATAATATCCATTATATATATAGTAGCGTTCGTCCAGAAAAATTATAGAGTAGATGTAGCATTAGAGAGAGAAGTTGTATCCAACATAAACCCTAAATGTTTACATTAGGACTCATAACGAACCTCCGAAAGCGGTGTTGACAGATTTAATTTATTTAATATATTATTGGCATTTTATCATTTTTTTTACATAATTTTTTTATATTTAAATTTTTTTTTGTAGACTTGTCTAGTTTTTTAATATCTATAATATATTTTAATAGAAGTTTGTTCTTTTTAAAAACCTATAAGATGTGGCTTATTTAAATTATAGTGTTTTAATTAATAAGTGTTTTTAAAAATAAGAAAAATATATCAAAATTGGCAAATCTAGATTTGTATTTAAAAAATTAGGCAGAATACGAACCATATTAAAATTTAGGTATATAAGCACAATGCTTGTCATGGACATTTCAGCTTGATTGGAAGATTTTAATCAACAAGAATTCAGCAAGCAAGTTAATATAATAGATTTAAAAATAAACCATAAGAAATTTTATTAAAACATAAAAATGATTAGCACAATAAAGTTTGGTCCAAAAAAAAATAAAGATGAATTTTTATTGTTTCTTGATAAGAAAAGCGTGGATAAATTATACATGCTCTCATTTTTTTAAATGTTTCTTAACATATCAACGAACTATTATAAAATTTTCATTGTTACTGAAAGTTGGATAATTAAGTAAAAAATCTGATGTGGCCAGCACATGACCTCTCGCCATTTTTGAATCAAAAATTTACAGGTTGACACAAAAAAGTAGGAAAAAAAATTATTTTTTTGTAAATCTGGCAACAATGGCAAAAGTTTCGAAAATTTTAATGAGATGAAAATAAACTATAGGGTATACAAAATATATGTGTAAAACTTTATTGCCGTTTTGTATAATAATGGCGTCATCACCCATAGCAACTGCCACTTCCGGTTGTGCGATTGGCACCAAAATCTAATCAGATCTAATCTAGGGTATCAGAATCCTGTATGCAAAATTTCAAATTTTTTTATTCAGTAGTTTTTGAGTTATCGTTACTACAACATCCATCCAAACACACACACTAACACACACACACACACACTAACACACACACACACACAGACATCATCGCGAAAATATTAAAATCGTATTCTAGGGACCCCAAAACGTGTTTATCAATTGAAAACTCACTACCCAATTTTTAGCATGATTCCTATACCTCTCTTATCTGAAGGGCGAGAGGTAAAAAAATGATGAACAGAAAATTTAAATATGGTTTATATTTCAATTTCACAATATTACTACGCCCCTGAACCAACGACGCTAATGAATTTTTATGAGTGGTAATCAAAACAAAAGGTGCTTTTTGAGTGGAGATTGAGAACATCGGCTTTACATCGAATACCCATAAGTCTACCTCTTTCATGCTCTCTTTACCATTTCCTATCTCTATGATCCATATAAAATTTCGACATTCTTGACGGATCACACTCCTGCAATTAACGGTTTTTTTAACCTTGTGCCTACAGGCACGCTAACGTGCAGAAATTTATTTCCTGACTATCGATAAAATAGAATGGGTTAGATTCCGGGTCCGGGGTGAACTTTTTTTACAATATATCTGAAAAAAATTATTGCAAATTTTTTTAATATTTGAAAGTCTTTTTTAATAACCAATACGAATAATAATAATGATAATGTTTTAGCTTTTTAAAAAAATTCATAAAAATAGTTTAATTTGTTCAATAAAAAAAGTTTTTTTTTATCAAAAATTAATGAAAATGCTGTGAATAAATGAAAATAAATTACGAATGTCAACAGTAACAACTTAAAACATAGCAACATAATGTAATGAAATGAATATAAATAATCTATCCAATATTTCTTTTAACTTTTTAACAGTCCTCAAATGAGTTGGCGAAAAAAAAATCACTAAATCTGCACAAACTGCCATTAATCCGTCAAAAATGGTAGTGTCTATTGATATTATTTCAAACACGGATTGATTAATGAGATTTTAAGTTAGGAGATGGATATTCTTATTATGAATTTTGACTTAACTTCAGGTCAAGTACTACTCTTAAACAAGTAAAAAACGACAATATTTTTGCCGAAATTGCGAGTTTTCGAAAATCTAAAGTTACGAAATTGGGGTTTTTAACGGGTTATGGAGGTAAGAGAGAAGTAATGTTATCGTTTTATTAATATCTAGTACATATTTATAATACATTTTAGATGACCTCAATGTATTTTAAAATCTTTTAATATTATATAAGGACATTTAAAGATGACCCAACTGCAGATTATATCAAAAACAAAAGTCTATAGTATTATGTTTAAATAATCCACTACTTTTTAAACTTGACCCTAACCCAGTAGACACATCCAAATAGATTAGCCACACTACATATTTTAACACAAAATTACTAGCCAGTAGTCAGCCTGAAGTCCGTCGTTTTAAGAAAAAAGAAATATTGGACAGAGTATATTTAAGACCGCAGTTTCACTGTATTTTGACGTATAAAAACACGGATTTACCAGTTCCAATTACGTTTAAATTTTACTGAACGAATGAAAATTAAACTTTGCAGCTTAAAATATAAAGAATGGATTCTCGTGTAATAAATCACGACACGTTAACGTGCCTGTAGCCTCAGCGTTTTTCGATTGATAAAGTGTCAGATGTATTGTTTTCATTCCAAATTAGGTTATGTTTATTACGAAGATAATTTTGACATTCTTTGGAAAACCTTGATCCCAGGAGCTTACATTTTGAAGCGTTCTTCTATTAAATAAAATATGGCTGTACATCTTTATAAACTATCAGAGAAATATTAACCCAACATTCCGTAAGTTACATAAATATATAGCTGCACCTTCTTTCGCAATCACCATGCCGAAATTCTTTTCTGATACAATAATTTTCAACTATTCTTGGGACCAAGTTGCACAAGGGTTTTGGAAAAGGTACCCCAATCCAAACAGGTATTACCTATATAATTAATACACAAGCTATTGTAAGAATATTCATAGGAATAGATGAACAGAAATTAAAAAAACGTTATTTTAAAATAAATGTATGTTTTATGTTCTTATATTTAAAAAACTACTAAATAGTACTTGTCAGTGCTATTATATATGGTGTATCAAAAAAGTACATTTTTATTGATAGTTTCTGAGCATAAAAAGAAGTTGATTTATTGTAACTTACATCTCGACTACTGATATGATATAAAAATATGGAAACTAAATTCCTAAGTCTATTTATTGAGTTAGTTTCATTTAAACAACATTGTAATATATTATATGTTTTCTCTAGAAATTAATTATAAGTTCTTTCTAAGTTATGAAGATTTTTTTATAATGTCAGAAAATTAGTTTGCAAATTAGAGGATTTAATATTTCACAGGCCTGAAAATCACTGAAAACAATGCTTAAAATATAATTCGCACTCATTTTTGTTGACTCTAAACTGATTGTAATATTTTTTAAAGTTTATACAAGATTTTAGTACTTGTATGAGTAAAATTTTTAGACAAAGACATGTAATTATCTTTTTATAAATATTTATGGTAGGTTTGTAATATCTTTTGCCTGACAAAATTTAGTTATTAAACCTCTGGCTTCTATGGCCAATTTTGAATTTTTTTGATACCCTTAATAATTTTTCGTAAAATCGTTTGATCAGAAATTCTAATCATTTTTTCAATATGAAAGTAAAACTACTAAATATTAATCCAATTTAATATTAAGTCAAATTTATTTTTAACAAAATAATAGAATTGTCCTAAAATCTAAAAGAAAATCTTCTAGTATATCTATTCCTATAATAATAATTCAGTAGTTAGGATGAATGTTAAGAAATATCTTATATTTTTTAGTAAACATGTACTAACTGAAGATACTGTACTAAGAGAAGTACATTCTGGCAAACTTTTTTCCAAACGTCTTTTAAGTAAGACAAATAACATTCCAAAATGGGCTGAAAGGTTCATCAGTGCAAAGCACGTAAACATTATAGAAGAGAGCATTGTTGACCCTGTTAATAAAGTACTGGTTACCTATACACGAAATTTGGGATTTATTAAAGTAATGGTAAGTATTGTTCAAAAATATTTAAATATTTTAATCCGCGCCATTGAACTGTATTTGCTTTTGGTCATTTTTGTCTTTATACATTCCATTCTGCTACATCTTATTCAAAATGTTTATTATATATCGAATTTGGGTAAGATTTTTATAATTTCTCATAATTGTATTATTTGATATTTTAATACATATATTTAATTACTAGGTATACATGCATTTATAAACAATTTTTATATATACAGTTATTACAATGACATGATTGCTTGAGGGTTAAAAACAATACTTAAAAACTGTTTATTTAAATGTTTGTGAAATGGTAAAGTATCACATATACTGATAACTATTCTATTTTAAGATATGTTATCAAATATTAACATTTATTAAGAGTATGATTTATTTTAAAATCTTGGTTGGGAACTGAAAAATAACAATTTTTATACATCTTTTATTTTTGTACTTTTATTCTTTATCTAAATTATGTAATTAAATTAGATAACACTTTTTAGTTTTATTAGTCCAATTTTTAAAAATGAATAGAACTAATATTAGAAATTTTATTTCAATACTTTTAACAGAATGAAAAAAAATCAAACTTTTACCATTTTCGACTATGTTTTTATTGTTAACAGTGTATTGAAATATTCATTTGTGATTTGAAATATTGTTTAACAATTTTGCAAAATAAGCAAAAACACTAAATTGTAATATATTAGTACACATAAAATATTCTTTTTTAATGATAAAATAAAACCACAATACTGTAATATAATATAAATTCCTTCTAGATAAATATAAATAATTATCGTTATGGTTCATTAAGTATGATTATTTTTACTTTACACAATTGACATAATCTAATAACTTTGTCACAGTTTATTAGATAAATTATATTTTTATTAGATTTTTGTAATATTACACTTATAATCCAAATTTGCACTTTTATTTTATTTCATGATTGATGCAATCCTGCTAAAATAATTTCTTCTTCTATACATTGTTATATAATATTGCAAATTGTAGCAAATTGATTATAAAATGCTTTTAATAATGTAAATGACAAAACATAAGTAAGTAATCTTTTAAATAGTCATATAGGGGCTTAATCAATTTAAAATTATTTTTTATTTTATCATTTTTATTACCTTATGCTTATTCAGTATCGTTAGCCAATCATATTATTTTCAATTTAATTTTACTCTTAAGGTTCTTATTAAATTCTGAAGCCAAATATATTCCATGATAAATTTAATAAGATTTTTATGTGACTAAAAGATGCCCTTCTGAAATATTTGCGAATGTACAGGGTGACGTGATAAATCAGAATAAATTTTGTTTTAAAGAACACTAAGTATGTATATTTAGAATTTTTAGATAAATGGATTTCACGCAAGCTAGAGATGTCTTAATGTAACATAAAAAAAAATCTGATGTGGCCAGCACATGACCTCTCGCCATTTTTGAATCAAAAATTTACAGGTTAACACAAAAAAAATTACTTTTTGTAAATCTGGCAACAATGGCAAAAGTTTTGAAAATATTAATATTTTAATGATACGAAAATAAACTATAGTTAATACAAAATATATGTGTAATACTTTATTGCCGTTTTTTATAGTAACGGCGTCATCACTCATAGCAACTGCCACATCCGGTTGTCCGATTGGCACCAAAATTTAATCAGATCTAATCTAGGGTATCAGAATCTTGTATGCAAAATTTCAACATTTTTAATTCAGTACTTTTTGAGTTATCGTTACTACAACAGACATCATTGCGAAAATATCAAAATCGTATTCTAGGAACCCTAAAACGTGTTTATCCATTGAAAACTCACTAACCAATTTTTAGCATGATTACTATACCTCTCTTATCTGAAGGGCGAGAGGTAAAAAGGGGGATACAGTTTATGCCATATAACAAACAATTAAACCGTCTCCCTTCAAAGTAACACCCTGTACATTTTAAAGTAAATTGGAAATGTGACGTATAAAGCCGCGTACAGACATAGAACAAAACATTATCATAACACGTCAGCGTAACAAGTGTGGACGGTGCATCGTAACAGTTGTCGGTTTTTTCGACGTCATTTCAACGAAATGATACGGGCCGACGTTGCGGCATTTGTTTGCAAGTCTGGACGAAAATGCATAACAAGAGCGCGCCGCATTTATTTTTGTTTCATTTAGTTTGAAAACATCGATATGGAGCAGTTAGAAGAAGTTAAACTTTGTCCAACAACTAAATCGACCGCTACGTTAAAAATTAGAGAAAGCTACCAGTAAAGTGATGGGGCCTCCGGGCGTCTTATCAAATAAAATTTTCACAAAATAAACTCGAATAACAAACATAAAATTACAACCCTACTTCTTACTCCATCTCTCAACAGCTAAAAACATAATATTCAAATAATTCCGCCTGAAAAACCCGCAACCCTCTTCTTCTTTTTCATTCTTACCAACCTCTTAATGTCACCAACAAAAATAAAATGAACTGGTGCCTTAGCACCTTAAAGTAGGCAACCAGAGACAAACATTGTTGGTTGTCTACCCAAAACCTCTACAAAAAAAATTTTGTGGGATACAAAAAATCCGAATTATAACAAAATTAAAGATAGAGTATCCTTACTTGATACTTTTGGTCCAATTAAATTTATGAAGTATTTAAAGTCTGTTGGCGACATTCTGGTAAAATTTTTGTAAAGTCCACTCATTTTTTGAAATTTCTGATCTGATATAAACTATTTCCACTGTACATATTTCTACTAGTGTATAACTGCATTTGCCACCAACGTCTTGTTTGTCTACGCTTTTTCTTGTTAATATTGAAAAATATATTTCCATTTTTATTGAAGCCTCAGTATATAAACTTTTTACATGGAAAAAGATGGAATGACAAAATGTTCTGCTTTTAAGTTACACGACAGTGTTTTGTTATACAATAAAACCCGTTGCGCGACGATGTTGCGAATCGATGTTTTGTTCTATGTCTGTATGCGGCTTGATAGAAAACTTGACATTGACAAAGTACATTTTGGATGCATATTCTTTTGAATTATATAAACTTTTGTTTTTGTTTTTCAGAGTGTTACTGAAAAAGTTGTATATAAAGAGAGTGAAGAACATCCAGGGAAAACAGTAGCATTAAGATATGCATGGATAGATTCCCAAGTAAAAGGTTTTAGTCGAGCCATTTGTGCATTTGGTTATGAAAGGTTCAGGAAAAATTGCCATAAGATGGTAAGCAATTTAAAATGCCGGGTAAAGGGTGTCCTTAAATAATTGTAAAATATTTCGGTAACATATACTATTACGGAAAATAAAACAAAATGGGACTATGAGACAAAGTTCTATTTTCCGGTTTAGATTCATATATCAATAAAATATCCTAACAGTGCGTCGACGGATGGCTGGCCCTGTGAAGTAGATACTCAGCCCAGGCCGCTTTCCGTCGATTATCCCGATTAAAAAAATATAACAAATGAACGGCTTTCTCCGGCAGGAACAACGCTTAAAAACAATGTATGTGTTAGTACACCGACAGATGGCTGGCCTTGTGAAGTAAGTACTCAGCTCAGGCCGCTTTCTGTCGTTTATCCCGATTAAAAATCAAATAAAACAAATATAAACGGTCCTCTCCGGCAGAAACAACGCTGAAAATAACTTAAAAATTAGTACGCCGACAGATGGCTGGCCCTGTGAAATAAATACTCAGCTCAGGCCGCTTTCTATCGGTTATCCCGATTAAAAATAGAATAAAACAAATATAAACGGTCCTCTCTCCGGCTGGAACAACGCTGAAAATAATTTCAAAATTAGTACGCCGATAGATGGCTGGCCCCTGTGAAGTAAGTACTCAGTCCAGGCCGCTTTTTGTCGGTTATCCCGAAAAAATAAAACAAATATAAACGGTAAATAATTTCAAAATTAGAACGAAAAATAGAACTCTGAAGAAATTTACAAATGGGACCTTCGCTTTACCAATATTTTGCTCACCGGTGTTCTTGTCTGACGTGGTGGTTCGGCTTGCGGTACTGACTTTATTTTAGTCTTTGAGTGAGAAGCAAGCTTCCAAATGATACTTTTTGCAATTGACTTTTGGCTAACTGCTAGTGCGGCGTAGATTTAACATATCAGAAGTTCTTTATCTCATGTCTTCAATTACTTTACTGGATACAACTGAATTGAAATTTTATCATATGTTACTTTGTATGTTTCTTCATTGTTATTAAAATAAAAAGAATTATACAATTTTTTTCAGGTTGGCGGGTTCAATTATGTATTATCAAATTTGTATCCTCACCATAATTCCATACCAACGACATACACTACCATTAAGGCAACTACCAAACTAAAAGATGCCGCAAAAAATGCCTCCGAATTGGCAAAATCCAAGGCTGCTCCCATTTATGCTTCACTACATCCCAACCAATCATAGGAGTAATGATTAAAGTTGGAATTAATGTAAAAGACCGTTATAATGTATAACTTTATTAAGTAAACAGGGTTTTCCTTCGTCATTTTTAAAAATTAATAACTATAAAATAATAAACCAAAAAGATTTTCTTTTAAAGGAAATGAAAAAATGCAATTAAATTTGATATAGTTCTAATTATAAGAAAATTTAATTTTCTTTTAAAACACAAATTAATGGGTGTTTTGTGTCTACTATTTCGGCGCTTATACTTATACTCCGATTTTTTAAAGATCCATACACAATTTTTACAATTACCTTCGTATCAGGCTATAAATGTACCGCCAAACGGGCTAAAACCGGTCAAAATTTGCTGTTTTTGGGGTCTTTCGGTTTTATTCCATTCAAAATTATAATCGGAATATTTTTTAAATATATTGCTCTCTTCTTTAGGACTTCCCAAAAATTTTTCTCATTATTTGTACATGTTTAATTTTATATGTCTCACATTGGGGTATACAAAAAATATTTCTTTCTTTGTAATTTTTTCTTAGACAGTTAACAGTAAAGTTATTATCTATCTCATTAATTCGTTCAATTTTAGCAAACAAAATCTCTGTCTCGCTTATTGGTGGAAAACAAAGTTCAGCCAAAAATTCGGTTACAATGGGCTTCCTCTACAGAAAGATCTGATAATTATTGGAACATTCCAGGGGATTGGTCTTCAACCATTTCTTCCTCCTGATCTATAGGTTCTTTTTCCACAAAAGTATTTATTAAATATCTAATAGAAACCCTCTTTTTGGCATGACTTTCCTATTTTTAAGTTTCCAATGTTTTAAGTTCTTTTTCCATGCATGTTTGAGGGAACGGAACTAGGCAACATCCAGAGGCTGTAGGAAGTCGGTTGAATTGGTAGGAAGCAGAACAAGTTTAATATTGTTATTTTTACAGGACTCTACAACGCTGACTGTTAAATATCTGCAGAGATTATCACCTAACATAATGTTTCCTTCCATTCCGCTTATACCGGGCATTTGGGAAGCCGCTCTCCGTTCAGCCATCATACATGTGTTTGGCTTTATATACAATGTAGGGCTGCAATAATTTTCCATTTTCTGCCACTGCGAACATTACGCTTGTGCTTGATTTAGAGGTATTAATCACTATATTGTGATATTTTTGACCTTTTTCTGACAACCACCAAAGCTATACCCGGATCATCACAAAAGTTTGTCTCGTAGTAGTTTATAATATTTGCGGGAGGAACGCTATCGATGGCAGTTCGGTAAAATATTTTTGAACTACCTCATATGTTACCGCAGCTCTGACTCTTTATGTGTTTTCGGCTAACTTTAACATAAATTATTTGAACCAGCCGACTCTGAGAAAATTATTCACAAAGCGTTTCTCGGTTCTTCCAGTCCTAGTTAAGTATTGTTTTACCATGTATCTCACATGGTAGTTTTGAAGGGGATTCCCTAGTTGGCACAAAGAAGGAGAGCATTTGCTAGCTTGCTTTTTCAACAACAATTAGAGCCGTTTCGCCTGCAAATTTTTCGATCTGAAGGCCCACGGACTTTATCATATATCGTGCTGTATGGAACTCCAAAGTTTTCTGCCGTCCTTCATAGACATTCCTCGTTTGACCGCCTCAACCGCCCCTTTTCAAGTAGACTGGGTTATCTAATTGTTTTCTTGTAGGACCCAGTTTTTTGTTATACTTTCGAGGTATTTTTAATCTAAAACAAAATATATAACATATTGTTTATCCTCGGTTTTACCACAAAAGGTGAGACTGGGAGGGGGCGAGGATTAGTGTGGAGCACTTACTAAAAATTACTTGAATTTACTATAAAACAAATCTACAAAAAAACTTTAATGACAACGAGAGATTTATTTAGGCCAATTAGTTTGTGATCGATTTCACTCCACCATTTCCTCACTTTTCCTAAAAAGGGGAATTAAAAATTACACAACCTTTATAAAAAACTCAATTTTTACTACGAGTGCCAGATAATAGTTAAAGTCAAATTTACTCACAGCTCTTTTCTATGACTACAGAAACTACGTTTGTTACACCTCTACGTATCTCGGTGGACCGACAAAATTAACCTTTTTCATGCCTGCTCTTGTGAATATTTCCTGCAGTAACTTGTCAGTATAACAGTATATAAATTTGTCTATGCTTGTCAGCTTTCGCCACGCGCGGACTGCTATATACTACCAGTACTAATGACAGCCAAAATATACGTGATGTTTGGTTTCACTCCTGCTGATTGGTTTCACCCCGTTTGACGGTACTTTTTAACCATAGACGCCACATAGTTAATTTTAATATAGCTATCAAGTTTTTATGATAAAATAAAATTCTGAAATAACTTGGAATATGATTATCCGGAAACACCAATTTTTTCTTTGAATAAAACAATTAAATCACATCCCTATCCATTTATGGGTTGTAAAACAACCAGAGGTTAAGGGTCAATTTTTTAAACACTCGTTATATTTTGAATATACTATCATAAAATGAATAATATACAGGGTTATTCGAGAGAAAAATAAAGTAACTGAAAATAGGTAAAATTATTTCTTTTGAGTTTCGATCCAAGAGTAAAATAATGAGATATCAATATATCAAATATAAAGTTGCACTATAATTAAAAGAGAATATAAAAAAAATTATTTTCTACTGTAACTATTATGAGAAGAATACAATTCTGATGTTTTATTTTTTTTAAGAGTGCAACATTTTGTTTTATTTTTTATACACTTTATAGAGTTCAGTTTAATAAATGTCTAAGAATCACATTTATTTTTTATCGTTGTTTTTATTAATTCAAGTCTTTATACAGAATTTGATGGTGCTATAATTTATGAATAATTCAATTAAATTTTCTGTTTTTATCTTCATTCTTATGACTATGTATTTTTTAAATCTTATCTATTAATTTTAGGGCCGCTTTTACAAAGCTCGGATATACCTTGAATATGCTTATTCTGTGTTTAAGGTACAAAAGAGCTATTCGGATGCATACATTTATTCCTTGTATAACTAACCTAACACTTATAGTGAGTTTGTAAAATCGGCCCTTTAATAACACAGTGCGAAAGTCAAATTGTACTAATAAGTTTTTAAAACTATGCACCTCGGCCATTTTGATACAACAGGATTTATGAGTGGTGTTTTTCTAAGCTGCTACCTACAAGAAAAAGCAACTAATACAAAAAAAAACTAACTGAAACAATTCATAACCATTGGAATTTGCTGGTGCTGTTATATTCCTTTGTTTCATTGATTTACATTTTCATAATACTTCGTCATAATAAATACTAAATAGATTTTGCGATTTCCGTAGATGAATGCTATTTCGTCTGAATATTGCATTATTTTTATCTTTGACTAAATAAGATCTTTGACAGTCGTCATATTGTTTGACAATTTGGGCAGGTTTCTATTAGTTCCTTTTTTTCTTTTGCATGGCAACATATTCTCCATTATTAAATGACATGTTTCTATTTTTAGAACTTTGATCGTAATAGCATTTATCTAGATATCTTTTTTCACCTGTTTTATCTCTAATTATGTGATTATAAAGCTTTTCAGGATGTAGCTTACTTTCAACAGTGGGTAATTTAGTCTTAAGGCTTCGATCCATTAGAAATTGAGATGGATTTCTGTAGTTCAATATATTCATTTGTTAAAAAAATTTTGGTGCCTTTCGTCATTTTTTGTTTTTATTTTTTTTTTGGTGCCTTGCGGATTTTTTGTTTTTTGGGTTAGACTCAAAAGTTTGCAATAGGCTTTGTAGATTTACGTCTTCTTCTTTTACCGCCTTTTTCTCAGTCGTAATTTTCTAGTCTTACATAATCTTGATTTCGTAAAATTTTCTTCCGTTTCTGTTGTTTATGCGACTGTTCCAATTTGGTGATTTGCAGTTGAGGTGTCTCCTATTATAATTGACTGGCCTTCGTTGGGCAGTAATTTCATAAAATCTTCGTTGTATAGTTGATCATTTGGTCGTAAATATGCTGATGATACTTGTTCATTTCCAAATATCAGTTTTACTACAATTGTGATGGATTCGAGGGTCATGATTCCGTCCGGTGTAGGCTTTGTATGGTGCTCAATTCAATTTCTCACCAATAGCCTCCTGCATTTATTCTTACGTCATTTTTATATATTGCATACTTTGGGTATCCCAAATTTATGTTTTCTGTCAAATGCATTTCTTGTAGTGCCAAAATTATTATTATAGTTCCCATCTCGTTAATTTGTATCTGGGTTCTACGATCCTATCTTTAATTGATCTATACGTTGTAATAGCAGGTTTTATTTTGTTGCGAAATGGGCAGTTTTTATTTTGTTGTGGAATAGGCAGCAATCATCTGTGTCATCATTTGCATCATTGCGCTGAATTATTGTCAGCTGGTTTTGGCTGGTTACCTTTGGCAGCGTTGCTATAACTCAATCCTGGAACTGTTCTTGTTGGTTATATCTCTCTACTAGCATTTACTGATGGTCTTCTTGTTACCGTTTTAGTAGGAACTCGAATGCTTTGTGTTTTTTTCTACATTTTACACATGTGATCGTCTTGGAGAGTTCTTTTTCGCATTGAGAATAATTTATTTCATGCCACTGTCATTCGCTGTTGCTGTGCTGCCAACTCATCCACTTATATCTATGACAAAAACGGAGCGCCAATAGGTAGAGCTTCATCCTGATTCTTAAATGATAAAGTAGAGTTGGTTAATAATGGTCAAGATGCATAGTTTTTAAAACTCATAATTGTAATTGTTTGTACTCTATTAAAATATGTTATTACCTTTTTACTTTAAAACAATTTAGCAATTATCCAGATTCTCATTAATTTTCTTGTAGATGGTATAGCTACTTATATTCTTAGTCAGTACATATTGAAAATTTGTTCATATTTCGATTAATTTTTTTATAGGTTTTATATGGTCAAATGGTTGACAAATTGCGAATTTTTTGATTGAACACCCATACAGTATTTCTGAAAAAGTTTGTAACAAATGGGAAACTTTCATTATTCATTTTACACAAAAAAATATTCTTTATAAAAAGTTCTGCATCACATACAAATCAATAATCAAAAATCGAATTTTTAAAAATCAATCCGGTCAAATGACATTTTGTACTTTACTCAGCATAAATCAATATTTTTTATTTTCTCTAAAATTAATAACAAAAAATTTTCTCATTTGCTGCCAATTTTTTCGGACATACTGTATAGTTAAACAAGTTTAATCCATCTCTTGCGAACATATTTTCCATACATATCCTATAAAATACGATTTTTTCTGTTGCCGTGTAAGTACCAATTTATTTTTTCTGCAATGGTCTAATCGAATGTTTATTATGGGACACCTGAATAAAATCATTTTTCTTTTTGGCTTAAAATTAGTCAATAAACAAGCATAATCAAGCGGATGGTTATAAACAGTGTAAGTCCAGTGGTGAAATTTATACAATAGAAATATTTTTGGCTTTATTTTATATGATATTAGGTAGTAAAAATTTGATAATTTCACTCAAATAAATTTATAGTAGTTATATAATAAATATTTTATTACCTCTCCCTGGCCTTCTTTACTATTCTTTACAGGCACTATAATTAAAATTAATTTTGTCGTTTTTTTAATGTCTTCTGTGCTTTGGCATCAACAAAACCAACATCAGTGGTTGTTACTTAATAAAAAATAAAAATACTTTTTCTTTTAACAATTAACACTCTTAGATTAATACTTTATTTACTACTTATACTTATTTTAGACCTCAGTGAAATGCATTTTGCACCATTATTTAAGGTGACATCATAATTATAACTAAATAAAAACTTTAGTCATAAGAACATTTAAATATTGTCTTATTATTTTATACTTTTATAGTTAATACCACGAAAAAACTATAATATGCATGTGTACTGTTTTACACTACTTTTTCTGAACCACTCTGTAGCTCTATAAATACTTTAAAATTATAAAAAAATATCCTCTTCATAATTAATTTTAAGCATAGTTTACTAGCACACTAAAAAAATACCAGTATGTAAAGTAGGTCCTTATGTATATAAAAAATATTTGTGTAACCTGGTTTAATAATATTAAGTTATTAATATTGAATATAACCGGTTGTAAATTAGGCGAACGGTTTAATAAAAATAAATGGTTATATTTTTGTAGTTTTATTTACAAGCAATTTTAATTTTGTGCACGGTGTTACAGCCCACACCACTAAAATTCCACTGCCAATTTTCAGGTTGGGTGTTAAACGAATAGTCTGTTGCCTTGGACCATATTTCTACCTGAAAACATTTTATTTTATTCTTATTTTACAATGATCTTTAATTTAATGGAATGAATTATACAAACAGTTTTATATAATAAAATGTATAGGGAGAAGACTATATGTAGAAATGTTTAACCACATATACAGGGTGTCCAGAAACGCTCTTCAAAGAATGAAACCACGAAATCTAGAGCCGATTTAGCCTAAATTACCTTAATCCAAAAATGCCTCCGAAGGGAGCTAGATCTCTTTGAAGATAGCGCTCTAAAATCGGTTGTCTGCGATTTAGTTTCAACTTACATTGTTAACTTAGTGAGATTTTGTTGACATGGTCCAGAAAAATGAAAAGAAACTGATGACCACAGAAGTAGTGTGTGGGTTGGTGGCGTCAAAGCTGCCTAGAATATCAGTTACATCAAGCGTTAACGATATATGTGATAAAGTGTTTTGAGTTTAGAACATAGAATGTATAATTTGACCAGTATCTTGTTACCAAGTTTTTGCGAGATAAGAGACATGTTGGAGAATTTATGAGATAATGTATTTACTATATACTGCCAACTCTGTGAGTAAGTAACTTTTCCTGCACATTTTTTAAGATATTTGTACTAATCGTATTTTTATTCATATGAAAACTGATTTTTGATCAGTTTGGAATTTTTTTAATTCAAATGTAATATTTTAATCTCGTTTAAAAGACGAGTAATCAAAGTCTATAAATTTGTTAAGATAAATTATAAAAACATATAGGTTTTGCTACATTGATATATAGGTAGGTACCATTTTTAAAATAAAAATTTAGTTTTTTCCAAATTTGTATTAAGTGAACATACTGTATAACTTACGTTTTCAGTTCCTCTGGGAATAGGAATATTAACAGTCCACATAGTCCAAGTCCAATGGTAGGGATAATCGTTTTCTGATTTACAAGTGATCTTTGCAGGTATCCATGTTTTTCCTTTATCTATAGACACTTCGACCCTCATAATTTTTTGACCTCCTCCCGAATAAGCATATCCTAAAAACATTTCAAAACAAGAATAAAGTAATTCTTAAAATAAGTAAAGAAAACGACACCATATGAATATCTGTAAAATCTACAGAGTGCTATTTACTCATACTTTTTTGCATTTTGTGGCAAAAAACTGATAAAAAGATTTTCTTCGCTCTTTCCAAGAAGACAAATGATTTATTCAGCACAATCGGACGAAGGATGAAGTATTGGATCGAATACTGCACGATCGTAACGAAAGATATGTCACTTTGGGTTTGCGCTCTTTCATACAGCAAAAGAGATTTTTGTTGTTAGTTAACAAGATGTGAAATTTAGAGTCTTAAAAAACATCCTCACCGCTCATGGGGTTTGCTGCATTGCTTCTTTCCATAGAAGGGCCGGAAAAAAATCAAATGAGATTCTCCTCCACTCAAATTCGTCGGATCTCTTTTGTTCGAGAACGGTCTACGCCGTTATTAAATATTATATACTATTTGTATTTTGGTTTCAAGATTCCTGAGATTATTTATAAACTTTGGGCACCACTTTAGTTTTGTTTAAGATTTGTTCTTTATTTAAGAGGGTTCTAACCTGTAATTTGGGGGTAACAAAAAGATATTGAATCCAAAAAGGTTATCCATAATCTGAAATGTGGTACTAGACTATGATTTTCATTTCTTCAAAACCATATGTGATTGTTATTTCTGTTTAACGAAACTAATAAAACAAGAGATAAAATTGTATATCCTGTTGTGGAATCAGTAACTAAAACTTTTCCTCATATTGACTGCCCACCACCGCTACCTCCAGAACGAAATGCAGATACCGAATCAAAATCTTCAACACAAACCACCAGAAAATGGACCACATTTAATGCGACAATGTGAACTAAATGATTAGTTAGAAACCTAAATTTGTCTAAATCTCAAGCTAAACTCTTAGGTTCCAGACTTCTACAATGGAATTTCCTTCATACAAATACACAACTGGTCCTCGGTTAAAACGTTTAATTCTCGAAGATATTATCCCAATATCGATCCTGATAAAAAGTATCCACGCGGGCGCGATGTCCGAAAACGCGATCCTCCTTAGTTACTTTGACCGAAAGCAGAAGAATGAAAATGAGCATATATACGAATTATCATAACCTCTGGGTGTTTTTTTTTACACACATACTACATACATACTAATCTCATGACAAGGTGTAAAAAAATTAAACCACGGCAAAAGAAATTAAACCACGGTAAAAAAAAATTTGTTGACCAATGTTTTCTGTCATATAAAAATAATTTATAATCATGGACAGTAATAATAAAAAAAATCAAATATTATTTATTCAGGGAATTTAAAATCTATTGGGTAGATTTTAAAAATGTACTAATTTATCAACATTTAAAATTATTCCATGCGAATATATACCGAATGTCCACCATTTTTTTAAAAAACAATTATTCTGAACTTTTTGTACTTCTAAATCCTAAAGTTTATAGAGAAGTCTTATAATACGGCTCTGTCTGTGTCCGCATTTATAACTCAAACACGAAAAGAGATAGAAATAAACGGTCAATGGTAATATCTTGAATAACTCCCAAATTTCAGATTTTTATAACCTCCAGTTTCAAAACTGGTTTTTTAGAAGTCGTCACGTGCCTGCTAACTCCAAAATTATTACACAAACACAGACTTACCTTCAGCAATTATTTGTCCACCTAGAACTTCAACAGTACTCTTATCGGAAGGTTTGCAGATAGCTGAAGTTACCGGCATCTCTTGAACAGAAGGAATTCCTTCAAGATTAGCATTGTTTAAATCATTATTACAGTTAATATTAGGGCCCAACAATTTGAAGGTTTTCTTTTGCCATTTCGAATTGCACTCCTGTTCTTGCAGTCGTATCTTGGCTAAATGATATAAAATAAGAATATTTGTAAAAAAGTGGAGACGTGCTGCAGGTGGATAGACTATATGCTAAAGGAAAAAATAATCTACTCTTCTCTAGTGAGAGAACCACAGACAGCCAATTGTATTGTCCTCACTGCTCTATAACCTGGTGGCGGAGAACCTGCCAGTCACATTAGAAAGGAATTGGCAAAAAATACTTCGGTACGCAGACGACAAAAGTCATCATAGTCTAGGAAAAATTCCACACCACAATTATTGAAAGCATTCAAATGGCGTTAAATCTGGTTAGTGAATGGAATAATGAAGAGGGCCTAAATATTGGTCCCTCAAACTCAACCATAGTACCTTCTATCCGAATAAGGACGTTAGAGGTACTGAGCCTCCAGCTGTCGGGAGAGTTAAAATATTTCGAGGTTATTTTAGGCTCGAAGGCAAGAATACACATTTTAAGGCTACAAAACGCGAGCAATAGATCGAATCACAGCAAGATAATGGGAAGAGTGGAAGATAACATCCTTGAAATGAAACCAACGGACGACACAACTCCTATGTACTTTTTCAACACTAACTTCGAGGTGAACATGCAAGACCGAAGGCAATGGATAGATAATAACAAAGGGCAAGCCTGCAGACGAAAAATATGTACAGACAGCCAGGCGTCACTAAAGGCTATTATATGAACCCAAAAGTGACTGGTATGGGAATGCCGGGAAGAACTAAGAACAAAACAAAATAACTTACATGAGTTCCAGGACACTGTTGCATCGAGGGCAATGAAAAAAGTGATGAACTAGCCAGAAAACGTTCATCAACTCCACATATAGTCCCAGAACACGCACTCTGAATCACAACATTTGCTATCCGAGGATAAAGAGAATAAAGCCCCTCTTATGTACCACGGAAAAACATTCATTAAAAAACCGTCGAAACACAAAACTGAAGAAATACTGAAAATTAATAGGAACCAAGTTAAAACTATAAAGGGCCTGCTTACTGGTCATAGTCCAATAGAAAAGGGACAGAAATGGCCAAACATATATTGTCAGAATGCGAGGCCTTTTTCCACACATGTGATTGTCGCACTCGCCTACAAAAATCACATTCGTGAATAAGTGTCACTTTGCACACTTAAAATAACTATTTTATTCCTATCATACTTATGACAATCACTTCCCACCATTCATTTTCATTCAACCATTCACAACAGCATCAAAACTATACATAAGAACAAACCATGCAGGTAAGTCACGAGAAACTGTACATACTTCTACCACCTTAGAGCATTATCAAATGACCATTAAAAAATGTCTTTTCTTTATTAATATACAGGGTAGATTATGGATCTCGACCAAAACAATGTTTGGTCATATCCTTTCAATGATTAAGTCGATTTGTTTCTTTTTTTGGTAAAAGTGTGTATTGGTGTCTAGCAACTAACTGACATATTCGCCAAAAAATTGTGAGACTGCTTCATATCCAATACTTCAGTCTGTATATGATTTTTCTAAAATCCGATATGATTTTTCCAGAGGACATAAATAGACAGTTAAACCTGGGTGTTTGAAAATGAAAGATATGACCAAATATTGTTTTGGTCAAGATCTATAATCCACTCTGTATATTAATAAAGAAAAGAAGAGGATATTTATTAATGGTCATTTCATAATCCCCTAAAGTGCCTCTGCTTAATGTGAAGTATGTACGGTTTCTCGTGACTCACCCTGTATAAATAAATATTTTTTTCAATGTAAGTAAATATTACATAGCCATTTCACCCATCTTGTGGCAGCTACTCCCGGGATAATAACTCTTAAAGGATAGCCGTGATCTCTGGATAGTGGAATTCCATTCATTTCAAAGGCTAGAAGAACTTGGCATTTTTCATTTAACATTCTCCAAAGTGGAATAGAAGTCATATATGCTCCGGTTGGACCCGTCACACTTTCAAACTAAAATAATAGAAATATTGTTGCAGATTTCAAGATATACGTGCTTGCTACATTCAAATAAGCCAAGAGATTTTAAGAGTGTCATACAAATTCTACGAAAATGTATTAATGAAGTAGTCATACTAAAAATAAACCTTTAAATTTTTATCGTTTTGGTCCTATTCGCGCCGGAAAATCGAACGGTGACTAGTGACATCTAAAAAAAATTCAATTTGGGCATTAAGTATTTTTGTTTGATTAAAAATAACAACTGTCCCATCTACTTTGTTAAAAGAGTGGTAAACATTGGTGTCGATTCAATTATAATTAACTACAATTTAGTCCATTCTCCAAAACCATTTTCGATTGATTGCATGAGAGGCCTACTATAAAATAATTCCCATACTTTAATGCAGTTTTAATCTTATTTTTACATATTTACCTGTATATGTTGATTACATTCACAAGTTTTATCAAGTCCAGCAGATTTTAAAACATCGGAAAGTAAAACTCCGGTCCATTCTACAGTGCTAATAGCATTATGTTCCCAAGCAGCATCTTGTACGCTTTTATTGTGCTTAAAAAATAATATAATGTCAATTATTTTAACCCCGAGCAGACGTAATTTATTAATATTATTTGTCTTATAATCTTTTCTTAACGCATTTGCAGTACAACTAACAAGAAGGTATACAAATTTTCATCTAATATGCAATGTTATACTAAAATGGATAACAACAAAGTAGGGGCAATAAGTAACTAGCGACTACAGTAGAAGCTCTATTTAGGACAGACTCTCCCCAGTTTACCAGCTCAACTTGAGCTGCGACTATGAGAGGACTAGTAAAATTCGTGAAAGTGAAAAGTAGTACTTTTCTTTTGAGTAGACCGGAATTTTATGATATATCACTGATACGACATATATCGAAACAAATCCAAAGCTAAGGATATGAATACAACAATTCAATCAAGGATTCTTCATTAGAAAACTGAATTTGTGAAAATTTAGTTTGAAAGTTAAAAAATAAAAATCCAAGCCAAAAATTTTAATAAGAGGAAACCTGACAGTTTCTAAGTTTATTTATATTACCAATTTCGGACGAAAGTCTTCAAAAGGATAAAAAATTGGAAGAAAACATTAGAATTTTTAGTTCTAAACAACTGGATATTACCAAAAAACAAATAACTGGGTTAGAAAACTCCAAACACCCTAAATGCATTGTAATAGTGTAATTACCACACTCATGAAAATATTTTGAGGATTCATACAATATTTTTAATATCTCGATTCCAAATGGCGATAGTGACAATCTGGTCATTTTAATTCAATACACTAGTAATCCGGAAAATAAACCAACCACACAACACAATACTTGAAAATATCGGTTTACACGACCACAAGTGATATAAACCACATTTTGTAATAAAATTTATTGTGCAGACCCTCTAGACGGACAATTGTTTTGCTCGAAATATTGAGTATTGATACTTGCATTGTAGTTATCTTGGGCTTCGTAATAAGAAAAAGAAACCTACTAATAAAATCTCTGCTGTTGTGGTGTGACTGCCTGTAAATTATTGTAATCAACTACAATAGCAGAAAAATGGTTTAACAAAATCATTGTCTCAACATCACTTCCAAAGCCGGTTCTTTATATGCAGACTATAAGACTAGGACAAAAATCGGCCATTCCCTCAATCATCAAGATCTTCGTCCCCAAATAAGGACTCCTCTGCAACTCCTTTAAAGTCAGAGACATTAATAACCTCCTGGTCCTCAGCTGATATAGTGTTACTGAATATCAGAAACATATCTACCAAGATCTGTTCCCAGAAGGGACTGTACAATCCTCTTGTCACTAATGAATTGCTCAGAAGAGGAACTGACTTCTTCAAAGTAAACTTAAATAGCACGGCATTTCTGACGCGGAGCTTCAAAGCATCCAAAAAAGATGTCCTAATATGTTCCTAGTTTTTCTACTAGGACTAGGACAAAAATCGACCTTCCCAACTTCTCCTTCATATCAAGGGAGTAGAATTTGCAGATCTCCTTAAGGTCAAAAATTTAGGAGGATTATTTCTGGAGCTCTAAATGAATTATGGTCATAACTGACTTTGAAACCCAAGTTCTAGACCCAGTGTACTCAAAACCGTCTTAGATTGTAAGAACAAAATCAAATGTTATATCTGCGGCGAGCTTCATGAGAGTTCGTTATGCCCTCAATCTCAATTCCCCAAATACCTAATGAGAAGCGCCAGTCATTTTTATACAAATGCTCCAAACTTCAAAAAATATCTAAAAAGGCGTAATAAGTTGATCCAGTATTCGTAACAAATTCCCCAACTTTAGTGAACTTTACCGTTCTACCGCCACGGTTATTATGAACGGACTCACTCATAGCAGACAGTTAATATTCAAAAATCTCGCTGTTAAAATCTCCATCATTTACGAACAGAACCATTTGGTCTGTGGCTTTGGTAACGAAGTCAGAATACCCAACAGCTATGTCACGGATTTTTCAACCTTATTCTATTCTATTCTAGCTGAATCTGGCGTGGGAAATCCCACCTACACTCACGCTCTACATCAGAGCAATGCTCCTGACAAAGTCCAGAATAGTTCTGATGTTAGCTTTCGCTATCTCTTCGGGTTTAGGATACTGTACCTCAAAGTACATTCATTCCCTTTCCATATTCAGGTGCCGGCAATGGCCTAATATAAGAAGAGGAGGTACATCCCCTTTTTCATATTTTCTGCAAAGGGAATCTTCCGATACACCTATAAGGTTCAGGTATATTCTGAGCTCGCAGTGTTCTGTCAGGACACCTAGTGCAGTTTTAAGCTCCTTTCTATTTAAGCATAATATCAGATTAGCTCTGCTCTTGGGTGGACCTTCTATGAGTTATTTGGACTGTCGACTGTCTTACCTCCCGGAAGTTCCATCCACTATTCTCTGTGTTTGTCCTTTACTTGTTTTTCCAGCATGCACATATAGGTAGAAAATACCATGTGGGTTGCGGTCCAACTAGAGGTTTTTCGGCTATTTTATTAGCCAGGAATTCTACCACTTTATTTTCTTTTATGCCCTCATGACCAGGCACCTATTCAAGAGTTGTCTTGTTATGTTCTGCCAGTGCATTTAGGTTTTTATGACAATCTAACACTAGTTTGGACTGTATATGTACCCTTTTCATTGCTTTAAAGGATGCTTGACTGTCTGTGAGTATGCGGATCCTCTTATTCTAAGATCCTCGCTCAACATCACATTTATCGGAGTCATTTCCGCTTGAAGGTCCGTTCCCATAGATCCCAAGTTGAGAATTCCTGCTCTCTCTGAGTTGATATGATAGAACCCAGTACCTATGCTGTTTTCTGTTTTGGACCCGTCTGCATACCAGACTAGTTGCTTTTTCTGAGACCTGATTGTGGAATAGTACCTTGAAAGTTTCCATCCCATTCCGTTTATACCCAGTCTATAGGTTGTTGCCAGTGGCTATTTTTCTACTACTAGGTGTAGCGTAGGGAGCTCCAGCAGAACTTCCATATTCGTAGTTGGCGTTATTCTAAACGCCCCTGTGATCAGAAGACATGCTACTCTCCAAAGCTTGCCCAGTTGCTTCGCTGCATTTGCGCTGTTCGCTTTGTGCCATCATCGACTCCCAACTTTAAGAGACATAGGAGACATACTAGAAAAACCAAAAACAGATCATTCAAAATATTTTAATCAAATATCAACGGAAGCAAATCAAAAAAAACATTTAACATTATAGTCGCAAGTAATTAGCCTGTTTCCTCGGAAAATTAAAAAAAATCCATCATAGGGAGATGGACAAGATGGTCTTGAACTTTGGCAAATTTCAATTTTGCTCCAGGTACATCATCTTTCATTTTTTGAAGTACCTTTAACGTTACTGTCAACTAGTGCTGCCTCTGGTGGATTTTTTAAATCTTCCGAGGAAAGGATTAAAGTAGTCATTCAAGTAGGAATATATAATTTTAAAACAAATGAATGCAGTTAGTCTTTAAGAGTAACTGAATACCTAACGTGGAAGTATTTTTAAAAGCGTTTGTCTGTCGTCCAGACTTCTCCAAAGGTACATATTAATTTTCTATAAATGTAAACGTCTAGTCTAAAAAAAAGATGCATATAATTTATTTCTTTTAACCTTTTTTGCCATTTCCATACTTCTATTTGAAGCACATTGCATAGTAGCTGTCACAGTTGTTTGTGGCATATTTTTCAATTCATCTAAAGTGAAGCCCTTAGCAAAATCTCTTCCTTCTATTTCAATATATAATTTGTAACAGCTTAAATCAATGTCAGGAACAGGCATATGATTATGTATGTAACATAATTCGCTATAAGAAAAAACAATTTTAGATATATTTACTCTTCCGCTACAGGGATCTGTACGCTTTCCGGTTCCCCAGGCCAAAATACATTACATACATTAGAAGTTTATACATTTTTTGAGTAACCAAATAGAGTAAGGATAAATTATAAAGATACACAAAGACAGCTGTATAAATATTTTTTTTTAAATCTCTAATACTGTATCTTTTAAATCATATGTTAAGCTTAATCATGGGAATAGAAATACATAAAAATAATCGAGTTTTTTGTCTATAAAATTAAAAATCTATACTTAATTGATGATTTATAGTTATCTGTTAATTACTTTTGAGTCAGGAATTGTTCCGTTAACAGCGAAGTTGGCATAGGGCCTCCAACAAATGGTTCTTTGTGTAATGGTTTTATTCTTTCATCTCTTATTGGTTCACATTCATAGTGATTAGAATTTGTTTCTGGTTTATCACAGCAACTAATTGGGACTATTATCTTTAAATTTCCTTAAAACAATAAAAAAATTTAAGTATGGCTTGCAAGTGTATACGTCTCATTTCTCGCTAAAATAAATTAAGGAACAAGTGATATATCAAATATTACTCTATTACGCTACGAATTTGAAATTACCAATCAACACAACACAACATTGGTTATAATGTTTTGGTATTTAAAGACCGCGAGCCCATTGTAAAAAAACCCCTGATGCAGTAAACTGGATAGAACGAATCTGGCATCAGGACGCCTATACCCAAGTGCACAGAAGTAGGAGAAAATCTCATTTGAATCTTTATCGGATGGAAAGAAGCAATGCTACCACTTTTGCGCCCGCCCCCAAAGTGAATTATTTTTCGTCACTATCATGTCCCTTAGCCCTTACACCATTATGATGCATCAAATCGCATTTTTGGCTACTCTACCCTTCCGCCTGTCGGGCGCCATGTTTTGAAGCAGATTTTCAATTTTTCAATTTTTTTTAAGTGCGTCACGTTCAATGCAACAAATGACATTTTTGTGATCCTGGGTGTCCCAGAGAACCCATTTCTATCATTTGCTGCATCTTCTTCCCTAACGGGTTCGGCCACTTCCGGTTGCGCGCCATCCACGATGCAGCAACTGCCTAGACAGGGTCTTACCCCCTCCTGGTGCTTACTGCATTGCTTCTTTCCATGGATGGACGAAAAAAACTTCAAATGAGATTTTCCCCCACTTCCGTGCCACTTGGGTATAGGCGTCCTGATGCCATATTCTATTATATGCTTCCTTCTACCATTACATCCGGTTTGCTGCATTTTCTTTTGCTTACGGTTTTTTTACAGTGGCCTCTCGAGCTACTATAATTTGAGTCAACTAAACTTATAATATTTCTCTTAAGTATATTTGAGTTGAAACTAAATATATTTGGTCTCAAATCATGAAGCAACAATAATGGGCGACTCCAGTTAATTGGTAGAATAAATTAGGCCAAGTTGCTCGACAAATATATGTTCAGGCCTGTAATCTTATATAATATATATAAATATAAAGTTTTTGTATTACTACCAATTCGACAGCTCTTAAAAGCTTCATAAACATCTTCGTTATACAATAGTTCAACAGGTTTTCCAGCTACTTGTTTAATAAATTCGGCAGTTTCTGAGTACTGTTCAATATAATCTGTAATATCGTAGACACCTTCTTTATATGTTACCCATATTCGAGTTTCCCTGTCAAAATTTTAAAATTAATTATTATTTAGAATACATTTCACCTTAAAACTAAACGGTCTAATAAGAATAAATCCCCTGGTACAATCGTCGAAGACATGATCTAGTACCATAAAACATTTAATGCCGCCACAGCCACCGGCAAATTTTTTTGACCAATGGTGGGAGCGTATTTTCTACTTCGTAAACAGAGATGAATTATTTTCCCTGTAACGACCAGACTGGTGATGGATAAGGGGCAGAAACATCGATCTCGAGATGTAGATCAAAAAATTAAAATTAATCTTCCTTTCTTATTTTGTCACGTACATATGGCAAGTAACCAATTCAAGAGAAGAGCTCATTTTTTAACTAGCGTTTAGCCACTGGTTTAATATAAAGTTAGTATAGATGATTTGGAGTATAAAGCCCAAGAGCAGATTCGGGAAACTGAAAGACTAATGAATCCAAGAACTAATGGAAGATATCGATCGTCGAGATACCGCAGATCTATCAATAATCCGAGTCTAAATCCGCCTCTTTTTTGCTGAGTCGCCCTTACAGGAACAGGTCGGTGCGAAGTATCGAGAAATGTGGGGATATAAAGGTCAGGAGAGTTATGTTAGAGTGACGTGGGCGAGTTGACTACCATTTTTGACAAAGTTTTACCGATCCGAGTATAGTGGTGTTAGAGTGATGTTGGCGACTTGATCATCATTTTTGCCCAAATGTTCACCAAGTTCAGATGAGTTGTGTCAGTGCTTTTGGTCACCGCTTTGGAGCGAACTTTCACAAAGTCGAAGTTAGTGGTGTCAGGGTAATGTCAGCGACTATACCACCGTTTTACTGAACATACTATGATCATATTTTTGTTCAATTTTAAACAGTATTTGGAGGTGTGAAGTTTTCCCACTCAGCAAAGATGGGGCGGATTTGGACTCGGATTCTTGGCTGTTCTATGGTCAATCCCTGTGATTTCTCAGCTTTTCTTCGGTTGCTCTATGGTCGTTTGCGGTTCTTTTTAGTGATTTCCATCAGTCTTGGATTCCATTAGTCTTTCGGTTTCCCGAATCTGCTCTTTTGCTTAATAGTCTAAATCATCTATTCTTCATCTCGATGACCCTATTTAGTAGTAAATTGTTTCTTTTGGTCTTTTGTGTTTGTTTGAAGCTTTTGATAGTTTTCAACTTGTTTCAGTGGATTATAATTTAGTTAAATACAGTGTCGGTTTGCAGTGAGAAATAAAATTTCTTTTGTTTTTATACTATTTTCGCTATAGAGTACAAACCACAATATAAAAGTTTAATTAATTTTTATGTAAGGTTTGGTGTGGTCTAGTGGCTAAAATAACTAGCTTTTATCCAGGAGGTTCGTGTTTGAGGAAAAATTTTTTTTTATAAGATAAGTGTAAAAGATTTTTATAACTTTAAGTTTTGCTAATAACAAATAATAAATATAATTATAAATTGTTAATGGTATCGCCTTAAAGTGAAACAACTGGTTTAAACCCTGCTCTAGCTTTAGTGCTAGTAATTCTCTGTTAAAAACATATTTGTTATTAGAATAAATGAAAAATGTACTAATTTTGAAGATCTTTAGCCATAAATTTATTTAAATGTAAAAGGTTATCCATATCCCAAATGTGGTCAAGTATTCAATAAAAGTAATGAAACTCAAAGTCATGTACCACAGTAATTTAATATAAACGTAATTTAATATAAATAGCCGTGTATATTAAATTACATTAATCATTGCTTACTTTGTTTTGTGTTTTTCTACTTCTTGTGGTGTATAATCAGGTAATTCCTTTTGATAAACACCAATATTACTTTTAGATTCTTCTAAAAACAAAATCTTGCATTAAATTTGTATATTTTTTTAAAATAATACTAATAAAAAAAATAAAGGTTAAACGTTATACAAATACATTTCATTTAGAAATAAATTCTTGTTACACTAAAATGTCATTAGTTCTTCACTATAATGGAACAGAAAGATGAATCCAAACTGCTATTGAGAAAATCAATGAATAGACCGACAAAAAGATTAACGTATTTCAAAACATACAAACCTTAATAATGACAAACTAGAGATAAACTGCAAATAAATATATTTTATCTATGACTAATATGTTATTTGTTCATTATACATGAGTTTACTAAATAATAATAATATCCATTATTCACTAGTAAATAATTATTTCTTTCACGGGTTTTACGGATTTCTAGATATCCATTATTCACTGGTTTAAATAATGGTTTCTTGTAGATTTAGCCAAAATTAATTAATAGTCGTGGATAAAGTATATTAACCTTAGCACATAACATGAGTATTTTATGCGCACTTAGCGCCTGGTCTCGATTGATACAAGAGACAGTATTTCTTAATATAACGATCGAGTATGAACAAGCAGTAAAACAGGAATGAGCACGAACGGTCATAAATAAACAATACATATGATGGGCAAAAATGGGTGTTGTCGAGTTTGTTTATGATCCATAGTTGTAACAATACAATATACATTGTACAATCGCAAAAAACACATGAGCTAAAGACTTTGTAGTAATGACCAGCAACGGATGTTTTTTCTTCGTCTTCGGCAACAGTTCCAGATATTGTTAACAGTTTGTCACGTCACGTCTGGGTGTACCTCAGTAACTCGCACATATTGAGAGTCTGCAATCGCCCTATTTTGCTACGCTATTAGACGTATATATATAGTTTATAAAATTTGTAGAAAAAAAATACAAAATTTACTAAACGTACTTTTAAAAAATGACAGCCCAAAACCAAATAGGGAACTTCCAATTAAAACTTGATTTTTAGTAGAACAGAATATCATCCGATTTCTTTGATTTTGTCGTCTGTTATAATTGTATCTTAGATATTTTACAGCAAAATAACTGGTTCTATAGTTTGCGATTACCTTTGAACAATACCTAAAATTACAAATAATACAAAAAATATTACATTTACATAACATTTTGTTCTGATATGACGGCTAATGAGCGATTTTAATGGTAATAGCTTTTATAGACCAAACTCTCGGTCGATGGATCGGCTCTGCTATTATTACATTGTCGTTGTGCTCTACTTACAGACCTGTTATGTAATTATGAAATTCAGCTGATACATGTTCAAAATAATATGGATTCTGTGGTACCATATATTTGTGGAATTAGAGCAATCTTAGGAAATTAAAAAGAAAGTTTCATAGCGGTGAGTTACTTCCAGAATTATTTTCATTTCAAATCAGTTCTTATTATATCGTCAATATTTTTGTTGTTAAATGTCGAACATTGAACCGAACATAGTACAGTAGGTTAATATAATGATATAGTGCTTGTTAATCACATCTCTTTTGTTTTACAAGAGACGCCTGTATGTTACTGGATTGTTTCAGGTATGTTGCCAAATCAAAATTATCAATGTGATGTTTCCATTGTTGAGATACATGTTTGGCACGTAGTTTGACTATCAAATATATAGTGTGTTTTTTTTTAAATTTCATATACGTATTGCGGTCTTTGAAAGATTGCAATATACCTAAGCATTTAAATAGACGTTCTGAAGCTGAACGAGATAGGGGTGGGCCTTTGGTATAACTGAATGCAGTCAGTGAGCGTGTTACAGCAGCACTAAATTTGAATATTTTCACAATCAGCGCAATTTCGCAAACAGTAAAGACAAACCAATTGTTAAGGTGGTCGCCCCCAAAAAGACGACCACATCCCAAACGTGTCACTGGAAAGGTGAATTATGATTATATCCCGAAACATTATTTATGATATATATGAAAGAAAACAACAAGTAACAGTTGCAAAATTACATGATCTTTTAAAGAAAAGGGAAATTTTTAGGAAACTTGATTTTCTTGACACAATGAAGACAAGTGTCAAATCGACTAAAGTTGATGGTAAAAGGTACATAGTTCTTCATGCTAGCTGGTAATAAAAATGGGGAAACGAATGAAGCAAACTTTATAAAGTGGTTTGAGCATCAACTCCTTATGAATTTAATAGAGCTTTCATTAATTGTTTTGGATAATGCATCTTATCACAGTACATTACTTTTAAAAACTTTAAAAATTCAGAAGTGGCTCACTGAACATGAAATTCAGTATGATCAGGGGTTCTAATCTTGACATAGACGACTTTCCTCATGTGCGAAGAAGATGAAGATATTGGTGATGAAGAAGTCCTTAATCTTCCTGTTCGTCTTATCCCTTACATGAAATGCCTGAATGACAGTTCAGACGATTGTTTAGATTATCGAAAGAAATATTTCAATTTATTGTCGACCTTATTAAGCCCTTTCTACGACCATGGAAACGTCCAACTGATTTGAAAATTAATACATGTGTAATTTCTGTATTTGATTCTCACTAAGACTTAGTATTTATTATCTCTTATGTTTTGGTGGTGGCTGGCTTTAGGTTTTATGCAGCTGGAAAAAATTTGCTTCCTAAACTATTTAAGTATTAATAAAATGCAACCATTCCCTAAATTTTATTCCTTTAGGCGCACAACAAAGTAGTATTTATCTAAAAATTTAATTATTTATTGAAAGTTGAAGAAATCGAACCAGTGGCGGAGCTTGTGCGCTTCTAAGTAAAATTTTAAATGCAAGATTAGCACCCCACATGTTTAAAATTGATCTACTGAACATAGTTTCTAGAAATAAACCTCCTAGTAGCTCAACCAGCACAGCAATACGTACACGCAGTTTTACGACTGCCTCTTTATCACTGAATATGGAACTGGAAAGAATTATTATAAACAACATATTGGCAGTTCAATTGAGAGTTGTTTGAATATGTGCAGAGAAGCACTACAAACTCTTACCCCTCAGGTCTGGTCTAATTCTATCAGACATACTGAAGATTTATTGGGCTCGCGAAGTCGTATTCGACAGAGAGGACATTGCACCGAATAATTAATATTAATGAAGATAGTTACAGTTATTCTTACAAATTGCCAATGCAGAGCAACGTCATGTAAGTACGGAATTTTGTAACAATCTTGCACCATGTAACGTTAGGTACCTTTTACAGTTCTCAATTTTTATTGCTGCAATTATAATTGCAGCAATTCATATTGCCGCAATAAAAATTGAGGATGGCTTTAGAGTTAGCAAATCATTGCACTGTCAGTTGCAATTGATTTCACTAAACAAGTTTGCCAACTTAACAAAAAAAGTGAAAGTCTGCTTCTTTTTCTTTTTAAATGTCAAAATCAACTTTGCGTTATGTCATTGATCGAAAATGTCTATCAGGAAAAGATGGTGGGTGAAGCTATGGCTTGAAAGAAAAAGGAAAGGAAATTTAAATATCACCAATTTCTGCAAACTCATGGTTTTCACTAGTTTTCAGTCCTTTTTCTATTATCACTTAATATACACAAAAATACTATAAACACAAATATAACTAAAAAAAATTATATAAATGTCAAATCATAAAAAGTCAAAAATATTTTTATTACCGTTGGTAACACAAATATAACTAAGAAATCCACTAGAATTGCTTCTGCAATACGACCTTCGGCAATAAAAAATAGGTCCCGACTCATTTTCTGCAATTGCAATAAGAATTGCAACAACTTATCGAAAGAGTGTCAGTACGCAGTCGCGCAATAAAAATTGCTGCAATTATGTCGTTGCGAACTGTAAAGTGGCCCTTAGTTAATATGACGTTCATCGAAAATTTTGTTACAAGCACTATAGTCATGTTGTATACCTGCATATGTATATATATGAATTACTTGAACCTCTTCAATAAATTATTATATATTTAAATGTATAATTATTAAATAGTTCAGTTTTTGAAATAATTCTGTTTTTTCGAAAAAAAAAATTTTAAATCTATTCTAGTACTAACCTTTGTAATAAACTTTCCATAAATATTTCAGTTCTCACAAAACTCCATTAATTTAGAAATATAAATATATTAAATATGCTGTTAAAGTAACCTAAATACAAAAAATTTTTACATACAACTGACAAGTGTAAATGACAAGACCATTGTCGACAGATGTGAACATTTCAAGAACAATATTAAGTCATCATTTTATTCGATTAAATTAAAAAGAAAAACCGATTTACATCAATATATATGTTAAATCCTAGTTTAAAAAAGATCTAGAACGTTTACGTCACCGTTTCCCGAATAGTCGATGGATTTCTCGTGCGATGAGTCACAAAATTCTACGTGCATTTTGAAATTTTTGCGATAATGCAGATTTAAATTGGGACATTAATTTTTCAACTGGTTCAAGTGTGTCTTACTGTTTTGCATAAACATGTACGGACAGACGAGTGTGGTTTGGGGAAATCAACTTGACTTAGATAACTAGATAAAAGAACACTTTAAATATAATGTGTTTCGTCTATCTCTATAAAATTCCTTGAAAAATTCAATAACGAAACAAAATACCATTAAAAATTGCTGAAAAATAATAATAATATAATATACCCGGGGTTGGTTCGTCTCATTATTACTATTCTTTTTAACTCTCGATAATTGGTAGGATTATGTAGGTACACTTAATTATTTCATAAATGAAACCAATTGATATTTTATTAATATTATATACATAGTAAGGCTAGGAAATATATAAAAATAATATAAAATATATATAAATATACAATTTAATTAATATTTTAAAGAAAAAAATTACATTTTTGGGACTTCTAAAGGAGCTCTGCTTCTTCTTCCTTTTTTTGACAGAACTTCCGGCTTAGGAGGAAGTACAGGCTTAGGTAAAGGTGGGATAGTTGGTGGATTTTTAGGTATAGTTACATTTTGAAGCTCTATTAATTGTAATTTCAAGTCCATTTCTATTAAGGTGTCCAGTTCATTATCGTAGAATTTACTTCTGCGTGGATTTCCTAAATACAAGATAAAAAAATATTAAAAAAGCAATCAAAACTAACTTAACTAGCGCTTTGAAGTACTTAAAGTAAAAAATATATTTTGGATAAAAAACTATTATATATATGGATAGTAGACAAGACATGAAAATATATAAAAATAACTGTTATAGATCAGAAGAAGAAAGAGGAAAGTGTAAATATACGGAATAAAACACAGGCGATGCAAATAATAAACAATAATCAGAAAAGAACTCAAACGACGTTGTTTCGTACTATACCGGAGATAAAAATCCTTTTCTGATTTTTCAAGAATTAAAAATTGATTTAAATGCTTAGGTACGATTTACAAGACCACCATGTATTGTTGAATTAACAGCGCTGTTTGTAATGTTCAAGTATGATTGGTTGCCTTATCTATCAAAAAATGATCAAATTTGAGCCATATCACTCTAATAAAATCATCATTTTCTTATCTTTCAGATAGCATATTGGAAGAGCCACCCTGTATTTTCATTATTCCTCTGCTCCGTATATTTTAATTTCCCTTAATATCCCTTCGCTTTGTGTCCCTTCTCAACTTATCTTGATTTCCCTCTCTTTTTGATACTGACTACAAAATGTCTTTCCCATGTTAACAATTCTTCTCTTTATCTCATCAATCAGAATAATTAGTTTCTATATCGTCTATATCGCCTATTGAAAATTTCTTTTCTTCTTCTCGATATATAGGGTAAGTTTTTGTTAGATTATATGTCCCCTGCTATCATTATGAATTATTTCGACGCTATTATTTTTAATTCTTTTCTATGCCGGTATATATGTATATTTTTTATGTTTACTTAAAAGTTCATAGCGTATCTTTTATAATAATATATAATAATATAAATTATCTGATGTTTGTGGTGTTCTTTCAATCTCAATTACAAAAAGAGAATCTATTTTTAATTTGTTTACAGATTGTTTTAAAATTTAATTCACTTTGATTATTTTTATATTTCATATTTTGATCTAAAAATTCATCTATTTCATATTAATATTATCATTGTTACATATATTTTTTTAAACAGAGACCACGAAATCTGGTAATTTATAAGATTTTGTCTTATATTGATTTTATGAGAACTTTTAGGGTTTTCTGGATTAAGTTTTGTTCTGGACAGAGCCTTTTTATGGACTGAGTTTTTTCCTGGACATATTTTTTTCCTGTCCTTAACTTTTTTTTCTAGGCAATGCTTTTGGAGTGACATCTTTTCAGTGCCGGATCCAGGAAGTTTTTCGAGTTATTGCCGTCTCTTTTCTCCTGGATACTGGAAAGAAGACTATCGAAAGAAACTTGATGATAAGGAAAACAAAACCAAAATAAGTTTCATTTCTCGGAAACAAAAATTAAGAAAAAGTCTCTGAAGATATCATATTATTAATAAATTTTTGCTCTTCAATAAAACAAGTATAACGTTTAATTTGACTTTAATTTCATTAAACCCAGAAAAGAAAGAAAGGACGGATTTTGAAATATTGTTTCTAAATACATCAAAAAATCAATCAGACTGGAGGCCAAAATTTTTTTTTAATTAATATTTTACTTTTCGATATATTTCAAATTCTATTCATGGAACGAACCCATAATTAAAAGAATTGAACTTAAATCAAATTTAATACTAAATTACTTTCATTAACAAACATATCTTAACGTTTCACAATTTGGCGCCCAACGTTTCAATCGCCATAACGTTCATCGTTTGACTTAAATCCAACAGGAAAAATATTGGCAACAATTAAAAACAGGATAGCGCCCCCAACAACAACTTTTGATAAGAGAAAAATTTGGTGCCACTACACCAAAGAAGTGGTCAAAATTGGTCAAATATGAAAATAATTATATTAGACGATTTTTAAGATGCTTCATATTACACATTATAGTTTTAGTAATTTTATGAAGCTTACCTGTTAATATATTGAACGCATCCGTCCAAGAAGCAGCTATTCGTTCATCTTTGGCAATAAAGTTAACTTGTTTTTCAGAATTATTGACAATAACTGAAAATGCGAAGGCTGGATGTTTACACCTTCAAAAAAATAATACCCTATTTAAAAAAATGTATTGATTCCATGAATAAAAATTAAAACCTTGTTTACTTTTCCGCTACATTTATCTTACATAATACAGTGAATAAAACCTTCTTGCATTGTACGGTTATGGTGGCATAAAAAGTACATCGTTAAATAACTATCACCAAGGTCAGCAGTGGTATGGAGTTGAAGAAAATGCAGAACGATGGGGATGGAAAAGAAGCAATAATGGGCCAATTCCTGTCACCACACTCGAGCCTCTAGCTCCGGAAACCTTGTTGAAACTTATTTCTTGCAAATGCAAAAAGGGATGTGGGAGAGCCTGTGGATGCAAAAAGGCTAGATTAAAGTGCTCTGTTATATGCACGAATTGCGGTGGTACTTGTGATAATTCGCAAGTTCCGTCACAAGATACCGATGAAGAGAATGAAACGGAGACTGTTCTCAAGCAAACGTACGATGAAATCAAGGAAGAAGAGGATTACGAAGCTGATAATTCCACCGCGGATGATGTGGAAGAAATTTCTATCTGTGACGTTTCGATCGGTACTAAAGACGATGAACACTTGGTCCATCAAGAAGATCGAAGTGAAGGAAAATGCGCTAAATTTGGCAATAGTGCATTGCGTGTGGATTAGGCCTACTGGGCATACCACAATAACAAAAAAGGTTCCAATTTACTTTACCTCATGGTGGTGTGGAAATGAGTTTTTTGGCCAAAACTCATGTTCGAGTAGAATTTGCGCCGCTGGTACACTAAAACTATTCATTTTGTAAAAAAAAGATTACTACATAAATTATAGGAAATTTTCTCTAGTTTTATTTATTACATAACTATTTTCATCGTAAAATGAGTCGGACAGAAGGTATTATCAAAAAACTTTTTTAGACGCCATTTTTTCAAAATGGCTGCGCGAGCGGCGACAATACGAGGTGGCAAAGTTGAAATTCGGAAAGAGCATATCGAAATCATAAAATCACCAATTTACAAAACTCCATGTAAAACTACCAAATGACTGGACTATAGGTAGATGGGTACAACGGACACAGTCACATATTAGTACCTATATAATTCGTCTAAATAAATAACTGGCTAAGTACAACTTGGCGCCGTTAGATGGCGCTATCTTTCATTTTTAATTTTCATAAAATACCACTCATTATTCCTATAAGGATGAAATATGTATGGTAATGGTCGGATTGTATAGTTTTCAAAGACTTACTCTTACTCTCCAGCATGACATTACGATGGGGACATTTAACTGCACTGAGTTGTACTTGGCCAGTCGCTTATATAGAAGGATTATATCCTAATAAGTGACTGTATCCAATCTACGCTATCATTTTTAACTTTATTATATATATTATACACGGTATATGTAATGGGAAAGTAATAAAGTCTTGTAGATAAATAAAAAGAAAGTATTACATTTTTTTGACATACTTACAAATTGATATGTTTACAATTACGCCCTATAGCTACATGCGTAATATCTGCTATTATTATTGTATCCATCAATTCCATTGCATTAGTTTTACTGTTAACTATGTTAGAAATACTTAGTTCTCTTTCGTTTTTGCTCAGTTGTACAAACATGGTTCCAGCAGTTTTCTAAAAAAATAAAACAGTAAATTTATATAAACTGATCTCATTATTATGAACACCTTAGCACAAATCTAAATAACAGGATAGTTGTAACGAATATTTGTCTTAGTTTTTTTTTATAATAAGTGATTTAACTCAAACGTTTATGGGTTCATTACATCAAATAGAATTCGAAATATATCAAAAAGTAATGCTAAATTATGGGCGCCAAACAAATTATTTTTTTGGTAAATTTAGAAATAATTGATAAAAAAACTACGATATATTTCAAAATCTGTCCTTTTTACCTCTCGCCCTTCAGATAAGAGAGATATAGGAATCATGCTAAAAATTGAGTAGTGAGTTTTCAATGGATAAACACGTTTTGGGGTCCCTAGAATACGATTTTAATATTTTCGCGATGCTGTCTGTGTGTGTGTTAGTGTGTTTGTGTGTGTTTGGATGGATAACTCAAAAACTACTGAATAAAAAAATTTGAAATTTTGCATACAGGATTCTGATACCCTAGATTAGATCTGATTTGATTTTGGTGCCAATCGCACAACCAGACGTGGCAGTTGGTAAGGGTGATGACGCCATTATTATACAAAACGGCAATAAAGTTTTACACATATATTTTGTATACCCTGTAGTATATTTTTATCTCATTAAAATTTTCGAAACTTTTGCCATTGTTGCCAGATTTAGAAAAAAATAATTTTTTTTCATACTTTTTTGTGTCAACCTGTAAATTTTTGATACAAAAATGGCGAGAGGTCATGTGCTGGCCACATCAGATTTTTTTATTGGGGTTTAAGGAAAGTATATAAACAGATTATTTATGAAATCAGAAAACAAAATTAAACAAATAACACTTAGCTCAGCACAAAAGATAGAGAGAGAGAGAGTTTTCCAAGGGTTGCTCTGGTTGGTCCACAAGGCATTGTTAAATAACACGTGGTCTTCGTTCTTCAAACTGGAGATATCGTTGCGAAACGAAAGTTAAAAGCCGAAATTGATCTCGTGAAAATTTAAATTGTAGTGTGGCTGTGAAAATTGTAATGTGGCCGGAAACCCCAAAATTTTGAGGCGAAAATAACCGATATAACACTGTGTTAAGAGCAGATAGAAAGAAAAAATAAGAAATGAAGTCAAACAACCATTTTATAGGCCTTATTTTGGGAGAGGTGGAATATAATTGGTAGAAATGGTAATTGCTGATAACAGATCAGAAATAAAAGTGATTTGGATTTTAAAATATACAAGGCGAGAAAACAAAAGAACTATAGTGTGTCCCAAGAAAAAAGAAACGTAATATGGTATAAAATAAAGAAAAATTGGTTTCTAGTTAATAACTTATAATAATATTTGTTAAATATGTAAAACTTTAAAATAAAAAAAAGTAAAAACATGTTTTACAAATAACCTTTTAAATCTTATTAATTACTGTATTTAATAAGCTTGATATGAAATATTTAATTTATAACTTATTTACCTTTTCATAAACTTGTGGAAAATAATCTCCCTTTTTCAATACGTTCAATCTATTTTGGTGTAGATAAGGTTCATTTTGTTTTAAATATATTTCTTTTAATTCTTGTATGCAAGGGTGATTTTTTAGAAGCTGTTTCATTTCTTCTTCTTTTTGTTTCTAAAAGTTAAATATATTTTTTAACATATCAGTTAGTTGGTTAATTTTTTACCTGCCAATGGTTTAACACTGCATCGAAATTTATTTCGCTCATGTCATCGGTGAGTGTTTTAAAATCCAAAGGCCGTTTATTTAAAACCATTTTTATTTGTTTTCTTAATGTTTTCATTAGCTAAAAATATTATTTTAATAAAATTTACTTAAATATAGTAAGTTTTTACTTTTGGATAATCTTCAATGGTGGACACTTTCATTTCTCTTCTGGTCCTAGATAATAACCACATGCTTCTTGAAAACAATTCTAAAAAAAATGGCATCTTAGCTGACGTATTAAATACAATCGGTTGATAAAAAACGCTTTTCGAATCTGGTGGGTTCATGCCAATATCCAATATTCCGGCCAAAATTTTAACCACCCTAAAATATTTATATATTGTTAATTCAAACATTGCTAATCTATTTTTATTTTTAATATTTATTCCTACCTCTCGCTAGTAACAAATATGCCAGGTTCATAAACTCGTTCTTCGATTTGTGATTGACAAAAGTTCTTTTTGTGATTGTTTTTGTAATGTCCTAAAAATAATTTAGAATTACCAGGGGACTATAAAAAGAACATTTTAAAATTTCAAAATTTACAAAACAGAAAAATTTGATGAAATAACAAATTTTGAAAAAAGTTTTAGTTAAAAATTTAGCAATATTGAGAAAAACTAACAAACTAAAAAATTTAGAACATTATAAAATAAATCAAAATTTACCAAAATTAAGAAAATTTTGACTCAATAAAAAAGTTTGGAATTCTTATTTTAGCTGAAATTTTTGAAAAAAAAAATATTGTAATTATTATTCTTAATAAAGGAGAATTTTTTTGCTTTCTGCAAATTATTAAAAAATATTTATTAAACTTTCTTTACGCTTTGCCATTATTAATTTTTACTCCCGAGTGATCTAGAGCGATTGATGGGGTTAGTTTTCAATCATGAAAAATTAAATTTGTTTTAAAACATAAAAAAACCGCGATATATTTAGAATAAAAGGTTAAAATATTTTTTTAATTATTTACAGTTTTAATTGAAGTTTAAAACAAGATAAAATAATTTAATAAATATAAAATTTTGAATAACAAATTTTAAAAAGTTTTAAAATCGTATTTCAAAAATTTTTAAATAGTAGTTTGAAAACTTGACATACTCAAAATTCTTAAATATAGCAAAACTACGTTAAATAGTAAATATTACCATAAAATAATATTATACGGTTAAAAATTGCAAAAAGTTTACTTGTGTGCTAAAAATTAACAAAAACTATATTCTATTTGAAAATAATTGATAGCACATTTTTTATGACTCAGTAGGTAAACCCCAATATAACATCATAAATCAGTGACGGAGAATTTCTAAAATAAAATATCTAGCATTTTTTGTTCCAAAATAAAATTTTTGGTTTTCTTGTTTTAAATTTTCTAGTCATTTTAATAAAAAAAAATAAAGTAAGTATGTAATCTCTACAGGTAGAAAATATTTACAATTCAAGATCAATTTTAGTAGCCCTCAACTTTTTTAGAAAAGATTAAAATTATAATACAAAGGCAAAATGATCAAAAAATGATTTTTGAGTGTTAAAATCAACAAATAATAATCCTCGGTCGATAAAAACAGAATTTTATTGTTAAAAACAGAAAATTCATTTGGATATTAAAAATTACCTAATAAAGATTCCAGAGCGCCAAAAATGAGCAGAAAATAATTCTTAAATATTAAAACATACTAGAAAACTAACGTGAATGTTAAAAATGAGTCTTTAAAAACAGCATAAATTTATGTGTCAAAGATTAACAAATAATAATAATAGATATCCAAAAATGTCCAGAATATAACGAAAACATAAATATTAAGTGTTCAAAATTAACAAAAAATTATTCTAAAAGGCAAAAAGTAATCATTAAATGACTGTCAAGTTTAAAAAATTACCAAAGAAATAACTTGAGCATTAAAAAATATCAGAAAATTCACGCGAATGGCCAAAAATTAAATCTAGAGGTCCAAAAATGATCATAAAATAATTGTTATGTGTTAAAACTGATCAGAATAAACAAAAAATGATTTTAGAGGTCTAAAAATAACCTGAAAATCATTTTTGAGTGTTTAAAATGATCAGAGTTAAATAAAATACTCCTAAAGATCATAATATAATTCTTGACTGTTAAAAATGATCATAAATAACAAAAATTGATCATAATTCATAAAAAATATCCAGAAAATAATTTTTGAGTGTTATATACATAAAAAAATGATTCTAGGGGGTAAAAAATAATGAGAAAATAATGCTTATAAATCAGAATTTATTTAAATATATTAAATCTTTTATGACCAATATTTACTTACTGAGTGCTTCTAATGTTAAATAATTAATTTTAAAATTATCGTAGTCAAAACTGAAGCTGGTGTGTCGAGATTTGGGTGAACACACTGTAGATGATTTTCTTGAATTTTGACTTTTGTCGCTCATTACAGATGCAAGTGATAACCTTAAAAATGAATATAAAAGAATAAGTGGCAAATTAATTATTTACAAAATTGATACAAGAGACGATTAGATTATACAGGGTATACCAAGAATAACGACTCGTTCTCAAGAAGTGAAAAGATATTTTTTTTCCAAATCTGTTTGGTAAACCCTAATTATACTAGCATAAAAGCAATTGTTTCATTTGCTACCAAGGTCTAATTTATTAGTAGACCGGGGACAATAATTTTTGAAACAAAAAAAATTCTTAGCAGTATGCGAATGGTCGAAAAATTTATGGTAAATTATAAGTAAATTATGAAAATCAAGACGACTTGGTAGAAGTTCCGTAGGGGTAGGTAAATATACGTTTTGAGGGTTGGAAATAGGTTTTTTACGATGTGTGACTGAAATATGCATCCTATCTAAAAAAGTGTAAGGTAAAAGTTGTAGGTAATTAAAAAATCTAAAACTTTTGTATTGACCATTTTTCAACGTCACCTCAAAATTATCGAGAAAAACACTTATATTTTTTTCTTTTTAATTTTTATGTACCGCAAAAATATTTTTTCTTATGGAACATGATAAAAACGTCCTTTTTTGTGTTTTACATAAGAATTTTTTCTAAGCATTTTAAACGAATTCAAATTTAAAAAAAAAACTTAATTTTCAATCGAAAAAGTTTACAAATTTTCAGTTTTTTAACTTTTTCAATGCTCATTTTCTTCGTTGAAACCTTGAATTTAAGATGGTATGAGAAAAATATTGTTACGATAATTTTCCATCCAAGGCTTAGGTAAGCGATAATTAATATTTGTCTGTATATGACATTATTTAAATTTAATTTGTTTACAATTTCCAACACGCTTTATAATGTTGAACAAATTTCATAATTTTAAACATTTTTTTATTTTGGATAAACTTTAGTTATTGCAAGGTGAACAAAAAAACTTAATTTCGCTTACTCAGCAAAAGGGTTTTTTTGTGGTTAGCCCGAAAGCCGTGGAGATATTTTTTGACAGTGACATTCCGGACTAGTAAAGAGCACATTAAAAAGTAGAAGTGCCTCTCCTGGAAAAAACGATTGTCCACAGTGGTATTATGTAAATTTAAGTAATAATATTTCAGATTTTATAGAACCTTTTGAGTTATCCAAAATACCTCGTAACAATATATTGTTCCTATGGAAAAATATCGTAAAAAATGCAAAAATCCAATAAATCAATTTTTCCAAAATGGATTTTTCAATTAATCTTTAGAATGTTTTAATTGTTACTAGCTGTACTCGGCTTGCATTATGTGTGTGCGGAGTTGTGATATTGACTACGGACCCTGTGGTTCCATTAACCCAACCAATTTTTTTTTTTTTAAATCTAATATTTATATCAGTTAATAATAGTTTACATATTTCCTGATTGTTCAGACATACTTATTGAATCACATATTAAATTTTTCAGTGTTATACGTAAACTTGCAATATTTATAGCACGTATTACATATGTATATATATTGAAATGAATATTATGATAATCTCAATTTTTGGGGTGAGTTCTATATAAATAAAAAAAAAAAAATAAACATTACAACAAATTATACATAAAAAAATTAATTTATAGATCCTGTCCACTTCCTCTTTAGACCACTCTGACAAATCTCTTGTATTATTCTTCCTACTTCTAATTAGCTTCTTCTATTTATTCTATCTTACTTCATCAAATTTTCTCCCAAACTGCTTCCTTGTATTCCATTATAAACCATTTTCATAATATCAATCAGCACCGTTCATCTTTTACCAAAAAAAATCTTCTTTCAAACTTTTGAACCTTTTTTTTTCGCAAATTTAACAATAGTTTTTCTTTTTCGTATATAAATTTTTTATTATTTTACTTTATTAACAAAGTTCAGCAAATTATTGTGATTTTTTTTTATTTTTCTTTGACAATCTTTATTTTTTTTAAAAAATTCAAAAATTGACTTCTTTCTTTTTTTTTCAACTGTCTGTCTCTACCCAAAAAATTTTTTGTTACTTGATTAATGAATAATTTTTATCTGTTAATCACTTTTGACAAACTTGCCATTTACTTTTTACTTATACAGCAAAATTTTACTTTAATATTTTTTTCAGAATTAAATTTTTCGATATGATAATACAAATAAGATTTTTTTATATTCATCCACAATTGTTGATTTAAATTTTTTTTTACACCAATTATTTTAAATAACTGCTTTAAAATTAAACTTTTAACGATAAACTCTGTTTATAACATTCAAAAATCATAAAATATTTATGTTATTCAAACCTCTTAACGAATAAATAATAACTAACATAAAAAATAACTCATACAGAGTATTTCATTACAATATATATTATATTTTTGGTTTTTTTTTCAGGTATAATTTTTTTTTTACAGAGTCAACCCCAAATTGCGAATATGTTGAGGTAATAGTCTATATATATCTTTGTTTCTTGATCTGATCAATTCATAAAGGTTTATAGGTTTTTTTTAAATTGTTCAATTGACCAAGTGTTTCCATAAATTGCTCAGTTCTCTCATGATTTATTTCGCAGCCCAATACTTTATGTTCAACTGTGAATGGCCTGGTGAATCGGCCATTTTTATTTTGTACATTTGAGATGGAACCAAAGTATGATCGAATCTAATTCTAGATATGGTTCTTATAATATCTTTTTCAAAGTTTATTCCATAGAACCATGATTTGGATGGAATGTCAGGTTGTGATTTAAAAAATAAACCTTTGTTAGAGTCTTTATACATTTCCACCCATTTATTTTTAATTTTATTTTTAGATATCAGCACTAGATCCTCCGAGGTGATTAAATGGCGAAAAAAATGTATTATACGATTATATTTTTGGGGTGAACACAAACGTTGTAGACTGCATTTAATGGTAAAAGCGGTATTCCAGCATCTTTTTCTCTTGAAAAGTAATTAATCAACTTCAAAATTAAACATCGCTCTTATTATACCGGGAAAGCATTTTGATAATGAAAAATTAATAGAACTGTCAAAAGTAATAAATAGCATTTACGTCGATATTAGTTAAGAAATATGTTAATGATGTCATAATTCCGCCTCGTCCATTTCATTAATGAGAGATCAAGTTGGACAATGTATGACGTAACGGCATCAGAGGATGGTTAAACAAACTCTATGCCGCTTTTGTAACACGTAAGCAAGCCATATTGTCCATGTAAAAAGCATGGGTGATTTACGACACTCGCCTACGGCTCGTGTCTGTAAACTGTGTGAAGTTTACGGCAGGTGAATAATAGCCACCATAGCCACACACAGTTATCTATGTGAGAAACGTGGATGATTGCAATGCCATGTTTTCGTTAAACTTTTTTCGATGCATATTTCAGCCACAAATCGTAAAATCCAATCCTTAACCCTCAAAACGTATATTTAAATAGTCCCATCCCCTTCTGGAACTTTTACTCAGTCGTCTTGATTTTTCTTAATTTACTTATAATTTAGACCAAATTTTCCGACCACCCCTACATACAGCTAAGAATTTTTCATGAATTCGGGTATTTAAAATTGGTTTGTCACTGGTCTATAACAAATACGTCCCTAATTGTTTTACCAAAGTGACTGAGGCGATGTTAATTAACAAATATAATTACCTTTCTGCCTGATGATAGCTAAGCAAATGTTCCAACGAATTGCTTCGAGTGGGATGCGTAACTTCGTCAAAATCTAATAAAAGTGTTAGTCTTCTAACATCGTCTTCAGGTAATTCAAATTCCTCTTTTCGGAATACATTATTGTCGTTTAAGCTAACTTCGCTATTAAGAGCTTCTTCATATAAACTAGAAATTTTAAATTATTAAGATTTTTCCTCTAAGAAAAATATCGTATTTAAATTACGAAAGGCAAAATAAGAGAAAATTAAAAAATCTATTCCAGCCATAACTCGAGAACGGTTTAGAATTTTGGAACTCTATCTTCAGCAATCGCCCTCCTACTATTTTCAGTGGCATTAGTCCACTACAACTGCCTGTCTGTTCGCATGCAGTTTTTTACAAATGATAGAGCCAAACAATATATTCACGTTGTGAATATGACTATGGTTAATAAGAATAATTTTGCATTCACAGAAGCCATTAATTTGTTAAATATTTTATCATGATCTACATGTAAACAGTTAAAGTAACTAAAAATAAATAAAGATAATTCATATATTTATTTACCTTAAAATGTAGGTCTGTATAACGTACAGCTCATGTTCTATTTTCTTATCAAATTCACCTGGTGCGATTATGTGCTTGTAAATATCATCTCTGTTTTGGCTTAAATTCATTTCTTTTATAAGGTATTTTTTTTGGTCCCCTTTACAGCATTTAATGATGGTGTTGATAAGTAAAATTACTCCATATTGGAGTTTTTTGCCATCATTTTGACGAATGTAGGGAATTAAACACAATATAGGGATTTCTTTAATAACCTGAAAAAAATGGTTTCCAATAGAATGAGTCTAAAGTGTCAATTATGAAAAATGCAAAGGCGATATACAAGTGAAGTGCTAAAAAGTGATAGCTGAAATCTATTCCTGAATTATTAACCCTTTTACTCGCCAGATCTAGCCCTAAGCAATTTTTTTTGTTCACTAAGCTCAAAGTTGCACTCGGAATACCATCACCTTTGTAAAAATTAATTTTGCAGAGAAAGTCTCCGAGTAAAGTCCATTTCAACGTATTTCATTGACTTTCTACCTATCCCAATATGATTATCAGTAAAGGGTCTACTGGAATGAAAATTCAATTTCGAAAATAGGAGTACGGATCTGTAACAACCTTATTTATAACCTTAATACTAATCCTAAGGGTAAGTAGGCAAGTCAACGAAATATATTGAAATTGACGAGATTTATTACAAGGAGACTATGTAGAAAAATTAAAAAAAATTGAAGAAAAAATTTCATACCACATTCTATATATTTGGTAGCGAAAAATAAATCGAAAATATTTACTTACTGTTTCTTTCCAAGGGAGAAAATCCTGACTTTTTGTAACCAAAATTTTCTGTAAAATCGACAAGGCATATTGAATGTGATCCGAAACGATATGTTTGCAATGATTTTTTACTATAGCTATTGTTTTATGTAAAACCCCTATAGGCATATCAGCAGTAAATCCCTTTTGAAAAAGGTGACATATTGTTGCTAACAGAGGTAAAAGCTCTTGCGCTACAAGATTTTTGTCATTTATATAAGCGTTTATCAATTCGAAGTGGTATGATGTTTCAACTAAAAGAAAATTAAAAATAAATAACTTAAAATAAGTATAGTCCAAAAAAAAATTAGGAATGTAGAGTACATTGAGAAGCTTTAATAACGGCTTAGTTAGGGGTGTTAAAAGAGATGAAAAAAAAATCAATTTTGAACGTTGATTTTAAAGTAATAGTTTTTGTCTATTCTTTTCTTTTCTGTCGAATCCAGGTCTGCAAAGTTCAGAGATTGTAGGTAAAAAAATGGATCAAGACATCGAAGTGATGATTAACCTGGAAGACTCAGAATTGGGTCCTAAGTGATATTTATCAGGACAACGTGCATGATGCGCAGATATCCTTTAAGAGGCCCGCACACCACGTGACTTTCGTGATTACCGGTTAGAGAATTACCCAAGGAAAATGTGCTTGTATTCTAATAAATTGGGTATAAAAATTATTTTTTTAGTATTTTCCGGTTAATTTTAAGTAATCCTACCCTCTAGTCTAATTTTTCTGCTCAGAACAAGATAGAGCGCCACAAAATATAATTATTCGTCTTTAGACGAGATCTCGCCTAATATAGCAACTAAAAATATGCGGTTTTTTCATGATATTTAAAATATGTATTAGAAGAGTGCTTCTGTGCTACTTTTTTTAAATTTTTCTACTAAAAATAATTTAAAAAAAGTGCCACAGAGGCGCTCTTAAGAATTAAATACAGAATCGGTTGTTGAAAATTGCAGCTTCATATCTGTAATATTAACGGAGCGCCTGTCAAAAAAACCATTTCAGGCAATATATTATTAAGATTTTGGAGTGATAATGGTACGTATTTTGTCCATATGGACGTTTTTTTAAACTTAATACATGATGGCCACAATTTTAAGTGTCTATACAAGGAAAACTTTAAAAAATATAAAATCAGTTATTTAATATTTATTTAAAAGATATTTAATTAAAATCAAATAGTGCCCAAGTTGTTGTATTTAGAAAATTGTTAATGGGCATATTTTCTACTTTAATTAACGCAGGATTTCGTTTTTGAAGGAACATCATTAACTTATTTTTCAGATACGGGTCTTTCTTTTTTTATATCTCATTTTGAAAGATATTTAAATGCGTTTTGTTATTTAAACGACTAATTATCCGAAAATTTATTGGTATCTAAAACCATTATAATTTGGTGATTAATTTTTTTAAACAGGCGCTCAAAAATTATGTACTGAATCCATTATTCATAATAAATAAAAATAACTGCAGTGACGTGAAACTATCATGGTAAAGTAAAATAAAAAAAAAATTATGGTTACTAAAAATAATGGATATGAGAAATGTACGAGAAAAAGTATTAAAAAAAAATTGGGTACCAGTAAAGTTTCCCCAACCAACCGCTATGTTAAAAATTAGAGAAGTGAGGAACGAAAGAACAACAAGAAAATTCAAGAAGTGGGGGCGCTGAAGGTGCATGATGTTTTAGTTGTTAGACCATATTTACCTATTATTTTTAGAATTTTTTTTCACTGCAAAGTAATTTTTAAGTGTGGTGTTCGTGTTAATAAGTAATAGAAATGGGTTCTCTGGGTACCCACTACCACAAAAATGTCACTACTTAAAAAAAATAGAAAATTGTTTATGGGTTTTTGGCAGTAGGCTCTCGGTCTATTAGAAATTTGTAGTAATGACTGAGTTCTAAAAATGCGAAAAAGACACAGTTTTATTAAAAAATACATAATTGGATCGTTTCATTTATTATTGAACCATTATGTAAATTTATATTACTAAAATACTACAGAAAAGCGCTGTATAACTACGAATAATGTTTCCGGATCCTGTATTACGTTAATTATTTAAAATATTTTTTTCATACCTATTTCTTCTATAAAAATAGGATCCAGTGCCAATTTCATCAAAGCTTCGTATGCTAAAGCTCTCTCTAAACTCTCTGGAGGATCATTAATAAAAGGGTGAATTCTGTTGTTTAATAAATAATCGATAGAAAATACTATTTTCAGACAATCATTGTGTTTAATATTTTGATAATTCTTCTTTGATAAATAAGTATCTATTGAAGGATTATTGATGTCGATTAGTTTGATCCCATAAACGGTTGAAGCGGGCTAAAAAAATAGAAAATATTTACTTAAAGAACGATATTTTTAATTTTTGTTGTCCTAGACTAAAAAGCAATTTATTTTTAACCAATTTTTTTAAAATTTAGTTCCAAAGATGAAAAAAGGTTATAGCCAAGAGTTAGTTTCGATAAGAAAATATAATTTATATAGTTAATGTCAGACGGCTCAGTTTTTGTTAGCTAACACAGCTTTACATTTAATGCTATGCATGTCAAGTTTTTGGATACTTTTTGAATAACGGTAAGTATATTTTTCCGGTTATTTTAATTTAATATATCCAACCTTTATACCTGCATCGACCTCGTATCGTGATTGGGATGCCTATAAATTGCGTTGTACAACGGTTTTCAGCCTCTTTTACAGCAACAATCTATTTTATTATTATTTTTTAATGGAAATTTAGAGAGAGTCAAAAATATTCTATTTATTGTGTTTTGTTATAATGTTAAATGAAAATTTATGAGAAATGTTAAAATACGCGAGTGTACAATTAAAGGTGTCTAACATTACTTTCGGCCATATTTTTACATAAGGTAGGCAAAAAAAAATAAATACTACATGGTACCACGCAACATTATGACAAAAAATGTTTATTCAAACTCAGCATAAAAACGTGGTTCAAAGCTTTAGAAAAGACCGGTTAAAAAGCAAATTTCAAACTACCAATACGTCACCGAAGATCCTCTATTCAGTGGCGAGATGGCGACGATAATAATTTCGACAGTCAGTTCTGTTTTACTTCTTCAAACCCGAGTCTATTTTCACAAATTAAACAACAAACACCATCAACAGAAGCTACGGCATTCAACGTCGCTACGCTCTTCATCCTGACGCTCAATATTCCGGCGTCTACCCATTTTTACATATCGAAAACGACAATTTCTTCACTTCATTTGGATTTATTTGGTCTTCACAAGAATAAACCCGAATAATTATTTTCACATTTTAATTCGCCAACTTCTTATAGTCCCTGAGCCAAGGTTAAATACGTATCGACTGAAACAGCTTATAAAATTTCCATCTTTCGTAGTGTTCACAAGGGGGTGACGTTTATCAGTTAATTGTTATCATATATTTTTCTAAAATATTTTGTCAATGTTGCGCAGATGCGTACTGTGTCAATCACATTATATATTTCTAAATAATGATTTAACGAGTATTCAGCCCGAAATAACGGGTTATTTCAATGGTACTGATCTGGTAGTAACTCAGTAGGATTGTCCATACAAAAAACAAAAACACAATAAAAAAGCAATATTTGCCAATAATTCAGAGAGAGTGATGACATTTACGGTATGGTAAATATCCCAGTAGTAGGTATTAGTTGGATGGAGCTTTTATAAACTCCAAAAAGGTTATTTTTATTGTCAACACAATTGGTTAATTGTTCATAATTAATAAATTCGTTATGATAGTGGTTAGGCTTCCGGGTTTCCCTATAACTTTTATGCCAAATGGTGCCATCATTCTTCAGTAAGACTCCCCGGAGCCCAACAGTAGTATTTCTTAATGAATATTTTCTTGAGATTTTTGTGTTTTAATTTATGTTCACTTGTCACCAAACTTTAAAAACAATTTCTCAGTTTATTACAATTACTAATAATAATGCTATTATTATTACCACGATTATTAAACACAACGTGGGTCTTAACTAAATAAAAGACGATCACAGATATTGGGGTAAAATAGCCACAGGTAAAAAAAGTATAAAATTCATTGTTAGACAAATAACAAGGGTAAATAATTTCTTGTAAATAGTAAAACTTTACACAGCATGGGTGTGGGAAGTCACATTGTGATAATATAATGTACAACCATTCATTATGTTGAAAATGTTATTTGCATTATCCTATAGTTGAAGATATCGTGACAATTCCATCAGCAGAAAGATACCAAATCTATTACAACAAGTCACTGAAAGAACCATCAACATCAAAGTACGTTAATTTTTTTGCATTAAAAATGTCACAAGTATGACTGCTCATTAATAGCTACCTCATGACTAGTTCAAATTTCTGTTGTGTATACACAAAGTAAAATACTGTTTCTGTAGTGGAAGCTCAGTTTGACTGTCATGTTTTTTCAAGCAGATTGTTATTGAATACTGTTCTATCGAGCTGTCTTTCACTAGAGATACAATCGCAAATGTTTAGCAGGACAGCAGTCTTATTTAAAATATTATCACCTACAGTATACATCCTTCTTCCACTGAGAGTTCATTTCGTTTTTGAAAAAAAGGTTTAAACCTTACACAATTTACGTTTATCCGTTACCTTCTTAACATCTTCAAACGAATCCATCTTTAAGACTGAAAAATGAATTGAACTGTCTATTTCCGTAGTTTTTACAACATATCTGATTCGAACATCTAACACCTCTTCCAATATTCTATTTTATAATCATAAGCAGATAAAATAACATTCCAATACAATTCCACCTAATAATTCGCAATGCCGACATTACTGAAATATCTCTGTCTGGATTGAATATTACTTTTAACGGTTGATGGTCAGTCTAAAATAAAGAGACGACCGTAGATATATTTATGAAATTTTTTATTCCGAAAATAATGGCTTGTTCCTCCCTTTCTAATTGTGAATAGTTTTGCTCGACTTTAGGTAGGGTGTACCAGACACGAGAAACAAGAGTTTTTTTACTCCATCTGCTCAATGTACTCCCGACCACATATGCTCTACTGCTCTAGGTGAACACTATATAGATTTGTTTGGATCATAATGAGTCAGTACTTGGTTTTGCGTCATTGGTTAATTGCCTTTCGGCAATCTGCATCATTTTTTTCTAACATTCTATATAAAGGTTTTAAATGACAATAGGTATGCCTGGTATTTTGGTGTTCAAGTACCTGTAGAATAACACGTACTTTTTGTGCCATAGGGTGGATACCCTTCCCATCAAGGCGGTTACCTAAATACGTGAATCGTCCAGTATCCTTGGTCATCAGCATGTTCTCTATAACGTTATATTCTCTCACTTGCTCCCCTCTACCTGATGAACTTTGTCCAAAAACTAAACCGACTGCTACGTTAAAAATTGGGGAAGTGAGAAATGAAAGAACAAAGGAAAAATAAGAGAAGTGAGGGCGCTGAAGGTGTCGTTTTAGTTGTTGGACAATAATATATACCAACAATCCTTAGTAAGTCGCCCCGGAGCAACACTGCAAATATTAATAGCCGTCCTTTCCCCGCACAAACCTTTGGCTTCTGGTGTCCACTCGTAAAGGGGTAAAATGTATAGAGAGTATTATTATTATTATTATAACATTGATTGCATGGTGTAGCCAACTCATAAATACAATTTCTAGCATATATAATGGCTCAACAGCCGTGATGTTTATGTCATTGGTCCTTTCAGAATTTTCTTGCTTTCTAAAGAGAGCAGTCAGTGTTATGTCTAATTATCTTAAGTATAGTAATTTTAAGTACTATTTGAGATTGACTTACTAGGGACTATGAGAGTTGTATTACTTTATATGCAGCTGTTATAAATCTTTTAAAGAAATGGTACCTCTTTTAAAATTTAAATATTGACCGTACTTCAGTATAATTTGAAGTTGTTTCATTAATTGGTTTTAATTTCTATTAAAATAAAACAAAAATAGATACAAATATGTATATTACAATTTAGTATAAAAAACAGAATAATTTTTAAACTAAATTGAGAAAATTAAAATTACAGTTTTTTATTGGAGAATAATATATACCTTAACAGTTAATACAATATGATTTAAGTATAGGTCAATACCTATTATTTTAAAAACAAAATTGGTAATAAGGACCAGAGAGCTGTATAAGTTTTGAAACGAGGTTGAATTTATAGCCGTACTCATAAATCATTATTAAATGTGATTAAGGGTAGGTAGTTTATTACATTCGACCTTTATAATGAGTCTCAAAAAGTCCTTCTCATTACTGTATCTATTAATATATTCACTTTTAATTTATTGTTGCCTTCTTTTTGCGATTAAATCACTAATTTCATTTTAACTTTTAATTGAATATTTTCCAATTAGGTTATTAACAATGATTTACTATGTTTTCTTATTTAGCATTAGTAATATATTATTTAACCACCTTGTTGAACTTTCGATTTTAGACAATTTTGTTTTCTATTTAACTCATACTGTTAATTTTTGTTTGAGACACTGTTTAAATTGAAATAATTTTATATTGCATTAGCCCCCTATAAGTACATTTCTTTAATATCTCTCTAATTAAAAAAGAACGAATTTCGATGCACTAATTGATTACCCTGTATAAATATTTTTCTCGGTGATTTTGAAACTTATTGTCTAGTTTAATAATTTAATTAGTTTAATAATTATTTTAATATATTTGTGTTGGAATATTTTTTTAGATACTTACCAACCCACATGTTGTACAAATATCCCTAACTATCTCACAGAGTGTTTTACTTTTATCCAAATCGTACAAAAACTGCTCTTTACTTTCATGTTTTTCGACCGAAATTTTGGCGATGTTCGATATATTAGACATGATTGTTCTGTTACGCACACGCAAAAATAAATATTGTCTATTTCATAATAAATTAATAGAACACTTAACACATATACAGAAATTTCCCAGTGATAAGGTGACGAGATAACGCTTTATCACATTTTTCAGGTGCGGTTTGTTCATTATTGAATTATAATCGGCATACTTTTCCTGTTTATTATCACGTTTTTTATGTATTAGTTGACAATATTGACAATATATGTTTTTCTCTTTAAATGAACGATTTTATTGTTAAATAATTATCAAAAGAGTTTTTTTTTTAATTATGACTTTCGTGGTTGCTGGTTAGAGAATTACCCAAGGAAAATGTGATTGTATTCTAATAAATTGGCTGTAAAAATAGTTTTTTTATTATTTTTCGGTTAATGTTTAGTAATCCTACCCTCTAGTCCAATTTTTTCTGCGCAGAACAGGGTAGAGCGCCATAAAATATAATTATTTGTTTTTGGACGAGAATTCGCCTAATATAGCAACTAAAAATATGCGGTTTTATTCATGATATTTAAAATATTTATTAGAAGAGCGCGTCTAAGCTATTTTTTTCAAATTTATCTAGAGAAAAAAAGTTGATACTAAAAATAGTTTAAAAAAAAAGTGCCACAGTCGCGCTCTAAAGAATTAACTACAGAATCGATTGGTGAAAACCGCAGCTTCCTATCTTTAGTATTAAGCGAGCGCCCGTCCAAAACCGATTTCTGACAATATGTCCCTATTATTCCCTATTTTTTCTGAAGTTTTCCCTCTCGATAGTGCTATAAAAATAAAGTAAATTCAAATTTACCAAATTAAATTATATTAACGAATACAAGTTAGAAAATAAAACCAACACAGATATAAATGAAAATTCAAATTGACAAACTTGTAGAATTTTTTTAATTTTAAATTTCTATGGAATACAGACAGACCTATAGGGAATTTAGTACATAACGAAGTTTTTTAAAGTTCGTGGAAAATATTAATAAATAATTAAATGAAAGTCTATGTACAATTTTATTTTATACTAGCTGTAAACTCTATGAAGTTTACGGCATCCACGTGAATAATTGTCATCATAGCCACATCCAGTTGTCCATGTGAGAAGCATGGATTATTACAATGTCATGTTTTCGTTGTCCGATAGTTTTTTGTGGTTAGAAACAACCTCTTAAAGTGTCGGAAACTTCATCTTCGGCCATTTAAGTTATGCCTATAAATTAATAAGTTGACAAAGTTTTATCGCAATCGGATGAACGTTCTGGCAACGCATAAAATACAAACAAACAAACATTAATTTTTGTGAAAACTGACATATCGCACATGTCTGAGAAAACTCCATAGATATTATATTATAACATTGAGATCAGATAAGGTTAGAAAGAGCATGAAAGAGACAGACTTATTATAGTTATTCAATATAAAGTCGACTCCTTCAGAGGATCAGGAACACCACAGGACACCCCGAAAATCACCCTTGTCCAACTCTCACGTCCCCAAACCAAGAAAGCTCCCACTCCCATCTCCTTCGGGTGTCACAAAAGACGCATCGGATGCGGAACTGGACATCCATAACCAAGTTTTGGAGAATCATTTCCAAAGCCACCAACCTCCTAACGGTGTTGTATAGTGGTAGAGTGTAGACATTACATATGAAAGTTACAGGTTCGAATACTGATATATGTTTTTATTTTTTTTTACGAAATAAATGGAAGTTATATTTTCTTTTTTTTTTAATATACAGGTTAGATTTAGATAATCCAGACTTCTTTTAATAAAATAAATATAAATATCTCCTGCCTATTAGTTGCGCGTTACTTGAAAGATTGGGAGGGCACAATTTAGCAGAATTTAATAGATCAAACAGATACTTTTTCAAAAGTTTATTATATCAAATTATTAAAAAATCAAACATCTATTATAGCCAAATGATATTTTATCAAAACCGTAAAAAATCAAATCGTATTAAAACAAATATTAAAGATTCAAATAGATATTTTATCAAATTAATAAAATATCAATAAACTAAAAAACCAGAACGTTAAAACTTCAAATAGTTAATACATCAAAAACTTAAATATAATAACACTAATTTATCAAAATACGAATAGATCAAACTCTTATCAAAGCGCTATATTATCATAATCCCAATTTATCAAAGCGCCAATCGATCAAACCCAGAAAACATCATAAAATAATGAGACAGAACGTAAAGAGTCAAAACCAGAAAGAGACAGAATAGTAAAGCATCAAAACCGTAAAAAATCAAACGGATGTTGTTAAATCTAAGTTATCGCCTTATATGTGGGGATACAATTTAACAAGATTATTTATCGTTATGCAACATACATTACACATGAATTCGGGTATTCTTCTAAGATGTCGCTACGATATAAGTTTCTGTGCTTTAATGTATATTATGCAACATACATTACAACGCGAATTAAACGATTCTTGTTCATTTTTTCATGATCTTGAATTAATAATGAATCACGTTCATTGTTTAAGGTATAAATTAGTATAATTGTTAAATAAAATGTACGTTTACACTTCGTATTGGTAAAAAATACGGTATAAGAGATTGAATCAAATAGTTATGAAATCGATTTTTGCCACGACAATAAATCAACAAAAAAGCACTTGCAAATGGATACGGAAATATTTTTATAATATGCTTGAAATAGTTTCTCTAGTTTTTGTAATATTTTAAGTTATTGACACGTTATTTTTTGAGATTGTTTTAATTTCAATTTTTAATAGAGGATATACCGGGTTACACAGGAATATGTATCAGTCTTACGTCACACACATACATAGGAACTGAACCCATGCCGTCCAGCTTCAAACTTTTACTTCACTAAGTTAAAAGCCGGAAAGCATATTATACTCCCCCTGTTACTTCCAACAGGTCCTCAGTCCGTCATTACCTACTTACATATCCTAAATGATGGATTAGTTGATTGGTTAATTAGTCTTCCGTTGCAACAGAGAGCTGTGTTAGGCATTTTGCCCTCTCGTCATCGTAGATTTGTATGTGTGCTTTTGTCTCTACCTTGTGATACTCCAAATTAGCTCTTACTACGAATCAATTCGGAGAATACAGAAGGCAGTAGTATGTCTGTTGTAGTGATAGTTGTCATATATTTGTCATCTTTTGTACCATGCTGCGGCCTACTTTTGGTCTCCTGACATCTTGAAGGGGTTGTGGGTTCCTGGGATTTTTTTTTTATTTTTTATTTTTTTTTTGTGGGTGTGGTAGCGATGGATGTTAGGGTAGAGGGTGTCTTCAAGTTTACTTTCCTTTTCTTGGGCTAGCATAGTGTTGTCAGTCTTTGGGACATCCGCTATGTAGATGTTGTACAGTTGCGGTGAAAGTACTGCACCTTGTGGTACACCAGCTTCTTGGCGTGCGATGTCTGATGTCACGTTTCCAATTTTAATTTGGAAAGTTCTTTCTTTCAGGTAACTGTTTAACAGTTTGGTCATCACTTTGGTGTATCCAGTTTCTCTTATTTTATAGATTAGTCCTTCATGCCATGTTCGGTCAAATGACTTGCTGATGTCTAAGAATGTAGCACCTGTTGATGGATTTCTATTAAATCCTTGACTTATGTATTCTACGAATCATATTAGTTGTCTTTAGCAATCGTGATCTTGTCGAAATCCAAATTGTTCTTGTGGCAGTATTTTTATAACAGTTCGTTGATATGTACTTAAAAAATGATAAAATGCGAATATATTCTAAAAACTAAATCTGTCAACACCGCTTTCAGAGGTTCGTTATGTATGAGTCCTAATGTAAATATTTAGGGTTTATGCTGGATACAACTTTAGACCAAGCTCTCTCTGATGCTACATCTACCATATTATATCACTGGGGCATATCTAGTAGTTTCTTTGGTGGTTATCTTCAAGATAAATCGAACACGGAATTTATTGCGAACTTAAAGGTTTGGGTTGTGTAGATTGTCGATCTAATTTAAATAAATAGAATTAAACATAACACCTAGCTGCATTCCTTCTAACGATGAAGGCAATGGAAAGTTGACCTTTTATCAGTCACTTGTCAATGTCAGTGGTGAAGTGTACCGATAATGACAAATAGGCTATTTTGTTTTTGGTGAATCGGAATATGTTTGAATATTTTTGAAAAAATGAATAGAAAAACAGGCAGTATCGAACTTCTAGATATGGATAACAGCGGCTTCAACAAATCTCTTCCATTGGACGGTTACAGAAGCGATTCAAAATCAAATTTATTGAACAAACAAGATACAGTAAGTAATGACTAACACCTTTAATTACTTTTAAATAAAATTAAATCTATTTTTAGACCAGTTGGGGCAAAACTTCTCCTAGTAAAAGTTACTGTTCCTCTAGTTCTACATCTACAGAAAATGTAGTATCAACTTTAGAACGCAAAAAAGTATTTAAATTTTTTTATTTAAATTTGCCTTTCTATTGATATTTTTACAGGTATCTAGTGAATCCGGTATTCCCAGTCGTCCAGATGATCATCCAGTATTACCAGGAGAGAAAGTAACAGGACAAGCTAGAGATGTGACTTACTTATGTCCTTATCATGGGCCTGCTAGGGGAATTCTCACTGTTACTAACTACAAATTATTTTTTAAATCTGTAGATAAAGATATGCCAAATGTTATAGAGGTTCCTTTAGGAGTAGTACGTAATCTATTTTCATTAATTAGTTAGCTTCTTAAGACAATTATTAATTTGGTGCTGCTATTACCACTTACCCTGGATTATCCGTGTCTAGGGGACACTGATATCCTTGTCTCGCATCCATCCTTAATGTCAGTTTATCATTATAATTGTAAATTATAGGCTAGTTAGCCGTGTTTTTTAGACACGGATATCTGTGTGTAATAGACTCTAACTTGGCATTACAGCCACGGATATCGGTGCCCGGTGAAAATAGACACTTTATTATTAAATACTCATAACAACACTAATATTCTATTGAATATATATTTTTTTAGGTTTCAAGAATAGAAAAAGTTGGAGGTGCTTCTTCAAGGGGAGAAAATGCTTATGGTATTGAAGTGTTTTGCAAAGATATGAGAAATCTCAGATTTGCACATAAGCAGGAAAATCATTCTAGAAGAAATGTTTTTGAAAAATTACAAATGTATGCTTTTCCATTATCTCATAAAATGAACTTGTTTGCAATTGAATATTCAGAAACGTTCCTAGAAAATGGTTGGGCAGTTTATGAACCAATAGCTGAACTTAAAAGAATGGTAAAAAATTAATTTTTTTATACAATTGTTTTCATTGAAATTATAAGTATACTGGTTCTGTAATTTTAGTTCTACGTATCTATAAACGTTCTGAGTAATAAAGCATTAGCCTAAATGGAGTGTTGTGTTATCATATGATACTCAATTTATCTTGTAATTACTTTATCTGATACAAATTATAACTGTAACTTTTTATAGACTCAGTGGTGTCTAAATCAACAAATATTTTGGATAAACTTGAATTACTGGTAACAAAAGTAACAAATAACAATAAATTAGTATCTATTGTTGGGGATAATAATAAACTTAAATACGATGAAAGATCTTGATTATTAACACTTACCAATTCATTTGAAATTTTTAAAATAATTGAACATATACTAATAGATTCCCCAAAAGGTTCAATAAAATTTTGCCTACAGTGTTTTATATTTTTATATGAGACATATACACAGTTCAACACCTTTAATCATTACTTTATTTGTAATTTCAAACATGCTTTCCTTTAAAGTAGGTAGATATGTTTATATTAATAAAAAAATATATTTTTGGAATTAGTTAATACACAAAAATATGTAGAGATAAGCTACTTATACTGTATGTGTACAATATTGAAATTTTAAAATACAGTATACCAATATACAAAGATAAACAATTCATGCAATCAATTATTTTTAAATAAAAAACATTATTTAGTGAGATTACAGCCAAACTGAAATCCTATTTTAGTTCATAAAATATATAAACATAATTTAAAAAAAAGATAAATGACCAGAAAAATAACAAATAATTTTAGCTGACACAAATCAATTTTTTTAATTGGATTGTTTAGCTTGCGTTAGCTTATTATAACTGTTGGAGACAGAGAATCAGATTTACTGCCTAGTTAAACAAATGAATATTTTTTTTTGCTTAAAATGACTTTTCGACGTTTTAAGCCACCCACAACACGATTAAGTGAAAAAAAAATCATGTCCGTCGGTCTGGATATATGTGGAGGTGATAACTCAAAAACTAATCGTCTGATTTCAAAAATTCTTTAGCCAATCGTTTTCTCGTGTTTAGGAGAGGAATCCTATTGTTTTTGTTACATTCATTATTTCTGGTACCCCCATTCATGGAATATTAAAAAAAAGCAAAACTATTTTGTTCAGTTTCACCACACCCAGGTTTGGAAAAAAATATCAAGTCACTGATGAAAATCATGAACAATATCATTTTGATTACGTCTGTTTAAAAGACCAAAATGTAAACTTTGTGTTGTGTCCATAAATTTCGTGGTGCGTTTAATATTAAAGTGTTTTTAACACATGTAATATTTTTATTATATTTATTAGATGGCTGAAGTTAGTTTTATCAAAGTTATTTTATTATCATGTACACATTTAATAATTATGATTAAATTGTTTTTAAATTTTTTGAGCAACCCAATTTTCCTGGTGTTATCGGATCCATTGATTGCACCCATGTGGTAATTGTTCAACCTAACATAAATTACCATCCAATTAATGCATGTTTAAACGTTTACTTGTAGATAAAATTTAAAAAATAAAAATATTTTGTAGATCTGTGATCCTAACTTAAAACTTTTAAATGTGAATGCAATGTATCCTGGAAGTACAAATGATTCATTTATTTGAAACAATTCCAATACGTTTTGTTATTTGTTTAACAAATTCAATCAAACATATTCTATTTGCGTGATTGAGCTATTTGTTCCTCTAAATTTTTTTCACTCCTTTCACTCAGATTTCGTATTACGAACTTTTTTTGAGACAAAGTTAACAACCTACTTCACTACAGACAGTGATTCACCGAGTTATGACATTTTTCGTAGTTAAAGATTCACCCACCGCAATCGTAATACGTAAGGCCTCTGATTTGCAAACAGAGGATCAATTGGGGGTCTTTGTGAGTTGGAATTAAAAGTACTTAAGTACATTTTATAAGTACTGTCGGTAATCAGTACCGCAGCTCTGAGTACACCATTTTTACTTATTTTCATTATTTTATGGTCGATATCATCTACACTGACCTGTCCAAAGCATTCGATAGTGTCTGTCATAAGTTACTAATTCAGAAACTTTCCCAAATCGGCATTTCTGTTAACTACTTGAATTTGATCTACTCTTACTGAACTGACTGTTCTCAGCGCTTTCTTGTTCAAAATTCTGTCTCTCGTGACATATCAATAGAGTCTGGTGTCCCTCAGGGCTCCCACATTGGCCCAGTTTTATTTCTATTGTTATTTAACGACGTAATAAGCCGCTTCTTAAAAATTCACTTTCCTTTGTTTGCGGATCACCTAAAATTTTACAGCATAAAGATCAGCGATAAATCCACCTTACAATCAGATCTGGAACGTTTTATTAAGTGGTGCAAAATAAATCGTTTGTCCGTAAATGTTAATAAACGTGCTACTATTCACGTTACAAGATCTCGTAATGTCATCGGGAATGTATGTAAAGTAGACGATGTCGCATTAGAAAGTGCCTCGTTCATAAACGACATTGGCATCACGTTTGACACTGATCTGACATTCAATTAACATGTAGACTCGATTATATGCAAGGCATTTAGAATACTCTGCCTCATCAAAAACCACACCTGACACATCTACGATACCAAAACCATTATATCCCTCTACAACTGTCTGGTAAGAAGTATTCTTGAATACTGTGCTGCAATCTGGATGCCCATTTACACTTGTGGAAAATATCAACTTCCTCAATTCTACACGGCGAACACGTCATACTGCTCAGTTTTTCATTAGGCAACATCGGACTAACTACGGACAAAGGGTTTTCTCCGATCGTATTTGACTAAATTATAATAAGTTTTACTTGGCATGCGACCTATTCAACATAAGCTTGGAGCTCTTAAAAGAACTTTTCGGCTGTGATTGAGTTTGTGCTGAATTTTTTCCATGCTTTTTTATGTTATGTATTGTTAATGCTATTTATATTTTTCACGTATTTTCTTTTTTTATGTTGAACTTTAACTCATACTTAATTTAAGTTTCCATACTATTTATAATTTGTTTCCTGTAATATATGGCCATTAATTATAAATAAATAAATTGCTTTTATTCATAATATCAATATAATATACAATACTCTTCCTTGCCTATATATTGAACTAAAACTGCTGAATCTGTATATTATTAGTCTTTTTCTAAATGTAAAAGTATAACTTTTCTAGGGAGTAAATAATGACATGTGGAAAATTTCAAAAATTAACGAACAATACGAAATTTGTGATAGTTATCCAGCAGCATGGGCAATACCATCTCAAGTTACTGATGATGATATTAAGGCAGTAGCTAATTTTAGAAGTAGAGGAAGGATACCGGTTTTAAGTTGGATTCATCCAGAATCACAAGCTACAATTACTAGATGCTCACAACCTCTTGTTGGTGTAAGTTTGATTGTTTTATTGAATGAAATTTTTATAACAGGCCCGATACTTTAAAGTAAAAAAAAATAAATATATTTTTTTAATTAAATCTTTAGGTAAGTGGAAAAAGAAGTAAAGAAGATGAACGATACGTGCAGCTAATAATGGATGCAAACGCACAATCCCACAAATTGTTTATCATGGATGCCAGGCCCAGTGCTAACGCTATAGCTAACAAAGCAAAAGGAGGAGGGTAAAAAAGGAATAATATTTATTTTTTTACAAAAAACTCGAATTAACTACTGTTTTAGATATGAGTCTGAAGATGCTTATCAAAATGCAGAATTAGTATTCTTAGATATTCATAATATTCATGTAATGAGAGAATCCTTAAGAAAACTTAAAGAATTATGTTATCCTAACATTGACGAAGTGAAATGGTTATCTGGATTGGAATCTACTTATTGGTTGAAACACATTAAATGCATTTTAGCTGGAGCTCTGAGAATAGTTGATAAGGTATTTTCATATATAAAAATATTGTTTTAGAAAACACTGATCGTATCTTATGAAATGAATGTATAATCCACCATTATAAACGAATTTGTCGTCGAAATAGCGTGTTACATTCATAATCACTGCATTCTAATGGTAGTCGACGACAAAATATTTTAGTATCATGTAATAAAAACCAATATTCTATTAAACAAGCATGTTTATATTTTTAAAGGTAGAAAGCCATAAAACATCTGTATTGGTCCACTGTTCAGATGGTTGGGACCGAACTGCTCAATTGACAGCTCTGTCAATGTTGTTACTTGACCCATATTATAGAACAATCAAAGGTTTTGAGGTGTTAATAGAAAAGGAATGGTTAGCGTTTGGCCACAAGTTTCAACAGGTAAAGAATTTTTTTAATTAAACCCTCCTTGGATTTTTAATGCAGAGATCAACCATTAATTTTAATATTATCGATGTGCTAAATTTGTAATTGGTTTGCTTCTAAACAAGTATAACACTAATTCATGGGGATTTAACTTTCGGACAATTTGATGTGCTTTTATCAAATTCTTATATTTATATTACCTTATATGCATTATTTTTATCCAAACATCTACAAAAGAAATGATACATTTAAAAAATGAGTTGTTATAAAAAAGTGTTAAAATAGTATATGTTGTTTTTAGAGAGTTGGCCATGGAGATGATCACCATTCAGATGCAGATCGTTCACCAGTTTTTCTACAGTTTGTAGATTGTGTGTGGCAAATAACGCAACAATTTCCGAACGCGTTTGAATTCAATGATTATTTTTTGATAACTATATTAGATCATTTGTACTCATGCAGATTTGGAACATTTTTATTTAACAGCGAAAGAGAAAGAGTTCAAGAAAGTAAGTAAAATACTAGAGAATATCTAAAAATTTATTTTACACTTAATTTTTTTTTTCAGAGGTGAAAGAACAAACTGTTTCGTTGTGGTCATATACCAATAGCAATTTAAGTTTATACAGAAATCCTTTATACTGGGCAAATACATTCCAACAAAGAGTTTTGATACCTATTGCTAGTATTAGGCACATAAAATTGTGGAAAGCTTATTACTGTAGATGGAATCCCAGTATGAGAACACAGGTAAATAATTTTATTTACGGTAAACCTCAATTTATGAATCATTTTATGTAAAATATAAATATTAACTCAGTTTAAAAGACAATTTTTAAATACCATTAATTTATAAAAGGACCCCGCACTTTTCTTTTTTGATCAAAAATATCTATGGGTACAAGCTTCAATAATGGACAGTTTTTTCTACAGAGTGTTTAAAATTACATATTTTTAATACGGCATTATCAATCTATTCCACCGCTAACCAAAACTACACTTTTTGATCACTCTACGTACGTTTCGCTATGTTAGAATCATCAGGACTTGATGATAAACTCTTGATGATGCTTACATAGTTAGCGAAACGTACGTAGAGTGATAAAAAAAGTGTAATTTTGGTTAGTGGTGACGATATTCTTAAACATTGTTGAAAACCAAAGGTTCCAAATTCACAATTCATGTTATTTATAGTTAGTATTATATTTGGCATGTATTTTGGAAACATTAATGTAATTTTTTTAAAGGATCCTGTATATCAAAGGATAAGGGAACTACTGATGCTTAAAGAGCAACTCGAACATACCGCGGAAGAATGCAAAAAAGAACAACAGCAGAGAATGCAGAGAAGCAATGTTTCGCCCACATGATCCATTATTGTCGAATCTTATGTTTAGTTTGAAGCGGGCACTACATTATAAAAAATCCAAAATAAGTAATTTAAAAAGAAGAAAAATATATAAAATTAGATTCAGTACGTTCAATTTAAATTATATAAAGTATGTTGGTCATTCAAATAAAACTCAAAATCTGTAATAAACCGCCCGCTTTATTTTCGCTTAGTCTGTATAAAGTGTTTAGTTTAGTATTTTTAGTTTTTGTTATTTTTTTTTTTTAGAAAAAGACTTTAATTTATTATCGGCACCAATAAGATTACTTTAGTCTTAGGGTCAAGCATTTTTAAGTTTATTTTTAAACATTACAAAAAAGTATTATAACTATTATTTTTTTAAGTGTATAATGTATGTATATAATAAATATATCTACCAAAGAATTTTTTATTTCAATTAAAATGCACCTTACACCTTCTATAATGCTGAAAACTTATGAAAGTATTATAAGTCGACCGAATATTTTGATATTTTGCCATCAGTATTTGCAAATTGAGGGGAAAGTATCGGTAATAATGATCATGAGAAGTTTCCACAAGCCAAAATATTTCGTCAATCTGGAAACGATAATATACTTAAGATCTTAATTGAAAATTAGAAACCCTTCAACAAATATGGAATTCTTCGAAACTCATATCAATAAAACAAAGAAAAACTTATTATTCATTGTAAAATAAAACCAGCAAGCACTCGTACCGACATGATGTGAGGAAAAAAATTAATAACCTGAGACCGAAAAGAGCTGAAGAAAATTGCGACGTTAAAAAGATCATGACAATAAAAAACGCAATAATAGCCCTGATAATCATCAAAGTAAACTAAAACAGACTAAAATAGACAACAATTAGCACAATACTCCAACGTCAAATATGTTTAATTTATTGTCCAATTAGGCACAAGAAAATAAACCAAAACCCCCACCAATATTTATAGCGGACGTAAGAAATATACAACCATTAAATCACAGTATAGCTAAAGAAAGTGAAGAGCAAGTAAAAGTAAAAGCCGAAACAACTGAAACATATGCTGCGATTATAAAAGCATTAGACGGAAAAAAGAACAGAATATCATAAATACCGTAAGAAAGAAGAGTTGTTTTAAGACATTTACACTCAATAACAAATAATTTAAAACAATTAGGGTATGTCGAAAATAAATTCACTCAGTTTGACATTCTATTGACAAAGGTTATGTTTTTTCTTACACTAGGTTTTCATAACGATAAATTCTTTGAGAGAAAAACGCCTTTTTTATTAATTACGGACCTAAACAGAAACTTATTTATTTATTCTAATTTATATGGAAAATAACTTCATAATATACGTAGAGCATCATACCTTGTAAATCGATACTTTTAATTAAAATAGAAATTACATATACGCCATACCTATTTAAGCAGGAGTTCCACAGGGAAGTGTGCTGGGACCTGTCTTTTACTTGCTTTATACTGTTGACCTACACAACAATAGCTACATTTGCTGATTACATGGCAATCATATGTTCAAACACAAATCCAACCACTGCATCAGAACTTGTGCAAAATAACATATATCGAGTTGAAAAATGGTTAAAGAAATGGATAATAAAACACCAAATGAGTCAAAATCGCCTGTAACAAACAACTGTCACAAAAAGAAGTAAAATACCTTAGAACTTAGAATCCACTTAGATAAAAGACTGACCTGTAAAAATCATGTTTTCCTAAAGAAAATAATTAGGTCACGAATTACGGAATATATATTGGCTAATAGGTATAGGAGGTCCCAATTAACAATACAAAATAAACTATAAAACCGTATTAAAACCTATATGGACATACGTGATAGAACTAGGGCGAACAGCGGTCAACTCCAATATAGAAATACAAAGGTTTCAGTCAAAAGTGCTAAGGATGATTCTCAATCTACCGCGATACATCACAAAACAATGATTCCCATTAAGGAAGAAATGAAGATACGAACAAAAAAATACAAGAATAGACTGGGTGCACTCAAATCAACTTGCAAGGAATTGCAGTGATAAAGCCAAAAGTATAAAGTACATCTCGCTCTCTCAAAGCGCTAAAATAGACGAATAAACTAATATAAAAAGCGGTATATTAATGGATGTGCTCGCTGCATTTCAACACTGTCCTTATTATAAATATTACTTAATCCTTATACACGTTTTTGTAAATTATAGGTAGATTGTAATAGAATTTTGAATTAAAAAAAAAACCTTCCCGAAAGAAGTAAAACATTAATACACTATAATTCCATCGTTTATTAAAGATAAATAATCAGTTAAATTAATTTTTTGCTTAATTGTGATTGACAACCACAAAATAAACAAGGTCACAAATATATATAGTCTTTTAAAAAAATGACAAATTTATTTTACTATAAGTGTAAATAAGGTAATGAACTCTTTATACTCTGAAGCATATCGTAAAATATTTTACTTGATTCGGTATTACGAAATTACTGAAAAAACGAAAAGTATAATTCATTTAATGTACAGAGCAATTATCTGCTTGATTGAACCGGCGTGAGAGACCATTTATGTAGAATATATTATTTTCTAATAAATAATAGATAGGCGTAACACTAAATTTGTGTAATTTCACATTTTCTAGAACTTGTATGAAAACTTAAATTATAATTTTACATTTTACATTTTTTACCTCGTTTCGTTAGCGTAAACATCAATTCAATACAAAACATGGTTCCTCATTGGTATTTCAAATATAGTTAGCTAAAGCTCTCAAATAAGTGTAAGTTTAATTAATCATTTCGCCACGCTCACTTTTGTGAATTTACTCCCAACTGCAATATCTCGAAAACTTCTAATCTGATCGCAGTGTTTGATGGCTCATTTGAAATATTTCGATAAATGAAGAAAATTTTATCCCGTAAAAAAATTGCGTCAGAAAATTACAAAAAAATTATTTTAGTTTTCAATTCACTACAAAACAAGGTTCCTTATTAGTATTTCAAATGTGATCATATGGTTAGGTAAAACAATCAAAAGAAGTATACGTTTAAGTAATCATTGCGCCATATAGATCTCACATAATTTTTGTGAATTTACTCCCCACCCGTAATATTATGAAAACTACTAATCTGATCGAAATGTTTGATAGCTCATCCAGAAAATAAGCACGAGAAAAGCAGTTATGGACGTGTTATAGCAAAAATTAATAGAGATAACCTAAACCGTTCACACGCTTAGTAGCAAAATAAAACGTGGGCAAAAAATTGGTATTAAAAATTAAGTTTTGATCTGCCAAAATCTCAAATTTCTTGATATATGATTTTGGCATTAAATTAAAAATAAGATTGCACAAAAAAAGACACAAATCTGGTATATGATTATAAAATGCATATATTGAAAAGATGGTATAAAACAAATTATTAAAAATACACAAAAAATCTACTCATCTTTTAAAATGTTTATTTAAACACTGCATACGAGGCACACACTGACCCTTCATACCAAATTTCAGCTTGATTGGTCAGACGGTTCGGCAGTTATCGTGGAAGATTACACACAGACAGACCATACTCTAGAAATGGTTTCAATCATCTTGGGGGACCTCAAAATGGATATTTCCATCGATATCTTGATTTTTTTTGCTCGTTCACTATATTTTCCCTTTGATGGGACTGGGAAAGTAAAATGAGCGTATTAAACTAGATTAAATTTATTATTTTAACTATAAAAACCAATAAATAGGCTTAAAATAATTTGTGGAAACTAATTTTATATGCTTCAGTTCACTTCGAACTTTGCTACAAGAAAAAATTTAGAGAAAATATTGTTTAGAGATAGTAGACTGTGATTTTGGATTTGGAGGTAAATATTGTCTCTAAAAGAGATTGCCAATTAACATTTTCTATATTATTTTAAATTGGCGTATCTCTTGGGTAAAATTTATATTTTTTGAGGTGCCTCGTATACGGCTAAAAAATGTATTAACTGATGGTTACATTTTAGGTTTTTTGACCAGAACTTATTTTCGTAAAACTAATAATAAAAAAGTTTCCCATATGCTGCGAACTTAAGTGGACACACTGTATATTAATATTAATAAAAAATATTCATTATGAAAATCAAATAATAATCGATTTTTAATCGACTAAAAAATCATTTCTCAACATAAGTATAAAACTATGTTCCAAAACTTTAAATTGTTGGAGAAGGTCTTTGTATGTTTTTTTTTAGCGACACGGTCAATGCTAAATGCGATAGGCAATTTAAATGGAACTTTCATGTTCTTGTATTTGTTTTTTAGCGCTTCAGCAACTCTGTTTATATGATTCCTAAATTATTCTGTACTTATTTTTAATATTTTGAAAAATTTTGCCATTTTATTTTTTCCAAGTTGTTATTTATTATTGAGGGGTTATGCAACATTATGGTATCCTATAAATTTAATTCGTCGGATCTGGTTTTATTACACACTATAGTTTTTCTACGACTAGATAATCATTTTCGCTGGATTTTCTCTAATGACAGTTTTAGTAATTCTTATAGTCAGTTCTTTTTTATTGTTTCTTCAAAAGTTTAATTTAATTATTATTAAATCAAAAACCAGTTGTAAATATTATTAAAAAAATGAAGCCTATTCTTTTCCGTCTACGAAGCCGGAAAAAGGCCTGAAGCCATAATTTTTTTGAATACTGGCCGATTTTTCTGAAAATTTGACACAATGTTTTTCGGGCTATTAATAAAATTTTTATTTCAAAGTGCCGCTGTAACCATTTATGGGTTGTAGGAGGGGTTGAAAGAGATGAGCATTGATACTTATATCTTTGTTGGCCTGTAAGTCTGTAAATATTACAGAAATTTTATCCCGATCAAAGTTGTAGATTATAAAATTACCTTTAATTCGTTTTTTATTTTATTGCTCTAGTGTCAATTTTAAGCGAGAGATGGTATTTTGAAGTGATTGAAAAATAGTGACATTAAACATAAAACAAAAATTTCCATCCTTATATGATGGGATTAAATATTCATAATAGTTTGTGGTGAAATAGACTTGTGGGATTGTTTTACAGGCAACATGATTTTTTTTTTAATAATTAAACGAATTAGTATTGATGTCTAAAAGACAGGTAATTTAAGGTTCCGTTAGATTTGAAAACCAAAGTAGGAATATTATTCTTTCCTTTATTACCAAGAGTGCTTGCATCGTGCAATGAGATTATTGGTGCCGCAGAGTTGAAATTGTCCATAAGATAGGGAAATCTTGTTTTTCCAGTTATAAAATGACTACAAAAAAGGAAATTAGTTCATAAAATTAAAGAAATCATCAATTAATTTCCCCTTTTCTGGTTATCTTCTAACTGGAAAAGCAAGATTTTCCTGTCTTATGGACAATTTCAATTCTCCTTCACCAATAATCGCATTGCACGATGCAAAGGAAACAATAATGTTCCCACGTTGGTTTTCATATCTACGAGAACCTTAAATTACCTGCCTTTTCCCATCAATAATATAATTCGTTAAATTTAAAAAATAATTTTCGTTTACCTCCTCTTCCAAACCCACCCCTAAATAATATAATTGTGTTAAACGTTTGTTTTTTATTTCTACTGAATAATTTGACCACATTTGAGATATTGGGTAACCTCTTAGATTTAATAATATTTAGCTTTAACAATTATTTTATAAAGATTTACAATGATTTTTCCAACTTTAATAACAATTATTTTATGACATGAGTAAAAATTTTAAACTTCGAAACGCCCTCTTTCGGTAATTATTCACAATAGAAAAATAAAAATAAAACCAAAGTAAAGGAAATTAATAGTTTTTTAGATATTTACCAAAAAAAGAGAAAAATATTGACTTTCCATCCCCTTTCACCCCCTGTAATACAACTCCGCAAATTTATTTCATCTCAAACTATCCTGAATATGAGGATGCAAATATTTTTGGTAAATTTTAAGCTAATTTTGTGGAAACTGTTGTTTTATGTCACTAGTCTTCAATCTCAAGAATTTTTTTTTCAGATCTGTAATATTCACTGACTTATATAGGCCATCATAGACACAGGTATCACCCCTTTCAATCCCGCCCACATGGTTAAAGCGGCACTCAAAAAACATTTTATTCAAAAAAATGATGGGTTAGGTTACTTGGTTTACTAGACTAATTAGTGAAATAACTTTTGAGAGTTCAAAAGTTGTTTAAAAAAATTGTTTTTCAAAATTACGAAAATCTACGAATTTCTACAATACTAGTTTTTACTCTACGAATTTAAAAATTATAACTGCCTATAACCAAAGTAAAGAAGCGCATTACGATAAAGTAATTTTATATTGAAGGTTTCACAATTAGCATTTTTCCTGAAATATTAGGAATGCTACCATGAGATTAGTGTTACAAAGTTGTATAAAAATCAAATCCGGTAATTTAATAATTTTGATATTGGTTGCAAGCAAGGTTATCTATTGAAATTGATTTGGGTGCTTTATCAGAATTGATACTAGAAAACTTCAATTAATTTTATATAAAATTTTTATAATCTAAAAAAATATTCATCATTTATTATTTAATTTAAGTAGTTAAAAAAATATACTTATTGGAAATCTTTATGAGGTCGCAAATAACGAAGCTACTTACGAGATTATGTTTACTATTCATCCATCAAATTATCTATAAAATATTACATGCCTTAGAAACAAGAAAGAAGGGCAAGTTGTTGAGAAACGATGTTTTGCTTTTATTTTTTGCAATTTTGCAATCATATTAAATGAAATTTCTTATGTCATTAATTATAAAGAATGTCACATAAGTATAATGCAATTGTTTTTTTATTAGTTTTATTTGAACTTGAAATAATATGCAGGTCATTTCATTAAAAAATGACTTTGATATGATCTAGCCTTATGAAACACCCTGTATATTTCAAAATAATGTTCAAATGTGGAGCTTTTGACTGTTCAAAATTTTCATAATAAATTTTTTGGTAAAGCACAGATACTTTTTCAAAAGGTTATTATATCAAATTATTAAAAAATCAAACATCTATTATCGCAAAATCATATTTTATCAAAACCGTAAAAAATCAAATCATATTAAAACAAATAATAAAGAATCAAATAGATATTTTATCAAATTAATAAAATATCAATATACTAAAAAACCAGAACGTTAAAACTTCAAGTAGTTAATACATCAAAAACGTAAAATGACCCTACATATACCAGTGGCGTGCGGTAGTGATTTCATAATCTATTTTACGTTCAATTTATGCAATTGTCTTTAAATTGAATTCTAAACTAAATTTTACTAAAATTCATGATAATTGGTAAGTATTTATTGCGGTGTGTTAGGACTATTGTCGAATGGACCATATTCCTTCTTTTTGTTACTGTTATGTCTGTTATGCGTCATATTTTAAACTCTCAACCAGTGTTTCTTTTATATCCTCATTGTGAGAAATCAAAACCACCAACACGGTGTTCGTTATATTTAAATGAGCAAAACAATAATTTTCCTGTTTTTTAATAATAATAATAAGCGCTTTAATTATACCCTTGTTGATTTAATTTGTGTAAAAATAACAATCAAAGGTAAAATCATTCGTTTGGTTATTAAATGCAGTTATGTATTTATAAAATTGATGCAAAAAAAATAAATTAGAATTTTTAAAAATAGGTAACAAAATAAAACATGATAAAAATGTTTATTATATTTAAAAAAAGTATTTGGTATAAAATATTTAGGAAAAGTGCTATAAATATTTATAATTTTCTTATTTAAAAGTTAAATCGACTAATTTCTAATTTCAAAAAAAAATTTAATGTTGCTAATATAGACTTTATTACCAAGCAAATGATTTCGATAAACTCTTAACTACTTAATTTGTATCTATATTGTTTGTTAGTACCAACATTACATCTTGTGTAGATTTATTTGAAAAATTTCATATGTTGGACGTTTTTTAATATTTTTCTACCTACAATTTATTACATAAACCTTAAGACAAGCTTTATAACAACGAATCAATTATAGAGACCGACATTGTGTCAACATAAGTGCTTTATATATTGGATGATTGAACTTGAAGCTCACAGAAGCATTTTACCTCTAGGAGGGATCTTATAAGAATTACTTCACACTGTTAGAACAACTTAGTGTTAAAAGTTTTGTTAAGAAAGGTAACGGTGTCTCAGGTGCGTCGAAGTTAAGTGGCAGGTGAGTTCGTCCACTTGTTTTTTTTTGTTTTATCAAGTGAAGTGGTTTCGGCATTTCTGTTTATTTATATCTGTTAAAAAAACATGGATTTTGAATTTAATTTTAAAAGTAATTTAATTCAAAGTAAATGCTGATAAGATGTTTTTATGATGACAAAAAATTGTCCCAATCAAATAAATAAGTGATAAAATATTTTTAATTGTATTTATAGGCGTTTATTTTAAAAATTATTGTATACGTTTCGGCAACTATTTCCCGCCACTGTCAATATATCTTATTAAAAAGGATGCATGTAAAAAAAAGTATTTTTCGAATTAATAATAAGGTTTTAGAAAAAGGGAACATAAATCAATATATAAATTAAAATAAATTATTACATACATAATACGCATTATAATAAATATTTTGAAACAATTTGTAAAAAAAAATATGAGAAACTTGAATCACTTAAATTTTTGGTACAGACCAATATATATATAATTATATTAAAACCAAAATAAATCTGAATTTAAGAGCTATTGCCCCAGTGAATCGGCTAGAAATACCGAAAAACATATTTTTAATACAAAATTTACAATTATTAAAATAGGTTTTTAAATTTTTTTATACCAAAAGTGTATTTTAAGGATTACCTGAAAACATTAAAATATAAACAAAAAAACTCAATATGATAAAGAAAAAAAATTAATTTGCATGTGTCCATGGGCCGGCGTTTTAAGCATTATAAGTTTCCTACAGTCTAATAAAGAAAAAGTTCAAGCAGTTTGTAGATAATTGATATCATATGAATTTGTATTGAAAAAAATTTAATTTTTTTATTTGGTTTCCAATATATATCAAAAATTAAAAATAAATTTAAAAATGGGAGAAAATTAGGTTCTTACTTTATTTTTTGCTAAATGTTTGTAATACAAATCGTAGAAGTATGTATTATTTAAAAAATAAAAAAAGAGAATTTTAAATTCATTGAACAATAAGTGCCTAGCGTTTTAAATAAGAATCTCGAAATCATTATTTTTAAAACCAAATAATTTTTTTTTTGTAGACCATGTTGAGGTTATTTGTTCATATTTTAATGTTGTCAGGTAATACTTAAAACACACTTATATTATAAAAAAATCAAAGACCCATTTTAAAAATTGTGAATTTTATATTAAAAAATATCGCAGCGGACCTCTTTCGGTATTTTTATCAATTCAATTCAATTTAATATTTTTTTATGGCTTCTTTTTTTGTTAATCACTTTATTGAACAAAAATATTACAAAATTATTCAACATAAATATTTATTTCCTATTTTTTCTCTAATATAAATTGCATGAGTAAGTCTAAAAGTTTTAAATTATTAAAAATTAAATGGGGTGAAATTTTTTTTTTTCACATCATAATAACGCGAGAAAGTTTTGAATTTTGACTAAATGGGTAAAAAACATCGGTCGGTTATGATTTCGGCGCCAAACTACCTGCGTCTTTAATCACTTGCTCGATTTCGGCTCCACGTTACGGATTAGGAGTAATGACTTCTTCTTGGTATTATCATCTGCAAATTATAGTAAGGAAATATCCAAATTTTTTAATAACAGAAACAATCACAGTCCAGAATTGTGTATATTTAAATATGTATATAGTACTTTATGTATAAAATCAAAATTATTTAAACATGTATTAGGTTTTTTATCTAGTGTAAATATAGTAAATTATTAAGTAACGTAAGAATTAAATTCAGAAATTTAATAAAAAAAATACTTAAAACATCAAAAATTCAAAAAAATAATAGTACTATTAGTTTTAGTATGGTGTATATATTTGTGTTTTATCTACCATATATTAAAATATTGTAATTCAACAAGTTTCTTCATTTAGTTTTTTATATTTAATTGTGTCGACTTTTATTTGATGAAAATTCATGACTTTTCATTATACAATAACTCTTCACCTTTTTCTGAAAATCAACCGTTTATTTGTAAAAAATAATATTTCTGTATTAATATATTCATTAATTATAATATTTTCAAACTAACTAGTATAGGCAGACAGTGCAGAATTCGTGTAGCTTAAATTCTTATGTATTAGATCTACAGAAAATAATGTTCAAATATTATTTATATCCATCAATATCACCCGGTCTCACATTATCTTTAAAGTTAATTAAATTTTGAAAACAATTTACAAATAAAGATAGATCACAGTTCAAGGAAAAAAATACGAACAACTTACATGTTTTTTTTTTGATTTTCTTTATTGAATACAAGTTTAAAAATTTTGTAATAGTACCTAATATTAATTAGTCTGATGAAGTTATAACATGTTACTTGTCAATAAATAACTGTTATTATATTTTCGTGAAAATCATAAAACGTCGTTTTAGTTATAGTCGACGAAATAAAGCACTTCGTAGCAGAAATTCGCAAGTAAGACCGATTTTAATGAAACATTTTACTCGGAGAAGCACAAAGAAAATTTGTGATAAATTTTATTCACTTCGGAGAAGCACACAGAAAATTTGTGATGTGAGAAATTTTAATCACTTCAATCGTGTATACAGCTGTAGTGCATCCAAAAAATGCATTTTTTGAGTGCATTTCTTTAGACTATAAAATAAATTCATTATAACATCTAATAATTAACAAAATAAAGCCATCAGGAGTTTTTGGGATAACTGAATACGCATTTGATGTCGGAAAATTATCTGAAGGCTTAAGGTGCTCATCTACAGGGCTTTTGTTAAGATTTTTATTTTTTTATACAAAATTGTGATTTGATGGTTTTCGAGGTCGCTAAACACGAATATGATATCAGTGATTATTGCGAAAGATACCGTACATCAACTTGAATTAAGTTTTTTTTCTTAAAACCGTGCAAAGCCCAAAATTCCTGAGAAAAAATACTCTTCGAAGAGTTGTCTTACGTTCCAGATATGGCAGAAAACAATTTATTTTTCTTGAAAAAAGGTTTTGTTTAGAAAAGTTGTTGAAGTAGAAAAAAAAGTGCACCACGCTAATGGCGCCAATTGTCACAATTTTATTTTTGTACGGAAAAAATTGTTTTCCCATAAAAAGAAATGTTGAAATAAAGATTTATTAAATATTTTCTCATAAAAAATTATATTCCATATATTCTAACCTTACGGTGTGGATCTGAGTACAAGCACGATACGAATGAAATTTTCATAAAATATGTTAAAGTTACGTTAAGTTAAAATTTGACGGCAGATGTTTATTTAAAAAAACGACAAGAACTATTTTATAATATTTGCATGAGACTGAGTTTGTCAATAAAAAGTAATAATTATAATTGGTTAGTAACAAAAAAAACGAATCAAACTGATGATGGTTGGGAACTATTGGACAACATTAGGGCTAGTTTCAGTGTATCTGACAATATAGAAAATTTAAGTTTTCCTTTTACTTTAACGAAAATTCAAAATAATTTAAAATCGCTTTGACGATGCCTCAGGTTTATTCTTTCCCAATCGTATTGACTCTTTTTAAATTAGTTTTTCGAGCCTCATTTGAAGATCATTGAATTTCTGTAATTTTTAGAGTTATCGAAAAAAAGCGTGAAATTGAAACTATTTGTAAGTTTAAAAGAAAAATATTATATAAAAAGTGTATTAATTATTATAAATATAAATTTACAAAATACAAATAAAACTTGTCCGCCGTTCTGCAGTTTAAATTGTACTCCTCTGATAGATGTTTTTCACTCATCTCTCATCCTTTTTATGTTCACATAGTAGCAAGTAAGTGTTAACTGATTTTAATATTGTTATTTAAATTGGTCAATTAGCTTACGATTAGTTATGGGTCGTACTTTAGTTATTTGAGATTCAGCAATATATTTTATAACTAAAATACAAGTAATTATTGAAAGTGTTATTTTATTTTGTGAGTAGTTCCAATAAAATAAAATCACTTTTTACTCCTACATCATACACTATACGTGTGGTTCTTCTTGCAAAATCCACGCCTATGTAAAAAAGTTTATTTTACGCACTTGTTACATAATATACTATTTTATAACACACGTAAATTAGTCGCAGTTTTAACTTCAAATAAACAAAAATAATATTAATGAAAATATGTTTTTTTTATTAAAAAGACATATTTCTTAAAAATTAAGTTCAAAATGGTGATTTTTTAAAGAGTCTTGTTCGGTTAAATTTATTTTTTACACAACTTAAAAGACAATATGATGTGTAAAGTACGGCAACGTCGCGTCGTAAACTTTAGGTAGTGTTTACATGTGTAGTGTGTATTGGAGTAGGATTTTCGAACCGGCGAAAGATCACATAAGTGCATGCTAGTCTGGAATGTAAATTCACAGTGCAATTGTATCTCCGTTTGGTTAAAACATCATGTTAATTGTAAATAATGTAAATTAAAGGTTAGTTTGTTTAATAAATCAACTTTATTAGCTCTCAATCACACTGAGGAATAAGTTTATTCAGCATTATTAAAAATTTTATTATAGTAGATCAGTAACCGCTAGTAACCAAAAATTAATCATATATTTTACTTAAAACAATTAAACAAATTATTCACAGTAATTAAACAAATTGTATAGTGACTGGTGACAAGTTTTATCAGTTTTGTGTTACAAAAGTGTGGCTTAAAAATGAAATTTGAAGTACTTCTCATAGAATAGGGGCTCGGGAATTTCCGGAACCGCTTTAGAGGTAAGTTTTACAAATTAATCATACGATATTGTCTAATTATTTCTATCTTGGATTCTGAATTTTGTTTATCCGAAACAAAACTAGTTAGATATTAGGAATTCGCAGAGCCCCCATTCTATGACAAATACTTCAAATTCCATTTTTAAACCACGCTTTTGTAACACAAAACTTATAAAAGAACTTGTCACCAGTCACTTTACACATAACCAAATACCGCGAATTATGGCTCGCAGCTGTATGTGCAATGCACGGTGTCCAAGCCTCAAACATAAAAAAAATTATTGCTCGAATTAAACTGCTAGCTTACCGTAGATATATATCAGAAAGTGAGCTTCAGAAAACAAAATATTTTTGGAGTAATTCTACAAATTTGAATGGGGTTATCGAGGATTTCTTAATTAAACTAGTTTATCGGTCTCAGTAGCACAGACCGTTGGCTATCGGTCATATTCACTTATGGCTGTTTATATGCTAGAGCCAACGTGGGTTCTATCACTTCATTATTTTTTAGCATTGTACCTATTGCATTCCAGCTTCCTTCACTATGCAGCAGCAGCTCCGCTACGTTATTTGCTCTCATCTCTATTCCACATCTCAAATTTGCACCTCTTCTCTTTTCCGTCCATCTTGTGTACATGAAGATTGTGTGTTCTGCTGTATCCTCCATATTGTAACAGTACCAGCAGTTACTAGTTTCTGTTTTCTTAGTTTTTTTTTTTAGATAATTTTCGAAGACTCCGTGACAGGTAAAGCCCTAGGTGAGATAATAATCTACTTTCCCCACTTTCTTTCTTACCATCTGTACGTTTCGTATGAAGGTTTTTGTCCAGTTATCCATATTTTCCCACATATTCTGCCATTTTCTAATATTCTTGCTTCGTTTCTCTATAAACTACTTCTCTTGTGTATATCGATCCTTTCTTCAACACTTAATTTGGTCTGTAGAATTTCTGCTACGGCCAATATTGATGTAGTAGAAACAGTTCATTTTGAAAAATTGAGTGGTTGACATCTTGGTTTTGTTACTGGTGATCCCCAAGCTATTGATTTTGTATTAAAATCTTCTGCAATTATCTTCTTTTATCTCTGACTGTTCCTTAATGTGTTTGCAGATTAGTTAAGTAGTTTTTAAATTCTTCTAATGGTTTGTTGGGTGAGAAATAACAAGTATAGGTATTCATTTTCTTAAGTTCAAGTCCTATGTATTGTAGGCAAACTCTGATATATTAAATTGCTTGCGTGTGTGTAATTTTATTATTTTACGCACATATTATATAATAACTAGTTTACTGCGTAAGATTACGGTTTGGAAAATTTATTTTATTTTATCTTGTAAAGTAAATCTTACCCTGTACGATTTACGAATATTAGTATTCATAAATGTTGAAAGAACACTAGACTGCGAGCGTTATTTTTAATTCTTAGATTTTCTTAAAGACATCGAAGGACCAAACTCTTTAGGTAGGAGTTAAACCAAAATAAAAACAGTATTTGAAATAGGAATGTAATTTTTATTCCAAAAACTATTTACATTTTTTCTTATTACGAAAACTCAGAAACTTTTTGGGTGTGGTTAATTACGCACCATTTTAATTATTTGAAGAAACTTTTTTGCTCTATTGAATGCGACTGCATCTGGTCAGTCGGTAAGCTAGAGGTTGATTCTGCTTTTAATTTTAGAGGAGAGGAGGGTGGCTAGTTTATTATTGGTCGGAGACATGAGACGTGGTCTCCAAATAGCCTTGAATTCAGAATCTTAGCGGGAAGAAATATATCTATATTTTTTGTCTCTTATAATGATGGGATAATATGAGAGAAAGATAAGCCTGCTTGCATGGCAACGGTCGCTTATGTATTTTGTTTTTGTTAACGGTATTTTGCAAATAGACAGAAAAAACGTCCGAGAGAAAGACGGAATAACTCTTGTGTTGAGGTTAAATCTATTTTTAGATTTTAAAATATACAATGATAGACATTAGCATGAACTGAAAGATTAGTATTATTAATTTTAAAAGAAATTATTTGGTATTTTCTGGATAATATTTGGTATTTTCTGAATAATATTCCAGTGAAATTTATCCAGCCGGTAAATGGAACATTACAGTATCAGATACCGTAATGTGTTTGCCTAGCTACATTGTTTTGATTTTAGAAATTTTCATAATTTCAAACACAAATATTTCTTCAATAATTGACAGTGACAAGCCAATAGCAATTATGGAAACCAATGGAAATGTCAAATTGAGAATTATTTTTTTTAAATCTTATTAGCATATGTATAAAAACAGGATGAAATAAAATATACGATGCAAGTCCGTTAGGTGTTATTGGTATTCCGGACTTGTAATGTAATAGTAATTTACGTGTAACGAGTCCGGAAAAACTGTTTTTTTTTGGACGAGTAGACATAATTATAAGACAAACCGTAGGCGAGTCCTGGAAGTATGCTAGTCCAAAAAACTGTTTTAGGACGTATTGGGTACACTTTTTTTTCGGCAACCCTGTAGAACAACAAATCAATTAAATTAAATTATATATTTGTTTCTTGCGTTAATTGCAACTTAAACCAGCTGCATTTGTTAAAACCATACCTAACAAGATTTTCATATTTGCAATGACAACAACGATGTGATTCTTCCCAGCCTAGTCCGGGAAGTATGTACTTCCCGGACTAGGTCGGAAAAATCCTACTTTGTCAAAGAAAAAAGCTTCCGGGAAGTCCTGACCTGACGGTTGCCGAAAAAATACTGTTGCACTTATATCCATAAATATTTCACTCTGTCAAATAATTTGCCAAATAAATCGATACAATTGATACAAAATTTATATGTACATTTTTCCTCAACCCATTACTGTTACGTGCCCAACACAAACCATAATAATAGTTTACGTTAAATAAATACCACAAAAATAAATAAAAAATTTAAATACTTTTTTATTCTAAACTCTGTCCTGTATACTATTAACAGTTTATATTAAATCTATATTAGCAACAAGATTCGCTGGAATGCAAACGCAGCTTTGTATAATATTATGAAAAATCGTCATGTTTAGTCGCAAATTTAATTCGGTCATGTCGGTGATGTCGATATAGGAAATTGCGAAAAAAATATATTAAGTGCAGTGGACGACTTCATTGTGTAATTATTATAATATCACGAAGTAGCCTCAATAAATTACGGAAATAGAGGTAATAATAATAATAACTCATCACAAATATTGCGTATATAATTTGTATTGATTAAATTAATTTAGATTTTCTGTAAGTATGAAGCATGTTCATTAAATCTAATCATGGTGATGCTTATGACGTTTAGAATAAAAATTTAAACTGTTAAACTTGTCTCAGTTGTTTTGAGGGATACGAAAAAAGTTTTAAATAAAAATAATAGATTGAGTTAATCTCCACATTTTTAAATTATTTCGTAATATTTCGTAATATAAAGTCACAGCATACCAAAGTTTTATATTTTTTAAATGGAACGCCCTATATTATCTAGAATTTGAATTTTGCTCATTTTCTGTATTCGGGAAATATATTTTTTATTTAAAACTTTTTCGTATCCGTCAAAACAAAGGCGATATCAAACTCCGGAGTACAAGTTGATCACCCTGTAAATTTCATATTTATTACAAGTTAATCGTCATTGTGCTATTTATTTATGTCAAACTAGTTCATTATTGTGTTTTTATTGCTTAAAAGTGGCCCGCGCATGTATAAAGTGCACTTTATTGCTCACAAAGTGGATTTAATGGCCCGCGCAAGCATATAAAGACAAAAAACAGTTTTGTTTAACTCATTAATAATATTTATTATTAACAAATAAAATTATTATGAAAAATAATAAATTATTATGTTATTGAAATCAAATTAAATTTTCAGATTTTTTTGAAAGATTGTGAATGTAATAACGAACTAGTATGACATAAAAGTTTGTATGCACCGCGGGTGTAAATAGAGCAACTTACAAACCCTCGGGCCAGAGGCACTTGGGTTTATAAGATTGTCGCCGTCAGGGCGTAAACAATTAATTATACCCTTAAATAACTATTTTTTACTACTATATGAGAAATCACCATTGTTTACTCCATTCCTCTAATGAGTACTTGATATATCGAAATAAATAAGTAGGAAATAATTAGGTTTATCACAATCTAATCAAATCAAATATGGTAATAAAAAATTATACAGGGTGTCCCAGGAGTTCGTACCAAAAGCTTGGGAGATGATAGAGGGGCTAAAATTAATGATGATCCTTCACAGAATATTTGTCCCTTACGCCCTTCGTTAACGAATTATAGGGCTCCAAAGTTAAAAATTAAAAAAGGTTTTTTATTTATAATTATTAAACTACTTATTTGAAATAAATCAAAAATTAACCATTTACAAACACCATTAATTGCGTTATAAACAAATCTGCACTACCCTTGTGAAGTCGGGTACGGACTAATTTCAATGGTTAATGTGGCACATTTTTTTATCTATTATTTTTTTCTCTTCTAAATATGACAGCTAAATTACACAAACATATTTAAAAGAAAAACGTCCGCTTCGTACATTTTATTTAACAATTATAATATACAATTATTATACCTTAAACAACAAAAGTGATTCATTATTAATTTAAGATCATGAAAAAATGAACAAGAATTGTTTAATTCGCGTTGTAATGTATGTTGCATAATATACATTAAAGTACAGAAACTTATATCGTAGCGACATCTTAGAAGAATACACGAATTCATGTGTAATGTATGTTGCATAACGATACATAATCTTGTTAAATTGTATCCCCACATATGAGGCGATAACTTAGACTTGGCAACATCCGTTTGATTTTTTATTGTTTTGATGTTTTACTATTTTGTCTCTTTCTGGTTTTGACTCTTTACATTTTTTCTCATTATTTTTTGATGTTATACGGGTTTGATCGATTGGCGCTTTGATAAATTGGGATTATGATAATTTAGCGTTCTGTTTTAATACTATTTTGAGTTTATAAGAGTTTGATCTATTGGTATTTTGATAAATTAGTGTTTTTATATTTTACGTTTTTGATGTATTAACTATTTGAAGTTTTAACGTTCTGGTTTTTTAGTATTTTGATATTTTATTAATTTGATAAAATATCTATTTGATTCTTTATTATTTGTTTTAATACGATTTGATTTTTTACGGTTTTGATAAAATATCATTTTGCTATTATAGATGTTTGATCTTTTAAATTTTGTTAAATTGTGCCCTCCCGATAAAATTACCGGTTTAAGAGATATGTGCAATTTTATGTGGCACTGCACATCAATTTTCTTACATCACTATTGTAAATAAAACTAGTAACTAAATAAAAATTATAAAAAGTCTAGAAGTTTATTATTCCAAATGTAGACTGTCCTGATTTATTAATAAATTAATAGTAATACGAGATGCTTCGTTTAATCGTAAGTATTTTTTAAAAAAAGGTGAACGCGCAATTGATGTGCAGTGCCACATAAAATTGCACATATCTCTTAAACCGTTAATTTTATCGATTTGTCACAAGAGGACGTTTTTCTTTTAAAGATGTTTGTGGAATTTAGCTGTCATATTTAGAAGTGAAAAAAATGATATATAAAAAAATGGGCCTCATTAACCATTGAACTTAGTCCGTACCTGACCTCACAAGGGTAGTGCAGATTTGTTTATAACGCTATTAAGCGAGCATTTTATTTGATTATAAATGGTTAATTTTTTATTTAGTTCAAATAAGTAGTTTAATAATTATAAATAAAAAAACAGTAGGCATAAGAAGCCGTCAAAGTCAGCATTTTTTACAAAATTTTGTTCCGAAGTATTTCCATTGACCTATGAAATTGAAATTTGATGATAATGTTTATTGTTACGTATATTTTACCAACAAATACAAATATATTAATAAATATCATTTTTTCATTACCATTTCCTCATTTTAAGGGTTATATTTGCATTTATGCGAATTGTGATATTCGATATTTTATTATTTTTATTTCTGCAATCATATTAGTTTTATTAAAAAACGCATTTTTCATCTTATAATTTTTTTTCTATCTTTGTCGGTTACGTTGATATTAACAAATTTGTTCGTTGCATTTCAAAATTTGTTAATAAGTATATATGCAGATTGTGATATTCATAATTTTTTTTCTTCGTCCAACACACATGCGCCAGGTTATTTTTCTTTTCACTTCTATAAATCTTTTTGACTTATTAGTTCGATTAAAATTTTAAAGTCCTTTAAGTATCCTGCCTCTGCACAGCTGGCTTCTATTCTACATTTGGTACGGAACCCTAAATGTGCGAAGCCCGACACACACTTGACCAATTTTTTTTACTTGTAATTATCGTTTACTTGTCTCGATTGCTACTTAAAAATATTCGGATAAATTTCTCTTTGTAACGAAAAATTTTGCCAATCAGTAATTTTACGAGCAAAATTACTGATGGAAAAATTTTGAGCTTAAAAGAAATTTCCATACACCTCTTCAGTTAGTTGAGCACATGCTAATTTGCGTTGCCCCCGCACCGCTAGTGAGACATTATGTTATATAGTGTTTCCTTGTACCCTGCTGTAGGAGAAGGATAGAGATTCTCCTTTTCAGGGATACAGTGGATGTTGTTGATCTGAAATTGAAAATTAATTAACTTATAATATTTATGGTAGGGTAAATATTGTGGATACTCACGAGTCTCCCCTGCTGGGAGGCTTAGAGCGGTGCAGTGAGTGGTTCTTCTGCGTCGGTGGTGGTCGAGGCATTGTGGTAGACAAGGCTAACTTTTTGTTTTGCCAGAACACTGCATGCCCGTTAATCCTTCAGACTCATTCTAATAATGCTTTTAGGAGGTGACGACGTTTGGCTGTCTCTCGACAATTTGATTTTTCCTTCAACAGAAACATAAAATTATTGAAAAATGGCATCTGTCAGTTAGTCAACTGGTCTGATACTTGTTATTGTTATTTATCTGTAAGTATGCAGCTACTTGCTGCATAAATGTCGTGCATTTGTTGTAATTAGGCCATCATTTGTCCTACATCCTTTTTCGGCATCGTTGTGGGTCCTTTAAGTAGCGTTCTTATAGCTGACTCTGACTTAATTATTTTACAGATACCTCATCTGTGTCCTTTAAGGTGCTATCGTTACCTTGGAGCATCCTCGGTAATTCGCCGGATGCTGTCTTGAGCAGTTGGCGCAAGTGTCTTTTCTCTTTTTTGCCTAGTTCATTCATAGGCGTGGCATTACGACAAGTTGCTCTCCCACTGATATTTTCATATCAAGTAGGTATCTTAGAAATTTTCCTTACCTTATTTTATTATTAAATAGTGGCCTCAGTTCCTTGTTGGCAAATCGGCTTCTCATTTGGGACACTTTTATTGGTTAAAGCCTCCTCTAGGTCGATTTTGACCTCCTCGGTAGTGAACGTCTTCAATAGCGCTCTTATAACCACTCAAGTGGGGTTGCCTTTTGTATATCATTAAATCTCCGGTCTTGTCTCTATAGGTAGCGGGCCAGGTTCCAGTAGTCGATTAGTCAATGGCACTTTCTGTGTTTATTCTCAGCAGATGCTGTCTTTCACTATACTGAGTAGTAAAAGAGCTGTGAATGACTTTTACGTCTCATCTTATCTGGATCCAGGTGATTGTAAAACATGGGTGGATTTTTCATAGTTGGCTCTTACTGTATCATGTAATAACGTTAGTTTACGGAGGAATAAACTTTAATGGATTTAACTTGTACACCTTCGATTTTATTTATGTATATATTGCATTGGTCATTAATATTGATTGTAAATTTTTAAGAATGCGATATACCATGGTCGAATAACAGCTTGCGAACAAAAAAGATAAAAATCAAGTCAATGATTATCAATTGCATTTTGTAAAAAAATAGCAATGATCTTTATTTTTTAATTAAAAATATTTATCAGTATAGTACTTATAAACAGTATAAGACCAGGGAGAAGCTAAATAAGCAAAATAAGTTTTTATTGCCTAATTTCATCTAAAAGCCAAAAATGTTTTATGTCATTATATAAATTTTAGCGCGACCCATGCACTATTTATAATCGATCTCTTTACTACCGACTACTGAAAATTTAGACGACTAGCTTATATGCATATTTCTGATATATTAAGTACCAAAATTACTTACTACTATGTATACAGTTAATAAAAAACGACGTTAAGTATTTGTTGCCCATGAAAATAATAATAATAGAATAACACACACACAACGTAATAACGGACATAAATTGGCTCATAAATAATTTTATATTAAGTAAGTAGCGTTGATATTAGAATTAATACAGTCTTATCTGTGGCTGCGATTTGTTTTGATAACTAAATTTAAGAAACCAGGAAGAACTGACAGGATAAAAATTATTCTGAACTTGACACGGGCTAAAATAATAGACTATTAGACCAGGGCCAAATCGATTTTAAATACCCGAGTTTATGGAAAATTATTAGCTGTATGTGAGTGGTCGGAAAATTTGGGGTAAATTATGAGTAAATTAAGAAAAATCAAGACGAGTTAGTAAAAGTTTAGAAAAAAATATTAATATAATAGTTGTAAATAATTAAAAAAATCTAAATATTGTCTTAATCATTTTTCAAAAAGAACGTCAAAATTATTGAGAAAAACTCTAAAAACCGTTGTTTTCGATTTTATCTCCCACCAAAATAATATTTTTTATGAAACATAATGAAAACGTTCTTTTTTGTGTTTTAAATAATGTGTAATTTTTTTAAAGCAAAATAATTATTTGGTTTACAAATTTTTAACTTTTTAAATGCCCATTTTCTTCGTTTAAACCTCTTCTTCCAGATGGTATAAAATATCGGCTTTGTCACTTCAGAACTTATCCCGCTCGGCTTTAGAGAATAGGATTATTTTAATTTATGGAACACCTTTAAAATAGCGAGCCAAAAGTGTATACGTCTACCGAATTGATGTATTGATGTTTCAATGTTGATGACAAACGGACGCATGCGCATATTGCATAGCCTAAAATCATGGGTGGAAACTATTGGGAATTCTGGAAAAAGTTTGACATAAAAAATGTGGAATTTTATGCTCTATAACGTTGCAATAAAATATTTTGCACTAAAGTGTATTGTTTGTCTTTATAGGGAATTTGAAAAAAGTTAAATACAAAAGTTGTAGGGAATTTTATGTTTTACAACTTTACACTAGAACATCTTACCCGCTAGTTCGTTTAAAATCCTTCGGTCGCTCCATTTGTGCTCGTCTGCACGTGTTAAGTGAATCTTCCAGTTCCTCCAGAAAAGGAAAAATAATCAATAGTAAAATCATTATTGGCCTATTATCGATTTTAGCTGAAATTGCTAAAATTATCTTCTGTAGCTACGAAACAGGATGCGGCAGTAAAAGATGAGGCTGTCGCAAGCATGGCTTGAGATGCACAAATTTGTGAATATGCGAGATCCCTAACGCGTAAATTTAGTTCAAATGTACTTGTAGTTGAAATATAGTGAAAATTATTATGTATGCATCGTTTTTACTATAACATTTGAATAAACGCCGCTCGAAAACCCTCCAATTTAGTGAAACATTCAAACAAGAGCGTTATTGCCGCTTTTTCTGACGTCATAAGTACTTTGATTGGCAATTACTTAATTGCCAGTTTCATTATTTTTCGAAACTTCTGAAGAAATGATATTCAGTTTCATTCTATGAATAAAACAGAACTTGTGTCAGTATGGATTAAATTGAAATGAAGACTTCAAATTTGATGGCTGTTCTCGATTTAGTTATTCTTAAGTAATATCTATACTCCTTCATTATTTTTCGACCTGCTCACATTATAAATAAATATTATGAATAACGCTGTAAAAAATTATTTTGGCAGTAGCTCAGTACTTGTTACGTCACATCTTGGCGCGATTTTCGCAGTGTTCAAACAGGAATATTTCTTTGGTAACTTATTTTGGAAAAACTACTTCGAAAATTTTTTTAAAAAAAATGTCACTACTTTTCTCATCATTCTGAAGGTTGTGGTATTTTTTTCCAGAAATTAGGGATCTCGCCTATTGTCATGGTTCTGAAATCTGTTCAAATGCTGAAAATCCGTGGTACGAAAAAATTATTGATTACAAAAACATCGAAGACAATACACACTATCCAATAAATTTAAATCAAAATAATAGTGAACTTAAATATCTAAAACTAATAGAAATTAGAGTTGGAAGATGAACCCTTAGAAAACGAAAGCTGTATTAGTTCTGATGATGAAGAGCGAAACTTAAAAAAAAAATTAAATAAAAATGAATCTATTTCCACATTTATTTTTCTATATTTGATGTTAATAAAACAAGTTTTTTCAACAATTATTTGCAATAAAAAAATTGTCGATTAGCTGAAAAATCGATTAAGAAAAAGTCGTTTTTTTGCATTTTTTACAATTTTTTTTATTATTTAGAAGATAAAAAAGAACGTTTCACCAATTTTCATAAAAAAAAAATTATTTTTGTGGAAGATAATAATTAAAAACGAAAAAACCGGTTTCTACCGTTTTTCTCGATAATTATGAGGTCATACTAAAAATGATCAATACCAAAAGTTTGACATTTTTTAACAATCAATATTTTTTTGATTGGTAGCATATTTTAGCCAAAAATCGTAAAAACCCAATATCTAACCCTCAAAACGTATATTTAGCTATCCCCATATCTTTCCGGAACTTTCATTTAGTCGTCTTGATTTTTCTTAATTTACTTAAAATTTACTCTAAATTTTCGTACCATCCACATACTGCTAAGAATTTTTTTGTTACGAAAAAGATTGCTCCTAGTCTAAATGTAATACTTTAACAAATTCAAATATAATAAAATCAAATGGATTATTGGCCTGATACTTTTTTAACAATTAATAAAAATAACCCCAAAGTTATTAATTATTGACAACAAGAAAACTAAACCGTTATGAAAATGAAAATTATCCATCAGATTTAAAAATATCTACGTACATTACAAATAAATATTAGACACAGATGTGTTTATTTTTGGAATACAGAATCTATTTTTATTATTTTATTTATTCAATGTAGGTAATGTAGTGCAACTTTTGACTTGATAATCAAAGTAAAACAATAATTAGTACATTTTGTAGTATATAGATACATAAAATAGAAATAATGAGAATTCGTTGGTATTAAAAATTTGTCATGCGATATTATATTATAATTGCAAAACAAAGGTGTGTTTGAAGTGATGGTGTTTTTATTGATTTCGTTCACAGTGCTCTGTTATAACAACAAATAACTGTTTTTATATAGTAAATTTATGGTTACATAATATGGTGTTATGTTAATCTGTTCATTAAATGCGTTCTACAGATTAAGAGGTATGTTTAGGAATTTTTTAAATGTAATTTCACACTAGAAAAGAAATTAATCAAAGACTAATTACACAGGTCTGCAACTATAAAAGTGCATAGGAGTTTTATTAATTTTCTTATAGATTTTTTCTTTCTAAAACAAAAATACCAAAAAAAGTTGTATCACGTCTATTTATTTTTGTAAAATTTATGATTTACAAACAAATCCACTGTTGGATTAAATCATGTTGAGACAAATCTATTTTTTTATCATGGCTCCAAAAGGTTGTGTTATTTCTCCTGAAAGCTTTTATTTTATACGCTGTGAAAAGTCAATAGACAAACCACAGTCCTCATGAGGTGTGTAGAAGATTTGATGAAGATCTTCGTTTTTGTTTTAATAGTAAGAAAAGTTCATTTCGTTTTGGAATACGTTTGATATGGCGTGATCAGAAAAATCATACAACCGACTGCTATGTTTGTTCAGTAAAGGTTATTAATAAAAAAGAATAAAAAGAACATATCATATCCTAACCTCGACTCAGCCATTCATCCAGTGCTCCATAGTCCTGAAATACCAATCTACCTTCCAGTTTAAATGAACCCCTCTTTGAGTGAGAGGACGAATCTAGCTCAGATTTTGGTAAATTGTTACGTTCAAGCCTAAAAAAACAAAAACCTTCTGTCATCTGGTACCTCATTTTCGTGGTATAGGCACCGAGAGAAAGAAGTTACTCAGTTGTTATCAAAAAACGAAAATCCAGCTTTTGTAATGATATGTATAAGAGCTTATGAAATTCTTGTAGAATAGGATTCACCTGAATGGCGCCTATTCATTGATTCATCAAAAACTAGTCTTAAAGAAATTTTGTGCACTATGGAAATAAATTTGCGTTTCTCCCTATGGGACACTCGTGTCTTATGGAAGAAAACTATAATGATTTGGTCATTATTGTAGAAAAAATTTAATATCAAGACCATCAATGAATGGGTTGTGGAGACTTCAAAATACTGACCATGCTTTTGGGTCAACAGGCAGGTTATACAAAGCAGGATATTTTTCTCATACACTCTTCCTATTCTAGCCAAATCAGCACTCTTGACAAAGTCCAAAATAGTTCTGATGTAGCTTTCGCCATCTTTTCGGGTTCAGGATGCTGTACCCCAAAGTGCCATTCTCTTTCCCTGTCCCGATAATAGCATGATAAATGAAGAGGCAGTTTCGCCCCCTTCCCTACATTTCCTTCCTATGATCTTATGAGGATCAGGTATACTTGTGGGATAGTAGAGCTAGAGAGCAGCATTGGACCAAAAGTGACTATCCACAGCGAGAAACCCTAAAACTTGGTGAGAAAAACGTCATCAATACGACTCAGGTTCCACCAGAAAAAGTTTTCTTGATCCCTCTTTATATTAAATTGGGGCTTATGAAACATTTTGTAAAATTACTATGAAAGATGTCAATTGTTTTAGATATCTGTGTTCCAAATTTCTAAAGTTGTCTGAAGCCAAGTTGAAAGAGGTATTTTTGTCTGGTACCGATATAAGAAAATTTTTATCAGACTGCCTCTTTTTGGAAATTATGAATGGAAAGGAAAAAGAAGATAGGGAATCTTTCAAGGATATTGTGTTAAGATTTTTGAGAAACCCTAATGACCCCGACTACAACACCAGCGTACAAAGCTCAAGGATGCAAGATAAGCTTAAAGGTTATTTTTTTACACTAGGTACCATATAGACTTTTTTTCTGAAAACTTGGGAGCTTACAGTGAACAACAGGGTGAGTTTTCACTAGGATGTCTCTGATATTGGGAAGAAAACCAAAGATGGAAATCGGAAACGAGTCGGAAGAAGCATCAAAGAGAAGAAAAAAAGATTTAACAAATAACATGAATAAATTTAAAATTTTGACTAAATGTCACAAAATAATGTTTCATTTGTTGTAAATATTAATATATTTGATAAATTTTAATAAATGAGTGCTTTTTACCAGTACTGTGTATGTTTTAATATTGCAAAAAACCTTACGTGATGGGGGTAAATGGATGCCATTTTTTTAATCAGCGCATTTTAAAACATATAATTTAGTAAAAATATCTCATGCAGCTGAACAAAAAAATGTTTATGAAGATTTCCTGGACCTTTTGTGAATTCCAGAAAATCCGTTGAAGCTTTTGAAGAAGAAGAATAAGTAATCTTGACTGATAGTACTGTGCTTAGATTAATTAAAAAAATACTTTTACTACCCGTGCCTCAATCATGTTTTGAATTTGACCTTGAAAACAATTGTTTTTTTACAGCAAGCTCAAAGAAAAACTCTATATAAAAACCAAAATTGAGCAAACAGCATATATGGCTCTACCAAAGAAGATGGGTGAAACGCAACTATAGAATTCATTTATTTTATTTAAATCTAAAAAAATACGGAGTACTTGTAATTATAAGTAATTTGAAAGAACCCGAAGCAACTGTCAAAGATCTGTCTCCTTTGAATAATATACTCTCCTAATTTCCATAGCATATCTAGCACATATTAGTTATCACTTTGTCTCTAATCCCGGCAAATAGAAGCCTGTGAAGCTCTTCAATCTACTTGTTCTATTTTGGGGCAGGGAAGATCAGAGTGTCAAGCGTTTTTTCATGATGATAATAACAGGTTTAGCTAAAGATTTGGGTACTACGGTTTTGCCTTGCATTTTTGCAAAGCAAAAAAATCGAACCAACCCCAACATTGACGAGAAATGAAATTATGAAACCCCTTGAACTGTGAATCCTGACTTTACCCACTTTGGATGCTAAAATGTCCTCAAGAAACCTTTGAAAATCAATCAAGACCTTATTTTATATATTTCAATTTGGTGTGGGGAACATTTTAAGTCATAGCGCAACTGTTTTTAGCAATGAAGTTGCCCAATGGCCAAATAAATTTTTAAATCAGCAGCCAATGGCAAAAAATAAAGGAAATTGTGATAAAAGCATTGAAACTCTTATCAAGTATGACAAAAAGGTTTATCCTTTAATGCACGAATTGCTGAAGATTTGTGCACAGCTACACCTAAGAGATTCTTTCCAATATTTTGAAGTTTGAATAACTATATGTAAATAACCATAAAAGAGGATAATCTTGTTGAAATAACACCCTTGGAAAGTTAGTAAGAACTGAAATTCGCTCTAAAAAAGCGTTTTGATGTTGAAGTACAAAATAGTTTAAATATTTCGTTAGCTAAAAAACGGAAAACTTTAATTAATGACATTTATACACTAATACTATAGTAATTGCTTTTTTATTTGTTTGTTACGGTTGTGGCGATTGGTATTGTAGTCGAAAAAAATTTTGTAAAAGAAAAGTTTGTGTGTAGATATGCAGGAAACCAATTTTTGATTTTTTTCCATCTGGCCACCATTCGAGCTATAACCTATAACAGTGTCATAAATAATAAATTTATTGTATTCTTATAATTACAAACTACTTAACTACTTTCCGGAATTTGTTAATCACCAAAAAATACCATTTAAAGTTATTCAGAACTATTTATGATTTGTTTATACAGAAATGAAAATTTAATTAATTTAAAGACATTAAAAATAACGGGAACAATTAAATAAATACATCTATATAAATCAAAAATTTAAATGATTACATACCAACGGTTTAAAACTGTTCTTGTGTCTTTTATATCTAAAACTTGGCCGGCAATGAATGTGAAAAAAATATTTTTAAAATGTAAAGACATTGAACCCAGACTGATGAGATTCTCAATGATGTTGTCTAGCCAGTTTAGTAAGATTGTGAGTAAATATAATTACCATTTTATCATATTTTTTAAGTATTCTGTAATCCAATCAGTAGAAATTTTGCCCTACAAGAAGCGGGGTACACACAATTTTAATATTTATTGTTTAGGTCGAATCCTGTTAAAAATACAAGCTTTTGACTTGGGGCAGGGAAAGCACTATCCGCAATCTTGGGCTAAAGTACAAAAAATGTTTTTTTTAACTCTTAAAACGGCGGACAGATAAGTATTTTTCAAAAAATCATTTTTGTTGTTAAATTTTGGAACCTTTATTATTTGTAACATTTTTTTGCATACTACAATATATTATGTAGTGAAATCTATTTCAAACTACACAAACTTTTTTGTTACATTTAAATTTTCAATAATGAAACAAACAAGTTTACAAAAAACGATTTTAATCAATAAAAAAATATGGGTTGTGGCCAACATAACACTTTCCCGCTATTTATGTGTAGTATTTTATTTAGTTTTTTTAAGAGAGATTGATTATAGCTTATTGTCAACTCGGTTTGCAAAAATGTTTTCAGGAACAAAACATAAGAAATGTCCAGTGTTTCTCACTCTAATCTTGATTCACAAACAAATCATTCCAATAATATTTAAAACACTATTTTATTCACATACACTATCCGTCGTTATGTTATAATTTATATGTCCCTTCTCGTGGCATTACTGAACGCACCTTATAGACAATTAGACAGCTCTTTGCCAATAAATATCACTTTCTCTTTCTAGCTCCTTCACTTCAATAACAACACGACTTATTGCTGTAATAGCTAACACCTCCATCTTTTGATTGGTCGCTAATACCATCGGAGAACTCTTCCGGACCCTTTAAAGGACCAATGTGAACGTAAGAGTAACGTTATTAAAGTATGGTCTACAGTTTGGTATACGATATGTCATGAATCTGTACAAAGGTGATGGAGAAAACTAAGATCGGGAATTCAGTAATTAACATGTAAATTCCCATATCTCTGTTTTATAAAAAGGGGTCTTAATCGCCCAAATTACAGGAAATTCACTTGTAATTATCCAGAACCTTTTCTTTGGTACCTGTTTTAGGTTAGTCAAAATCACATTTTACTATAGTAAAAGCCAGATTTAGAATGCAGTGTAGGCCTTATGGAGCGCAGGGTTGCCGCCTATGTGAGGTAGTGTGACACGTTAGAAAACGGAAAGTTGAGCATGCCAGGACCGTATCTAGCTGGCATCGCCGCCGAGCATTCTTCCATTTAAAATGCACTGGGATATGTTGCCTACTCTCCATTCTAAATCTGGCATTTACTATAATAAAATTTTAGCAGATGTTCGTAAAATTAGAAAAAATAAAAATTGCTTCCTGATAGTACTCTAGTCTTTAAAATTGTCCTGCTGAGTATGCATCGAATTACTCATATGCATTTTTACAACTGTCTAAATAAGTACTTAAAAATATAATTCAAAACTCATGTCAACATGACGTCAATGTCTATTTTATTTATTGTGTCTTATGTTTTACCAATTTTTCTATTTATTGTTACAGAATATGAATCGGTTGATATACCTCCTGCTAACATGTATTTTTGTGGTTAATTCCTACCGATTGCCAAAAGATGTCATTCCTGAACATTACAAATTAGAAATTATTTCATATTTGGGCGAGGCAAATAACTTTGATTTCGATGGAAAAGTATGGATAACGGTAAGTACAAACTTTTTACCCTTTCTAATTTAATGTAAATAAAATATACATATTTATCCAATAATCCAAAGGATTCTTCAGTTATTTTATTAGCAGTGTAACAAGTAGTAGTCTACAGTTAACCATTAGTTATTGATTAGACCATATTCTTAAACACATGTCCAGCGCTGAGAATTGTGCTATTTCAAGAGAAAGAGATAAAACGATGGTTCGGCCAATCTCTATCTCTCTTAAAACAGTATTGTATAGTTAGGATGTTAAAGATAGCGCTAGACGGAACCTATACGCCATCTTACCCACTCTTTATCATCAAAAAATATTACAACGATATACATCCATGAGTACCTATGTCAATGGATTAGATACAATATACATACAGTCAACAAAAGCTGCTTATTTTTGTGTGTAAATCTTTTGAGTTTGAAGTGTCCAAGACTATCTCTTTACTTGGATTAATGAAATGTTCTACTTAAATTCGAAATCTTTAGCATATTTAAAATAATCTTCACTTTTACTTTTAAATATTTTTTATATTTTTATATTTTTTAACCTTAAATAGATCAATAAATGAAATAAAACTCCAAGTCATGTACCACACATATATATTTAAGCAATTAGAAACGGCGTCTAGTTTTGGCTAACAAGCCATCTTCAGTATAAAAATAAATTAATTAGTACAATTAATCAAAGTAGACAAATGAAGTAAACCATGCATTTGCATGATATCGTAGTCGGGCAGAAATTCGATGTTAGCAAAACAGTCAATAAAAGACAATAAGAAAGACGAAAATGAATTACAAATTCTTTTCTCTGTGAAAGTTTAGGCAAGTTTATTATTCGTCCTGAATAGGAAAAATGGCCTCGATCTCCTATTCAAAATTCTACTTTCGAGAGACACATTTATTTAAGTCTCAAACATGAGGAAGGAGAAAATCTGCATAAATAAATTTAAAAGAATAAACTGACTTTTAGAAAAGGAATGCTCTCTAAACCAGGTTACTGAACTATGCAGAATACATGAACAATCTAGACATATCATTCATGAATACATACAATCAGATCAGATCAAACACGATGTGGTAGAAGAGGGCAATTCTCCAAAGCAATTAATAAGAGTTAGAAATGTTTTAAAGTTCTCAAGGTCATTTTTCGCAGTGTCGAAGAACAATAAATGATAAAAGAAGTTCCAACTCTTCAACATCTGTAACCTTAAAATCCATAAAATTTAATTCGAGAATTAATTACGCCGAATCAACTGATGATGAAAGAGCATGTAACGCTCTTTGCGTCGTCACGCGATCTTTTGGGCGCATTTGTCCAAGTTTCTGATTGCCTTGGGCGCCACCTTCCGTTTATAGTGTGAAGGCCACTTGTTCCGGGTAGCGTCCGTGAAAAAAAAATACTCCAGGAGTCGTTATGGTAGCGGCCACAAAATGGGCTTTACTTGCCCTAATTGGTTGAGTAATATTCGTAGCTGGTATCACAATAAATAAAAATCATAAATACAAGGTAAAGAAAAAAAAGGTGGGCAACACGGTTCTTTTCTCAGTGAGGTGTCGGACGGTACAGGCAGTGCTTCCAGGCGTAGTGGTCGGATCGACGCTTTCGGCGGTACAATTGTATTTGGCTTCGCTCTTTTAGCCCGACCTATCTGGTTCTCGGCTCGATCTCCTACTCGAATTGGGACTCGAAAGTCTATTAATCCGTTATATAAACTGTTTGTTGCGTATGAAGACACCATACACGAATATCTCCATCTTTCGGATGAAGGTTCAACTGATGGCGCTTGACCTTATGTTCGAAGAAAGTTAGCCTTTACCATAATTTGAAGTTAATTGTAACAAGGCGCGATATAATTAATATATTTTAATTATCAAATATTAAGTAAAAGAATAGCGGTAATTAAGTAAGTTCGCTACAAGCAGATAAAATATTTGACAAACTCGCTTCGGAACTTTAAATGTTGTAGAATTGATAAGACCGAATGCGCAGTTGGAGGAGTACTAGTACTTCTAATTAACTCTGGATGTCAAGTTAATATTATCAAAAACCAAGACTGGGAGAAACTAGAAAAGGGAATGCGGCAATATGAGATATAGATTCGGAAAGGAATAATAAATTAAAACCATACCGTTCAGGAGTAGCCTTGAGAATAAGTAATATATTTTAAACATCAATACGCATATCCAGTGGCAAAGAAATTTTCGCTTACTTTTATGTCGTTGAAGATGATGACATATCACTTCTATGCAAAGAAACGACATAAAAGTTGGGGGTTCTGAAGCTAGGTGTTAATGACAATGTGAATTTAGTTGATAAGAAATTGTATTCCAGAAAATTAAAAATATAACTGTAAAATTGGCTACTAATTCTAATGTAAAACCAGTAAAGCAACCATAAAGGCATAAATAATGTTCACGCAATTGAGAAAGTTAATCAAGAGACTGTTTGACAGAGAAACTGCGCGTTACATAAAACAATGTAGAGACTGCTTAATGGTGATGCATTAATTTCCCAAAGGGCCCTGGCAATGCTTAGTTATAGATCCGATGTGACCACTACCAAACCAAGAGATGATATTTGTGATCATTGATTACTACTCTAGGTACCAAGAAATGAAGTTTTTAGTACAAACTACTTCAACTATAATAATAAAACAGTTGACCGAAATAGTTCCAAGCTAGGTTACCCGAAATCCACCAAATGTGATAATAGTCGATAATTTGTAAGTCATGAGATTAAGAAATTTTATGCCGAAATGGGGTAGAACTTATACCAACATCCCCCTATTGGCCAAAGGCGAATGGTGAAGTAGAAAACATTAATAAATGTGGAGACCGACTGCGGTGCCACTGGATGATAAAAATCAAGAGGTGACGAATGTATATTGGAAACCAATTAATATATAGATTTTTCATGATACAGAAGTTTTGTATTTAAGTTGATTATTATTATCGCTTGTGTATTTATATTAATATACATAATTTGTGTTAACCTGTTGTATTCAGGGCTGCCGAGAGCCGAGACGGGCCCTGGTGTACACAAAAAATTAGAAAAAATTGCTGATAACGGTATAAAAAGAATTACCGCGAAAATTGTTAAAGTTTTTGTTATATCTTTTACTTGTTATTTATGAGAAGACAGTATAACAAAACAAAGCTTTTAAAATCAACAAAACCCATTTCGGACTGATACAAAACACATGTCGACCGAAATTGTGAAAATCGAAAAATTGGAGTATCGAGCTATCATCAAGTGCCTGTATTTAAAGGGGTTAAGAAGTAAGCAGATTTACGAAGATATACTTGGCGATCAATGTCTATCGTATGCGACCGTGAAAAATTGGATTGTAAACTTCAAAATAGGTAAATTTTCCATTCAAGATCAAGAGCGATCAGGAAGGCCAGTTTCTGTGTCCGTCATGTTGATCGGAAGCCTGCATTTGAATCTTAAGTATATTTATACGATAAAGAAACAAAGCAGCAATTGATGGAGTGAAGACACGGTGGTTCTTCAAGGCCTAAGAAGTTTCGAGTTCAAATATCTGCTGGAAAAGTTCTTACTTCACTTTTTTGGAATTGATATGGAGTAATCATGATTGATTATCTGGGAACGAGTAGAACAATCACTGGAGATTACTATTCGACGTTACGACCACTCTACGACAAACAATTAAGGACAAAATACGCGGAAAGTCATTCCAAAGGTGTTTTGATTTTATAGGACAATGCCTCTGCACACAAATTGCATGTTGCCATGCTAACAATTCGTGATTTGGGGTTCGAATTACTGAATTAATCCAGCTTATTTACCAGATCTGACTCCGTCAGACTAGCATGTTTTTTCTCGAATGAAAAAAAGTTTAAAAAGTCTTAAATTTACTTCCAACGAAGATGTTATAGAAGCTGTGGAGGCCCGGTTTCTGGAGCAAGATAAAGCTTTTTTTTGAAAGGTCTAGAGACGTTGCAGGTTAGGTGTAATAAATGTATTAAATTAAGAGGAAAATATGTCCAAAATAGAACATTTTGATTTTCAAATTTTGTATAGTAGGCTGAGAATTTTTCAATATATCCTCGTACTACTACTAGACTACTTCTCGTATTATAATACGTACAAATATTTTAAAGTATTTTTAATTCTAGAAAGATGACTGAAAGTTCCTTCTGCTGGGGCTACGGTTTCGTCGAAATACATTTTTCTTTTTTTAACCAAATCTAGTTCAATTGACATTCCCAAATTATTAGCCACTAATTTACATTCATTCAAGATGTTAGGCCAACTATTTTACTTTTAGCCACGTTGAAGCCATTAAAAGGCATTACAAAAATTGCAAATATTTTGAAATAAAATATTTTTAAATACTTTTTAATTTAACTATTACTTCTGGTGCTAAATTAAGCTCCAATATCTCTCCATTTTATTCCTGGTAACTTCTCGCAGTTTTGTTTAATTCTGAAGAAATTTCAAAAAAAAAATCAAGTGCAAAACTACTATGTGCATTAGAGGATTATAAGAGAATTGTCATTAGAGTTTTTGAAAATTGGTATAAATAAAGGAATTTGTTAGATTTTTATAGAATTTTATTAACCGAAAGAGCGAATTTTTAGTTGTATAAAATAATAAGTTGCTGGACCCGGACCCGCATAAGCCTCGGTCCCCGGTATTTTGTACCGCCTTCAACACCCTTTCGTCGGGCCTGGTTGTATTATTTATTATTGGTAGGGTAGCACAATATTTTTAAATCTCTGCGAGGGAAATTTTTTTATAAAATATAAATTTTTGTGAACTCTTTTTATCCTCACATGTAGAACAAAAATAGGATGTTTAGAGAAAAATTGTAACTTTAGGCATTTTTTCTGTGCGTCTATTTAATTAACTAATCATACATCAATCACAACAGAAAATACTAACTATATTGAGACTTATAATTTTCTATTAATTTATTTTTACGGATTGTTATGCGTTTTATATTATTTATTAGTATCGCTAATATATTTATTGACCTTGCACAATATCAATTTAAGTAACTAGTTGCTGAAGTGAAGCTTGAATATAAAAATCTTTTTACATGTGAGGTGATTTTATAATTTTATTAAGGCATTGACCTTCGAAAATAAACCGCAATCCTTACCTTAACCTACTATAACATGGATATGCATTTTTATGATTTGCATATTTTTTTAACTAAATTGTCACTGATATATGTTACAGTTGGTCAAGTAGACAAGGGCAAAAATGAAAAATTTTACATTTGTACATGCAGCTGGACTAAGGATTTTAGTTTATATAATTACTTTAATTAAGATCTGCAACAATATTTATTGTCAATAAATTCCCCTTTTAATAATAGTGTCAGTAGATTAGATGTAAATAAACTCCTCCACAAAAATTAAGTAAGTTCACAAATTGTGAGATTTTTTTGAAAAATTACTGATTTTTGTTCACTTAATTTCCATATCTTATCAGAACGATTTTTTTGACTCTCTCTGTAATTTTTTTTAGTCAGAATTATATTTTAGTACAAATTCAGTTTGTTAAAAAAATTCAATAAAAAGTACGACGTCCTCGAATTTCAATCACAGCCTTTCCAGGTTATTCTAGTAGCCTTTATCAATTTCTCTATAAAGTTGCGGTAAAAATCGTCTGGGGATGGTTCATATGACTCTTCGTAGCTTATTCCAAGCGTGCTCAATCGAATTAAGAGTTGACAACAGAGGCGACTGTGCCCATTGCGGAGTACCATGAAGTTCCAGATTATCATCGATAATTCTCACACGATGAAAAGATCGCGCATAAATTTAACCCAATAGCAGCATGAAACAAAGGGATAACAGTGATCGACGTAAATCTACGCATTTATATTCTCATCAAGCACTAACAATTCTGTATGTCCATGCCTCCCCACAAAGTAACTGTACCTCTGAACGGATGAACTATCTGGGACGATTTACGGAGCACCAGAGAAAGCGTCCATACCCGGTCATACCGGGTATTTAAAAACCGTCCATATATCAACTCATCTATGAACAATACGGACCTCCATTTATCAATCCGATTCACGCGCTATTAGCCCATTCCAATCGAAGTCACTGTTAGTATAACTCTTCTCAAAAATCGAAGTCTTAGAAGAATTGTTTCAATTGAAACCGAAATACCAGAAGTATGTAAAAGCCGCCTGTGGCAGGATGCCACAAGTACTAAAAGGCTCTCTACGGGTAAATACTGTTAGAAGCCGGTGTTGTACTGGGATTGTATTGTAGATTTTGAGCGCCCACTTCTTGGTTTTTCGTGAAACGATACTTTATTTTGTTGATAATAAATAATAAATGTGATTAAGCTCAAATCTTTATATTATGAAGTAGAATATAAAATTAAAAAAAAATTTGGACGCCAGTCAAATTGATTTTTTTATGTAATTAGAAACAAATGACAACAAAACTATGATTATATTTCAAAATCCCTCCTTTCTTTTTTTTGGGGTTAAGGAAATTACATTCAAATTAAACGTTATATTTGTTTATTTCATAAAAATAGGGTTCCAGAGATTTTTTTTCTTAAAAAAAAAACTTTGCTTTTCTTGCGGTTTTTTTTATTTTCGTTCTCCAAAGGAAACTGTAGCCCAAGACTTGGTTAAAAGGAGAAACTAAATAAGCTGTAGTCCAGAGATAAAACTTGGTGCAAAGGAAAAATTGATGAAACTGTAGTCCAGAGAAAAAAAACTTGGTCCAAAGGAAAAACGAAGTCCAGAGGAAAAAAATAATCCCCAGGAAAAAACTTCTTGGCCCATGAAAAAAAACTTCTTGGCCCAGGAAAAAACCCCTACAAGATGAGGGGAAGAAAAAAATCTTCAGTAAGCGACACGAACAATATAAAGTCAATTATTTTGACTGAATAGGCAAAGAGAAGAACATTATTAGCATGGGAAAGACATTTTATATCAATACCAAGAGAAGAGATCGACATGATGCGAGGAAATAAGAAGGGGATATCAAGCAAGTATGAACTTAAAATATATTGAGTAGAGGAATAATGCAAATACAGGGTGGCACAAAAAAACGTAATATTCAGTCACATTATTATTATTTTCTTGATATAGATGAACAAGCCGTGAAACTACGGTTTTACTAACTTCTTTCTGAAGACATCCCGCCTTGATCATTATATAAGATTGTGTATTGATGGCATAAAGAATAACTGACCTACAATTCTTAAAAGTGCAAATGATAAAAATTTGCCTACAACTGAGAAAATCATTAAACGAGGAAGAAGAAAACCATTTAGATAAGAAAGAAAACATTTAATTTCACATATATGGAAATTTGGTAAACAAAAAGTAGTAACTTTTCAAAAAATCGTAAAATTTGTGAACTCCCTTAACTTGTATGGAGCACTATAGTTATTTTTGCAGTAAATGTCACTCTAATATCAAAAATATGTCTTTGAATTAAATCTACTTTGCGCACTAGAGCCCAAAAAAGAAACTGATACCGCAAATTTGTCTCTGAATGACTTTCACGTAATAATCACTAAATCTACCACTAAAAAAGCTTTATTTAATATTTTACCGTTATCAACACGTAACTTTTACCGCTAGAAGTCACTTTATAGTTTTATAACTTTTGGTGCAATTTAAGGTATTTACAATGTTATGTCTTCTAAACAGAACAACTTTAAAGTTTCACATTTTCACATTTCACCTGAGATCAAAATCACTACAAAGTTACCATTATCTTGTACATTTATATTATATCATAGTGACCTTTTTCTGCATGTCATCTTCACCATAAAGAGAAAAGATTTCGATGTATGATTGGTCTGAGATAAAAATTTATTTCTAGCTTTATTAAGTGTGTGTGTATGAATAAAAAAAGCCTCGCAAAATAAAAACTTTTCGATATTCGACAACGTTTTATAGATAACTTAAGATGGCTCTACCGCAATGTAAATTCTTGTTATTAAAAGTTAGCCTTTAAATTTGATTTCATTAAAAAACTATTTTTAGAAGCAAATTCTGAATGAAAATGACTACTACACTTAATTAAACACCGAGAATAACGTCAGATTTAACTACGCGGCAAAAGGAGAGAAAACTATTAAACGTACAACTGTCTGTATACGAAAAAAGCGAGTGTTATGTATAGAGATATTTTATGAAATGAAGAGCAGTAGAGCCGCCTTAAGCAATAAATAGGTGGTATCAAAAATCTAAAACATAATTACCCAATAATAAATTAACAGTTGAAATCTTACTTTTATGGGAAAGATAATATTTATAAGAACGAATTGTTCGTACTTACTCAATTTTATATGTAAAAATTAATTAACATTCAGATTTGCTACCAAAACAATTAATATTATGTATATAAAATCTCAAGTTTTAGAGCACCTTTAAAGTTCTATAATACTGAAAATTTTACAATGTACTTAATGGAAAACAGCGGCACCTGGTGGAATAATAATTTAATTGGTCTGGCCAAATAATATTCCATCGTTTTTTTACGGATACCCTATCAACACAAAAACAAACACATGTATTTTTTTTTCGTTAAAAGTAGGAATAAACATGAATATAAACAGTCCAGAAACGCGAAGGAAAATTGTTAACATGAAACCTATTGCAAGTTGTAATTTGGAGGTTCGTATATCTAAATATAGCTTGAGTGGCGCCACTTTCAAGTGGTAGAAAATTCTTGAGTTAGTAAAGTAGGATACTTTTAGTTTCCGCCACTTTAAATACACTTTAAAGTTCTAATTTCCAAAAGCAGACAGATTCTATCATTAAAAAAATTAGCAGTACCGCTTCAAATATTACAATACAAAATTTATTACTTTTAAGTAAACAAGACTGATTGAGGCATTAAGATATGTAATTTCCGATCGATCAATGGCCCGTGACCTAAAAGATCTTTATTTGACAATTGTTCTAATTTTTTTACTTTTTAGAATTATCCTAGTTTCACATTTCCCAAGTTTTCACTACGTAACTTAAACGCGCGTTTTTAGTGTCGTGGCCCTTACGTTTCGTCCACTAAAAATCCTACTTGGGAGGGTTCTTATTGATAATAAATATTTTTTACACAGTACATAGCTTGAGTATATTGAGCACGTTCCTCACAGTAGTACTTGATAGAAAAATAAATTTATTATAATCGCATTATTATACATTCTTAACGTACTACATATTTTTTACAGGTAACATGTGTTCATCCAACTCAAAATATAACCCTTCATTCCAAAACTCACGACATTCAGGAAAACAAAGTGACTTTAAAAGACATATCAAGCAATGACTCAAAGTCTATAAAAATCTCCAATATTGATTTCCAAAAAGAAAATGATTTTGTAATCTTTAGTTTTGAGGAGCCTCTTGTAGAACACCATAAATACGAAATTTTCATAACCTTCAAAGGAAAACTAGACGATGGACTAGCAGGATTTTATAGGTAAATTTAAAAAAAATTACTTTTATTATTTAATACTTTTTTTAACATTCTTAAATTACAATGTGCATTGGGAACAAAATATGTAACAAATAATTATAGTCAGACATGACAACATTGCCAAGTGCACTGAAAATGAAACTTTTTTGGCTAGATTAAACCCATGAATAAACAAAAATTAAAAATGATAAAGAAAAGTTGACGCTGTTAATTTCTATTCAACAACTACTTTTGTCTAACAACTCACCATTGCCGACGAAAGTTACTATTTTTGGCGATTAGTAAATAGTACATTCAATATTTACGCAAATTACCTTTTTTTTTAAATTACTTGTATTGGGGTCGTCTCTAGCCCTTATTTGAGTCGCCCTATGTATAGTGCCGGTAAAGAATATAAGACCGAGGGGAGAGGAAATAATTTAATCCGAGCTTAAAAGAATATTTAAACTTTTCACTCCCTTAACATTCTTAATGTTCAGCAATGTGAATTTCGTACGCAAAAAAATGTACCTCAAGTAAATCTATTCACAATATTTTACTGCAGTCTATTAATGAGTTTATTTTTTATAAAATTTTATTGTTAAATGTCACTTAAAATTAATTGAACAAAAATTGTTGCTTATTCAATTTGTTCATATTCATCTTTCCTTTCATAATAAAATATCGTTCTTTCTTTAGTCCCATACTTATCAATAAAAATAAAAAAATAATAAATCAACAAATAACAACGCCAAACTAACTACACTAAAAATAATCTCTACAACACAGGGCTTGAAAATTTCTTGAAGAATATACTATACTTATTAACCTATGGCCTACCTTGACATACCTTGAAACAAAAGTTCTTTAACATTTTTTTGTACCTTTTTTGCACTGGGCCCTCAAGACCCAGGTCACGACTAGGGATAAAAAAAGTTCACGACTAGAAGGTTAAATCTGAAATGTGTTTTGTAGGGATCGGTAATACCGTATTCTATAAATTTTAACAAAAATTTATCTATTTTTTACATAAAATTGGAAAAAGTTAACTTGGCCCAATAAATTTTGTGTAATTGCAAAAATTTATTACTGACCTAGATAAGTACTTGGGTTTATTTTAATTTACTGTAAATGATGCTTGGACTGAATTATTTCCTCCAGCAACACCACGTCCTCCTCTTATAATATTCTTTACCGGTTCTATATTTTGGTTTAGAAAATTGACCTCCTTATGGAGGCTCGTTAAGCGCGTTAATTTCTCTATTTGCAAGACTATTGGTTAAAATATTTTTCACAATTTTGGTAGTGTTTACATGTGTAGTGTGTACTGAAGTAGGAGGCTTCTTGAATCTACTTTCGTCTTTGTTAAGGAAGTGTTAAGCAATGTAATAGTTCACCGGTTGGAGAATAAGGCAACACTGCTAAGCTTAATGATTTATTAAATCTTAATAGCTTTGTACTATTTTTTAGAATAACAATTTAATTTTCTTTAAATAGTAACTTTGTAATTTTTACTTCGATAAATAAAAACATGATTTAGTTCAAATTCCGCCAGAATTTTCTTCATTATGCAAATAATATACTTGTTACGTATTTTAACTTCCTTCTCAATCTTAAATAAAATTTTCCTATATTATAGGAGTAATTATTATGACCAAAAAACAAGAGAGAAAAAGTGGTTGGGTGTTACACAATTTGAAGCCATAAGTGCAAGATTGGCATTCCCTTGCTTTGATGAACCTGAGATGAAAGCAACTTTCGACATAAGTATTGGAAGAAAGAAGGGATACAATTCCATAAGTAATATGCCTTTACTCAGAACTGAACCATTGTAAGTATCGTTATTTAATTATAATTTTCCATTTTGTTATAATGTTAATCTAGCTGTAAGATTTAACTTTAGTCTATATACAATATTTTTCATTTTTTTAGAAAAGAGAAAGATGGTTGGTTCTGGGACCGCTTTGATACTTCGGTACCTATGTCTACGTATTTAGTTGCATTTGTTATCTCAGATTTTGAACACAAAACTGGCGCAGTAGTGGATAATAACAATGTAACTTTCAGAATATGGGCAAGAAAAGATGCTTTAGACCAGGTATATAACTTTTTTTTAAATAAATTTTTATCATTCACAAAAAAGAAAAACTGATGTGTCACAAGTATTGAAACATTTTCTAGTCTGATCCTCTTTAAGAAATATTTGGTAAATGATTTATGTAATTTTGACCATTTATCCTTTTTTCCTATAACCACATTATTTTGGAAGCCATAACGACAATGGCGGAACTAAAAAGTGTTTCCCTATTACAAGCACCCAATAGGTTTTTTGTATGGATATTTTTCATTTGCCTGAAAATGACTATAGACGGAAATTATCCACATACAGCTATTATAAATTAAATTTTTTTTCTTCAAATAAATTTATACGCTTATAAGATTAATTGTATTTTAGGTAGATTTTGCAGCCGAAGTAGGACCCAAATGCTTGGCTTACTACGAAAAGTTTTTCAACATAAAATACCCCCTCCCTAAACAAGATATGGTTGCCATACCAGATTTTAGCGCTGGTGCTATGGAAAATTGGGGTCTTGTTACTTATAGAGAGAGTTACTTACTTTATGACCCTAAAATTTCTTCAAAAACAAGCCAACACAGTGTCGCCAGTGTTATAGGTATAATTATTATTATAATATCGTATAATTTCTTTAAGTCTGTTGGTTATTGCTAATATTTGCGGAACGGTTGAAAAATTAACGGTCTTCTGCATTGGGTGATCTTACATTAGCTTTAAATAGGGTTAGCTGGGGTAAATGGCTCATGATTTTTCATGGTCGTCTCATGGCAACCTAATTTTTCCACACAACAACTCTTGATTTTCGTATTATTCAAAAGTACTAGTTTTATTTTATTTTCTGGTATCTTGTCCGATTTTTGTGACGACAAAATGTTGAACCATAAAAATTGGAAAAAGAATAGTTATTTATGCAACAAGTGTATAAAGTGATACTTTTTTCACGAATGTGACAATTACATGAGTGAAAAAAGGCACTTTACACACTAGTTGCATACAATATTTTTTCTCAGGTGAGCTACGCTCGGGAAACAATCTTCACCCTCGAGATTAAAAGATGCACTTTAGCCCCTTGGTATATAATATACTATTTTATTGCTTCTTAATTATAAAAAATATTACTTAGATCAGTGAGACCAGTAGAAAAGCTAATCATGTTGTTTTATCGACCAGAGCAGCTGGCGATTGGTTTCGACAATTTTCTTACTACATCAGAGCGTCTTATAAAAGATTCTTCTGAATTTTCGAAAGTTTTCATAGTTTGCGAATGTCTTTTGAAAAATTTAACTTCATAGCTTTTTTTGTCTTTTTGCAAAATTCTGACAATGTATAATCTGAATGATTTAAGTGGTTTTCCGAATACATTTGCAACAGCACAATCATCTATGAAGATCTTCATTTAAACTCTTCTTCTCTTCTTCTCTCTTTCTAATTTCTATTGCTCCGTAAGTTGATTTTTTTAATCATTTTCTTTTCCTCCTGTATTCTGTTGTTCATAACAAGCCTTTTCCTTTTTTTCTCCAATGGCTGATTGGGATCATTTTTAAACATTTCCAGAAGAAGATCGCTAAAGTTTCTCCCTTCTGAATACTTGTTTGATTTGGAAGAGGACGTTTTGTTGGTAGTACATTCTACTAAGACTATTTGAGGATCCAGAGGTTGCAAAACATTTTTCGAAGTACTGAACGTATCTTCTACGGTTGCTGTGGACTGAGAATTGGAAATGTCTTGCTGGAGGAAGGTTATTGTTGAAGTCGATGCTACCTGTAGGAATTAATAAGTAGGCAGCTCGCAAATTATCGTGTTTAAAAGCACTAGGAGGAATGTTATCTTTATTTGCACTACGTTTTTCCTCATCGTAAATTTTTGTAGCTCAAAATCCACTTAAAATATTTGCTCTGGACATTCCTTTTAGAATTACGGATTATATTCTTGCAAATTTATCTATTGGAATTTTTTTCCTTGGATTTTGTCGTTGTCATTTGCATATGTATAATTATTTTTGAACCTATAAATAAACATTTTTTTTATTAGCACATGAGTTGGCTCATCAATGGTTCGGAAATTTGGTCACAATGAAGTGGTGGACTGATCTTTGGTTAAATGAAGGTTTTGCCACTTACATGGCGAGTTTGGCTGTAGACGCTTTATTCCCTCAGTGGAATTCCCTAGAAGAAGAAGCTGCTGATAATATGTTGGGAGTGTTTTCATTTGATTCCCTTAGGACATCCCATCCAGTAAGTAAATTAAAAGTATTTTTTTGAAATATAACATATATATTATTGTAGGTATCTGTTCCGATAGGGAACCCCAAAGAAATAGACGAGATCTTTGATACGATCTCATACAAAAAGGGATCTTCCTTAATTAGAATGATGAACCTTTTCCTTGGAAATGAAGTTGTTAGAATAGGCGTCAGCAATTACTTGAAAAAGCATAAATACGGCAACGCTGAACAAGATGATTTATGGGAATCCCTTACAGAAGTAGCTCACAAGACAAATGCACTGCCCTTAAATTTTACTGTAAAACATATCATGGATACTTGGACTCTTCAAACTGGGTATCCAATTATTACTGTTACCAGAGATTATGAAAGGAAGAGTGCTGAAATTGCTCAGGTAAAATCAAAATCAGAATTTCGGGCATATACACCACCTCTGTATTACGCTGGATAGTATTTGGAGAAATTTCATATAAATTTATCCAGAAATAATCAATGTGATAACCCATTAACAAATTTATTACTCAAAAACATATTTCAACCATAATTATTAAAAATCCATTTGACACTGAAACTAATAAAGTATCAAATTAAAACGATGATCAAAGACAGTCAGTCTTACTCCTTTGAACAACATGTGTTTTAGATAATATGTATTTCTCTCATCAATTCTATCCGCTATGTTTGAAACAAAGTGGATTAAAATTCAAAAAATAATTTTGTAAGGTTCAACTAACAAATTATGTTTGCGGACATTTGATTGGACTTGATTGGTTCTATACCGTCCTACTGTCAGACCTGTCTATCTGGTAAACTGGTTTGCGGTAGATTGAGTTTGCTCTCTAATTTACCGGTACTCAGTACTCGGCTAGAGCTCCAACTCGAACGTGACCTCGAACTCCAACTGCTCAACCGATTGAATCGTGATAAACAGTAACCCATACAACAAACGACTTCCAAAGGATGTCCAATTAAGATCCAAATGAAGTACAAACGTCCATGGACCTTAAATTGACGTCCAATGAATGTACAGGACTGGATCTCATTTATACATTCAGAAATAGTACATTTGTGTATATCCACTGGATGTAAAATATTAGACCTATATGAATTATCCATTTTTGTACATCTATGTATCTCCATAGGATGTAAAGAATTGGGTATTATTAGTACATCCAGAAATTGTACATTTGTGTATATCCACTGTATGTCCATTTTTATACATTGATATATTTGTCCATAGGATGTAAATAACTGGATCTTATTTGTACATTCTGGTATTGTACGTTTGTGTATGTCCACTGAATGTAAAATATTGGATCAGTGTGGATTATCCATTTTTGTGCTTTGCTATATAATTCTGCCATTGAAAGCACATATGCGACTGTTTCCATCCGTCTGTTTAACCGATCGTGCTTGACCTTATATTCGAAGGAAGGTAGCCTTTACAATAATTTTAAGATAATTGTAATCCAGTGCCGTGCGCGATGTAATTAATGTATTTTAATTATCAAATATCAAGTAACTTCGTTAAATCGTTTTTAAGTATTGAAGTCTGTTTAAATGTTTCGTTGTTGTATCTGAGTCGACAGCGATTTGTTCTTTGAATCCATTGTAGTCCCTTATCAACTCCGTATTTGTTATTCAACTTCTATTAGAGCCTTTTGCAATTTATATACGGTGAAATCAATTGATCTATTTCAATTGGTGTGTTGGGATTGTCATTATCAGCAATTGTGTGGTTTACTACTCATGATTTTAAATTTGTAGGTTGTTTGCTTATTTATCTGTTTTAAACATTTACTTAACTATATATTACTATTATTTCTATAGCTATAAAGTGTAACTCTGTATTATAATTTCTAGCAACGTTATTTAAGAGATATCATCAATACCAGAGACGATATGAATCCTTGTTGGTGGATACCTTTGAGTTATTCAACTCCCTCCGATACTAAATTCAACGTTACAACTCCCAAACACTGGATGTCATGTCCGCGACATACTCAAATTATTGAAAACTTGGCAAATGAAAACGAATGGGTCGTTTTCAATAATCAAATGGCAGGTAAGGATTGATTTTGTAGAAATAATGAAGCTGTATATATATATTTTTTTCAGGTATATACAAAGTGAATTATGACTACAAAAACTGGGAACTGATCTCAAAATTCCTACAAGAACAAGATTACACAAAAATTCCAACGCTAAATAGAGTCCAACTTTTAAGTGACGCAGCCGATTTGGCGTTCGTGGGATATTTAAAATACGATATATTCTTCGAATTGTTAAAATATTTAAAACATGAAACTGAACTTATGCCTTGGAAAGCTGCTCTAGAAAAAACAAATGTTATTACCAATCATGTGAAGAAGTCTTCGACGTACGGCAGCTATAAGGTTAGCAAATAATTTTTAAATATGTGAAAAATCTTGCACCGGTTAATATTATTTATAATCGATAAAAAATAAATTAATATTAGAAACTAATAAATAAAAAAAAACAGTGAATCTTAAATTGAGCTTGAAACAATAAATCCTGAGCTTTATGAATTTTTGGTGCGTGAAAATATATTAACAAATGCCGATTCTCTGCCTAAAACAACTAAGAACTCCCACCAACCTTAAGAATTTTTTTTTCATTATATATTCAAAGATGGCGCTTTTTCTGCACACACATAATCAAATAAATGGTCTCCGTGTTTTTGAAATTTCCTAACGCTCACATATACTGAAATAGTTTCTTATGGTTAGTGGGAATTCTTAAACATATAAATTAGTAGTATGGAAAGGTCGGGCAAAGTAGAATAGCTAACGTTTGATCATGTCCCGTGGAGGAATATATTCTTCGGCTAGTAAATTTCGGCGTTAACCAGCTTGCCTTTCTCTTCTGAGGACGGAACTCCCACCTGTTTTTCCATTTTTCGATATAACTTTGGAAGGCTTATTATTCTTCATGATATGCTACTAGCCTCTTAGTAAGCTAAACTTTTTTTTTGAAAGTTTTTACCCTAGGCAACATGATTTTTTGCAAATCAGCAGAAACCACTAATATGGATGAGTCTACATTTTTTTTGTTTTAATACAAGTCACTTGATGGCATTCTTGACAATCAGGAATAAAGTTGTTTTGTTTATGTCCATAGGTAAATTGTTGCAAGTCTAGTACTCTTCATGGCCAAGTTTAGAAAGTGAAATTTCCAATTTTTTCACTTGGCATCTGTACACATCATACGAACATTTCGATTGTGGATATTTTTCCAGAAATTCTTTGTACTAATGTAACTTGTAAGATAAAGTGTCTTGGGGCATACTGTCACCAACTTGTGGCTGAAATGACAATATGTGGCTTATTCGTTTTTAGGAATAAAGTTTGCTGGTGTTTTCTTGCCTCTTTGGTCAGGGACAGGCGATAGTTGTTTTTCTGATATATGTTGCTTCAAAGATGAGGCAATCATTCGTTTTATCGTAACCAAGTGTAGTCAAGAATAAAGTTTTATATATACGATTTTTCCCTTCTTTACGCAAAAGAAAATACTGAAAAGCTTTGTCCCTCTTACTGGTTAACTCAGATCCTGTTGTTTTTTTTTTGGTATCAAGACGTTTACGAGTTGGGCTTACTGTAAAGTCTAATATAATATATGTTTGGCTCATCATGTGGTTCATAGACATATCAAATTTTAAAAAAGTGCATTCATTAACGAGCGTAGAATGGTGGCTATTATTCACGAGCGAGTGCAGCGAGCAAGTATTGGAATAATCTAAGTTTCTATATATATTTTTTATCTCATTTTAGGAATACATGAAGCACTTGTTGACGCCAATTTATGAAAAAATTGGTGGTTTGGAAGCTACTATCACTAATCCTAATAAACTTGATTCTATAAAATTACAACAGCTCATAGTTAGTAAAGCTTGCTTATTTGGTGTATCCAACTGTATAGCGCATGCCAAAACGTTGTTTAAAAAATTCCAAGATAATCCCAGTGAAAACAAGTAAGTAAAAAAATTTATCTTTTCAACAAGTTTATTTTATAATTTTTTGTAGTATACCCAAGGATTTGCGTGGAGTAATCTACTGTACTGCCTTGAAAGACGGCGGTGAAGCTGAATGGGATTTTTTGTGGCAAAAATACCAAAATTCTAATGTCGCCACGGAAAAAACGGCACTTCTGGGAAATCTCGGTTGCACAGAAGAAATCTGGTTGCTTAGCAGATACCTAGAATGGTCACTGAATGACACCATTATAAGAAGACAAGACAGCAGCAGTATCTTCGGTTCGGTGGCGAGAAATGACGTGGGATATTTCATTGCCAAAAGCTTCTTCTACGAAAATATTGAGGATATATTTAAACAGTAAGTGTCTATTTTGAAATCTTCATCTGTAGCAATAACATTTTCTTTATTTCAGTATGCATCCAAATAAGAGAAGAATCACAAGGTATTTATCATCTCTTTCCAATCAGATGACTGACGACAAAGATCAACAAGAGGTAGGGATTCCAAATTATAACTTATAAACTATTATTTCAGTATATTATATATTTTAGTTTGAGAACTTTATCGAAGCTCACAAAAAGAATTTCGATGATGCGAAACAAGGTGTCCAGCAGTCTTTGGAAACTGTTAAAATCAATGTACAGTGGCAGCACGCACATGCCGAAGAAATTGGAGAAATTTTGAAAAAATACTCCAAAGATGAAAAAGAATAAACATAGTTTAATTCCTAGTAAAATACATTACGCAGGTGAAGATAGACTAATAAAAATACGTATCATCATTAGGTCAATGTCATTTATTTTTATTTGGATAATATGGATATAAATCCAAATTAATTCTTAACTCATAACGAAATACTCTAAAAATAAAAGACAATTTCTAGTAAACAAAAATTTATTTGAAGATTGAATTTAAATTTTTCAAAATATTTACAAACCAGCTGTCAATGCTTTTTTATTTATTGTTGCCACACTGTATTATTAAATTATATGTACTTAACTATGTAATTTTTATATTATTTATATAATTTATAAATGTTGAAAGTAATGTATTTACATATAATTAAAGTTAAATAAAAATATACAAGTCATTTTTTTTTAATTCAAGGAATGTGACAGAACGAACTGTGATCCTAAAAATTCAAATTTAAATATAAATATATCTAAACAATAATAATAAATTAGGGAAAGATAAGATGTTTATTTTTAAATTACCCTTTGTTTTATTAAAATTTTGATAAGTAGAAACAACTTGGGTAAATATATTGAAACTACTGAAAAAACATCAAATTTAAGGTATTTGATGTGGTATACGAGATTATAAACAAATTATAATTTGAAAAATATGAAAGGAAACATTAGTACAATTACAAATCTTTACACTTTACAATTTTTGCCAGTACTGTTGCGTACCTTAGAGACAGTAATTACCTCATTAGAAATGCGAATACTAACAAGGATTTAGAAAAATTGAGTCGACTGTAGATCAATTAAGAAACGTAATAAACACGACATAGATTCGCAGAAACTTTTCATAGATTCCAAATATGGCTATCGACGGAAATATATAGAAAAATGAAAATATCAGTCAAGTTAATACGATTAACGAAGTTACCTACAAAGAACTAATTACAGAAAAAAGCTACATAAAATGTGGTCGAATATAGTGTCTATAACTCTGTTTAATAATCCTGTAAGGAGCAATAATAGTAGAGAAAGAACAATTGTATGTCAAAAAATATACGAAGTTGCAATTAGACCTCCAGTGACTTATGTGGCTGAAAGGATGTGCCTTGCGAATAATAAAAATACAAATAATATTGGAAAAAAAAACAGAAGAACGACAATAAATAAGACAACAGAACTATGAAATCTGGGAAAAACTGGAAGAAGTTACCAAATATTTATGAGAAACTCAAGTAAACAAAATAATCACAGGCATCACGTATAGGAACCGGAGTGAACTAAGAGAATGCATATTTAACAAATCTGCTAAATAGCAGTGGAAGGAGAAACAAACAGAAAGAAAATATGTCACAAGAGAAATACTAACAAAAAAACAAAGATAAAGAGAATTAAAATAATGTGTATTGCAAATAATGAGAAATAGGCATTTGAGAATATTTTAAATATTGAATTATAGAGAAAAACAAACGAACAAATCCGGGAAAAATGGAAGAGGTAAAATGTGTATGGATCAAAGGATTAACACATAAAACTAAGAGAACCTAGAGGGGGATATATGAGTCAATCTCTGCAGAAATGCTATTAAGGTAAAAGGTAACGAAAAAGCATTCCGCCAGTAACGTCTAAGCCTCTGTATAAATAAAATATAAATAATTATTTTTGTAAGTGATATTTACAACGTTTATATTATTTTGATTTTCTAAAGAACCCCTTTCTACCATCAAAAGTTCAGGTATCGTCTACCAAGTATATTTAAAAACTGTACCCAACTAAGTAGCAGGTTAAAAATAAACACCTTGCATTAAAATAACAATTTTGAGTATTTCAAGAAACAATAATACGAACAATATAGAAATAAAGTTTTAAAAAGTCATTTATATTTTTAAGTGCAAATATTTATTGCTTTTCTGTATATATATTTTAACTAAAAATAATATTTACTGGGGTAACTGATTAAGGATGACAATCTAGTATTTCAATAACTACATTTTCTCAATTTAGTCACAATTGAGGTAGGTGCATGTTTTAACCGATTTTTAAAAACTTAAGCCAGTTGAAAAGTCGATTTAAAAAATAAATAACCATCACGCATTTGTTGTTAAAATGAAAACCACAAAATAAGCTGTCTTATGATCGGCAAAAAAGTACAAATGTGTTGATATATTGATACCTTTTAGAATTTTATTTAAGTTTAAAACATAATACGTCAAAATTGCGTTTAGAAAAGATTTTATCGAAAATACACAATCAATAACGCCAATACATTTTATTATAATAATAAAGAAATAATGCAAAAAAATTACACACAATATTAATACAAGTTGGAATAAATCAAAGTCAGTAGAGAATTGATAGGATGACAAAAACCAAAAAACGATTAAGAATTAAAAATCATAATGAGCACTCACAAGAACAAAACCAACTCATAAACAAGCAGACACTTTCAATTTAAGACGACGATGCTCACAAACTTGCCGGAAGTCAAGAGAAAAATCAAAATTATAAAAAAATGGACACTAAAAGCTCATTTATTAAAACCCATGGATACTGAAGTACCGCCAAATCGAGAATTCATAGACAACAGCGATACCAAGAAAATATTTTGACAAGATTTTAGAAATAGTTTCCAGACGAAATAGAGAATTAATTAACGAATTAATTTCCGAATATTTAGCAGAGCCTATTCCAGAAGCAAAATCAACAACAGTACAAGCAAGAATAGTATACTTCAAAAGCGCAATGATAAACCCTGATGAATTACGTAACACGTCAATGTAGCACAGCCAACAATAAATAAAAACACTACAACTATGAAGAATAATCAGTATGAGAATGCCCAAACTCCATAGATTCCCCACCAAAATACATAAACTGTGATGGCAGCAAACTAAAAACTACGATCCATGGAACAACGGATAGAAAGGTCTTGCAAGTATGTCCAAAGACTTCCTAAAACTTAAAAGCAGGCAGCAACCAGAAAACACCGCACACACTCCCAGGTCAAAAGAACAAAAAATCCTAAAAATTTCAAAATTTTATCATATTTCTTATACTGCGATACCTCCCCTAGTCGTTCGACTGTTTGCTCGACCATAGCCGACGCCACTTGGTCGAGAACTAACATCAGACCCCCCACAAAAAAACGATTATCAAAACTCTGCATGAAAATCCTGTGTTTTGCCTAAATTTGTTAGTGAGAATCATAAAATTTGTCTCACTCATAAAATTTCAAATGAACTATTGTGCGCAATTATTTAACGATAAAAGTATAATAAAATCCCAGTAGAGTTATTGTGGACTTTAATAAAGAAGAAACAAACGGACTGATAGATGACATATTCTTTTACTCGTTAATAACGTATAAATTGTTAATCAAAATTTTCTGACTGAAACAATGGAAATATAATTTCAATTTAGCAAGATCGACAAACTTTGCAAAACCAAACTGTTTGCAACAATACAAGTAATCATAATGTTAACGCAGTTCATAATCTTGATCAATTATCGCGTGAAGCAGATCAAAATCGCCCAATAAAACAAAAAATTGGTTAGGAGTGGGCATATCAGAGACAAACAACCAAATCATCATGATGGAAAAGTAGCATTCTTGGAGTGGATCAGAGTTATGAAGAAATGATAATTGTTTTAACTATTGAATAAAGTTGTTGACTATTTGATTTCGACTGAAGGGAAATATAACTTATATTTAGCCACAATTTTACAGTGAAGTTTAACCCCAGCAATATTTTTTTCAAGACTGAGAAAGTTGACGCTGATTAACACTACCTACATTTACAGACTAACATAAAGTGATGAAATAAAACTCATATTTTTATTATTTTCAATCTGTAATTAAACTTGAACACATCCTCATGTGATCCTTAATCTTAAGCTGCAGATAATCGAAAATCAGCTAATAATGCTTAGAATAGGAAGGAGTGAGCGTTACACACTGTTAGTTAAATAGAAAATGAACTATATGAAGAGCAAGTATAATTAAGTTTAAAATATAAATTGAAAGTATATGTATTAACATTTTCACTACGTATGATGCGGATCCGCGTTTTCGCCATAAAAATATTTGACTATTTTTCAAGAAATAATAGTAAAAACTAACCCCAGCCGAAGGCGGAATTCCCAGAAAGCTGAAGAATTATTAGAAAATTTAATGTATAAATAAAGATTTTAGAAACTATGTGTTGATTTGTAAAAGAGAAATTTTTGAAATAACAACGTAGCCGAAAAGGAATTAACAGATCTTTTTACAAGAATCATGTTTTTTATTTATTATAGGGAAACATACATAAATATTAAATCAGTCTTTTTTTATTTCAAATTCTATGAAATACGAACAAATAAAAGAAACTATGCAAAACGCCACCTATTTTGCATTTTGAACAAATGTGTAATAATTATTTGTATTTTTAATCTACTCAATATGAGAGAAAATGAGTTTTCCCCAATATTGTGATAAAAAAATCTACTTCCGCAATCCTTAACCAATCACCCTGTATACGATATGAATACTATGTCATTGAACTTTCTTCCCATTTAAACTATTTGTATCACTTAATATTTCAAAATTAATAGTGTTCAATGAAATAGGATAATCCACTCTAAAAAGAACATGTACATATACAATTAATCTGAAAATGAGTGGAATTCTAATATGTATCATTTCAAAAATATGTAATTTATTGTAACACTATTTTTTGTTTATAAATAACTGAATTTTTATTTACTAAGCTAAAGTTAAGCGAAAATTTTGCGACCAATATGGCCAAAAAGTAACTTTTTATATATAAAAAAATAATAATATACACTGGCCAATAGAAGTAGATTAAGCAAAGTATTCATTTTTCGATTTACAAGATTTTTAAAAACATGTTTTGAGCGCCATAGTTGAATGTATCGATGTATTTTTTTAAATTTGAAACGGCATTTTTTTATTTTCATATACATTTTTTGAATCTATATAAAACTAAGTCTATCACAATGTTTATATGAACTTATCTATGCGCTATTTTTCGTTTCTCGTAGATTTTTTAATAAACTATGGTCACTATATTTTCTATTACTGATCACATCCCTTTTGATGATTGAAAAAAAAGAAGCTTCATAAATAATCATCATGTTACTGCTGAAATGATGTTTCAAAAAAATATACCAATTTTCTAGATCCACTATAGGTCTCGGTGGCATAGATTGTTGGCTATCGGTCATATTCATTTATGACTGTTTAGATGCTAGAGCCAACGTGGATTCGTGCCTCGTATCTTGCAGTGAAATTTTAAGTTAAAAATTTCAGTGTCGGATAGATACTTGGCTCGAATAGGTAAACCGCATTGAATATTAATTTAATTAATGTTTAATGCGTAGCCTAGATTTTCAATCCCCCTGTGTCACTGTGCCGATGGTGGTGAGGTTTTCCTACACCTATTAAGAACGTTGGACCAAAAAGTAGTGTGAAAAATATATGAAGCAACTAAATGTTACACAGTTCAATGGGTAAAAACAGGATGAATTCCGCTACTGAAACTTTTTAATAATAAATCTAGTGGAATAGCAACTCCAGAAACGCCAATTGTAGCAAAATTTTTTTATAATACCTCTAGTAGAATAGCAACTCTAGAAACGGCAATTAGTGTTTTTTTAAGGCAATAGGGATATTTTTGGCTCACCGAAACATGGAAATATGATCTATACAGTAGTAGATAGTCTACGGGGTTCCGACCACAACTATAGGGAATTCAACGTGTTAGAGAGAGAGAGATATAACAAATTTAGCCTGTCAGAAAGAGAGCGCTATGACGTCACACCCACCAGTTGAAAATGCCGTAGAATGTGACGTTATGAACGCTTTTTCACGTTGTTTTTTGATTCGAAAAAAAGCGATAAAAACGTCGTAAAATGTGACGTTCCAAACGTTTTTTAACGCTTCAAAAAACTGAACTTTAAAAACCGTTGGAAACGTCACATTTTATGACGTTTTTAACATTTTTTAACGTTTATACTTTTGTTGTGAAAAAACTTTCACTTTTTTGCATCAAATCATGTATTTCCCATAAAGAAACATATAAAAATAACATTTTCAACTTGTGGGTGTGGCGTCATAACGCTCTTTCTTACACGCTGATTTTAGTATACATCTCTCTCTAACACGTTGAATTCGCTATAGTGGTGGTCGGAACCCCGTAGACTATCCTATAGAAAAGGCGATAGAAAAAACTAAGAGGCGATTATGAAAAAACACCTGACCTCATGACCGTCATGAGACGTGAAAAAAAATATATCTTATGACATGCAGCATAGACTACCAGAGCCTAAAACTAAGAAGTTAGAAAAAGTTCACAAAAAAACTCTCTACATGTAACATCGTCTGTTGGGTTATTAGAATCTGTTCCAAGTTGCTAATAAAACAATAAAATGGTATAAAAAGTAAAAGATTCAAAAATTTGTGTATCAATGAGTTATTTTAGAAAAGAAAATTATAAAAAAAATAATCAAGAGCAACAGGTGAAAACAGTCAAATGAAACTCGTTCCACATTAACCAGATTACTGTGGAAAAACCAAAAGCAACCATATCCGCGACGCAAAATAGGTTGAAAGTCAAATACTGGTAACAGACGATAAAAATGAAATAAATAAAGTTATGATTATGAAAAAAAATGGGGAGTTATGGATCAGACAAAACACTATTTTAGTTTGTTTTGTAAAATATTTGTTAATACATTTTTCATTATATATCAAGTTGTTTTTTTGCAAAATATCATGGCGGAATTATCTAAAATTTATTACAATTTGATAATCTCCTGCCAATATTCCCCCCTATCCTAACTAAATGGAACAAGAGGAGTAAAATAAGAAGAATTTTTAAGACCTCTAATTTTCATAACAGAATTTTCAAAATTGTAATGCCCGAAACATACAAAACAGAATACAAAATGAAAATATTAGTAAACTAGTGGAAACATATAAAATATGAAAATATAAATCAATACAGAAGTAAAATATTGATAATAAATAAACCACCAATAAAAACAGTAAGTACAGCAACAAGTCAAAAGGGATTTAAAAGTGATAATGACATATTCCAGATTTTGATATCTCCGTTGTTTTGAGGGTTACGAAAAAAAGTTTTAAATACAAATTATAGATAGAGCCCAGTTCCACATTTTAAAATTATTTAGCAATATACAGGGTGTTTCATAAAGTCACAGCATACGTTGTTTTATTTTTAATGGAACACCTTATATTTTTTTACATTTTTAGATTCGTTGATTTCAAAAACCTATTATACTTATAATATAATCTAAATAGTTTTGAAGCTATAGATAATTTAAAAAGTTAAAAAAATGCGATTTTCAATTGTCTATAGCTTCAAAACTATTTAGATTATAATATAAGTGTCGGGTCGAAACTAAAAATGTAAAAAATATAGGGTGTTCTATTTAAAAAAAATACTTTGGTATGTTGTGACTTTATGAAAGACCATGTATATTGCGAAATAATTTTAAAATTGTATTTGAAACTTTTTTTCGTATTCCTCAAAACAACGGAGATATCACCTAGTATATCAAAAATCATAGATGAACGAATGCACTACATTAGACACTGTTTTCAAAAATGATAAAAATCTTATTTGAAAATTTGGAACTTTGTTATAAAGTCTGTCTTGATTTATAACATCCTATAAAAAAAAATAAATATATGAACATCCATATTTCCTTCTGCAATAAAAGAATTTACTATTTTATTGTTTATTTTCAGCCATATTGTATAAACAGATAACATTACTCTACGCCAGAGAAACAGATGAAGGAAAAATATGAATAAAAAAGTAAATCTATATAAAGTTTTGAATAAAGAGAATAAGTCAGAAAAGAGAAAAAAGGGTATAAAAGTATAGTTAGAAGTCATAAAAGAGACTAAAACATTACATTTACAGGGTTATTATGTCAACACAATCCCAAGGCAAATAACTTCATATAAGGACCAATAAAAAAGCATAGGACAAAAGAAATTTTAACTATTGATTTTTCTTTACAGTTAGAAACAATTAAAATGTATATTATATGGTTGCGAGGCACTGGATCGTAGAAAACGACAGTTATTTGGCTAAAAGTTATCCAATCAAAAAGAAAACATACCCCAGTATTTTCTAACAAATTAGTCAAACGAGTCCAATAGAAGGAACAAAAAATTAAGGGGAATAACATGAAGTAAATAGGCTGCGTTGTAGAATTGGTAATTTAATTTTTTCGCTAAAAACCGATTTGTTTAGCAAATATAATAAAGCAAAAAATCAGTACAAATTTTTGAACTTTTTTTTAATGAGCAGCAACATGAGAATGAGCAGTTATTTATCTATACTGAACAGAAAATACAGATTTAAACCTTTTAAATTGAAGCGTTTGTTATAATCTAGCATTTCATATATAATTTTATAAGGAAAAAGAAAATAAACAAAAAATATAACATAGTGCCCAAAGGGCATCACAAAAAAGTGATATTTTGAAGCTCATTTCGCAGTTTTTTTGCCAGAGAAACAAGCACAATATTACTTTTATTTAACAAACTACCTATTTAGGTACATTCATTTAATTTTTTTTCATCGTTAAATGTCAATATAAATATTCTGTGATATCACATTAGATCACTGTAATATTTTTGTACTAGGTAAAAAAAATGTTAAACAATGTACCCTAGATTTTGCAAAAGAAGTGAGGGAACATAGTACAAAAAGTAGATTTTTTAACAATTAAAAACAGATAATCTAAACATTAAATTAACAAATAGCTTTCGTATTTATTTTTAATTTAGAGGAGCGTAGTCAAGTTACACATATTTGCCTTTAATTTTTTTACATTGTCCCTAATAGTCATATTACCAATTGATGAAAAACCACAAGTAACATTTAATTGCCATTTTAAGTGACACGTGACATTTATATGTCATCCTAACCTAACAAGTGACATTTACACATCATAAGACTGACGAAAGACTACACATCAAGAGAAGCGACGCCATTTTTTGTTTGTTAAGGTTTAAATTAAAAAAGTGATTTTCTTATTGAAATTTTGACAGCAGCTATTTATTTTGAATGCTAAATTTTAATAAACATCATTTTGATTTTTTTATCATTAAATTAAACATTTTAAAAGTCATTAAGCCAATTTAGATACCACTCCAATTTTTTACATCACAGTTACAAAAGAAAGTATTCAACTACACTAAATTTTGATGTATGAAAAAATTATACACGAAATTTAGCCCAGTAGAGATGTGACGTCGATTGGTCATTACGATGTAGTAAATAGTGTCTAAATTGGCCAGTGCCTACTTCCAGTCTCATATTTGTTGTAATAAAAAGTGCTTGGAAATTTCTTATGAACAACTTCTATCTTATTAAATAATTTATTATTACTTTACACTAACTTCACAAAGAAATTCATAGTGACATTTATTATTCTAAATAGCGACTGAGTTAACTTTAAAAAAAAATTTAAATATCAGAAATAGACGTTCTTAGAATGGTGGCAGTGTCATATAAGGTACTACTGTCATAAAAGTTAAATTGCAGCTGTTATTAATGTCATGGTTTTATAAAATTGAACAGTTACTGTTCAATATAATTGATATTTAAACTCTCAAGATGTCAGGCTTACTTTAACTAGTAAAAAAGACACTTATAACTATTATCATCAAAGTATATTATATTAGCTATTAGGTTAAACTATGTGTAAATATGAAAAAAAAATACACAAAATTTATTCAACATAAAAATGCAAGCCCAAGTTTTGTTATCAGCATTCAATTTTTGTACCATGCCCACTTCTAATCTTTCACATATCCTACACTACAAGTTACCATTAGTCACTAACTTGGTCTGTCATTTTGGCATAAAATAGCAAATAAGGAGTGGAGGTGGAATTGGGTTTATTCGCCAATTCTTCTACAAACTCTTGGCTAGTGATTGCTCTCACGTTTTCATCGTCGCACTCCAACCACATATCCTCTGAGGTAGAACCGCTCGGATGCCACTTGTAATCGTGAGTGTTTTTCCTCGAAAAACTATTGATAACATTCTCCACTACGTTTTTGTTGATTTTTACGCCGCAACAATCGACACTCTTGCACATTCTGATTCCATTAACACTCCTTGAGGACAAACCATTTCTTCCTTCTATGAGAGAATTGCCAAATGATCGAGGTTTAAGAAACTTAAGGATATTTAAAGACTTTTCACTACTGCTAGCTGAGAGACTACCTTTTGGTAGGTCTCGCGTGCAGTCTGTATAGTCTTCAAGATGGTCTGACGCTTTAACATAAGCTATGTAATGCCCAGAGGCCATGGTTCCACCTAGATGCATAATTACACAACAGAGTTTATATCGGTGGATTCGAGTTTGGTTTTCCTCAACCTGCAATTTAGAATTAATATATAAAAACAGTGTTTACATCCAGACAGACAGACGTCCGGACAGGATTTTTTTGCATTTTTGGACGTGGGGAGCGCCAAAACGTCGAGAAAAGTGAAACTAATGCTGAGACTTTTGGGCCTCAGTAATTATATCTTTATACTGTGTAAATAATATCCAGCTGGGAAACTTCAACTAGATCAAACTAAAAATTCCATAGAAAAAGAATAATCGAAAAATCGGAACCGATGTGTAAAAATAGTTTGTTCGTTTATTTTGTTGATTTAATCAAAATTAACCATAAAATATAACATTCATCATAACGTTTTGGTACTTTTACAGTGATAAAGTTGGTTAACTTTGAATTTTTTTTCATACACACGTTCACGAATGAATCTTCAAATGCAAAAGTATTTGGTTGGTATACCTGCTTCTATACGTCATATGGCTCGACCTTTACCACAATTCGTCACTTGCAGTTTAGTTAAGAGAAAAATACATCTTTGTAGATTTTAGATTATATTCGTGTTGTATATACAAATTTTCCTTAAAAACTGACAGTAATGGAATGTTAGAAATGTATAACAGAGTTGCCACATTATTCAATATTTGGAAGAATTCCTTTCATCAAACAAAATTATGCAAATCAAATCTTGTAAATACATAATTATTGCTTATAATAGATCATATTTAAGATCACTTGTCTCAGAGGTAATTTACAATACTTAAATTTAGGGACCTTATTTAAATGATTTATTATAAAGACTAGAATATGAAACAGTTACGTATATACGTAATTTAATTAACAACGACAACATTGTTATGTCGTTCATCAGATTGCAAAGGTGTTGCCATGTGTTTTAAAATTTATTTTCTCTCGCATTTTTTGTCATGCAATAAGAAGAGAACATCTGATATGTACTTCGTATGGAAAAGGCAACCTCGCTTATATGTTAAACGATCAGTGCTTAGTTAGGGAGTAGCTTTGAGATCATGGGAGTAGCTTTGAGATTGGCGGGAACAGGAATACATGGTAAATTATTTTATTTATTGTTTTTCTTGGCGGACCTCTGTAAAAATGAATCAGCAGTTACCCAGCTGTAACAATGCTTCTGTTAAAGGGCTCATTATTCTGAAACGGAATTTAACTCAATTTGAGAAAAATTTTCAGGTTATTTTGTGGGAAATTAACAAAAGCTTCAGAACGCACAATTTACTGATATACCATTTTTTTTGTTATTTTACTCTTAAAAACAATGATTAATAAAATGAGGTATCTCCGCCTATAATAGATCAAACAAAATTGTCGGGAAGGGTTTAAAACGAGTTTTTATGTTTTGCAATTTATAAACTTTACGACTGTGTCCACAAACTTTAACGTCAAATTTCATTTCCAACTTAAACTCCCTCCACGTGATAAGTACCCCTTTATTTGGTCATCGCTAAAAAGGACTTGCATCTGACGTCTTAAGTTAAAAAGAAGAATATCAGTAGATGAAATGAAAAAAAAATATTTATCCAAACAGCGCATGACAGGTTGAAATAATTTATTTTATGATGTAAATGTAATCAATGACTAAATAAAAAGAGTTATTACCTACCTTACAACAGCTTTCGCAAAAACACTCAAGCGCCAGCGGCGTTGGTAGGTAAGTATTGACCTTCTGTACACCTGAAGTTGAAGTCGTAAACCTCTTCAATTGTAACACCATAATATTAGGCAACTTTTCGAACAGCACTTCCCTGCTTGCCTCATTATACCTCTCACATTTTTCACATAAATATTTATTCGAGTCGCAAAGTTTTTCGGTTGTAACACACGCTCTTCGAAAAATGTCACTCACATTATCTTCCTCGTCATCTTTCAGAGAAATAGGAGTAATGGGTACGGGTATGTCATAGAAGGGTTCTTTGCGTTCGGTAACACTTTCGCATTCAAGGCATTTCGTGCGCCTCAATGTTATACCTTCAAAATCTTCCGCTACGAAATTGTAACCTAATTTTCTTTTAGTAGAGGAACCATTAGAACTGTCTAAAGAAGTAGAATCTTCTGCATCAGTTGTATGAGCTCCATTGACTTGTTCTTCAGATATTGATTCTTTGTTGGTTTTATCCTATAAATAAAGAAAAGTAGTCTGTATTTAACTCAATATTATGATCAAGGAGATACAAAACATTAAAAAAGAAATAGAAAAATCTATGTTTGTAAATAAGTATTTACCTTTTTTTTTAAACTTTTCTTCCATGAATTCCTAACGCTCCATATTTTGCTGCTGTTGACAGTAGGGAGAGTTTCGGTTTCATTTAGGAGCTCTGGGTTTTGTTGAACTTGCTGGGTTAAGACATCACAGGTTTCACGAATGTTGTCAAGCAAATATACAAGAAGTTCATGAGCATCCTTTAATGAAAAATTGTTAAAAATGTAAAAAAAATAACAATTATTGTAATTTAGTTTTATTTTAATTTATTTGTTTTTAACCCTCTAATGCCCCTGACGGCGAAAAGATGTCTCTCTCGACAACTAAATCAGAAGTTTTAAATTGACCAAAGAAGTATGTTATAAACTGTTTTTTAGCAAGAAAGATCTTCAATGTAATTGTGAACGATTTGAATTGAGAAAATGACTGGTGAGTAAAATAGTAAATTGTTTTACGAGTGACGAAAGTAACATTTTTTGAAGCGAGAGAACAGTTTACCAGCCGAGGCTGGTAATGTTCAGGAGCTTCAAAAAATGCTTTCGACGAGTGAAACACTATACTTTTTCTACAACCCTGTTTATGTCATAATAATATATTATATATATTTCTGGTGGTGTATTTGGAAAATTACTATCACTTTCTGAATCACAAATCATGATAAATAAAAAACTAACAATGTTTTCAGTCGAAATTGACAAGTCTAAACATTTAAGAGGAATGTCATACTATAATGGACCCAGGCAACTAGATATAAATTGTTTTTAATTTTCAAGGTATTTTTACGGTTCTATTTTACTTTTTAATTAAACAAAAGTAAAAAAGAGACGAAAGTTAACACTATGAGAATTTCCCTCACTTGTGAACGAAATCAAGTTTTTGCTGAAGGTATTCTATTACAAAATAAGGTCTTTTTGTAAAGGGTTGTAGGAAAAGATGTTTTTTTATCTTTTATCGAGTAGAATTGTAAATTTATTGTAAGAATGTACGATTTTAGGAAGACAGTTCGGAATTTTTTTACAACTATGCATTTTATAATTTTATTTTTGTGTTATTTTTTTGTTATCGTTTTATTATTAGTCATGTATAAAACCATTAACTTCTGCAGAGGAATCCACTTCTGATGCTTATAGTAATACATCGGTTACTTGTGCTCTACAATTCAGGAGGCTGGAGGTGGTGACAAATTTAAAATTTAAATTAGGGGACATTCCAAGGTTATTAAATATTTTTCATATACCGGATATAATTGTGACAGATGCTGGAGAAAAAGTAAATATTAACGAAAGCTCATCGATTCATAGTCTCACTCATAAGTTAACAGCTACTTAGTTCTTCTTGAAATCTATAACTTTAACAGCAAGAAGGAACTTGTAGCTGTTAATACATAAAATTAAAGCATTGTATACTTTATTTTAAAATTTTAAATTTAATAAGAATATATAAAAATCAAACCACAAAAGTCAAAAACAATCTCACACAACGCAAAATACTATAAATTCAATAACATAATGAACCACAAAGTAAACAATTTTTGGTGGTTAGGAATTTTTCTCGGTAAATAAAGTCACCTTAATCAAATGCAATTAAGGGAATATTTTATTATAGTTCCCTTATAAAAAAAAATCTGCGCATGTGTAGTAATTATAAGGACCATCTTAATAAGGAAAAGTACTCATAAAGTGTTCAATAACTCCCTAATATCAAATAACTACATGACATTCTCTTTTTCTTTTATCTACAGTTCTGCCAAATATACAAATGTCTGATTGGTACATAATTAGAATTATTCCCAAATAATTCTAATTAAGTACATTTGAGTTTAAAATATTGTATTTTCTGTTTTCTAAAATAAATATTTCAGAAATTTTGGTTTCCTTACATCTTATAATAGATTTGTTTGCGGAGCTGATCCGGGACTGATTCTCGACAAGTGCGCATGTGTATTTTGAATATTAGCGTTCGCGCTGAATTTCAAGTTCCTGATCTGTTTGTAGCTGCGCATAACAGTTTATCATAATTTATTTCGTACAGATTAGGAACAGGTTTAAGATCGTCTCCGCGAACAAACCTAGTTAAACATTAACTTGTAATGTACTTCATTTATCATATACCATATTTATCTCAAAAGTTCAACATTGTTAATTTACGTTAAGAACAGCATGACTTCACAAGATTCCAGACTGCAGTGATGTAAATAATTAAAATATTTCAAATTAATCCAGGTTGTTATCTACTGTATTAAGAGATATTTATTAAGAATTAAAAAATAATATTTCTAATATTCTTCTATTAAAAATGATTTACGAACACTAAAAGATGAAAATTACAGCAGTCAGTAAATTATTTTTGGTCAATGACACAAGGCAACACTGGCCAGGATAGAACAACGTATTAAGATAAAATTTTACTAGTATATCAATATTTGATACATTTAACATTGGGAAATACAATTTTGTAATAAAAAATTACAAGAAGTTATATCATCTTTTTAACATAAATAACCCATATCTTAATTTTTATCACAAGAAATCATAGCTTATGGTCTAAATTTCAACACAAAGTCAAGTGTTTTAACAATTTTAAATTGCCATTTATAAATTACGTTTGTTAAATGTTTCCTCTAATTAAGTAACGTACCACTTGAAAATTTTTTCTTCAATTTATTATTAAAAAGTCCAATATATGTCAAGGATTTTAGTTTAACCTCTAAAGAGAGCAAATCAATAAAATGCAGGATTTTATATAATATATTTACAAATATTAGCTACAACCTAATACTTGCCTGTTGATTATTTCCTTCAAAAATGGAATTTGCTTCCCTAACAGCTTGCAATAGTGCTACAGGTTGATAAGGATCATTTGACTCTTTTATTTCAAGGTTATGCATCGTCATAAATAATTCATGTAACTTCTCAGTAACCACTTGCACTTTTGATTTGGGAATAGTGTCATTTGAACTTCCCAGAGATAATAAGTCTTTGCTACTAGTACTCCGAGAACTGGGTCCTGTAATGGACCCAATATTCCTTCCTAAAGAAGATGTTTTTGCCTTATTCTGATTCAATTTTGAACTGACTAGAGCCAAGTCACCGATAAGGTGATGCAAATTATGTAAGAATGTAGGAGCAAATCTCAATGTATACAACACACTATTGAGAAAACAAGTGTTTCCCATGTTGGATAATGTAGCCACAGGAGCATCATGCGAGGCTTCTCCATTGCTCCTTTGGTCACCTCTATAACCGTTCAACATTTCGCTTAGAGCTGGTTTCTTAGCGGGTATAGAATCTTCTTCAAACAAATATTTCCTCTTAATCTGCTCACCAGTTTTGTATTTTGTTTTCGACAGAGATAATTTATTGCGCATAGGAATCACATCATTCTCTAGAATTGTCATCTTCCTCAGTATTCCTGAAAATAAAACGCAAATTACGAATTTGGTGTGGCACCTTAAATGCAAATAAGTAGCATATTACAGCAAAAATGTATTACATACATGTGTATTCGATGTTGATACTGATTTAAAACACAAGTCACAATTTAACTGTCATCCGTCAACCAAAATAATGTTGTTTTTGTTAATTTTTTTAACAATTAAGGTGGAAAATAAGTTATTTTATAAACCAAATCACTGGGAACTATTTCGACGAAGGTGGAACGACGGGAAGACAAATGACAAATGACATACAGAATCGTAAACATAAAAAAACAAATTCCACTATTTATTATGTATGTTTGTTTATGTCTAGCGCCAGAAATATTTGAAAGCATATCGAAAGTTTATGAAACCTTTCGACATTATTCGTCTGTCAAGCCCCTACGTTAATTATTTCCTCTATTGAGGGATACTATCGATTATGTGGTTATCATGGAGTTTAAAAAACTGTTTACATATTAAGCTACATGTTCTCTCGAAATAGCACAATTCTCACCCTGGGCATGTCCATATATTAGTCAATGGCAAAACAATTCATAGAAAGTGGGGTTATATACTTTCATTTGTCCTAGATTACTTATAATCTAGGCTTTAATATTTAAGCTATTGATATATACTTATATCTCTCTCAAAACAGTATAGTATATTTAGGATGTTAGAGATAGCGTTAGACCGAAACTGTACATACCATCTTCCTCACTCTTTTCAGTAAAAAATAGTACGATATGCGGGTTGAGGCACGTCCATAAGTATATACTATATCAGTTTGTTTACATTTGTGTTGCGCGTGCTACTAGGGGTGTCCGTCGTTTGCAAGAGACCTAACGAAAGCACAGTGGCAAAAGTGATCTGTTCCTTCCTACTTACAATAGCTGAGTTCGGTTTGAAGAATTAGGAGCTTTAGAAGTAGAGTGTAACGGTAAAGCGTAACGGTAAAACCGAATTTTTGTTAGTACCCGAATACCCGGATAGATCAAGGGGGAGGTCAAACGAATGAAAGAGTAGACAAGCCGAACTCACCTTATATATTACAAGTTTCATTCTCATCCGTTGTCAACACTGTTTTAAACAGTGTCAAACTTTGACATATGCCAATGGTGTCAAATGTCACTGTTTGACGTTCGGCAAAGACGAGAAAACTTATTTATAGTAAAAAAAGGTAAAGTACGAGGAAAGGAATGGAGATAAAACATGAATATTCCCAAATAAATTTGGTAGAAGTTAAACCTGGGGCACCAGAAACATTTCATTTGGCTCTTCTGGCATATAATTGTCAAAAACAGGAACTTAAATTTAATGAATGCAATATGAAAAATAAAGTCCTTTATATGGAAACATCGCTTATAAACAAAGAAAGTGAGATAAAACAAGAATGTTATTCCCAAAATGAGGAGGGATTGGAGGGAGAGGTTTAAGGAGAAACTTCTTGAGGAGCGGTTGGAGGAGGATATGTTGGAGGAGAGTTGAGAATGACTGGTTGGAGGCTAAATTTTTAGATGAGGGACGATTGGAGGAGCTGGAAGAGGAATTTGTGGAGGTTTTGGAGGAAATGTTAGATGAGGAGCTGGAGGAGGAGTTTGTGAGGTTTTTAAGGATATTTTAGATTTTGTAGCTGAGGATGTACTGGACGAGCAATTGGAGTGTGAAGGATTGGAGGAAGAACGATTTAATGAGGAAGGAATGGAGGGGGGATTTGTTTTGCCGTTTGGATTAGGAGGTTAGGCAATACTTATTACACAATAATATAAATAGCTCAAATTAAAAGATCTGTATTTAAAGTAAAAAATAACAATATGACTTTAAAAAATGTAGTATTGTATGTATCTATTTCACAAGTTTAACTTGAGCTTAATGACACTTATTCGTCTCGATACCCAAAGATTTCTTGATGAATCTTGCTACAAGAACTTGTGGTCTTTTTTGCCATTCTTCCATGATATCTTTCGGTGTTGTAATCTAAACAGAAAAATATGTATAAATAAGAATCATTTTGAAAACTACATTTCAGAAAAATGTGATTTTTAGTGTGACAACGATCGATAACTTCGTTATTTTAGAGGATATCAAAAAAAGTTGGCTTAATTTAAAATATGTTTTTACCTGATCTCCTCCCAATCTATTTACAAGTCCCACACAGACAATTGCTGCTCTTATTCCCGCAGCTTTAGTTAGTCCAGCAAAACATGTAGACTCCATTTCAATGTTCACAATTCCCTGTTTGTTTATTTTATTTAAAAATTGCATTTTATCTTCTTCAGAGTATTCACAGAAAGCTCCGTCCAAACGACCCTGACCTAGGAAAAATATTTTATATTTATATGTTTCAAAATTCAACATAGATATGGAAAAAGACGAAAATATTTCTAATACATTTTTTAATTTCTCAGTGCCATTACTATTCCAAATTAAAACACCAGTATAACGGAGCGCCGTTAGATGGCACCATATAGTTAAGTTAGAAAATTTTCAATATGTCTTGTATATATATTTTTTTTTATTATTGTGGAAATTGGCACCTATTCACTCAGCCTCAAAAATGAAACCAAGTGAAATAATGTTCATGAATTCAAAGAATTTATCTACACTGGATAAGTAACGGATATCCAATGGATATATAAAATTAGATGTCCATTGTACCAACTAAAAATGAATGTTAAATGGATATACAAATTCAGATGTCCATTGTTCATCTACAAAATGGAAGTCCGAGGGATATATAACATTGGATGTCCATTGTACCATCTTAAAATGGATTTCCAATGGATATACAAATTCAGACGTTTCACCTACAAAATAGAAGGCCAATGGATGTCCATGAAAATCCCACTGCCTGGTGGACACAAAATGGACATCCAATGCATGTGTAAATTCGTTGTGTTCATTTTGTCGATGAATATCCCGCTGCCCGATGGACACATTCAGATGTCTTTTGTACATGTAAAAAATGGATGTCCATGGACATCCCGGTCCCTGATGGACATCCAATGGATTCACATGTGTTGTCTGTGTATTAAACCGCACTTATATAAAACACAAACATGTTTTTGAGAATAGCTTAATTTAAAAGAGAAAATAGGAATTTCTACAATTCATCAAATAATTTTTAATTACGTTCCTGTACAACATTTTTGCCTGTATGCGGCTGGAATGTCTGTAATATTTCGATTTGTATTGTATTTTATTTCTTGGTTCATTTTTATAGAAAAAAAAAAATAGCATACAGTACACGACCTCAAAAAAAGGCTGCCTTGAATACTTATCTAAATTCTTAAAAAAATAGAAACACTGAATTATTTAGTAGAAAATCCTGACCTTTGCATAAATTTGATTTCATCCATGTTAATTTAAATTCAAAAGATTATTAGATAATCTAAAAATAATTTACCTTCGTAAAAATCGTTTGTACACATCGTAGTACCAGAAACCGTTTTATAGTTATCATTTTTATCTACCAAAGCTTTTAATTCTTCTACTAAACCAGAATCTAGAATTGCAGGTCGTTCCAAAGGTTTTCCGAGAACTGGCTAAAAATAATATTGATACAGATTGCAAAATTTTCTACTTGGTATAGATGAAGAAATATGGTAACTGCCTCACCCACTTTTAAGTAACTTACCAAATACACGACCAATGGTATTCAACTAAATTACTACTACATGGACCATCAAGATGAAGAATAGAGGATTTGGACTATTAAGCTCACTTCGATTTGGTGAAATTTCGGTCAAAAATTGTGACCAAGTGGCCCTCATCACTAACATAACTCATCTGAACGGCGATCAAGTCGCTCACATCTGTGTGACATTACTATCCTGGGCTTGATAAAAATTTGGCAAAAATGATGGTCAATTCGATCACATCACTCTGACACAACTTTCCTGAACTTGTAATGTGTACTTGTAGTATACGTATTTTACCTTGTATTGTACCCTTTACCATAAAAATTCTTTTACCACCACCCGATATGTCCACAGGTGTGCTTTATACCCCCCACAACGGACTTATCCAGTAGGAACGAATTTATTGGATTTATATTCATGAATGAATAGCTTAAAGAATTTAGTCGCTTATGTTGATTTTCATTGTTCTTATAATATTCATTAATTAATAAAAATCAATAAAAAGTAATTAATATATTTTGAAAGTGGCACTGCTTCTTGACCAACAATTAACGTTTTACTCTAACACACCTCCAGGCATGCATGTCTCCATAATAGGCCACTGAACACGCTCTTTTTGGTAGAAATGACGCGAATCCTGAAACCGCCGGTGCGGACCTTCTATGGTCCGTAGCGCAAAATAATGGCGGTAGATTTTTTTGGGCCCATTACCTTTTTTGTTCATTATGTTGAGATCTACAATTTCCACTAAGAATTAGACCTTGGGACTGAAACCATTTTTCCCTATTAAAAGTGCGGGGTTCTTTCAGGATTAAATAAACTTTGAATTTGGATTCAGCATCCTCGAAAGCATAGATCATTATGGGCGATTAGAAATGATCTGACCACTCTTTCTTGTTTCGAAACGTATTTTATTGGCTATGCCGCTCGCCTAAAGCTATTTTTTCCTCGGAAGCGGTGCCGTCTTCTTACGTCAGTCAAAGTACGGTGGGTGACGTCACAAAAACGATACGGAAGTCGTAGCAGCATAGAGTAGTGTAAAGCCTGAAAACGAAGTGTCACTATGGATGATCTAGACGTCGCACTTGTTACTATTTTAGACGCATAGGAATTATCCAATGAAAGTCTTCACCGGTAGACACAACACCACCGTAAAAAAACGTTGATAAACTGATTTCTACCGTCTTGCTATCGGCTTTGAAATGAGACCGCACCGCTCTAACGTAAACGGCCAGTACCGCTCTCTTGGAAAATATTTCGCCTATTATACGTGACACCGTTTTTTGTGATGTCATCCACTCTACTTTGACGGACGTAAGAAGACGGCACCGCTTCCGAGGAAACCAAAGCTTAAGAGTTTGGTTTGTAGTATGGCGCTTTGGGTATGTGGAGATGTGACGTTACACTTTAATATTATATTTCTCCGTTATTTATTGGTAGATTTCAATTGTTTTTTACCGATTTATTATTTTTGTCTATATTATATTATCACTACCATGTACAAGCGTGAAACTGTTCAGATTTGACTATCCATAGAGCAGTACGATTTTGGTACTTTCATAGAGTAGTGAAATTTACGATTTTAGTGCAATGACAAGTCACTTAAAAAAGGACATCGAGAATGTCTCGAAGAGTTTATTTCTATATAAGGAGTCGGTATATAAAAAACTAATAGAAAAATTTAGGGAAATGTACCCAAACGCAGAAGATGATAGAGTGATTAAAAAATTACTGCCTTGTTTTAACTGGCACAAGCGTACTTGGACATGTATTGTCGACACAAATATCAAGCATACTTGTGCAATAAACTTGTATATGTTTACTGTTGAAATGTACCGATCTGTGGAGGTCTTAAGAATGGCGGTTTTTATGTTTGTTTTTGAAATAAAGTAGCGCTAAACAATTATATATTCTTACGATTGTATACGACTTCTTCATGTTTCCATCACAACAGTCTTCAGAAATAATTACGGTACCTCCTTCAAGGCCTATTCCGCCACATGTTCCAATTCTAAAAAATATTGGGTCTTGACACTTTGCATGATACATTAATTTTATAAGTTCGTGTGTGAGAATTCCCATTGAGGGGTTACCCATTCCATGCTAAAAATATTATTGACTAGTGTAAATTTGACTGTAAGGTTGTACAATATTTAAAAAAATTATGGTTTCATATTTTTGTCTGATTGATTTTTCTAATTAAAATCAAAGTAAACAAGTTGACTTACGCTTATAGACAGTATAGGTCCTACTTTAAACATATCATATCTATCTGCGGGTTCACTAATATTTTTTAGTGTACACCCAGTAGGTAATTTGTATCCAATTTCTTCTGCCATGTATTCTGCAAAATTTTTCATCCGCTTACCTGATCCCCCTGTACACACAAACTGGAAAAAATATAGAAACTGGATCTTTTTGTAAAAATAAAGCATCTAGATTATTTAGATATGTGTTAAAAATAATATTATAAAAAATACACATTGTGGATCACTGTATATCCTATATTTTTTAATTTTTTAAATCCCTTGATTATTTTTAGTAATAAGAATACAGATATTTTCACTTATTAATTTCGATGCTTTTTAAATATCTTTAGAGTAAATCTAGATTAAAAAAATATATTGTATCCTAACCCCATATTTCAGGGTAGATATACAGTTTTCCTAGACATGTGAAATAGCTCATTTTTTTCAGGGCAAAATTTCAGGAAAATATCTCGGTTAGTTTTTTAGTTTGCGTAGATAAACAAACAAACAAGAAAACGAACCCTCGTGTCGGAATATTAATTCTCTGAATAATATTTTCACTTATTAATTTCGATGCTTTTTAAATATCTTTAGAGTAAATCTAGATTAAAAAAATATATTGTATCCTAACCCCATATTTCGGGGTAGATATACAGTTTTCCTAGACATGTGAAATAGCTCATTTTTTTCAGGGCAAAATTTCAGGAAAATATCTCGGTTAGTTTTTCAGTTTGCGTATAGATAAACAAACAAACAAGAAAACGAACCCTCGTGTCGGAATATTAATTCTCTGAATAATAGCCTTCATTCTATGCTTGTTGAAGAATATAGTATTCATGATTGTCGTAGAGAAAGTATAGTCTTCTACTTGCGAATAATAGCTATTATTCACTTAGATGATTCCAACATTCGCTCATTGCACTTGCTCTTGTCGGAGATTTCACCTACGCGAATGATAGCCACTATTCTACTCTCCTATTGCATTTACCTCAAATTTACTTCTCGGTGGGTATTTTTGAATTATTTTTAACTTAATTTAAAATAATGAAAAAAATTATACTTTTACATTATAAAATATTTGTCCCTGACAGATAAGTCCTCTTTATGGCGACCAATTAAAAGTACATTTGTACATCGATTTCCAGACAGAACAGATCTATTTAATATCACAAATAATTAATTAATGAATTTTGAATGTATTTTTTGTTGAGAAGCTTACCTTAACATCTCCAAACATTTCTTCAAGACCCATACTAGTACCGATCGCCAAATGGTATAAATAGTCTTCTTTCATTTTAGCGATATGCGGATTTTTTAAATCAACAATAGCCCTAAAAAATAAAGTACTTATTGCCAATCTATAAATCTCTAATTATATAATAGAAAATGGATCATACTTATAAAACTTACTGATGGCCTGAATCACAATAACACATTTTTATTAAAAATATCCAACTGTTTTAATTTTGAGAATGAAATTGATGATGGATTTAGTAACTAAAATTTAATGCAAAAATGAGAGAATTATGAATGAATGTGAATTTTGATGAATGGTAGATTACGAAATGAAAAATGTCAAAGTAACAAACAAAATTTTACAGTTTTCTGTATTTGTCCATCAATATTTAATTAAAGGCAGCTTTTAATGTTTTTAATGAGGATACGTGCTCCCAATAACAGCAATGCATATTAATTAAAAACTTACATTTTTACAATAAACTCACAGATAAAAGTGTTCAAACTATATTTTTTCATTATATAGGCCCAATTTATCGGTCATTAGAGCGGAAACATTAAATGTATATAAAAAAGTGTAATTGTGTCTTTATCAATATTTTTAGTTTTTTTACAATCGATTGATTTATTAACAATGCAATAAAAATAGTTTTATATACAGTGTGGTTTATTAATAATTGTAAGTGAAGAATCCTTAATAGAAAATATGACGACTCACTTATGTATATAGTTTTTATGATTCAAAGAAAACAATCATTTATAAAATATTCAAAAATGAAAATTTTAACTTTGTCACCCTGTAAACTCTGCTTTGCAAGATCCGGTTAGGTCAATAACACTATTGTGAACAAATTGACTAAAAGCCCATTTTTCACCAGCTCTGTTACTGGTATTTAACAAGATAAATAAAAATTTTAAATAAAGTAAAATCTTGTTTATACTAAGGAATTCAGTGACACTAAAATTAGAGAGTTAAACTTAGTTGCATGTTTGCGTGTATGTGTGAAGGTTGAGGTAGGTTAAGGTGGGTTATTTTTATATTTTTTAAATTTTTTATATATTTAAATTTAATCAATAATATTTACCAAATATATAAACAATAATAATAATAGTCTAGTTGTACTGTACTGCTTAATTTGTAACGTGCTTAATACCTATTAATTTCTAAAGATACTTTTATTTTATCTTTTTAGTCTTGACAAGCGGATAAACTAATTAACTAATTTTTTAAATAGATGCCTGCATTTTTTACTTTATTTTAAATATTCATTTATCAGATATAACTTTGTAGTGTAAGTTTTGTTCTGTATTATACAAAAAACTAGGTAATGATTAAAGATACCAAAACGTTATAACCAAAATTAAAAAAGCGATGCAATTATATTTTTGTTGTAACTTTATAAATTTAAATTTTCACTTATAATATAACAAGACCTTAAAAAATTCAAGGAATAATTTACGATCGTAAATTTCAAACCCCAAGTAGAAATCAAATCTGACATTTTAAATTAATTTAACTAGTTACAAAATTTTCCAACGTTGACATATGTTGATTTGTCATTATTTCACAAACTTTTTATTTTAAAATGAAAATGAAGGCATGGCTTTCTTATAGTAATAGCATCGTTTTCATATAAAACAACGAAATCTGTAAAAAATTTAGGGGGTTTTGAACTCCTAAAACCCAGAAAACTTTTCTATGCTAAATTGGTATTATGACACCATTGGTTTAATACATCATTTTTGCCTCTTGCCGAGGTTAGATAGGTTTTGGCATGCAGTGCATTAATACAATCCAAATATCAGGCAAACGGCTAATTTTATCAAATTCCAACAAGAGTATCTTTTCGTTAGCCCAAAGTAAGGAACAGATTTTTAAAATTTTTCTACAGGGTGTATCATCGATACAAACAAATTTGTATCCTTAATTATTGCGACTAGTACGTCCCTGTCTTTAAGGCAATACTGCTTACACGTGTAAAATAAGTATACACGTACATTATAACCATACAGAAAATTTTATAAAGATCGAATAAACAGCACGAAAATAAAAAATAAGAAACGAATTTAAAAATCCAAATTTCGAAAACAAGGGCTCGTGTACTAACATTATTTTAGCAAAAAACTATACCCTCTCGACTTTTTTCCCATTAGACCTTTGGGTTTTTTTTGAAGAATCGGTTATAAATTTACTCCAATCAATTGACATTCAAGCGGTATTGTGAGATTGTTAATTGTAAAGCGTTTTTGAAGTGCGATTTTACTATCCAATAAAATATTTTCTTAAACCTAATTAACTGATATGGTTCTGGTGTATGGTGGGGCTAGTGAAAAATTTAATCAAGCAAAACATTTATATCGAAATGATTTCTCAATCTCAATTTTACTGCTAAGTCAGTCAGACCGGAAAATAACGCTAATTACAGATTAACGGAGTTTTGCACTTAATTCACCATATTAGGAATGAAGCAACAATCACAATGTAGTCAATAATTATTGCCTAACGTATATATTTTTGTAGAAAATCGACAAGAAATATACACGTACTCTTATGGCGAATGCCTTTGTTTGCTCGCTGAGCATCTAATAACCGCCATATGTTGTGACGTCAGCTGCCCTATTGTCGCCGAGTCAAAAAAAAAGGCATCTTACGTAGCATAGCTTAAGTGGTGTTTTAAAAAAATACGTCAAGTGAGAAGGACAGTATACATATTATTTTCATATGCTTGCGTGGTATTCGGTACAATTATATAACGAATTATATTGTTGACGTTTGCTTATTATAAATATCAAACGTATTGTTAATATGTCAAATTTTTCAAGATGGAAGGACGCGAATCATGAAAACAATTATACCACGTCGTAAAAAGGTATATTCGCCTATTAATACATGGTAACTAAGTAGAAATTGCAATTGCTATTGGTTAAATTTATGATGAGTTATATAATCATTTTTATTATTTTCTGGGTGTACAACAAAGAAAAGCAGTCTTCTGTGTATAGGAAACCGTTTGACATAGAAATGAAAGAAAAATAGGGATATTAAAACGGTGGTGCATTGTTTCTGGACTTCGACCCTTCGAGTGAATATTTTTTATACTTTTATTCCAAGAGAAAGTTTTTCGGTTGTACAACTGATCCTGAAGCAATTACGTCTTCTTTCAATTTTTCATTGTTGATAAACGGTTGAACTGGTATTTGGAAATCCCCTGTAGTCAGAAGTTCCTCGGGGTTCTGCATATGCCACTTTGTAAGGTTTTTTCATTAAATGATATTTTATAAACAATTTCATTATTCAAGTACAAATGGGCCAAGTGGGGATCTGTCCGCTGCAGAAAAACGATAACGTGGATTAGAGATAGCAACGATAAGATAACCGCACACAGTTTATTTATAAGAATCAATATACAGGGCGTTCCTAATAAGGTTAATTAAGTGCAAAACTCCATTAGTCTCTAATAAACGTTATTTTCCAGTCTGAAAACATGGTGTAACAAGTTTCACGTTCCTATACAGGGTGTCCCGGGGCTAATGGGAAAAAGTCGGGAGGGTATAGCTTGAGCTAAAATAATGTTAGTACTTTATATTAACTTTTTTAACACGGATCCTCGTTTTTGAGTTATGGGCCTTCAAAATTTGGATTTTTAAATTCGTTTTTTATTTTTTATTTTCATACTGTTTGTTTGATCTTTATAAAATTTTCTGTATGGTTATAATGTACACAGTATTGCCTTAAAGACAGAGACGTACTAGTCGTAATAGTTAAGGATCCAAAATTTTTGTATCAATGATACACCCTGTATAAAAATTTGAAAAATGGCTTCTTCATACTTTAAGCTAACGAAAAGATACTCTTGTTGGAATTCGATAAAATTAGCCGTTTGGCTGATATTTGCATTTTATTAATGCACTGCATAGCAATTTGCGCATTCGCCATTTTTTGTAAGGATAATCCCAGATAACGAAGTAAAACTAATTTAATAATACAATGCCTAAGATTCACTTAATTCAGTCTAACTTAACAATTTAGCAATAGTATAAGGTAACAACATTAACACTGCATTTAATGCAAGTTAAACAGATATGCAAAAAACGTAATTAGTTGCTTTCAATCAAAATCAATTAAAACGTCAAAAATACAAGTTATAAACCTAAAACTAATTTCTAATCAACAAAAAAGGAAAATCATTATAATAAATGTTCAATGTAAGCTCCTCCCAAGTCCACGCACTTCATAAATTTACGAATGTTGTTTATTTGCACCTGAAAGAATTTTGTCTACTACATCTTGTCTGGTTTGCACATGTGTTGCATACACTAGATCTTTAAGATAACTCCACAAAAATGAATCCATAGGATTGACGTCTGGTATTCGCGGTGGCCATCGAAACGGGCCTCCCCGACCAATCCATCTATTAGAAAACCTTGTATTTAAATATTGCCGTACAACTAAATTGAAATGATAAACAATAAAGGAAAAAGAAGAACGGAGATCGAATAAAAAATAATGACCGAACATACCACGCAAATAAAAACCAAAAGTAAAATATTTACTAAAGAAACGAAGATGAATATATATAGAAAAATAATAAGACCCATAGCAATGTATGTAGCAGAAACGATCAGTTTTCTTCTTCCATCTTGTAACTCCTGCCTTGCTTGAGTCCTCTTCTACCTTTGCAACCATTTGGACCTAGGTCATCCAAGTCTTCTTTTTCTTCCTGGCTGCCACTATAGCATAGCTTTTGTTACTACTTTTAGTCCTTGTTTCCATATACGTCCTAGCCACTTGATTCTTGGAGCGTCAATTTTCTTTATTATATCTTCTCCATTCAGTTCTTCTATATTCCTCCTCTCCGATCTTCACTGCCCCAGAATTGTTCTTATTTTCTTTCGTTCGTTTATCCTTAACTTATCTTCTTCTATATTCATCAAGGGACCGGAAGAAATGGCGGAAAATCAGCGAAAAAGTACTACGATAAATCGTTAAAAAGTTTAAAAAAAGACAAAATAGAGGTAAAAAGTGGCACAAAATTTAAAAAAATGCCAAAAAAGTAATAAAGAAAAATTTAAAAACTTTTAAAAATGTAAAAAAATCGGTTGGGTCGCCCCAAAACTTTTCCGACGAGTATTCACGAATACTTTTTCAGATATTTAATGTTAAATTTTCAAATTTTGACACTTTTTAATTTTTGACAGGTGACAGTTGGAGAAATAATTTTGACTGTTCTGAATAAAATTTTTCAGGGGCTTTTAAACGACATATTGCATGTCCAATTCCGTGACATATTGCATCTATCATATTTTGATAGTGATACTTCCGTTTGACAGATCTCGTACAAAAACTAGTTGGTTCTTGAGGCAGATAGTCCAAACCGATATACCAAATTTCAGCTCAATCGGATTAATAGTTCTTCAGATATTTAATGTTAAATTTTCAAATTTTGACATTTTTTATTTTTGACAGGTGACAGTTGGAGAAATAATTTTAACTGTTCTGAATAGAGTTTTTCTAGGGCTTTCAAATGACATATAGCATGTCCATTTCCGTGACATATTCCATCTGTCATTTTGGTACTTCCGTTTGACAGATGTCGTACAAAAACTAATGTGTTCTTCTGACGGGTAACCCAAACCCCTATACCAAATTTCAGCTCAATCGGATTAAACGTGTGGCCTCTATCGTGGACACACACACAGACCGACAGACAGACTTCCATCTGGAAATGGTCTTAATCGTCTCAGGGGACCCGAAAATGGATATTTCTGTTTTTATCTCGAATTTTTTTTTAGCTCGTTCACAATACTTTCCCTTCTAGGAGGTGGGTCGGGAAAGTAAAAAGACAAAACAGAGATAAAATAAAGGGAAAAAGGCAAAAAATTTCAAGAGAGACTAAAAAAGTTTAAAAAAAAATTTAAAAGTTTTCAAAAAAGTCCAAATAGAGGCAAAAACGTTCAAAAAAGGCTAAAAACGTCAAATTTTTTTTAAAGAAAAAAAAAGGGCAAAAAAGTGGTAAAAAGGCCAAAAAGGGAATAAAAAGCAAGAATAAAGGCAAAATCGAGGCAAATAAATGCAAAAATGACCAAAAAGGGCTGAAAATAAAAAGGATAAAAAAAGAAAAAGGTAAAAAAGCAAAAAACAACAAAAATGGTAAAATAAAGGCAAAACCATGAAAAAAAAAAAAACAAAATGGTAAAAGAAGGCACAACAAAGGCAAAAAGAAATAGCCTTATTATAGCCAAAAAAATGGGCAATAAAGGAAAAAGAATAAAAAAACAAAAAAGAGACCAAAAAAAAGCAAAAAAGAGACAAAATAAATAAGCCAAAAAAGTGCTAAAAAAGTAAAAAAAAAGATATTTAATTTCAAAGTTTCACATTTTGACATTTTTTTCTGACAGGTAAAAGTTGGAGAAATAATTTTGACTGTTCTGAATAGAGTTTTCCAAGGTCTTTCAAATGACATATCGCAAGTCAAATTCCGTAAGATATTGGATCTGTCATTTTTTGATAGTGACACTTCCGTTTGATAGATGTCGTACAAAAACTAATGGGTTCTTCCGACGGGTAACCCAAACCCCTATACCAAATTTCAGCTCAATCGGATTAAACGAATACACACATACACACAGACAGACAGACAGACTTCCATCTGGAAATGGCCTTAATCGTCTCAGGGGACCCGAAAATGGATATTTCTGTTTTTATCTCGAATTTTTTTTTAGCTCGTTCACAATACTTTCCCTTCTAGGAGGTGGGTCAGGAAAGTAAAAAAGGTGAAAGTTTTCCTGTAGAAACCAAAATGTCCAATTTATACTAAATTAATTACGATTTACTTTTTAATAAGAAACCACAATTTTTTTTTTCTCCTATTTAACAGAACATGTATGTGTTGCATTTAACGACATTGTCAATTAAAAAATTCTACATTGTTATTAAGCCTACTTAATTATAAGTAACTGATAATGAGAATAAAAGAACACTTATGTAATTAGTATGTGATATCAATATCAGTAGGTGAATAACAAGTGAGAAGTAAGTAAAATAAAATAATTTACAAAATATATTTAGTACTAGGTTAGAAAATAAATTACCATTTCTAATTATAGTTCATATTTGTTGCATATGATTATAAACATTATCAGGGAACTACAAATTACAAAAACCGTATATAACACATTTTTATCTCTATGGGAAATTTTATCACAGATAAAAGTGTAAAGTAGAAATTTTAAACCATACATGGTGAACATTAAAAACTCGGAAATTATGATTTGTATAAAAAAATATTAATAGAGCAAAAGAGACTTACTATATATTTTTCTTTTGCTATAAAAAAATATATAAAAACACCAAATAACCTTATAAATAAATTATAGATATCAATTAAGGATATGCAAATTTATTTTTATTTTTTATTAACTAACCTTTCAGTGAATATTCTAGTTCTGTATCTAGCGATAATTTCTGTAGGTCAGTATTTTAAACTATATGTAGACGTAAAAAATTACTGAAAATCTACATGCACATTTTTTGCGCGCCCTCTAATGGCGCAACTATTAAAAATTCTGGAAAAAGTTTCATACAAAAATTGTAGGAAATTTTATGCTCTAAAACTTTGCATTACATGATTTTCCACTAAATTGTATTGTTTGTCCTTAAAATTTAAAAAGGGCAAAAAAACTTTCATGTGTATTTAAACCAAAACTAATGGTCGCATTCGAGGCACACACCAAACCCCTCATAATAAATTTCAGCTTGATTGATCAAATGGTTCGACAGTTATTGTGGAAGATTACACACAGACACACAAACACAGACACACAGACACACAGACACACAGACACACAGATACACAGACACACAGACATACAGACATACAGACCTACAGACACACAGACATACAGACACACAGATACACAGACAAAGAGACACACAGACACAAAGACACACAGACAGATGTTACTCTGGAAATGGTTCCAATCTTCTTGGGGACCTCAAAATGGATATTTCCATCGATATCTCAATTTTTTTTGCTCGTTCATTACACTTTCCCTTTGATGGGACCGGGAAAGTAAAGCTATGGAAAACAATTTTTCCCTCACTCCACTCGTAACCAAAAAAAAAACTTGAAGAACCTCGCTTGATTGGTAAAATGTTAGGTTATACTGTTCATCAACCTCGTTCGATGTCTATCAGACCAAATATCACTCAGTAGAGTTAAAAAGTAGAAGAATTAGTTTAGGAACCTCGAGGAGTAATCTCTGAAGATGGGATACCAAATAATATGACTTTGCTAAGGAATTTAACATAATATTGGATTGCAAAATTACCTGGGCTAAACAGAAATGTCATTAAATGGTAAACTAATGGGCCATGAAGAGCAGATGGAATTGGAATTGAAGTATATGGGCGTAAAACCAGATAGTTCGAAATTTTGAGTCAATCCCCCAGTATTTTTCAAACAAAAATACACGATATGTACCAAGTTCAATGTCGAATAGAAATTTGTTGGATACATTTGACAAAAATTTACCCAGAATTTAATTAAAATCGTATTTTACATGCCTGTAAAAATAAAGCTTAAATTAACGCCAAATCTTTTAACCAATATATTTTACTTCGATGGTACAAATTTTCAAGAACATTTGATAATTCTTTTCTGGTAAGGCGGTTTAAATCGTCTGTCTTTATTATATATCATTGCCTCTTTCACATTTGCAGAAGATGAAATATCATTATAAAATTACTCTTAATAGATACATTTAGCGACATCAAACTAAGCTTAGAATAAAAATTCGTTTAATAAAAATGTTCTAAGATTTAGTTATACAAAAGTTATGTTAATAGTGTTATAGTGAAATTTCGTAACAAATGGTGATTTTTAAACCAATTAAGTACTGGTTGTTAAATCAAAGTGCTATAGTGCTATAGTGAATTAGTAGCTGTAGATTAAATAAACCAATATTGTAAAACATATACAACCAAATAAATTTTCTTCTAATAATAAATGAGCACTACCGGCTCTTCAGCATTTTAAATAAGTTTTATTATTTTCAAATAAGTTTCGATGTTATCTTCGGTCCAAAATATTGGGGTTCAGTTCTATCTGTATCAAATGCTCACTTGTCATCAAAAATGTCTACATGTAATCATCTCAAATATGGTCAAGGAATGCTTAGAAAAACTGAATTAGCTGAGCAGGAATAATAATGCACCCTTATATATGTTCTGGGATATAAGCGAAAGTACTTTTGGTAAACTATAACCAGAAGAGATCCATAGAATATATAAATCGCGTACTAACACGGGTCCTAAGAGGGTATTGTCAAGAAGACATCTTAAGAAGGTTGGACTACTATAAAATGAAGCTACAGACTTTGTGACTAAATGTTAGTCCACATTCACTCAGATTGTACTGCTGTGCAGATCCTATGGGGCCAATACCTGGAAGTACTTCAGATATAAGAAAAAATCTCTTGAAGAGAATAGGACTAAACGGGATACTCTAATACTAAACATTAGAATGTAGGCATAATAGATCGTATGATACAAGGGGTGCAATTTAATGTACCAGTTATAAAATTAAAGAGCTTTTTTTGCACTCTACTGGGGAATGTATATACTGTCAAGCTATCCAATCAAAAATCATCGCTAACCAATATAAAGAAAGAATAGTTTGTTTTCCTTTCGCTTAAATAAATAAACATCGTCAGGATGAAGACAAATAATGAATAACAAAAATGGAGTGTCCCTACGACTCCAAAATAATGAAGTTATCTTAACATCTACTTGACTCATTGAAGTACATAAAGTATACCAATAATTTTATTATTTTTGAGTCTTACTTTTGTCTTCGTCATGTAGTCAATGCGTAAGCTGTGAGAAATCCATTTTCAGAGAACGCAATGTTTCATTATGCCAAATATGCGCAGAAGGTAAAAGTGGAAGAGGTTGCAGAATACATTTTACTGTTTTATATAATGCGGTCATTTAGACCGTTGCGAAACTAGAGATGCTTGTAATAATGGCTTAACTAATAAAAACATATCCAAACATATTTGTCCTTTATACAGTTTCTTATTTTGATAAATAACTTATATGAAATTAATAGTCTGCGACGTAAATTAAAGCACTTCATCTGAATTGGAAATTTGGAACTATGTTAAAGAATATCGTTAGCACCAATCAAAACTATGATGATAAACAATTTATCCTCAACTTCTGATTCTGATGATGATAGTTTTGATTAGTAGTGATGAAACAAAACACTTTATGTAATTATTCAGAATTGCTTCTTTTTTGGTTATTAACAATTTTTTACCATATTGTTCTTTACCATTCAATTCTACCTTATTCTTATTTAATACTTTAACAATTACCATGCATTTGTTTATTTTCTTTTAAAATTGTATTTATAATTTTTTTTTGTATCTAATTTCCTCCTCTTTTTTTCTTCCATTAACCAACATTTTATTACTAACATTGGTTATAAGTTATTTTATAATCTTTTTAGTTTAATTCATTAAATTTCAAACTAAATACAATAGTCACGTAGTTGTTTATAACTATACAGGGTATGTTTAGAATGCATCAATTTAATAAGAAACAAAGGAAAATATTAAAATATATAAAACCAATTATTTATTTTTGATATTTCTTGAATATTGTACAATACCAGCCATTATAATTATAACTAAACGTCAGACATGAAATAGGAAATATGGTGGTTATTGAATAAGATATACCCATATATGTAATACTCCTATATCGCCAACGTCCTATTTTTGCCTGTAGAAACAAAGCGTTCCGACAGAAGGAGATGCAAGATCGGAATTGGGTGCCAACGCGCATGTCCATATACATAAATTGCATTGGCGTCGTGTCCCATGGTGAAAAAGGAACGTAGAGAAAAGGAAAGTTAAGCAAACGTAGGCGATTTTACAGCTGTGACGCCTATGACTATCCGAGGCTGCGTGAGAGAGAAACGATCATCTACACTCTACTATCGGCGACACACTTCTCTCTCAAGCTGGTGATATAGGAGTATTACATATATGGATATACCATGGGAAAAGTTAATAACCTCATTTGCAACTTCCATTGATTTCGTTTCCTGCACTAATTGATTTTTTTGTTTTTAATAGCTTCATTAGTTTTATTTTCTAGGATGCAATTACGATTCATTCAAGAATACTTAGAATTTATGTAAAAGTGTATATTTGTGGGAGGGCGCTTAAATCAGATAAAAAATGTTCCAAAATTCAGCTTGCAGGGGTTTGGCAAAATCACTTTGACGGCATAATTTTGAAAGAATCTTAACCAACAAAGAAAAATGTATAAATGAGGCATCTCTGGAAGTATTTTTTTTTTAAATAAAGTATTTTTGTGAGCTAAACGTGAATCTGGCCCTCGTCACAATTTTTTTTTTGTATTTTTTCTTAAAAATATAAAAAAGTACTTCCAAAGATGTATAGATCCAACCTGCCTTAACTTCAAAAGTGAAAAAATATCTCGTGTTATCTGATTTTTGCTGTCTTAAACATATTATTTATTTAACATAAGCTATATTTGATTGTTCCCGTTTCTTTAGATTGCAACACTATCAATTACTATATTTAGAACATACGCAATTTATATGCTATATAAATCAGACTTTTAAAAATTTAAAATAACTATGTCTGCACTATAAGTTTTAAGTGGTACACTCTGTATATCGCATAATTTAATAGATAAATACTTATTTTTGTTCACTAATCTTCTTAATTAAGTTTTAGTCTCCTTTTGAATTTAATTAAGTGTTAAGTAATTTAATAAACGACTAAATTATTAATTTATAACTTTAAAAATAAAGAGTTTTAACTAGCTACTTAATTGTTATTTAATAATAATAGATATATTTATTACATACTACTAATTACAGAGTGGTTTAAGTGGAACTTGTATATTGAGAAAATGCGTACCTCAATTTCATTTTTACAGAAAATATCAAAATTTCTAAAGATGGCTGATATTGATCAAAGATTTGTTTTACCACAACGTTATGGTGGAGCTGAACCTAGTGTATGGTAAGTAAATAAATTGTATTATATCGTATAAATTTAAAAAAATAATCCATTATACTAACAAATAGTGCAGGCGTGATTTAGCAGCAAAAACCGAGTCTAATGATAAAGGAGGTCACAGAAAACATGTAAAAAAAACGGCGCTCTGGGGTTAGTCTAATTTAATTAGGGGATGGTTAAAGGAGGTGAAATATGGTTTTTTGCTTTTTTTTGCGATTTCCGGCGGAACTTAATGTCAGTTAAAAAAAACCATTCAACAGAAAAGTTGTAGATATAAAACAACTTCAAAATTTTCGAGAAAAATGATGAAATTAATGTTAATTTTTTTTTCGTTTTTTATTTTCTCAAAAATCATTCGATATTTATTTGTTTTTATGTCTTAAATAAAACAAAAAAATTTGAAATTTTTTTTTTTTGAGATATTCATTTTTTTAGGCTAAAAACACTTTTTTCAAATTAAATGTGAAAAGGTGAAATTTCATCGTATAGAGATCGCATTTTTTTCATTTTCACGTGTATTTTTTATTAAAATTATAAACAACTACAGTTACCTTTTAAAAACATGTTCAAATACTGAAAAAATGATTAATTTATCAATGAATTTTTTAATAATTGTTGATAATTTAATTAAACAAATTAAAAAAATTCATGTCGACAGTTATATTCAGCTTATCCTACTTTTCAAACATATGGAAATTCGCTGAAATCAATATGATCCCCAAAACAGAAAAAGAGCCAAGTAAACTAACATCATACCGACCTATCAGCCTACTACCAACCGTAAGCAAAGTTTTTAAAAGATTACGGCTACAAAGAATCTACGCAGCTCATGAATTCCTAACATTACTACCAAATCATCAGTTCGGTTTTCGAGAAAATCATTCCACAACCCAACAAGTCCAGCGAATGATAAATGAAATATCAAAGTTTTAAAGAAAATAAATATTGCAACATCGTATTTCTAGATATCTCTCAAGCATTCGTCAAAGTCTGGCATAAAGGTCTGCTCTACAAAAAAAAGCGTACCATCCAGTAACTATTTTCTCCTATTGGAATCCAATATATTAAATAGATACTTCTCCGTAAAATTCAACGATCAACAATCCAACCTCGGCAATATCAACTCTAGTGTTCCAGATAGTATTCTCGTGCGCTGCTTTTCCTACTCTACATATACCAGAAACTAATAACACCACAATCGCCTCATTTGCTGATGACGTAGCGATACTTGCTGTAAACGAAGATCTCCTACAAACCTCACCAGACCTGCAGCAACATCTGGATATACTCAGTGATTGGTACACAAGGTAACGAACAAATCTAAACAAAACAAAATCAACCCAAATGACATTTACAACACAACACATGCCTACCTGTAATAATGGATAATGTACGCATACCCACAGTAACAGATGCAAAATATTTTGACCTCTATATTGACCAACGCCTCACTTGGAAGAAACATATTCAGACTAAAAGAAGACAGCTTGAGCTAAAGTAGCGGCAAACTTATAGGACGAAAATCAAAACATAATATCCAAAATGAAATTATTGTATACAAAACCATGGTCAAACCTATTTGGGACCATGGAATTCATTTATGGAATTGTGTAAAACCAACGTCGCTTATTAGAGTGTAGACGATCGTTTCTCTCTCACGCAGTCTCGGATAGGCATAGACATCACAGCTGTAAAATCGCCTACGTTTGCTTAACTTTCCTTTTTTCTACGTTCCTTTTTCACCACGGGACACAAAGCCAATGCAATTTATGTATATGGGCATGCGCGTTGGCACCAAATTCCGATCTTGCATCTCCTTCTGTCGGAATGCTTTGTTTCTACAGGCAAAGATAGGACGTTGGCGATATAGGAGTATTACATATATGCTAAAGTATAGGTTTTTGTAAAAAATCGATAAGAAAGACATAGGTACTCTTATGACATGCTCTTGTTTACTTCCCGATCAGCTGATAGTTCTTCGTCACTGACATAGTTCTATATAAGATACAAAAATCCACAGAATCGTGTAGCAGTCTATCAAGTGTCTTCCAACTGTACCGTCCAGTGAAAAAAAAACCCTTTGAAGCGGGTCAAAAGACCGACAACAGCCCGAATATGCTCAAACACGAACGTTGGACGCTTGACACTGGACACTCGTAGTTCGAGCAACGGCCACACGATACGTCCAACCATCAAGCGTCCAATGTTCGAAGGTGTTGGTAGCATCGTCTGGCGCCAGCTTAAAATTAATCAATGTAGGTTAAATATCATTTTTGCGGAAATGAAAAATAAAAAGCGAAAAAAAATTACCTTATTTTTTACGGAAATGACTTACAGTCAAAAGTATGGTGACTTTTGGGCTATACAGAATAACTCGTAAAATAATAAAATATTGTATTTCATTAAAATAGTTGTAATTTAAACAATATAAAGGTTAAGACGTGAAATTATTATTTCATGCGGTAACGTGAAATCGCAAGGTAACAACCGACAGTTAAAATTCGACGTTGTCTCAGGTCAAGTAAATGTTTATTGGTGTATTTGCGTAATTAGGTTGTTGTCTCTACCTGAAACGGCTTCAATTAAGAGTACGGAGTTCGTGCCGCTAGTGTTACAGGGCTGACATGAGAACTCAATAGATATGTTAATTATATTGTAGTAAAACATTAACCAGTGAATAAATAATTAGTTGTTGACAGTGTCTCATGTATATATCCTATGCCCGTATTTATAGTCGAAACTCAATCTCCGACTTGAGTCGTGCTTGGCCAAGCTCTACTCAGAACTCTTCTTTTTTTTTGTATTACAACTATTATCCTGAGTTGTGGAGGCGGGAATCTTTTAAAGACACCCCACGCTGTTTCAATGCGTGAGGTAGTGTTGGACTCTCCCCTGATCGCTGTGCAAGCAGAGTCAGGGGCATACCAACTAAACCCTCCTCGGTAATTTATCCGTCTTGGTTGTTTCCTTGTACCCTGCTGTAGGAGAATTTTTCTCCTTTTCAGGGATACAGTGGGTGTTGGTTTGATCTGAAAAGTAATTGATTAGTGTTTCTTAAGATATGCTATGGTATTTAAATAATTGTGGGTATACTTACGAGCCTCCCCAAAGGGAGGCTCTAGCGAGCAGTGGATCCTGGGACGTCAGTGGGGTGACCAGCTCATCTGATGCTTAGAGGGGCCTCCTCTAAGAGATCTAGGAGCTCGTCCGGAAGATCTTCGGCTTCTTGTAGAACTTTTATGTTCGGTTGAGGGAGTTTCCTTTTCGGCTTCTTGGGTAGAGGTCTTCCAATCCTTCCATCTGTCCATCTTGTTCCTAAGGTTTCCTGGGCGTGGGTGTTGGAGCTGGCCAGTGTTCTCCTGACGTACCTTCCTGGGAGATTTTTTAGTCTGTGAACAATAGGTGTAATATTAGTGTGGTCATATAATTCGTTGGAAGGAAACCGCCAGGGGAGGTAGGCGCATTTCCGGAGGATCCTCCTCTCCGTTGCCGTTATGGCGTGCAGAAGGTGAGGAGGAAGAGTGGATAGGATGAGAGCTCTGTAGTCTAGGATTGGTCTGATGAAGGTTTTGTAGGTGTGGAGAAGTGTTACGGGGTTACATCTCCCTATTCGTCCCCCCAAGGCTCCGATGAGGGAGGCCCGTGCCCTTACTCTGTTAAGAGTTCTGTGGACTTCGATTGACCAATTGAGGGCACGCGTGAAGCGCACTCCCAAGTAGTCAATCTCGTCCTTAGGCACGAGTCTCTCTCCCCAGAGTCTTAGGTCAACGTCGTTGAGAGACTGGCCCCGTCTATTGGAAAGAGAAGGATGTCTGAAGATGATCAGTTGGGTTTTTTGGGGATTTAAGGTGACCCTCCATTTACTGCACCATTCCGAAAAATGATTCAGCATCTGTTAGGTTTTGTTGTTGGATGTCCTGGCTAGGAGTTGGAGGAAGGGGGATGTCGTGCGTGTATATGACATACAGCACAGGGGCCAACACTGAACCTTGGGGGACTCCTGCTTGAGGAGTGAAGGGATCTGCTTTATGGGAGCCAACTTTAACTATAATGGAACGATAAGAGAGATAGGAATGGATAAGTTTGGTGAATTGAGGAGGGATGCCAATGCCAGCAAGCTTTCGAACAAGTCCAGCGTGCCAGACCTGATCAAAAGCCTTCTGGACATCAAAGAAGACAGACGACGCACAGTGACCAAGGTTTAAAGATTTGGATGTGAGGGAGTGGAGTCTCACTAGTGCGTCTTGGGTGGAATGCTCAATATTTTTTGATACGGCATCAAGTTTTGACGGACATCGAGAAAAATCGAAAAAAAAAACGATATTTCATCCCTTTAACCACCACCCAAATAAATTAAACCTATAGCGCAGTTTTTAAAACGTTCCTTGTGACCCCCACTTCAGGTGTTTGGATATAAAATCTCCGAGTAGCATCATGTTTATCATTTCAAATAATTCTTCAGTATTCTAAAATTTTGTTAGTCGCAGTGTGTGTGAAAATTAAAAAAAAAAAAAATGAGAACCAAAGTGGTTGGGTCACATGTTATATATAGGAAATTTTTTATTTAAGAACTGCAATCATTGTGTAATTTATAATGTTATATTTTTGGTTTGTTACTGATAATTTATTTTAGGACAGAATACACACAAATGGCATTAGATTACAAACCGCTAAATATTGGACAAGGTTTTCCTGATTATCCACCACCTCAATATATAATGGATGCTTTGGGGAAAGTATCTAACAAATCTGACCACATGCTTCATCAATATACAAGAGGATTTGTAAGTTTAACTATATAAACATGATAAATTTAATTTAGCCAAATTGTTATTTTACGTATAGGGGCATCCTCGACTAGTAGCAGCACTTTCTAAACTCTATTCGAAATTAATAGGTCGACATATTAATGAAAACACTGAAATAATTACTACCAGCGGAGCTTACGAGGCACTTTCTTCAGCTATTTCAGGACATACAGATGTAGGAGATGAAGTTATAGTTATCGAACCGTTCTTCGATTGCTACGAACCCATGATTAAATATGCTGGCGGAGTACCAAAATTTATTCCTTTAAAATTGGTGAGTTTAACCAGAATTTCTGCGAATAAAAATAAGTAAATTTAATCTAACTTATATTTATACAAAAATATACCTCAAACTAAAAATTACTTTTTATAATGTTTTTAGAGGATTCTTTAAGTATAAGTTACCTTTATTATTTAGATAATAGATTTAATATACTTTTCAAAGCATGGTTGGACTGAAAAACTACTTTTCAGCCTGCCTTTAGTAAATAGTCAACTTTTTTTCACTAGTGCGTAAAGTAAAATAAAATTTTCAAAATAACTTTTTTACATGTGCAATACATTTTTTGCAATATCCTTATGTTTTTTATCTTGCCAAGATTCTATGTGCCAGAAATCAACTGGCTAACTTTTAAGATTTTTTAAAATAGCTTGTTAACATCTTCCATGCGAAATCTATTTTTTTACATAAAAATTATGGTAGTAGAAAAAATATTGTATGCAACTAGTGTGTAAAGTGCCTTTTTTCACTTTACACACTTGTTGCATAAATAACTATATTAAACACTATTATTGGCAGTGTTAAAACTTAATAAAAATTTTGCTTTAGTGTTTTGATCGTACTCAATTATTATTAAATTGACTTTATGTTCTCCCAAACTGTTTATATGGGTCTGAATATCATTTTTTTTTGGTAGAGAAACTGACAGTAGAAGTATAGTGCACTTGCCTTTAGATAACGAATATGGTGCCCTATTTATTTTGATAGCAATTTATTGGCCCAAATGGTCCTTAAAAGATCCAGATTTAAACATTTGTGATGTATTTTTATACAATCATAAAAAACACATGTAAATGTTTCATTATTTGAAAAAATTAAATCTTAATTTTTTTTTCTTAGGTTTGTTTTTTTTTTAGAAAGAAGTAAATGGAAGATTACCCACCTCTGCAGATTGGGTTTTGGATAAACAAGAGTTGGAAAAACTGTTTAATAAAAAAACAAAAATGATAATTGTTAATTCTCCCAATAACCCACTTGGCAAAGTATTCTCAATGGATGAACTCACCCACATCGCAGATCTCTGTAAAAAATGGAACGTGTTATGTATTTCTGATGAAGTATACGAGTGGATGGTTTATAAGCCTCATAAACATATAAGAATGGGTTCGTAAAAAAATAAAATGATATAATGGAATATTTTAGTCTTTATAACAATTTTGTTTCTAGCAACTTTACCCGGTATGTGGGATAGAACTATAACTATAGGGTCAGCTGGAAAAACCTTTAGTGTTACTGGTTGGAAAGTAGGTTGGGCTTACTGTCCAGAAAATTTAATGAAAAATCTTCAAATGGTACACCAGAACACGGTTTATACTGGTGTAACTCCTATTCAGGTAAGTGTAACTTTTAAAAAGTAAAAATATATTGATAATAAACACTTTTGTTAGATTAATAACACATTTAAGTTTTTAGGAAGCAACAGCTATTGCGTTTGAAACGGAAACGGAACGATTAGACAGCGAAGAATGTTTTTTTTATTCGTTGACAAAAGAATTAGAACAAAAACGAGATTATATGGCAAAAATTCTTGTCGATGTTGGAATGAGACCGACTATTCCAGATGGTGGTTACTTTATACTGGCTGATTGGTCAGCGCTTGGTAAGAATTTTTAATTTGTGATATTGCTTCAAAAATTTAAGACAAACTTTATTTTTTTAAGAATCAAAAGTAGATCTGAAGTCGGAAAATGATAAATATAAGGATTTTAAATTTACTAAATGGATGTCGAAAAAAGTAGGACTCCAAGGTATTCCTCCTACAGTATTTTACAGCAATCAAAATAAACATCTTGTTGAAAATTTCGTTAGATATTGTTATATAAAGGTAATACATTTTTTATATATGTAAAAAAATCTACAAATAGTATTTTTAAAATCAATCAATCACGTCTAACACCTCGAAAATTAGAGTATTTTTGGGGATTTTTTTGGGAATGAAAAATATGAGAAATCTTTTTAAAACTTTTATGAATTATTGAGTTTATTATAAAGTATGAAATAAATTTAATATTTTGATTTATTGTCCAAATTCGATAAGTCAAGGTTCGTATTTAGTTGTTCGATCAATTTTTTTTTAAAAATATTAATTTCATAAAATTGCGGCCATTAAAAAATTCGCTTTTTACCCAAAAATCTGATTCATTTTGTTGAAAAAAATTGTTAAATCAATATTTTTTTTGGTTCACAGACTGACTACGAATCTAAACTTTAAAAAGCTTTTGGATTTTTTTGTTTCACCTTTATAAATCAAAATATTATCCATGTATCAGACTGAAAGGAATTTTTACTTTCCCGAACCACTTCCGAAAGTATTGTGAACGAGACAAAAAATTTTTCGAGATAAAGACGGAAATATCAATTTTGAGCGCCCCTGAGATGATTAAGACCATTGCCAGATGGATGTCTGTCTGTCTGTCTGTCCGTCTGTCTGTATTCTTCCACGGCAGAGGTCACATATTTAATCCGATTGTGCTGAAATTTGGTGGGTTCGGGATATCCGTCGGAAGAACCCATTAGTTTTCATGAATTTGAATCAATTTTGATAAAATGGGCTTTGGTGAAAGCCCTTAAAAAACTCTATTCAGAACAGTCAAAATTATACTAAGACCTGCCAAAAATAAAAAATGTTAAAGTTTTAAATATCTGAAAAAGTATTCGTCTCTGGATACTCGTCGGGAAAGTTTTGAGGCGACACAACCGATTTTTTTTATACTTCATAAGTATCTTAATAAACTACAAAAGTATTGTTATCTGTTTCTACTACCCTAATTTCAGGGCTGTCACACGGGATTTCCCCCTTTATTTAGACTTTGCCTAAAATTTTAAAATCATTAAATATCAAATGTTTTCAGTCGTATCTGAGGATTGTCACAAAACTGTGAATTTTGTGCAATAGTAAATTAACTTTATTTTTGAAAATATCAAAAATTACTTATATATAAAAGGTATTTAAATTCAAAAAACTAGATCTTGTTTTTTCAACTTGTTTCGTTAATATTATTAATATAAAAAGGTCAGGCACATCTCTTCCAAGTGTACGTGGTACTGAACACATCTAAAAACCGACCTCGCCTTTTTTGTATAACGCTGTTTTCGTAAACTAATAAAATAGCTGCCTCGATTCAAAGGCCACAAGGATTTACATAATAAAAAAAAGCCCTCAGAATATTTCCCGAGTTACATAAAGGCTCTATTGATATATTTGTTAATATGAGACCCTGAAGAACGGAACGATCCACAACATAATTCTAAGTTTTTAAACATTTTTATTTAGAAGTTTTATCGTTATGTTTTGAAACCCACCTATACAAAAAAAACATACAATTCATATCAAAAAGTATAACGATAAAGTAAAAGTAAATTCACCAATATTATTGTAGTAAACTTATTATTGAATACTTAGTTTGGAACTTTTGTTTTCTAACCTGTTACGAAGTTACTTAATTACCGATATTCTTTTCATTACTTTCACTTAATATTTAATTAAAATATATCGATTATATTGAACATGGCACTGGATTACAATTAAAATTATGGTAAAGGCAACTTTTCTTCGAATATAAGGTCAAGCGCGATCAGTTAAACATCCGCCTGATAGATGGAAACACTCGCAAAGGCTTTGAAAATGCAGAAAACAGTACCTTATACCACCATTCAATTCGTTCTCAACAGTAGGAGTTTCAATTCAAGTTCGAGCCGAGATCCAGATCCAGCTCCAGTACCAGTAGAGATAGGTCGAGTTGAAGGAGCGAAACTAAGCTTAGTCGAAAGCAAATCAGTGTACCAGTAGTACTGTATAGACCCAACCAGCATATAATTGAGATGACCGGCCGCCGAACTTTCTCAGATCTACACCGACGATCAGTAAGAAATCCGGAAAGTTATAAATCTATTTTCTTCACCGGATTTGGTATTAATAAAGAATTGGTGACGCTGCCCGGTGTAAGTGGCCTTCACACTATAAACGGAAGGTGGCGCCAGAGGCAATCCGTTACCTGCACTAAGGCGTCAAATGACCTCGTGACGACGCATAGAGCGTTACAAACCAAAACTGCACTTTTTATCACTCTCGGTATGTTAGCATCAACTCCTGATAATGCTAACATAGTTAGCGAAACGTACGTAGAGTGTTAAAAAAAAGTGTTATTTAGTGGTGACGATATTGTTCAACGTAGTGTTTTCAATTCTTATCAACTTTTCTATATGACAATTTTTGATATTGACCAAAATATTCACAAATCACATTTTTTAACAAACTTCCTGTACTACTAAAACAAATGTAATATTTGAAGGATATTTTTTTAGGTTTTAGATTATAAGGAACTTTTTATGAAGAATAACTTTTTTTCTTAAAATTCATAATATAAATGTTTTCCAACTAAAGTACATATACATATGTATTTTTTTTATTTCAGAAAGATGAAACTTTACAAGAAGCAGAAACAATTTTGCAACGATGGAAAAATACTGGAAAATAATTTATTTTAACTGTTTTATTAAATAATTGTGTGTATAAATTGGATCGGTGTATAATAATTGTTTTATTTTTTCCAACTAAATGTTTATAAAATTTAATCTCAATAATTCATTGTTAAGTAGATTTTTGTCATTGCTACAACGCTTGTTTTTTGTTTACGCTTACGTATTTCTTCTACGTTTTATTATAATACAGTGTAATTTGTCCAGTCAAAATCGGCCCAAGAATAAATGTTATTTTGACGAAGCTACTGAGCATGAATTTTCTTTACGTATTTATTGAATATTACATTTTAGATACAGAGCAGTTTGATCTGCTAAAATCGGCTCAATAATAATAGAGATAAGTTAGTAGGTACATGATTTTTGCTTACGTATTTTTCCAAGTCACATTTTAAATAAAGTATCATTATTCCTGTTTAGTTGTCCTGAGCTATGAAGGCGGGAATCTTTTATAAACACATCAGTATATGTTCTACGCGTTAGGTAGTAAAGGACTCGTCCCCGATCGCTCTTCATGCAGAGTCAGGGCTATACCTACTAAATTGTCTCAACCATCTTCCTCCATTTTTATCCTGGGACCGCAACTATTTTTCTAACCTTGCTGCTAGAGAAAATACTCCTTTACAGGGTTGCTGTAAAAGAATTTTTATCTGAAATTAAAATATTATTATTACTTAATGTATTTAAATGTATAGGGAGTTTTAGTTTGATACTTATAAGCTTTCTAGAAGGGGAGGATGAGAAATGCAACGTATTTTTCATGGACGGCTCATCTGATTCTATGAGATCGAGGATATCGACCACAAGACCTTTGGCTTCTCGTAATATTCTGAAGTAGGGTTGTAGTAGTTTCTTCTTGAGTTTTCTGTTGAGTGATCTTCTGTTCCTATAAACTGTCCATTTGGTCCTTAGAGTTTCTTGGTCATGGGTGTTGCCGCCAGCTGTTCGTCTCCCAATGTAGTGTCCTTGTATTTCTTTTAATTTAGAGATAATTATTTTAGTAATATTGTGGATTTGTTGGGAGGGAAAGTGCCATTTTAGATATAGGGATTTCCTGATAATTCTCCTATGCTGAAATGGCGTGCATCAGACGAGAAGTCAGAGAGGAGAAGTTGAGAGCTCTGTAAACGATTAAGGGGCGAATCTATGTTTTGTATATATGAACAATTGTTTGAGGATTGTATCTCCAAAATCATCCAATCAGACCTTCGATGAGAGGGGCTCGTCTCCTAACTCTGTCTAGTTTTTTGGACTTCAGTTGCCCAGTTTAGATTGCGCCGGGCTAGATTTGAATGTCTTGACTAGGCAAGGGATGGCTGGGATATCATTCATGTATATGAGGCACATCAACAGGGCCAACACAGAGCTTTGGAGGACTTGCGGAGTGAATGGGAGTGAATGGGTCACATATTGAGTTTCCAACTTTAATATGGATAGATAGATTATTGAGCTTGAATAATGGAATTGATAGTTAGATGTCTGAAAGCTCGCAAATGAGTCCGGCATACCAGACTTAATTTCCTTTTGGACATCGAATAGGACGGCCGATGCACAATGACAGTCACTTGAGGCGATCAGGTTTATATAACCTGGTGCGCTTAGGCCAAATTTCAGGAACCTATCAAAAGCTTCGAAAAAGCTATAGATAACAAATATTCCTGAAAATTTGAGATGGTTCCCAATCAGACTATTGACTGTTCGTTCTGACCCCAAGTCCTCTGCATACTGTTAGGAATATTATACATGACGACCTAAATACATGTTCTTAATTAAACGAAAAAATGGCCCTGTAGACATATTATTCTGCTATTAGAAAGAAAGAAAATTAATTGTATTTGAATAACTTTGGATAAATTATTATGTGTTATTGAAAATAAATATTTGCTAAATCAGTAGAAAGAAATTGATAAAACCTGATTATATTAAGGTTAGACAGTTGGCAGAATAAAATAAAAATATGATCATGCATTTTTGTTCGATCTGTCTATAGGATTAAAATTATTAATTAGAAATGGCCTGTGATATTGGAAATAAAAATATCTTGTTAAAACACGGCCTATTATTCTTTCGATCGAAGCACACAGAAGATATAACGCAGATTGATTTGAAAAGTATTTTGAACTTAAATTATACCAATTCTTTTAAATGATTCTAAGAGAGGAGAAAATATTTAATTCGACTTCTCAAAATGATCAAATTAAATACTAGATATCGGGTAAAGCAAAAAAATGGGGAAGAAAGAATTATTTTATAGTTTATTATAACAAAGAACCTTTTATTAATAACAAAACGCATTTTTTTCAAAGGTATCATACAAGATTGTTACGACTCATAACCAGTGTACAAATATATGACTAAAGTAACAGAGACGCAGTCAGAACAGTGTATATTAAAAACACAATTTTTTTACATTAAGCATTTGGCGTTAAGGTACTATCAATGAAAAATTAGGTTTCCAGGAAATTGAAGAGATATTGATCCCTTCACCGTCTTTATTATCTCCTGTTAAGGTTGATTTTGTCTATACTATTTAAATATCTAGTAAGCTCCGTGAGTACTAACCAGAGCTTTTTCACATGTTCCAACAGTAACCCTTTAACATATCGATACGAGATACTGCATTTGAATTGGAAATCAGTTAGAGTTTTATCAGTCCCCTTTCTAGCTTTGTCGTTTCCCAACACTTCGTTATGCCCAACCTTTTTATGTTCTGCAACCCAGGCCCTAACGAGTGTATGTCTTTGTAATCCTTCAATATTAGTTTGGACTGTACTTCTACACTTTGGTGTCTATCAAAATAACGATTATTTTGCCATTTGATTCAGTCTGAAATACTGTTGCCAGAAACCATAGATTAGATTAGTGATTTTTCCCGAGTTGGCATGGGAAATCCCAGCTTCAGTGCTGTTTTGCATCTTTCTACCTTCTGTTATACTAGACTGATTCGTTTTGTAGTTTCCTATCATCTCTGATTTTAACCCTTTCCAGTATTTTGATGTTTAAAGATTTTATAAATTCATAAATATGTAAAATCTGGTAAGCATTGTGGGACGTTGCCTACGAAGGGTTGATGTTAAACTTAAGGACAAACGGACAACGACAATCGATTCAGCATCGTTAAAAACCCCAAAAGTGATATCAATCTTTGACCTACTTTTACTTTCCTGCAACATATACCATATATAAAGAAGAGAAATATGTTATTTCAATCAACAATGTCATATTGGTTGACTGTAATTTTGTTGCATTTACTAAATATTATTCGTATTTAATAAATTGTGTTATTTGTATGAACCAATATGATTATTTGGATCCAAAATAATTAAACTAAATATATTGTTATTTGAATGAACAAAATTTAAACGGTACATGTCACATGATTGTAAACCTTGTTCACAATTGGTCAATTGGGGAGAAATTAACGATAAATTTAAAACGATCGTAATCCATCGCATCTTCCCAGCTTTGAACATGATGTACCTGATCAGATCAGAAATCAAACCATGTTTGCTTAAGTTTTGTGTTTGTGCTATAACGTGATTCTATATTGGAATTTATGTTTTGAAATTAAAATGTCTGAATATTTAGAGACAATAAAATTAGAAAAATGCCTTTTAATATTTTAAGGTGAGTGCTTCTTTATAATGTTATTTTAGGTTAAGTAAGTTTCATAAGCATTACCAATGCCCTTTTATCTCATTTTTTAGTTTAGAGATGTTTTTATAAACTGTTATTTAACAAACTATAGGTAGGTATACATATTTATTTCCATAACGACTATAAAACTTGTTACATGGCGGGTCTTAGAGTGATTTGGTAGAACACCGCTAATTGACTGTAGGCCGAGCGAGGCATACGTGGATTCTGTAAGATGAGATCGCAAGACAGAAGTAATTCGACGTCGCGAGCACAGAGAATTTCTATATCTAATATAAAAGATAAATGCACCTACCTTTTTCTGACGAACAATCTTCAACTCGAAGGAGGTCGTAGCCACTATTTTTCACATATTTTAGGTTACGGGAGTATAATTATTTTTATTGATTGAAACACGAGATAAATACTAATTAATTTTATTGGCGAGAGATATCTATAGGCATTATCATAAGTTGGTCCAAATTACTAAAGAAACAATTATGAGAATTGAATTGAAAAATGACGTTAATTAATCGCTAAAGAGCAACAGCTACCCAGTTCCCTACTTAAACAACCCGTAACCGTGAAACAACCCAAATTTCAGTTGAAAAACTTACTCTGAATATTAATATCAAACAATTGCTTATTGAAAGAAGAACCGATCCCGAGCGAAGTTGGAAATTAACTAACTCAAATTTGGAAATAACTTTCAAAGTTACAGAAATTAGTGTCATACAGTGTAAGGCTTCCGGATTGGTTAGACCCCCGTAAACTTCCCGGTACCACCCTTAATCTTACTGGAACCTAGAAAATCAGAAATGAGAATATTTTACTAAGCCAACTAAGAAGGGCGTATTCCTTTTTATTACAAATTTGACTTCCAGTAAGGGCTGCCCTCTGGTTAAATTTGAAAGAGTTTGTTGTTTTATATTTTTATATTTTTGAACGAGTAAACTTAATTTCGTGTCAGAAGGTTTTATGTACTACATATGTTGTGAACCCTTTGGCTCTTTCCTTTTGCAGGCCCTTCTGAGAAGGACAGTCTTTGGTCCTATTGATTTATATATCCTGGTAAATATTTCTAAAGTGAATTATTACAATGTATTGAATTTTAAACGAAATAGACTTATTTTTCTGAAGTGGTTGACAATTTATTACTTCCTTTATGTCGAATATAAATTACTAAGATCATGTAAAAATAATAAGCATTGTAAATATTTTAGGGATAAACAGAATGGAAATTTCTTTCATTCAAGAAAACATTTTTTTCGATCAAGAAAATATATTTTTCAATCAATAAAATATTTTCCCCATCCAACAAAACACTTTTTTCATTCAACAAAACATTTTTTTTTATTCAAGAACACATTTTTTTCATTCAACTAAATCATTTATTTGGATATTTAAATAAACTGTATTATTGAAAAAAATAACACGTTTTGTTCGATCTATCCAAATACATATTTATTTGGTTCAAATAAAATTTGGTTAATTCAAATAATCTTTTTTCTCTATGTACTGTAGTTTATATACCCATATATAAAATGTGGAAAATGTCTTCAATACTTTACTCGTGGGAAATGCATGTCATTTCGCTCCTTGTTATACAATATACCATTGTATATTTATATAATTTAAGCATTAAAGAAAACAAATTGAACTTTAGTTTTTTAAGTAATTTTACAGTATATCGTCATTATATAGTCTAAATATCGATGCCGGTTCTGTTAAAATTGCGCAAGGTTAAACATTGCGATCTAAATAGCAATTATATACATTTATCGTGACCTCACATTTTGTAGATCATACTTAACGTTTAGTTTACCTATTTGCAGCGCTCTTATATTTAGAAGGTATTTTACTTCCCACAATATTAATTGTCGCTGGGACGTTGTTTTATGTCGGGTTAAAAGTTGAATAGGTTATCGCAATTTTAATAAGTACCTAAATAATTTTTACTTACATATTACATATTGAAATTAAAATCTATTTATCTCAGTAACTAAGGAAATATAAGTAGTTGTACAATAATCATTTTGGATTTTTTTTTAAAGCTAGTGAATATTAATGTGATATATAAAAAAGTGATAAATATGAAAGTTTGTATTATCTTTAAGAAAATATATTTAATATAAAATGCGTACCAGTATCTCATTTTTACAAAAAATCTCAAAGTTGGTTAAAATGTCTGAGATTGATAAAAAATTCGTTTTACCACAACGATATTCCGGAGCTGAACCCAGTGTATGGTGAGTATTATTTATTAATATAATTAAAATTACTTAAATTTTCTTCTATACCTTTCTATATGCTATAAAAGGTGTTCTTCAAGGCGCAGTATTGGGTCCCTTCCTATTTCTATTACATTTCTATTAAGCATGACATTTAATAATAAAATTATAGTTTGAGGCAATTTTTGTCAATTTAATCAGAAATATTAACGTTTAAACGGGAAATTCGGTTCATTCGCATTATGCTGTAAAATTTTTAATAATTAATAAATTGAAATTTAGAACTCGTTTATTTAATGAATTAATTTTTGAGAATAAAGACGTAAATCCTGTAAATTGTTTTAAAAAAATCTGATGTGGCCAGCACATGACCTCTCGCCATTTTTGAATCAAAAATTTACAGGTTGACACAAAAAAGTATGAAAAAAAATTATATATTTGTAATTCTGGCAACAATGGCAAAAGTTTCGAAAATTTTAATGAGATGAAAATAAACTATAGGGTATACAAAATATATGTGTAAAACTTTATTGCCGTTTTGTATAATAATGGCGTCATCACCCATAGCAACTGCCACTTCCGGTTGTGCGATTGGCACCAAAATCTAATCAGATCTAATCTAGGGTATTAGAATCCTGTATGCAAAATTTCAAATTTTTTTATTCAGTAGTTTTTGAGTTATCGTTACTACAACATCCATCCAAACACACACACACACACTAACACACACACACTAACACACACACACACACACACACTAACACACACACACACACACACAGACATCATCGCGAAAATATTAAAATCGTATTCTAGGGACCCCAAAACGTGTTTATCAATTGAAAACTCACTACCCAATTTTTAGCATGATTCCTATACCTCTCTTATCTGAAGGGCGAGAGGTAAAAACATAAAATTCTTATACCAGATAAATATTTCAAAATGGAAAACGCTGTTTTGAAAATTATTTTAATTTGAAAGTACAAAAATTATTATTTGTTAGATCTTTACAATGCAATGGTTAGATAGAAAATGATAATCAGGGTTGCCAACTAGCCTTTGCCGATTTACTCTTAAAACTTTTCTGGATTACTCATAAATTACTCACAACTTCAAAATATCAATATCAAGACAGTATTTTTGGAAATCGTATCAAGGGCGTAGATAACTTTTTTTCTTATAGGAGGTAATCAAACTTTTAGACAAACATGTTTGTATACCTGTTCTAATTTTAAATATCATAAATACTAATATGCAAAATACAAAAGGGACTATAGCCAACATAATACTTTCCCCTAATATATACCAGTAGTAATCCATTCCCACTCATTGTGATTTTTAGTAGTTTTTACCTCTCGCCCTTCAGATAAGAGAGGTATAGGAATCATGCTAAAAATTGGGTAGTGAGTTTTCAATGGATAAACACGTTTTCGGGTCCCTAGAATACGATTTTAATATTTTCGCGATGATGTCTGTGTGTGTGTGTTAGTGTGTGTGTGTGTGTTAGTGTGTGTGTGTGTGTGTTAGTGTGTGTGTGTGGACTTTTGAGACCTTACGAGGACAATTTCCGAAAAACCCTTATGGTTGTGAGGACCGTTTTTCTTATTGGGACATCAAGCCGGTCTTCATAAGAAATTAACCTGATTTTTGTAATCTACGTCGTTTTTGGTCTCAAATGGTACCTATAACATTAATAAAATATTTGGTCCCCATAAGTAATGTGTCAGGTGGATGAGGTTCTTATAACATACCTGAAGGGGGCGCCGTCATCTATACACTTTGTGTGTATTTGGCAATGATATTGCATTGGTTGTAAAGACCATGTATTCATAATGTGTTTAATTTTTGCTTAGATTTTTACATCACATACTGTTGATCTCATTGTCTTCAACGATCAATATTGGTGTGTACGAAATTAGCCTCCATTTTTCGAATTTTGATATTTTGAATGTTGTTAAAATTATTGCTAGCCCTCCATTATTTTGTTTCGTAAATTTTTTTGTTGTATCAGATTCTTTCAGTTGTTCTTAACATTGTTTCAAATTTTTGTATTTCAAAAAAAATATTTCAAGCTCATAATCAATTAAAACCTTTTAAAGCTAGCTCGCCATTATTTTTTTTTCCAAATTTTTTTTGGTGTACTAGAATGCTTTAGTTGTTCTTAAGAGAAATTGCTTCGTGCACCGTATCTCAGAAATTTCACCACAAATTTTTAAGCGACCGAGGCGATTCACGAAAACGGTGACCGGACACTTCCCCACTAGAATAATCCCCACATGATAATTCTCCACAGAAAATTACCCACAAGTAGAAATACCCACACGAAATTTGCCAACATAGAAATTTGCTTACACAGATAATTCCTCACAATAGATTTGCTCACAATGATATTTGCTCACAATGATATTTGCTCACAGTGAAAATTTATTGGTAATTATTCAATAGTTATTGAGTTTAAATAAAAAATAATTAATTGATAATTATAATCTTCTGATGAAATTTGTGTTGATCGGTGTATATCGATTAAGCATAACTTAATAATTAGGCAACGAAAGGATTAAAATAATACAATTTCATAAATAATACAATTTCATAAATAGAATTCCCACAATGAATTTCCACAATGTAATTATTAAAATATGTTTAATATTTTATTGTACTCATTCAAATATATTTGTAATTTTTAAACAAATTAAAGTGTCCGAACGCATACATATAAGTATATAAAATTTGTGCTCATTTTGAAAAAAGAAATGGAAATATAAGAAACGTTTAGTAGAAATTTAATTAAACTTTGTAAAAAAAATATCTCTATAATTGCTTTTGTATAAACTCAATAACTGTTGAATAATTACCAATAAATTTTCTCTGTGAGGAAATATCATTGTGAGCAAATTTATTGTGAGGAATTATTCATGTGAGCAAATTTCTCTGTGGGCAAATTTCGTGTGGGCGTTTCTACTTGTGGGAAATTGTCTGTAGGGAATTATCATGTGCGGATTATTCTAGTGGGCAACTGTCATGGAACCCACGAAAACATTTTATTTAACAGCCCTTCAACCGCGGCGTTTTGTGTTGACTTTTAAAATACGGACTCAAGAAATTTTCAAGCCCAGTATTGTTGAGATTATTTTTAGTGCCGTTAGTTTTGTGGTGTTATTTGTGGATTTTTTAAAAATTTTCTTTTTATTGGAAAGTATGGGGCTAAGGAGTAAACGATATTTTCTTAAGAAGAGAAAGAAGAATATAAATGACGAATAAAAATCGAATAATTTTCAATTTTTTGTGGCATACTGTATACAACTTGCAAGAATTTTCATTTTTGAGACATACTGTATACATTTGACAATACTTTTTTTGGGACGTAGTATAGGTAAAAACATTAAAAGATTTTTGAAGGGGAAAAATCTTAACGATAAATAATATATACCTACTATTTAGAAAATGTATTCCCTAAAAAACTCAACTTCAGACACACTGTGTAGATCATACAAGACTTTTTATTTTTAGGACCTGCTGTATATAAGAATTTTCATTTTTATACTATACTGTATACAACTTATATTTTCATTTTTGGGACATACTGTATATATCCTACAAGAATTTTTATTTTTGGGACATGCTGTTATAAGAATTTTCATTTTTGTGGCATACTGTATACAACTTACCAGGATTTTCATTTTTGGGACATACTGTATACATCTTACACAAATTGTTATTTTTGGGAGATGCTGTTGTAAGAATTTTCATTTTTGTATACAACTTACAATAATTTTCATTTTTGGGACATACTATATACATCTTACAAGAATTTTTATTTTTGGGACATGCTGTTATAAGAATTTGAATTTTGTGGCATACTGTATACAACTTACAAGAATTTTCATTTTTGGGACATACTGTAGGTATATATCTTACAAGAAGTCTTTTTTGGGACATTTACTGGTATAAACTAAGAGATTTTCTGAAAAGGAAAAATATTTTAAAGGCAAATATTATATACCAACTATTTAGAAAAAGTATTCCTAAAAAACCCAGCTTGAGACATACCGTATACAGTTTACAAGAATTTTATTTTTGGGACACACTGTATACATTTCAAAAACTACAAATAATTCTAAAAATTACTTCATTTGGTTTGAATTAAAATTTGCTATTTCATTTAACTCTTGGAGTCCGACCTTGTTCTTTAAATACCGTCCCCGACAAACCGATCGAAACCGAGACTCAACGAACCTCGGCCAACGAAAGAATTGCATTTTAAGTAGTTGGGACAATATTTGTCTTATTTATAATTATTTTAGGAACAGAACGATATCTAGTATTTTAATGATTAGAAGCTAATATCGAATTGAATATTTAATTTGTTTCTTGTATTATATCAAGGAAAGATGAATCTGCAGATTGCTCGAATTCTTTTTTTTTAATAATACATTTTTAATACAGTAATTGTAAGGAAAAGTTTTATTATTTTTAATAATTTCACCAAAGTTTACATTTTTTCTAGGCGGAATGGTCGGTTTTTAAAAAAAAAATTCGACGAAATTGTATATTAATCCTTTTTCTTTGTTAAAAAACAAAAAGTGGTGAAATTTATTCAGTATTGTGTTCTCTATCACTAAAACCAAATGCATGAAATTTAAACGTTTTGACGGTGTTGGAGCGCGAAGAAATTGCTCTTAAAATTATTTCAAATTTTCGTGTTAAAAAAAAACCATTTAAAGCTCTAAAAAAGTAAGCAAAGGACAAAATAAAAAGTGTCTGCGAAAAGATTTTAATAAAACCAGTAATATGTATTTATATTAGTCAATAAAAAGTTTTCTTTTCCTTTATTTGAAATTTTGTATATCAGTCTTACCTTAAAATTTTTGACAATTTGATAAATCCATATGATAAAAAAATAGTTAACCAATACAAATGAGGATCGTGATCAATTTTTTTTTCCTTACACGTACCTAATTAATACGATTATATCACTCATAATATAATAATGTCCTATATTGTTACTTGATTAATAATCGATAATCATTCACCATATACTGAGTAATAACTGATAATCACACTTAGGTACTTTTAATACTGTTATCTTTGTCATTGCTTTTGTACTGTAAATGTAAATTATGGAGCTGTCAAATTTTTAAAATGCCATTAATTCGTGATATAATCTATTGAATACAACTCGTGGTATCGTGTCTATTGATAATCCTATAAGTTAATGCACTCAACGTGTTGCCAAATTATAATTCCACTCGTCCTGCGGACTCGTGAAATTAATATTTGACAACACGTTTCGTGAAATTACTTATGGGATTATCGATAATCAAGATGCCACTCGTTGTATTATATATGATAATATTTTCCTTAGGATTAAAACTATAAGGAACAATATTCAAAATAATGGAATAATCTGATAGAAATGGAGCAATGCTAAGAACAACTAGTAAAACAATCTTGTAATATAAATAAAAAATTATGGGGGTCAGCTCTAAATGGTTTTAATTGATTTTGGGCTTGAAATATGTTTTTAAGATATAAAAATTTAGAACAATACTAAGGACAACTAGAACAAAAAAAAATCAGTTGTGTCGCCCCAAAACTTTCCCGACGAGTATCCGAATACTTTTTCAGATATTAATTGTTAAAGTTTCAAAATTTGACATTTTTTTATTTTTGACAGGTGGTACTTATTGAAATAATTTTGACTGTTCTGAATAGAGTTTTTCAAGGGCTTTCAAATGATCTACTGCAAGTCAAATTCCCTGACATATTGCATCTGTTATTTTTTGATAGTGACACTTACGCTTGACAGATGTCATACAAAACTAACGGATTCTTCAGACAGGTAACCCAAACCCATATACCAAATATCAGCTCAATCAGATTAAACGTGTGATCGTGGAAGAATACAAGATAGACATACAGACAGACAGACAGACTTCCATCTGAAAATGGTCTTAATCATCTCAGGTCACTTTAAAACGGATATTTCCATCTTTATCTCGACAATTTTTTTCAGCTCGTTCACAATACTTTCCCTTCTCAGAGGTGGGTCGGGAAAGTAAAATTTCAAAAAAAAATAAGGGGCTAGCTCTAAAAGGTTTTAATTAATTTTGAGCTAGAAATAAATTTTTTAAGGCATGGAAATTTGGAACGTTGTTAAAAATAACTAGAAAAATCTAGAACAAAAAAAACTTTGAAAAAAAATAAGTTGGGGCTATACTGAGAGATCACTTTAAGAATTCGGAACTGTTATGATCTATGAAGGTAGTATTGACTAACTAAAGAAATTTTTGTCTATTAGAGGCCTATATTGCTTTTCTTTTTCTGAGATGCAAATTCTGCGGTCCCAGTAAAAGCTTTTATCTCCGATAAATGTGTGAACGCATATATATCCATTTGTCTTTTTCTACCTTTTCAAAAGGAATAAACATTTTTGTATTTTTATGTAGTTATAATCTCTTTCCTGCATTAAAGAGTGTCCAGCTGATCATTGTAGATTTGTAAGTGGTCGCTTAATATCTCTGCAACCGTTTAACTTAGAAAATCTATATTTGGTACATTATTTATGATTTATGCGCTTCATAAGTCTTAAATTGGGGGTGAATAATAATTAATTAAATCATTTTAAGGAGTTGTTTGGGGGTAACCCACCCTTATTACCATTAAGAGCTTTTTCGTCCATTTTAAAACTTTTTTTACTCTTTTATTTTTAGAAATACTAAATATTTTTCGAAAAATGTCAATACAAAAATAACTCGAAACTTTAGTTGACCATGCATTTGTCAATTAAATTTAACAACCAGCAAATAATTTTTGATAAAATCGATTTAAATGTGAAAACATAATAACAAAAATTAAGCAAACATATTTCAACAAATTTCTTTAAAGAATTTTGTCGAAAATGATTTCCATTCTCTCATTTTGGGTTGCCATTATTGGTAATGGATCATTAGTTCATGCATAATGGAACACCACCTCATTTTAGTCATACCGTTAGAGACTTTTTAAATTTCCAGTACCCAAATAAAAGCGATTAAATAATATACGAAATAGTTAAGTTAAACGGTTGCAGGGTTATTAATTTTTTTTTCGAAATTTATCTCCCTACTTTTGGTCTCCGTAACTCCTTAAGGGTACAACTTGGTATAGAGGTAAGTTGCGTTAAAACCTCATATTTTGGGGTTCCCAACATGTACCTATTCTGTGTCGGTACTTAAGCCAAATACACCGTTATTGATAAATTGGTGTTGTTCATTTGGTCGCAGTGGTCAATTTTGTCAAGGGGTTTCCGTAATCCTACCGGTCTTTTGGCTTCAAAGTTTTAAACTGAAGTGGGCCTTTTTCGCACAGTTCTTATCAACTATAAAGTAACTAATCCTTTTTAGGGTTTCGTACCCCAAAGCGTCGAAACGGAATCCTAGTGCTCTCACTCGCTTGTCCGTCCGTCCGTTTATCACACCGGTCTAGCAGCTAAACCGTTGGAGCTAGAGTCTTCAAATTTTCACAGTATATGCGTCTTGTTGACCCAAAGCCATAGAAATTATAAAAAATATTTTTAAATGTTTTCAAGGGGGGCTCCCATACAGCCAAAGTGGGGCGCAAAATTTGGCTACCCCATCAAGTGAGGTATCGTTGTTTAGAGCTCATTCAGTAGATGTTTCAAAAAATTTGAAAAACGTAGGCATGAGAAGCCGCCAAAGTCAGCATATTTTACAAAATTTTGTTCCGAAGTATTTTTAACTTTCCATTGACCTATCAACTTTAAATTGATAATGTTTATTGTTATGTATATTTTACCAACAAATACCAATATATTACTAAATATAATTTTTTCATTAACATTCCCGCATTTTTAGGGTTCCGTACCTTTGTATTTATGCCAATTGTGATATTCGATATTTTATTATTTTTATGTGTGCTCTTATTAGTTCGATTAAAATCCATAAAAGTCCTTATATAATCCTGCCTCTGCATAGCTGCCTCATAGGCATTCGGTACGGAACCCTAAATGTGACCGATTTGTTCAAAGTAATATTTAAAAAAAAATAATAGGAATAACTTCACTGATTTTTTTAATTTTTTTTTCTGAAATAAATATCCTGCATTTGATTTGTATGGTGAAGATTTTTTTCTCCAAATAAATAATCTTCGTTTGATTGGTATAGTAAAGAATTTTTTTTCTCCAAATAAAAAACCATGATTTGACAACAATGTTATTTAAACTATACCTAAAACACATTAAAAAAACTCATAATTAATAGAAAAGAATATGAAAAATCACAAGAAATTTAATAGTAGAAAAATACAACACTAAGAAATATATAAAATAACGAATAAAAATTATATTATATTTTTATAATGATACAAAACTGCTTTAATAAATTGACACCTTGAAAGTGTGTTATTTCTGTATTGTTTTATTAAATTCGTTAAATACACATGTCGTTTTTTATAATTCGAGTTTTTTATTTTGCTAGGTATATATGCACTTTTTAATTTCACATATATATTTAACTAAATATCGAGAATAACGTAGATAAATTTAAATAACATAGATACATTTGAATATAATCGATTAAGAGAATTAATAAATAAGACAACCCTATTCATAAAACCAATAATTTGACAATAATTTTATTTAAACTGTATCTAGGAATTAACCCACAATTCAAGAGATTACAAAAATATTATATAAAATTTAAATAATCCTACTTTATTTTCCTAGAACCCTTAATACCGCTCTCGTGTCCAGAAAGGCTACATCTTTAGAAGAACAAAAGATTAAATTCGGTTAAAACTGACCGTTGTGCCAAAAAGGGCTCCACCCTAATAAATATATAGAAAAGAATAAAAGAAATAAAAGCAGTAAAACAATTCAAAGCTTAAATTCACAATTAAAATTATTTATTTATTTTGTAATGGACTGATTCAGTGATTTTTTTTTATATTTTTATTTTATAATGTTGGCCTACCATAACACATTGCACCGTGTCCAGCACTTCTGAGACCGATCCTGCGGCTGTAATTAATTCTTAAAATTTTAAAATTGGGGCTATAGTGGCTTGTGACGTAGCCCAATTGAAACGGATTATATTTGGCTATGTTGTCATATCGATTAAATTGGCAACTCTCGTTCTCATTTGTTATGATTAAAAGAAGGAAAGAAGTATGTCAAATTTGTCTACAAACGAACAAAGCTAGAATCTTGGCAATGCTGTAGAAAGTAAAACGTTAATTATTGGTCAGGAAGCAGCGCCAATTTTAAAATATATTAATTGTTTTTTATTAATTTTTATTAATTAATGAATATTATAAAAACAATGAAAATCAACATAAGCAACTATGATTTTTAAGCTATTCATTCATTAATATAAAAATAATAAATTCGTTCCTACTGGATAAGTTCATTGACATTTTGTTACATATATTATGTAAGTTAATTGATTTGTTATATTTAATTACTATTCGTTTTTATTTAAAGATTTTTTATTTCTAGTTAATTTTATAATTTGTACTTTTTTTACTAATTTCCCCTATAAACAATGTATATATCTTTGGTATATTAATAAATCTATCTTTTCTAGATAAAACTTTCTTATTATGTTATGGCTATAAGCACCTTGAATAGGCAGATTCTACATTTTTTTTATTTTTTTTATTTAAAATACGATCAAAAAAAATTGAGCGCAAAATATTAATATTTACGTCCGCTGTAAGCATTTTAAAATTAAGGATCGGTGAGAGGCTGGAAAACGTACCGCACGAGACTAGACCGTGTGACGTTAGTAGCCATTAACGCTTCGCCCCTTGCCCGCTGCTGCGCTGTATTCACGATACAAACACAAAAATGAGCGCAAAATATTAATATTTAAGTCCGCTGTAAAATTTAGTAGATTTTTAGATTTTAATTTAAAACTATATTTTATCGCTATCTATCTATGGTATATTTAAGACGAGTGTCTTATTGCAATAAAAATATTTTGTATCATCCAAATATGACACGTGATTCGCTTAAATAATAAGTAATACACAGGCTAGTTTAGGTAGACTTCTTTTAATAAAAATAATACCTTTTTTTGCTTTTTATCGTTATATTTTACTTTTCAACGTTATTAAATATTTGTTTTAAAGTTTTTTTAATACACAGGCTAGGTTTGGTAGTCAAGACTTCTTTTAATAAAAAAATACATATCCCCGGGTAGGTAAAAAGTATGTACAAAATATTTTTACTGCGATGAGACAGTCGTAATTTTGGGAGTTTATTATTGAAATGTTGGTAGAATACGGTTTATTGAAAAATATTTAATAAGGTTGAAAAGCAAAATATAACGATAAAAAGCAAAAAAAAAGATTTGCTGTGTGCGGGATTCGATCCCGGACCTATTGCACCAGTAACCAGCACTATTCCACCCTGCTACTAGAGCCCATACTTACGTTTGTTCAAACAACTTATTTAAGCGAATCACGTGTGACGTTTGGATGATACAAAATATTTTTTTTGCAATGATACACTCGTCTTAAATATACCATAGATAGATAGCTATAAAATATAGTTTTAAATTCAAATCTGAAAAATCTACTGAATTTTACAGATGAACTAAATATTAACATTTTGTGCTCAATTTAATAAAAAAATATATTGATTCTACCAAACACCCTCATTTTTTTTAAAAATCTACTAATTAAGTGGGAAATTTACCAAAAACTGCGGACGTAAATTTTAATGTTTTGGGCTCAAATTTTTTTGATCGTTTTTAAATAACAAAATCTCTCGATTTCAGTTAAAAACAAAAATGTCGCACCTGCCTATTATTATAATTCTTATGGGAACAAATACACACTAAAAAATAAACTGTCTGAGTATACCGTTCATATACGGACCGTGCAATAATACAATACTTTTGGGAAAAATACACACAAAAAATAGTATCTACGCACACGGTCCCTATGAGGACCATGTAAGAATATAATACTTTGAGGTACCAAACACGTACATAAATAATCAGATCTAATATTATTTAAAGAACCTTGTACAAAATTTAAACCAGATTAATTAAATTTCGTTAGTCGGAGTTTAAAAAACAAATTTTCCTACGATCACTATCCAAAGTAGGCTTTTGCACACTCAAATCTAACCGCAAAGTTGATGTTTTCCGTGATCTGTCATAATTTGACATTATTGTCGCTCTAGCGCGTACTTTTCCGCTCGCCTGTTTTTATTTACAATAAACTAAAGAAAGGTAGTAAATAATAGGTATATTAAAACAAAATGTAGAGCAGTCTGAATATTTTAGTTGAAATATTAATATTTAAAGATATTTCGAACGAAATTAAACTTTATTTTATAAAATTTATCTAGTATAAATATAACAGTCAGAAGGTACACCTAGATACACCTAGGTACACCGATATGCAATAGTGATTGCATATTTAAGTGCCTACTTACTATTTTGTGCAAATAGTAGACTATGAAATTAATGAAACGTCAATATTTCATTTTTAGTTTATGAAAAAGCTATTTGAAAAATGGAGAGTGAGAGTGAATGTGAATTTTCAAGTACACCTCCAGATGTAGCAGATTTTGCTAAAAATATTTCTCTGAATCTTCTGCCGACTAAATCCAGAGATAAATATGAAAAACAATACAATATTTTTTCATGTTTTTTTTTTTTAAATTATTTGTCTAAAAATAATGTGATCGTAGAAAAAATCTTGTGTGCAATTCGAGCAGAAAGTGCTTTGCCGCTTTCGGCAGATTGCCCGCGCTCCGCTACGCGTCGCGCGGACAACTCTCTGCCTCAAGCGGCAAAGTATCACTTTCCGCTCTTAATACACAAATAGCTATTATGCTCTCCGCGTCAAAAAGCACGTTTTGAAGTTATTTAAAGAACTCCAGTTCCCTTAGCAAGCAATTTTCGATAAGGTGATTTAAGTCAAATCGACATAAAATTTGCTCTAGATTTTGCACTTTTCTTTGAAAAGCATTTCTGGACACAACCTACATAATCACGCTGTGGACGCATTTAAGTCAGTTACTCAAATCAAAAATTTGAACAAATTTGAATATTTTTAAAACATAAAATGCTAGTAGTGAAAAAAATGCTATATATCAGCCTTGGTAGAAAATTGTGTTCCACTAAAGACCTCGAAACTCCGAGAAACGGAGTTGGCGCATAATTACTATTGAAAGTTAAAAATGTCACTGTGAAATTAGCCATCCATTATTTAATAAAAACGTTAAAAATATAGACCATAGAATAAGAGTCATATTTTTGCCATGTTAAATTAAATAAAATCAGAAAAGATTAAATATTTATTCAAATTGGCTGTCAGTATAAAAACGTTATATAGGAGATGCAAGTTAATTAGGTCCTCATAACAAGAAATCTTCAAGTCCTAATACGTATGGACTTGTGTGGAGACCTCATAGGATATGTTACATAACTATTGTGTGTATGTTTTATGTACATATATCTTACGAAATATGGAGTGTATATTAAAATTAGTTTAACTGACGCTTACTTGATTGCAATGGAAAAGATTCTAATATTAATTAAGCTTCTAATAACTTTCGAAATGGTGGTCCTCGTAACGCAGATGTAGAACCGGAAATCGGGCTCGATCGGGCCCGGTCCTCGTATTAGTACAAAAGTCCGTATAGGTGTGTGTGTGTGTGTGTGTGTGTGTGTGTGTTAGTGTGTGTGTGTGTGTTTGGATGGATGTTGTAGTAACGATAACTCAAAAACTACTGAATAAAAAATTTGAAATTTTGCATACAGAATTCTGATACCCTAGATTAGATCTGATTAGATTTTGGTGCCAATCGGACAACCGGAAGTGGCAGTTGCTATGGGTGATGACGCCATTATTATACAAAACGGCAATAAAGTTTTACATATATATTTTGTATTCCCTATAGTTTATTTTCATCTCATTCAAATTTTCGAAACTTTTGCCATTGTTGCCAGATTTACAAAAAAATAATTTTTTTTCATTCTTTTTTTGTGTCAACCTGTAAATTTTTGATTCAAAAATGGCGAGAGGTCATGTGCTGGCCACATCAGATTTTTTATTTGAATTTTCAATGGTGTCCATTTTTACATTACATATATTTTATTTCTTCTTTTCGTGATATTTTTTGCTAGCCCTTGAATCACATGGTATATTAAATTATGAATTTATTATTTTTATTAATACCACAATTTCCTTGTTGAATTTTATTTTAAAATTGTGACTGTGCAATTTTGCCAATCATAAAAGGTTGATGCTGCTTGGCTTGGTTAAGTGTTGCTGTAGGAAAAAAAGCCCAAAAAGTTCAAAATCAAAACGAGTGTCTCTGCGCCTTCGCTATTAAAAAAAATCTGATGTGGCCAGCCAATAGGTCATTTGCTAGTTTATGAGAATGATTTCCAGTGGTTAGTATGCTGGTTAAGCATACACTGTTTTATTTTCTGATGAACCAGTACATATGAAATTCTACATACTTATTAGTATCACATAAACGTGTTGTCTGTTTCCTTTTTTGTAAAGTCATCAGCTTTTTCATTGCTTTCTATCTCACTATACCATGGTATCCAAATTATAGTCAATTGTTTTTCCTTGCCAAGGTACTAAGTGATTGTAAGCAGTTCCATACAAGTTTGGAATTGTATTGGCGTAATTCCAGTGCTTTTATCGCTGCTTGAATATCCGAGGTAATATAGATGGATTTAATTTTGTATTACATGCCTATATTCTCCGCTACATAGACTACAACATTTGGTTTTCAAGCCATTGATTCCTTGCGTATGCGAGGCTCCCCTTTTTCCTAGTATTGTCTATTACTTAAGTAGGCAGAAAATGGTTTTTCGAAATGGTACTTTGGGGCCATTCTATCACCGGTCATCTGAAGGATTGGAATATCAGCCAAGCTAACAATCCTCTCATGTATGTTACAATAATTTCCTCAGATTCTCGTACATTTAAGACGGTATTATGCCAATCTCGATTATCCGTTGGTGAGGATGTCTGACAGATGAAGATTTATAGACTTGCAAGATTTGATTTTTTGTATAGATAGTTTTGTAATAATTTCTGTTCACACTGATGAGGTACTAAGTATTTGGATCTTGATCTTGATCTACTTTCCTTTAAGTTTTTTTTAAACCACTATTTTCTTGTTTATTCCAAAAATCTTGATATTAATCGTTTTGTCAGTACTTTGTTGTTTTTGTGTATTAAAACAACTTCATTAAATTTTCATCAATATTTCAAAAGTATTAACATACTTTTTTCTGACTTTCTTCTAATTACAATTTTAGTTCCAGATATTTACTTTGGACTTTTTGATTGAATTAGTCCACTCCTTCATAAATAGGCAACAATCAAGTTTTATTTTGTTGAATTCCGTTTTATTGTTTAAGATTTTATCATAAATGTATTTTACTGTTATATTTTTAATATCATCTATCATATTACTTTATTTTAGTTATTTTTCTTTTTACAGGGCGCCTCAATAAAAAGATCTGTTATATTTTTTAAAATGAAACATCCCTGAATTTTTTACATATTTAGGTTCATCCTGAAAAGCTAATTTCTAAAAAATATCACACCAATAATGTAAACTAAATATTTCTTAACTTTTTGATTTATAAAATGTATACAGGGTGATCAAAATGCGATTTTTTAATTGTCTATAACTATTTATTTTGCATTAAAAGTGTAAAAGGCTTTTAAAATCAGCTTCTCAGGACCAGAGCGTAGATATGGGTCATAAACGAGGTAATTACCTTCCCCCCAGGATACCAAACCAAAAAAATAGCACAAATAGAAGAAATATAAAATGGACGCAATAGAAAATATACGTAAAAACATTAAAAATCTTCAGATCTGGATGGGAAATGGAATAGGAATGGATTAATAGTAGTAATTCTATCGGGAACATATTGTATTGGTATTATGATTTAATTGAAGAAAATGGGTAAAAAAATTGATACCCAAAAGTTTTTAGTACCAAAATGTAAATAACATTCTCTTCTTAACGTCAAAAAAATATTTTTCAATTTAATGAACAAAATCTAGCTAAAATTAACTAAACAAAATGTATTAGAATGATTGAAGGAAGGCCCCTAATGTGCATCTGAAATGATATTATATTGAGCTAGGCTAAAAACATAAAAAAATCTTTTTTTGCGTAGGAGGCTATGATTTTAAATCTGAGTATAATTTTTAATATCTAAACAACTTTCCTAAATACATTTTTTTCGATATTTTCAAAAATAATGGTACTTTACTCTTAGTCAAAATTCGCATTTTTTGCTCGCCCCTGTATACCATTTAAAAAATTGAAAATTTGACGCTCGCAATAGCAGTTTTACCAACTTTTATCAAGAATAAAATTTTCTGTCAAATGAATAATACAAATTTTTCCCATATGATGCAGACTTTTTGAGTCGCACTGTATATACGCTCTTGTCTGAAGACGAACATAGAAATTTAAAAAAATACATAAAACAATATACATATGGTGCAGATCTTTTATTTATAAATAAAAATAATTGTACTCATATAGGCCCTGTAGTAAACATTTTTTTATAGAATCTTACCGTTTTTCATATAAAGACCGACGTGACGCATATATTTCTTTTTAGGGTTTTAAATAGAGATTAACAAAATATATAATTATTTTTAAACATTTTTTTAAATGTACAGGTTGGTGTATTTATTTCGACATTTGAAGCACAAAATTAATCTGTTCTTTCCATATAAATATGACATGTTATATAATAGTACTAAACGTTTTTTATTAGCTATACTTATTTTATAGATTGGGTTTACTTATTATTTTTAGTTTTCTTGTTATTGTTTCAGCTTATAAGTACAACTAAATTAAACTTAGTATCATTCAAGTTACCAAAACAGTATAATTTTAACACTCTGTAGAGGCTAAACAAGTCATAACAAAAAAATTTAAAATTCACAATTTTTTTACTTTTATTAACACAAACAACATGTAAAATTTTCATTAACTTCAATCGAAGACAAATTTCTTAATATTTCATAGAGTCATAATCCTACAGTCATAGTAATATTGTCATTTTCATATCGGCATATTGTTAGATATATAATTAAAATTTAAAATTTTGAACACAATTTTCTCCATGTTCTTTAATAGGTAGGATACTGGTTAATCAGGCTTACCTATTAAAATTGTGAAATACTCCAAACTTATTCTTAACTCCACAAGTATTTTCATTTTATTTAACTTGGTAAATATTGGTTGATAATTCAAATAATTGTAAATTTTAGTTACGAAACTTGATATTTATATATATAAAATAATTGTTTTCGGTTTTAGATTGCGAAATTGGTCTTTTGTGTGACGAAGATACAAAAGCATTTCGCAATCATAAGTAAAATACAGATTTTCTGTTTAATGTTATGCATCCATTATGATATGTTATTTAATATTACACAAGCGGTAATTAAGATATGAAACTAATGGTTATAAAAAAAGTTGATATATTATAAAAAGTTAAGACTGTTAGATTTGTATTAAAATATTATATTATGCAATGATAGCCATTAATACAGGAGCATATTGTAGGATACTAAACGAGCTGCAAGCGAGTTTCGTATATAACATGCGAGTGTATTCATGGCCATTACATGATAGTTACATACGCTATTTTTTCTACTTCCATTAATAAACGAAATACATATTTATTTTAAGACTTTCATATGTTGATTATCTTAAATCAAAAGGAACATTTTTATAATAATGAAAAGAAATACTTTTTACTTACTTAATCCATATTGCCCATCTACCATTACGGGTGTAAGTCTAAACACTTTTTTCACAATATATATTAATTAGTAACCTATTTAGAATACATTAATAAATTAACCTTTTTTCTTATCGATTTTAAACAATTTAAACTATTTTGACAGCTGTCAAAATATTTATCAACTTTGCTAAAAAAAGAACTCGATTCTATTCGCTGAAAAATTTGTACTATTAAAATAACCGACTACTTTGCTAAAAATAATTCGATTCTATTGGCTGAAAGAGCTGTAACGTAATGAAACTGGAATTAGTCTTTTAATTAGCTTATTATAAAATGGATACGGCCAACTTGCGCCCGACCAGCTGCCCCCTCTCATTAACTCAGCCGGTTTGCGCCCAAAATACTAAAGGTACCTGACAGTCGACCGATAAGCGCCTGTAATAAATAACACAGACCCACAAAAAAACAAGTTCATATACAAGAGAGTGACATATGTATTCCCATGTATTTTTCGACGCTGAATCCGATTCCGAGCTCAGAATTGGGCCTACACGTCTGGAATTGGCCCCAGAGGCCGAAAATGGCCTGAAATGCGGTTCCCAGGATAAGGCGAAGGCGACGCTGAATTTTGGAGCTAAAGCCGGATTTGTGCTCGAAAAGTTTATGGCCATCTGAAATTCCGGGTTTGGATCCGGGAAAATGACCCCTTGGGGCGGGAAAATCCTGTTTTGGACGTCCCGGTCATGACTGTGGTATTTTCATGGACTTTCCAATTCTGGAGCTGAGACTGGGTGTGAAAAATGTTTGATCAGCTGAAATTCCCAGTTTGGGTCAGGGAAAATGGCCCATTGGGGCCGGAAAATCATATTTCGGACGTTCCAATCGCAAAAGTGGGATTTTTGTGTACTAATTCCTGATGTAGCTTAGACTGTGCTTGACAGGTTTATGGCCATGTGAAATTCCCTGTTCGGGTCCCTCAGGTCCAGAATTGAAAAACACGAAAATACCACTGTTGCAACTGGTATGTCCGAAATATGATTTTCCGGACCCAATGGGTTATTTTCCTGGACCCAAACTGGGAATTTCAGCTGTCCAAAAACTTTTTGAGTATACTCGAAGGACCAGGATTGAAAAATACATGAAAATCCCACTTTTGCGACTGGTACGTCCGAAATATGATTTTCCGGCCCCAATGGGCCATTTTCCCGGACCCAAACTGGGAATTTCAGCTGACCAAACACTTTTCACACCCAGGCTCAGCTCCAGAATTGGAAAGTCCATGAAAGTACCACAGTCACGACCGGGACGTCCAAAAGAGGATTTTCCCGCCCAAAGGGGTCATTTTCCCGAATATAAACCCGGAATTTCAGTTGGCCATAAACTTTTCGAGCACAAATCCGGCTTTAGCTCCAAAATTCAGCGACGACTTCGCCTTATCCCGGGAACCGCATTTCAGGCCATTTTCGGCCTCTGGGCAGACGTGTAGGCCCAATTCTGAGCTCGGAATCGGATTCAGCGTCGAAAAATACATGGGAATACATATGTCACTCTCTTGTGTATAATTTTTCGTTTTTTTTGTCGATTTTTCTGATTTTTCACATTTTTTTGTCAAACAATACAATTTTCTTCTTTTCTCATGTTTACATCTGGCCTCTATTAATAAGGAATTCAGTTCGTATATACTGCCATCTCTGAACAGTATTATCAATTAATGTAGATATTTTTAATTTTTTTTATTTTTAATAAAATATAGGTTTATAAATATTTTTTCTAGGCATATTTGATAACAGACTTTTAAGTGCTAATTTAAAAATTTTACATAATACGTCCCCATTCGGTATTACTGTAAGTTATAGCAGAAATAAATGTTTAACTGTCCTCTGCCGTTACGTCATACATGAAATAGATAATACGGAATTATGACGTCATTAACGTATTTCTTAACGAATATGTAGGCGTGAATTTAATACTTTTGACAGTTTAGTTAATTTTTCCTTGTTACTAATAATGAGAAGAACATGTTCAAAAAAATGATTTGTAAAATTTATATTGTATTTTTATGAATAGAAATCAATATTTCTCATTTCCTTTTTACAAAATCTATCAGAAATATCTATTTTTAGAATTTTTAGAATTTTGCTTTCCCGACCCACCTCCTAGAAGGGAAAGTATTGTGAAATTCGAGATAAAAACGGAAATATCCATTTTTGGGTCCCCTGAGATGATTAAGACCATTTCCAGATGGAAGTCTGTCTGTCGGTCTGTGTGTGTGTATTCTTCCACGATAGCGGAAACACGTTTAATCCGATTAAGCTGAAATTTGGTATAGGGGTTTGGGTTACCCGTCGGAAGAACCCATTAGTTTTTGTACGACATCTGTCAAACGAAAGTGCCACTATGAAAAATGACAGATGCAATATGTCACAGAATTGGACATGCAATATGTCATTTGAAAGCCCTTGAAAAACTCTATTCAGAACAGTCAAAATTATTTCTCCAACTATCACCTGTCAAAAATAAAAAAATGTCAAAAGTCGAAACTTTAACATTAAATATCTGAAAAAGTATTCGTGGATACTCGTCGGGAAAGTTTTGGGGCGACACAACCGATTTTTTTTTCATGTTGCAAAATATCCTATTTCAAAATAGATCAGTAAACATTTGATTAAGATTAAAGGTACAATTTAGAAATTAGACATTTTAAAATTCTAATATTAATATACTCTTCATATCGTTATTTACGATATATTAAATATTTAAATAATAATTTATTTTAGGACGGAATATATCCAGTTAGCTTTAGATTACAATCCCTTAAATCTCGGAGCAGGTTTTCCTGATTATCCACCAGCTCAGTATATAATGGATACCATGGAGCAAGTAGCTACTAAATCTGATTACATGCTTCATCAATATACAAGAGGATTTGTAAGTTCGACTCATCTTTGAATATAACCGTTTTTTTTTTGAAAATTATAATAAATTATAGTTTTAATTAATAAGTATGATTTCGCTTATATCAAATTTGAATATAAGTCATTTTTTATGGGTTCTTAGATATTTTTGTCTCATAAATATTATATTAATTAAAATATTTCAGGGACATCCTAGATTGGTTGCGGCACTTTCGAGGCTTTATTCAAAACTAATAGGAAGACAAATTAATGAAAACACTGAAATTATTGCTACAACTGGGGGTTACGAGGCACTTTTCTCAGCTATTTCAGGACATACTGATATCGGAGATGAAGTTATAGTTATAGAACCATTTTTTGATTGCTATGAACCCATGATTACATACGCTGGTGGAGTACCAAAATTTATTCCTTTAAGACTGGTAAGAAATTGAATCATATTAAAATATTTCAATATTTTATAATTTGACTTGTAGAAAAAACTTATATTTTGAATAGTTAGTTATAGCAAATACATAGAATTATAGCGATTTGCGTTACCTTCCTTTCTCTTCGAACCCTGCTGAATGCGGAAATTTTAAATGCATAAATATTAATTCCGATGTTGCTACGTCTAAGGTCCGCTTGCCATTATGCTAATTTCAGTACTGATTTTAGTACTAAAAATATAAGTTAGTTGCGCTAGTTGATTTAGTATGAAAAATGTAGCTTTCTGTTTGCAATTACCTTAATTTTATTTAGTATCTAGGCATGTGCTTTAACCTCTTACAATTTTGTAGTGATAACCTAACCTAACTTAGAGTGAACACAACAAATAAATAATGATGGCGAAGAAAAAAGCAACAAATAATCACAAGAAATAAATAATGATGGCGAAGAAGAAAGCTAAAATTATGTGCAATAGCTTTAATTATAATAATGATGCTAGCAATTAAGAAAAGAAATCATACACTTCTTAAAAAAATCTGGTGTGGCCAATACATGACCTCTCGCCATTTTTAAATTAATAATTAATACGTTAACACAAAAAAGTATGAAAAAAAATTGTACTGACGGGGTAGCTCCGTATGGAACGAACTTCCTTACGCTATTTTTTCACAATCGAAAAAATCGAAAGAAAAAGAGGAAAATGAACAAAAATCGACAAAAATTGACAAAAACCGAAAAAACCAGAAAAAAGAAGAAAAAGGTGGAAAAACCTAGAACAATTCGAAAAAATCAAAAAGCAACAGAAATAAGAAAAATATCGAAAAATATGAAAAATCGAAAAAATCAGATGGACAAAAACCGAAAAAAAGAGAATAAGTTGGAAAAAATCAAAAAACAACAGAAAAATGAGAAAAAAAATCGGAAAACCGAAAAAAATTTGAAGATATTAAAATGAAAATTAAAATTAGAAAATACGGAAAAAACCAGGAAATCATTAAAATTGTAAAATAACGAAAGAATTAGCAAAAAATGCTAAAAATCGTAAAAATCCCAAACAAATCGCAAAAAAAATTATCAAAAAATTGCAATGAATAAAAGAACAACCAAAAAACCGGAAACAATTGTATTTGAAATTTTTAAAATGTAAAAAAATTCAAATGAAATGAAATAAATCTTAAAAAATTGTAAGAAATCGAAACAAAATTATAAAAAAATTACAAAAAATCGCAAAAAAGCGGAAAAAACACAAAAAGTGACAAAAAATTACCAGTGAAAAAATAATTGCAAAAAATCTGAAAAAAATTGCAAAGAAATCGTAAAAAAGCAAAATTCGAAAAAAACCCCAGAATATTGCAAACAACCAAAAACTGGAAACAACTGTAGACATAAAAAAACTTGTATTGTAATTGAAATTTTTTAAAACTGAAAAAACTCCTTAAAATAAATCGAATAATTCAGAGGAATAAGATAAAAAGAGAAAGAAATCGAAAAAAAAATAAATAGAAAAAAAGAAGGAAAAATTAGAAAAAATAAAAAAAAACAAAAAAACAAAAATCAGAAAAAAAATCTGATGGCCACATCCGCCATTTTTGAATCAAAAATTTACAGGTTAGCACAAAAAAGTCTGAAACCCCAAAACGTGTTTATCCATTGAAAACTCACTACCCAATTTTTAGCATGATTCCTATACCTCTCTTATCTGAAGTGCGAGAGGTAAAAAGCGTGTATGGTGAAAACAATGGATCGAGAGAAGAGGGGTTAGGCAAAGGAATATTAAATGTGGTTTTAGGAAAATTCACCGCCATCAATTCACCGCCATCAGTTCATCGCTATCAATTCACCGCCTCACCGAAGCAGCTAAAAATACAACTTTGTCGTCTATTGACATTTTTTTGTATTTCACTTCGTTTTAATAAAAAACCAATTTTTGTGTTAAACTTCAATACCTGTATTTGAAATATTTTCCTTTCCTCCAGAAACACCCTCTGTATTTTATTTTTAAAAAAATTTGCCAAATTTTGTTTGTAGTATCAGTGTATCAGGTATTAAACTTTTCAGCGGTGAATTAATTAAATATGTTGAATGAAGAATTATTAGTAGAAGACCTTTTGGCATATAAAAACTTTTTACGAATGTATAGCCCAATCAAACTCTCTATTTGTTTATGACTGCACATATTTAAGTACAGAACATAAGCATAACCTCACTTTCTGTTCACATTTCTTTGTTTTTAGTACAAGAAATTAGAACATGCTTTAATTTTCAGTACTAAATCGTCGCGCGCATATAATTTTTTCTTATTTAATCGTACTCACAATCGTAATTAGAATCCAAAAAAGTAAAAATATAAAGGGTGTTTGTTCCACTTGAAATTCTCAAGTTGGGGTCGTTTCTGGCAAAACCGGAAGTGATGAGGTAGTATGAAATATTGAAATTTTTTCCAATCTTTGACAAAAGTATGTGATTCACCCTTGGATACCCTGAATACGTTAAATACCCGGCATATTACAACAATCCATGCAAATTAAATAATAAATTACTACGTAAAATTTAGATGAAAGACAAAGAAATTGTAACGAAGTTACTTTCCGTGAAAATTAAAATATTTAAATTAATTCGCACACCGCACTGGAATTAGAGTTACTGAAAAATTATAAAAACCTTTTAAGTTGAGAATCATAAAGTAATAATAATAATTATCGATTACCATCTTTGTATACTGATGAGGAGGTTATTTATCGTTATATTTTAAATTATTTTTTAAGAAAGAAGTAACTGGACGATTGCCTACCTCTGCGGACTGGGTTTTAGATAAACAAGAGTTGGAAGATTTGTTTAATGAAAAAACCAAAATATTAATATTCAATTCTCCCAATAATCCACTAGGTAAAGTATTTTCAATCGATGAACTAACCCAAATTGCTGATCTTTGTAAAAAATGGAACGTGTTGTGTATTTCTGATGAAGTATATGAATGGCTAGTTTATAAGCCTCATAAACACATAAGAATGGGTTCGTTAAATATATGAAATATATTTTAGTTGTACTAAATAGTTTGTGTTTTAGCAACTTTACCAGGTATGTGGGATAGAACTATAACTATAGGATCAGCTGGAAAATCTTTTAGTGTCACTGGCTGGAAAGTAGGCTGGGCTTACTGCCCAGAAAATTTAATGAAAAATCTGCAAATGGTACACCAAAATATTGTTTATTCTTGTGGAACTCCTGTACAGGTAAAAAAAACTTTCAGATATAATAAAGCAAATAATATTTTATTTATAAAATGTGGATAAACGTTATTTTCCATTATTAGCTAATTTAGTTTTTAGGAAGCTATGGCTATAGCGTTGGAAAAAGAAACAGAACGATTAGACACCGAAGAATGCTTTTTTCATACTCTAGCAAGAGAATTAGAACGAAAACGAAATTATGTGGTTAAAATTCTTGTTGATGCTGGAATGAGACCAACTATTCCAGACGGTGGTTATTTTATAATGGCTGATTGGTCAGCACTTGGTTAGAATTTTTGATTTATACTTAAAATATGAATATTAAATTTTATATTTTTAGAATCTAGAGTAGACTTAAAGTTGGAAAATGATAAATATAAGGATTACAAATTCACAAAATGGATGATAAAAAATTTAAGACTCTTGGGTATCCCTCCTTCAGCATTTTACAACAAATCAAATAAACATATCGTTGAAAATTTTGTTAGATTTTGTTTTATAAAGGTAATACATTTTTAAAGTTTTTTTGGTGTGTACGCCAGTCCAATAATTTTTAGCATTCATCTAAAAACTATGAAGAAACTTTTTTCAGGGAAATTTCAGAAACGTGAATCATTTTCTCTCATATTATTCAGGGTGTTTTATAAATAGATTAATATACGTAAATCGAGAAAGATTTCACTTTTTTTTACATTTTCCTATTTGCTTTTCAAAAAAATAATAAATCATGACATCCTGTGTACTTCGAATGAAAAAGATATATTAAAAAATAATGCTTTTCAAATAAATTATGTATAATTTGTGTATTTTTATTTTAGAAAGACGAAACATTACAAAAAGCCGAAGGGGTTTTTCAGGCATGGAAGAACATTGAAAAATAAAATTTTCTAAATACTGCTATGATTTAAATAAAATTTAATAAACATTTAATTGCCTAAATGTAATATTGTTTTTATAATAGAACCATAAAAATGTACAATATCCCGATAATTAGTTCCTATTGTTCTTTGAAATTTCTGCCAGAACTGGACATTTATTTAATATGCGCCAGACTGTTAACAAGGTAAGACAATAGTTACAAGGAGAATACTAATTAATGAATATGTATTGTTTTCATGTTAAATTATTATATATAATAAAATCTTAAACTTGATAGAATAATTAAACATTGTCTACTGCTGTAAGCTATTATTTCTGAGAAATTGTTTATCGTACGGTTTGAGAAAAACAATTATAAAAACCAAGAGAAAACGGTAAAAGTTATTTTTAAAATTCCAGATTTAGTGCCTTAGGACCTAAATCGAAATGAGAGTTTAAACATCAATTTTTTCACATTTATTCTAATAACAGTAGGATAAAATGACAACAACGATCATTTTAAAAATCCGGTACAGTTGACTTTCTTGTAGTCACACTGATAAAAACCACTTGACAAATTGACGTAATTTCTGGTATAAAGGAGGCCATGTTTAATTTTTTTTTACAATAATCAATCAAATACTTCGATCAGATTAGTGGTTTTCGAAATATTGCAGGTGGGAGTCAATTCACAAAAGTGGGCGTGGTACTTTTAATATGGGATCGATACCGACAGGATGACTTAAACTTATACTTTTTTTGATTGCTTTCGCTCACCATATGGTCAAATTTGAAATGCCAATCAGAAACCTTTTTTTGTAGTGAATTTATAACCCCGTTTTACGCTAACGTCACTAGGTAAAACAAATTACGACTATAAAATAGAATATTTTTAAAACTGCAGATCTCTGAGAAACATTATGATGTAAATTTCATATTTTTAATTTTTTCCTGCTAACACAGATTACTTTTCAATGTATTTTTTCTACTGCCACACCTAAAAAAAATTACATTAAATAACAGTGTGTCTTATGTACCCTATTTTACACTGTTCAGTTGTTGTTTCACATCAGTTGAGGGTGATCTGTAATACGCCATTAGGCCAGTTTGAGTTTTTTCATCAAAAATTAGCTGAAAAAATAATTCTTAAAAATTTACCATCGTTTACAGGTATAACATTAACTGTAGATATATTCGTTTTAATATAAAACTTGGTAGATGACAGCAGGGCTAAAATTAATGATGGTACGTCATATAAAATTTGTCTCTTACACCCTTCGTTAACGAATTATAGGGCTCAAAAGTTAAAAATTAAAAATGGTTTATTATTTATAATTATTAAACTACTTATTTGAAGTAAATCAAAAATTAACCATTTATAAACATCATAAATTCGCACTTAATAGCGTTATAAAGACATCCGCACTACCCTGGTGAAGTCAGGTACGGACTAAGTTCAATGGTTAATGAGGCACATTTTTTTTATCTATCATTTTTTCACTTCTAAATTAGACAGCTAAATTCCACAAACATCTTTAAAAGAAAAACGTCCTCTTGTAAAAACTCGATAAAATTAACGGTTTAAGAGATATGTGAAATTTTATGTGGCACTGCACATCAATAGCGCGTTCACCATTTTTTTAAAAATACTTACGAATTAAGGAAACATCTCGTATTACTATTAAATTATTAATAAATCAGGACAGTCTACATTTAGAATAATAAACTTATACACTTTTTATAAATTTTATTCATTTACTAGTTTTATTTACAATAGTGATGTAAGAAAAATGAATGAAAACGAATAGGAACATCTTAATTCATCAAAAGTAAAAATACGAAAACAACAATAAAAACCTTAAAAAAGATATTCAATATAAGAATGAAATTCCACATTTTCTAGTTTTCCCAGAAATATTTACAAATTTTAACAAAGCTACAGCCGTGTTTAATAATTTCTGATTTATTATTATAAATAGTACAGTTTGAAAGAAAAAAATTTCATTTTGTATTTTTAATAGTCTTAAAAACCATCGCTGCCAGATTTACAACAAAATAGACTTTAAATAAATTAAAAATATCATTTTATAAAAAAGTTCCTTTATTGGAAGAATAATTGATTAAACAATTACTTTACTACAATTGTTCCAAAAGTTGGGTGGGACTATCTCTCTTCATTTGTTTATTTTGAAAACTTCTGAACTTGTTCCCTTTCTGCAGTATGCGCTTCATATATTTATGATTATTTTATGATTGGATTTTGAATGAAGACGAATTTGAACAAATGTTTACAGAAAAAAATCGAAAGTAATTATAATACTCCCCTACGAGGCCGGAGGGTTTTTTTCTATATGGAAAAACTAAGAGAAATCGCTGAGTTTTTTTTTTGTATAAATTTAAATGATATTTATGTAGCGGATAGAGAATAGAATATTCAATTGAAAAATGTACATCATGTATTACTTATATAAAACTAAATCAAAAACCGATATTTTGTTTTTTTGTGCTCCTTAAAATCCACACAACAAAACTTTTAATTTTTAAAATAGGAACAATGATTATAAAATAACTCTAAAAATACTGGAAGATTTTATTTTAATTTGTGGTTCTAATCAAAATTGGGAAAAAATAACGTCTTAAATACGAAAATTACACATCTACTTTAAAAACAATGGTATAATGCCAATACAAGACTATATTTCAATTAAGTTTTATAATTTTTTTATTTACGTATTTTTTTATTTAAATTAATAATAAGGTAATATAAATAATAATCAAATTATGTAGAAAAATCTCCCCTCAACCATCTTTTGGCGTCTCTTGAATCATTACCATATGTTTTTCCAAATCTAAAACATAATATTAATGCAATGTATTCTTCTATCACAACCAAAAGTGTGATACCAACAAAAAAATATTACACGGGTTAATAACATATGAGAAATTCACTTTAACATTAAACACAAGAACTATACGCACCACGAAATTTATGGACATAACGCTATGTTGACATTTTGGTCATAAGTGACTGACTTGATATGTTTTCCAAACCGACCGGGGTGTGGTAAATCTACACGAAATAGTTTTGCTTTTTTGATGTGAAAACTTCTTTAGGCGCGTAGAGAGATTTTTGATAGGGGAAAATCTTATGGGTTTGTGTCACCGACATGATGTAGAGATGTGTCGTTATTTTAGTAACGTTATTTGGTCGCGGTATTCGTTGGTAACGTTCAAGAGCATTATTGTTTAACGAAATAAATAGTAAAAATAAAAACAGCGTTATACGGTAAATTTTCTGAAATAGCGGGATGTTTTGCGGGTCCCCCTAACTCTAATAAATTAAATAATTGCCATAATTAACACATGACATAACCTAAAATGCAGAAAACTATTTTTTACATTCCGAAATTTAGCGTTAGCGGGTAAGGTGCTAATATTTACGTCCGCTTTAAGCATTTTAAAATCAAGAATCGGCGAGAGACTGGAAAACGTACCTGTGAACGAGACTAGACCGTGTCACGTCAGTAGCCATGAACGCTTCGCCCCTTACCTGCTGCTGCGCTGTATTCACGATACAAACACATTTTACAGGGTTACCGTTTTTAGTAAATTTCCAACTAAATTAGTAGATTTTTAAAAAAAAGGAAGGTGTTTAGTAGAATTTTAGTAGAATTGATAATAGACAAGTTCGACATTTTTTTTAACTGAAATCGATATATTTTTTTATTAAAAAACGATCAAAAAATAAATTAATATATACGTCCGCTGTAAAATTCAGTAGATTTTTTGAATTTGAATTTAAAACTATATTTTATCGCTATCTATCTATGGAATATTTAAGACGAGTATCAGAAAAAATATTTTGTATCATCCAAACGTGACATGTGATTCGCTTAAATAATTAAAAATTGTTTCCAATTTATTTGAATTTTTTAGAATTTTTATCAATTCTTTCCCATTTTTTTCCGAGTTTTTCAATCTCGTTCCAATTTTTGGCAATTTTACCAATTTTTTCCAATTTTACAATTTTTTCTCATTTTGTACAATATTTTCCAATTGTTTAAATTTTTTTTTATTTTTTTCGAGTTTTTTCCTATTTCTTGCAGTTTTTTCAACTGTCCCCAATTTATTTAATTTTTTTTAGTAATTTTTTTTCCAATTTTTTTACAATTTGATTACAATGTTATCCAATTTTGTTTAACTTTTTCCACTTTTTCATTTTTTTTTTCAATTGTTAACAATATTTTCGAATTTTTTCTAATTTCTCCCAGTTTTTTCCAATTTTTGCCCGTTTTTTCTCATTTTGCACAATATTTTTCATTTTTTTCCAATTATTCCCAATATTTTCTTTATTTTTAATTTTTATCAATTCTTTCCAATTTTTTCCATTTTTTCTAATTGTTAAAAATTGTTTCGAATTGTTTTCAGTTTTATTTAGTTTTTTCAATTTTTCCATTTTTTCTCATTTCCATTTTGAACAAAATTTATCCCAATTTTTTCCATTTGTTCCCAATTTTTTTGAATTTTTTACAATTTTTATCAATTCTTTCCATTTTTTTCCAATTTTTCCGATCTCGTTACAATTTTTGGCAGTTTTACCTATTTTTCCAATTTTTTGCAATTTTACCCATTTTTTCCAATTTTACAATTTTTCCCAATTTTGTACAATATTTTTCAATTGTTCCCATTTTTTTTTAAATTTTTTCCAGTTTTTTCAATTTTTCCCAATTAATTTCATTTTTTTTAGTAAATTTTTTTCCAATTGGTGCTAAATTTGTTACAATTTCTTACAATTTGATTACAATTTTTTCTTTTTTCCAATTTTTTTCTAATTTTTCCCCATTTTTTTTCATTTTGCACAATATTTTTCCAATTGTTCCCAATATTTTTTTTTTAATTTTTATCAATTCTTTCAAATTCTTTCCAATTTTTTCCAATTGTTAAAAATTGTTTCGAATTGTTTTCAATTTTATTTAGATTTTTCAATTTTTTCCCCATTTTTCTCATTTCTATTTTGTACAAAATTTTTCCCAACTTTTTCCAATTGTTACCAATTATTTTCCAATTTTTTACAATTTAATTACAATTGTTTCTCTTTTTTCCAATTTTGTTCAACTTTTTCCACTTTTTTCATTTTTTTTAATTGTTAAAAATATTTTCGAATTTTTTCTAATTTCTCCCAATTTTTTCGAATTCTTTTCAGTTTTTTCGGTTTTTTTAATTTTTTCCAATTTTTCTCCATTTCTTATTTTGCACGATATTTTTCCAATTGTTCCCAATTTTTTTTTGTGACTTTTAAACGTTATTAAATATTTTTTTTTATTTTTTTTTTAATATACAGGCTAGTTTAGGTAGTCAAGACTTCTTTTAATAAAAAAATACATATCCCCAGGCAGGTAAAAAGTATGTTGTTTAAGCGAATCACGTGTCACCTTTGGATGATACAAAATATTTTTTCTGTGATGAGACACTCGGTCTTAAATATACCATAGATAGATAACGATAAAATATAGTTTTTAATTGAAATCTGAAAAATCTACTGAATTTTAGAACGGACGTAAATATTAATATTTTACGCTCAATTTTTTTTTGATCGTTTTTTAATAAAAAAATATATCGATTTAAGTTAAAAAAAATGTCGAACATGCCTATTAGCAATTCTACGAAACACCCTCGTTTTTCTTAAAAATCTACTAATTTAGTAGGAAATTTACCAAAAACGGTAACCCTGTAAAATGTGTGTGAATACAGCGCAGCAGCGGGCCAGAGGCGAACCGTTCATGGCTACTGACGTCACACGGTCTAGTGTCGCGCACATGTACGTTTTCCAGCCTCCCGCCTATCGTTGATTTTAAAATGGTTACAGCAGACGTAAATATTAATATTTTGCGCTCAAATTGTTTTTGATCGTTTTTAAATAACAAAATCTCTCGGTTTCAGTTAAAAAACAAAAATGTCGAACCTGCCTATTTGAAAGACCGTAGTACTGAATAGCGAATATATCAGGTAATATGATATTTCTCTATGTTATTTCGATTGATTGGTATATCTGGAACCTTGTAAATTATTTTATTATAATTTGAGTTCAATATAAAAACGGTACAAAAATATGGAACTCTACAAAAATTAATGAAGACAAAATACTTAAAAAGAGTAGACAGTCATGGGGACTGCTAATAGGAGTGAAAACTTAAAACTATGAAATAAGAGTGGTTTTTTTAATCATTGACATCTATTGGTACTTCGAACAATTTTCTAGGTGAAAAATACAGAAGTTAAATTAAGACCTTCATAAGTGGTGAATGTACCCTTTTTCTTATTTTCTGGATGAAGAAATAACCACAGAAATAACAATTATTAGAGCAAAATACGAATTAAATACCACATAATCGTATAAATAAGACAAAGATATTCAGGAAAAAGTGAAAAATATAATTATCACAAAAGAAATGGTAACATTTCTTCAAAATGACCTCCACTTTGTTGTTCGTCTATTATTGCCCTTTAATAAAATGTTATTCAGACAGATTTTCTAATATTTTTCATCACTTGACAGGCGTTTTCTATTCTTTTAAGTAGTTCATCCCTACTATTTATGGAACTAGAATACACTTTGGACTTGAGATGTCCCCAAACGTAGTAATCTACATGATTAAAGTCTGGACAACGTGCAGGCCAATAGGTAGGACCACCTCTGCCTATCCACTTATTCGTATTTTGTTCTAATAATTATTATTCTTGTGGTTTCCTTAATATAAAAATTGTATTCAATACACAATTTTTTGATAAAGGTGCTTATTTAATTCCATACATATGCATTATTTTTTGAAATTAGGTAGGACTGCAATAAAAAACGTGTCATATTTCTTCTTTCAGTAAATATGAAAAGGGGTACATTTACCACTTCTAACGGTCTTATTTTAATTTCTGTATTTTTCGCCTACAAAATTGCCCATTGCTAACTTAACATTGAATATCAGAAAAAGTATTCGTTGTCGGGAAAGTTTTGGGGCTATACAAACGATTTTTTTAGTGGTTCACTTTACCCCAACATTTGGTAAACTGATTTATTTAGCGATTTAAACCACACAAAAAAAATGGACATTTTCAATTAAAATAAAAATAGCGAAATAGGTTAATCTTGACAGGTAAGCCCCAAACAACATACAATATTTTTACTGATTTTTAAATATTTGTACTTTCGGAATATTCTGAAAAAACAGCGATTTTTGATTAACTTAACTCCGTTTAGTATACATATTTTTTCAGCAGAACATTGAAGGCAATTTGTCAGCAATATTAATAATTTTGGAATTTAAGTAGTGTTGATTCCGTAAATTTTAAATTTTAAAAACCAGCAGCAGCTCCATTAATAATCAATAACATATAAATAATAAAACAATTTGTTAATATTATTTAACGAATTATGCTATTAATTTAAACTTTTTTGTAAATACCACACTTTTGTTTATAACTTCATAAAATATTTCAAGATATTAATAGATATTTCTTAGACATACCTGAATATGGCTCCCGGTATATGACCACCATAATTTGGTAATTGTCCCATGTGTTTGTAATAAATTTCTGTGGGTTGTATCAATACCGGAGGATTTGGTCTGTCGATTTGAACGGGAGCCCATTCATTACTTAGTCTTTTTCTGTAATTCGAAGTGAAATCGCAGAGAGCACTATTTGTCATTGCAGCGTTAGTTTTTCCAAACGCCGCATACCCGAACGGAACGTGCCCGGTAAATCCTAAAAAAAAATTTTGTCATATATATTTAAATTTTTATATATCAATCCTAATGTTGCTTCTACTACATGTTCATGTAATGGGAATATTTAATCGAATATTATTATTTTATACGAAAAGAAAAAACATAACGATTCATCGGATTTATACCAAGCGAGAGAATAAACATAGCTACAATAAAATATTTATTAAAATGCGTATCTGTGGGGGTGTCACAAAAAGTTTAGATAAACAGTATTAACCCTTAAATGCATAATTTTTTTTTCAGTTGCAACATTTTAAAAAATTTAAATTTACATGAGAAAAAATTAAAAAATTGAACTAAGAAAAAAATTGTATATAGAAAATATGCAGCTCTATTAATCAATGTAATAACTTTGATATGAAAATGTTTAAAACAATTTTTTTTGTTATACCACATTTACACATAATATTTGTGAATTCTGCATATTTGGAAAACGTTCACTTCTCAGCAAAAAACGAACAATTCCTGACTTCATGACGAGCAATGTGCTGAGCATTTCCTCTAAGTTTCCATGCTTGTATAGCTCATTCCCAGAACAGTTTTTTCCCTAAATCCTTCAATTGCTAATTCATCTGTTTTCTTTGGTTTGGTATCAGTTTTGTATTTTATGTTCCTCAGCTTCTCGTTCATCTATATTTACTACAGAACTTTTTTGCTCAGATTTTCCCTGTACTTTGTTTTCTCACCCATTGCTTTTTTTTATTTTTTATCATAGAATTATAGTAGTGTAACGAAGTTACGAATTTGTCATTGTTTTAACTTCCTAATCTCCGATCGTATTATTTTTTATTTATTAATTTTTCCCTAATACTTGTTATAATTAGTGCGACCGGCAATAGACCGTAAATAGATAAACCAGAAATACACCGTGAAACGTAAAGCACCGCGATCTCCCGTCGAATTTGTCGAACGCGATTGCACAAAGTTCACACGTCGTCCGGAAGATGGAACCGCTAAAGGCAGACTTCGCCTCGCGACAGGTACCCAACCGATCGCATGGTATAGCACGGCTTGCGATTTATTAAAGGAGTTCAGTTCGAGCTCCGTTGGGTTCGGAGGAGTTCAATTAGAGATTTGAACCAGACCAAGAGCCGTTCCAGTGACAAGCCGTACCAGTGGCAAGCCGTACCAGCAAACAGACGTCCAGTGCCGTACCTGAAGGATTTACCGGTGAGACATTTATATATGGTTTAATACAGGAAATTTCGAGTATTATTTATTTTAAAGTTGGTGGTCAATTTAATTTATATTCAGGGGATATTTATTGATTGTTATACCGGGGGTCGGCGATAGGTAGTATTTTTGGTGAGTTTTCCCGATTTACTGCTATCGTTTTAAGCCCAGTCCGGAACCAAGGAATTATTTCTGGCGAGTTTTCCCGATTTAATTTCTTGGAAACCTAGTTGAAAAGGGGAAATTGTTTGTTGTACCGGGGGAGAACGATAGATAGTATTTCAGGCGAGGTTTCCCGATTTACTACTACCGTTGGGCCCAGTCCGGAGCCAAGGAAGTATTTCAGGCGAGTTTTCTCGATTTACTTCCTAGAGAATTCATGTACCGGGGATTCATTCAGTCATTTTATATTATATACCAGGGTTGGACGAAAAATAGCTTTAAAATAAATATACTCTCCGACCTGTAAGATTTCAAACATTTCATTGGGCACCCGCACGCATTGTTTCACTCGCATCATTTTCGCCGTCTCTCACCCCGCACGCATTTTTCTTTATTTTCGCTTGAGTCTTGGGATTTCGTTACACACTCTCTGATAAAGTTTAGATTTCTTTGAAATAAATTGGTATATCGAACTAATTGATTTTTTATTTCTTTTTCTGTCCATACGTTAACCTTATAGCAGCGGATACTCCGGAACGCAGCCCAGGAGGGCAAGTAAAGTCTGCCCTACCGGCCGACACGGGATTGGTCGAGACCATAACGACCCCTGGAGTATTTCTTTCTCCACTGAAGCTGCCTGAGCAAGTGGCCTTCACACTTAAAACGGAAGGTGGCGCCCGAGGAAATCCGAAACCTGGACTAAGGCGCCAAAGTGACCCGCAACGACCGAAGTGTCGTCGCAGTAGTATATAAAAAACCCAGTTTTTTTCATTGTTTGAATGTAAATTTTATGTAGCAATTTTCTTCCAAAAAGAACAATTTCTCATTTTGTGTATCTTGTACTTATTTTAGGAGATTCACACTTTTTTTATTCTCAGCAAAAATCGACTAATGTTCTTCTCGAGGATAAATATTTCCTCTAAAATCAAATTGATGTAACGCATTTAAATGCTGGTACATCTTTCTTCTTTGGTTTGGCATCTGCTTTTGTATTTTAGGGTCCTGAGCTTCTCATTCATCTGCATTTAATCACACATTGATCACTTCTATTTTTCCTCTCTTGATTTCTCTTTTTAAAATAGTATCTTCACCATCTCCTATACAATTTCATCGTTACTCATAATCTGTTTTTCTTCATCTGAATTACTCATTTTATATTCGTCATTTTTATCAGATAAATCAAGTCAATCTTCACTATTTGACTAATTTTTTAAAATTTTAAACAGTCTGTTAGCGAATTTTTATAGTTTCTGTATATAACAAACCAAAAATCTGCTGGTAGAAATAAATAATAGACTCTTTTCTTAACTTTAAAATATTTTTTTTAACTTTGTTCTCGTAAAAATAGATAAATAATCAAAGGTTAGCACCACCTCAGTTACAACACGCTCCATAATATATTAGTCAATTTTATTTAAAGTGTTGCATTTTTGCAAAAAGATGCATTTTAGGGTTAAAGGCTGTAAAAGTGATAGATAGGTTGATGGGTACCAACCGGACCAAGTCACTTAATAGGATAAAATCCCCTGTAAGAGCGACTAACCAAGTACAACTTGGTGCCGGTAGATGATGAAACTTATCCGTTATCATTTTGCCTTATAGGGGGGAGTGGGCACCGCGCAATTAAATCAAAAATAGAGAAAGTTTTTGAAACTATACAGTCCGACCATTACCACAGTTTCAAAAACCTAGGTTTTGGACAAAGTACCACTGATGATTCCTATAAGGATGAAACATGTATGGTTATGGTCAGAGTGTATAGTTTAAAAAACTTACTCTCTCTGATTTTGATTTAATTGCTTGTACCTTCTTTTACAGAGGATTTTATCCTATTAAGTGACTACGATAGATGTGACTATCTATCATTTTTATTTTTACATAGAAATACATATCTATTGGATACATAGATAATTAGAAAATGTAATATCTAATAACTTAATCTTAATTGATTCAAATTGGCAAATTTTCTTATTTTATAATACTGACTTTTTCCTGGTCCTACCACGTATCTGCGCTGTTGTTGATAAGAATCAAATATTTTGCTGAACATTTTGCCTTTATTTTTCTCCTTATTGCAAATTTATTATAAATCTTCGAAAACAAACATCAAAAAATATAAATAATATGTCTTAAATCAAATGCGACGGCCGATTTTTCGCGATTGACAAACAAAATAACAATGACATAAAATTACTCTATAGGCTATTTACGGATGACGTCACCAGATGATGGATTGGGATGTTGCCAACGACGTGGTCTCATTAAAATTGCAATTTTTGTAATAATTTGTTTTAATAAATAATTGTTTTGTGATTTTTCAATTAGTAGTAACTGCATGAATAGAAAAGAGTAAAAAATGAGTTGAAATAATAGATATAGAGAAAATCGCAATAACAATTATTAATTATAAGTAATATCTCACTGTGGTCTCTGTCTCGTGTATAAATGAGACAGAGACAGAGACCACAGTGTCAAGCTTAAAATAGAAAAGAGCGGTGCGAGATTCTTTCATTTAAGTGCGACGATTTTTGTTGATTTACAGAGATGGTTCCTGAGAAAATTGCACTTTTTTCACTCAACGCAGTAATAATGGCGTATCAGACGCCACAAGACGAGAACGAAATAGATCATCCAGAGATCAATACAATTAATATTACAATTCTACTAGTTGTAAGATGGCCTAGTTAGTTCGACAGTCTAGAGACAGACAACTAACACATTTTTTTGTTCGTTTTTAACTAACTTTTTAGCTTTTTGATCTTTTTGATCAGTAACTGGCGTTTTTTCTGGATTTTCATTATAAATTATCTCATTTTTTTCACAAATTTGTCAATCGAATTACCTCTTTTTTATTTAATTTAAGCCATATTTTAAGTGCTTTTTTGTAACACTTTTCTTCCTCCAAAATATCCCCTCTTTTCTGTTTTTAACAGACACTTTTTTAGCACTTGTTTTCTGTTCAAAATTACCCCTATTTTATCTTTTCCAGACACTTTTCCTTTATTTTTTCTCTCTAAAATTACTCCACTTTTCTCTTTTTCCTATTTTTTTCCATCTTTTCTCTTTCAAAAAGGCACTTTTTTGTATCAAATATTTTCTCCAAAATTACCGCTCTTTTCTCTTTTATTTCTACATTTCTCACTCCTTTTTTCCCTCTATTTTTCTGAAAAAGGTACTCTTTTAGAACTATTATTTCTCTATTTTCTTTTCTAAATATTTCACTGTTTTGCACTATTTTTTTGTTCTTCAAAATTAGCTCTGTTTTCTCATTTCAAAAGACACTTTATTAGCACGTATTTTTTCTCTCCAAAATCACCCCTCTTTTCTCTTTTCAAATGATACTTTACTAGCACTTTTTTTTCTTCTCAACATTTCTCCCAAAAAAGGCCCCTTTTGTCTCAAATTTCCCCTCTACACTCTCAATTTTTGTCACTTTTCTTTAAAATTTCCGTTTTTTTCTCATTTTTGTCACTTTTCGTCTCAAATTGCGCCCCTGCCTTTAAAATTTACCCTTTTTTCCAAGTTTTCGTCTCAAATTTTTTCTCAAATTTCTGTCAATGGTTGTCATTTTATTGTTTCAAATTTCCCCCATTTCCTGTCAAAATTTTTATTTATTTATTTTTTCCTGAAATTACCATTTTTTCTCAAATTTCCCCTCTTTCTTTAAAATTCTGTTTTTTCTCAATGTTTTCCTGAAATTGCCACCAATTTTCTAAAATTACTAGGGCTTCACACGAAACGAGATAGGGCGAGAATTTCAAAAATCTCGTCTCGGTCTCGATAGTTGAAAAAAAAAGTCTCGTTTCAGTCTCGGTTTCGTCTCGTAACCATCTCGGCAAATCTCGTTATTGCTAGAACTTATTTCTAAGATAGGTAATTATTAATTCTATTACTAAATTTCAATGCCATAAATTATACTATTTTTTCTGAGCAATTATTCTAGATATCTATCTTATAAAATAAAATATTTCAAAGATGGTTACCAGATTTCAGATTTCGTAAATTTATCGTAACCCATGCAGACCTTTTTTTTTATTATAAAAAAAATTTAATTCAGAAAAAAATGTGAATGAATATGAACGAGAGCAGAAACGAGGTTCTCGGGTCTCGGTATCGCCTAAATAATTTTCAAAAAGGTCTCGTCTCGATCTCGTGTCGGTTTTAAGAGACGAGACCAGACGAGAAAAATATTGTTCTCGTGTGAAACCCTAAAAATTATCTTTTTTCTTATTTTTATCATTTTTCGTCTCAAATTTTTTTTCTTCATTTAAAATTTCCACTCTTTTCTCCCAATTCTGGTCATTTTTTTTGTCTCAAATATCCCCTCTTTTCTATCTAAATTTGTGACTTCTTTTCTGAAATTACAACTTTTCTTCTAAAATTACCCATTGCTTGTCTTATTTTCGTCAGTTTTTTCTCCAAAATTTACCCCCTTTTCTCTCAATTCTTGTCACTTTTTTCCTGAAATTAGCCTTTTTTCTAAAATTACCACTTTTTTCTCAACTTTGCCACTTTTTTGTCTTCTTATTATATTTCCCATCTTTTCTCTCGAATTCTGTCACTTTTTGCCCTAAATTTCCCCTTTTTGTTCAAATTATCTTCCTTTTTTTCTAAAATTACTCGTTTTTTCTTATTTTTGTCACTATTTTCTCAAATTTCCCATCTTGTACTGTATCACAGGTAAGTATCTACATATTTAATAAAATAATTTATATTCAGTCAAGCAACTAACCTGCTTTTAAGTATTTCTCGGAACTGTCATTATCAGAAAAATATGGACTTGCAGAATGACTTGGAGGTGTAATTGGTGCTTCTGATATGGGTAAATTTCTTAATAGTCCTCCACATTCTGGCCTAACTTCTGATAAAGGTAACTTAAACTGACTTTGGGCCAACTGAAAAGATATTAATTTTAATAAAAAATATTCACGATAATATCCAAAACCTGCTAAAATTACTTTTGATCATAATGATGGATTAAAAAACTAAATTAAATTCTAAATTTAGATTATTTACTTCTTTTTCTTCTAACGTTTTCGGATCCCATCTATTATCTTGAAGATATCCAATTTTTGTTATTTGGTTTAGGTTTTCTCTTTTAGCCATTTGTGTTTTTTCGAAATCCGATAGAGCCTCTGTTGCCTGGACTGTAAACCTTTGTCCAAATTTTCCATGTTCTCTTGGTACAAAACCTAAAATTTAGACAATTAAATAAAAATGGTTTTACCAAAGGATAATATTAAGATTAATTTTTGTCCTACCCTCATATCCAGGTATCATTGGATGTTTATAAATGGTGTCTCCATGCCTTTCGTTTACTATATCTATTTCTCTTAATGCTGGACGGTAAGTCTAAAAAATGTTACAATAGTCCTTGATTTTGTTGTAACAAAATATTGGTACGGTGAATTCAAAACAACTTAAATTTTAATTTTATTTATAAAATTTCAATTATGTTTATTATAATTAAAGGACAAAGATATGGCATAGATAATATCTTACTCGATAATCATCAGCAGTTCTATCTGATAATACCAATCTTTCGGCATGATGTACAGTTGGATCTAAAAGTACTTTATGTGTGGTAGTACCATAAGTGTCCCCTAAACGGTATTTGTATTGAGGACAAAATCCTGTGTACCTAAAATACAGAAAGTTGGTTATATTTAAAGTTTCTTCCTATATTTCCTACACTTACTTTAAAAATTGAAAAACGGTCCTATTAGTAGCATAAGGAGAAAAATAAAATGAAGATCAATATAATAACAAAGATGGAAATGATAATAAAGGTAAAATAAAAATTACAATAATTATATATAAACGTATACTTAACATGAGTAAAGATGTAATTTTTTCTAAGGCAATAAAATGCAAATGATAATGTGTTTTTGAAATAAAATGGAAGAGATTTTTAAAGACGATTATTTCCAAATATTAATTAATTTAAACTGAAATGTCTCAAGAATTTCGCTGATTTTGTTCAATTATCTACAACGTCGACATTATTTAATCTTAATATTACTAATATTTAGGGGAGATTAGTAGAAGATGACGCACCTAATAAAAATGATTTATTACACATAATTGTGATTTGTTTTCGATTTGTGTTAAATTGGATTAAGCATAAAAAAATTAATTAAAAAATTGTGTTATGAAAAATTAAGATTTAGAATTTCTAAAATTTGTGATTTTATGAATGAAACGATACTTTATTTTGTTGATAATAAATAATTAATATGATTAAACTCAAATTTTTATATTATTGGTTCGTTCCACGAATAGAATTTGAAATATATCAGAAGTAGAATAAAAAATAAAAAAAAAATTTGGCCGCCAGTCAAATTGATTTTTTTATGTAATTAGAAACAATTTACAAAAAAACTATGATATATTTCAAAATCCGTCCTGTCTTTTTTTTCGGGCCAAGGAAATTAAACTCAAATTAAACGTTATATTTGTTTATTTTATAATTCCAGAGTTTTTTTTCCTTGTTTTTCTTAAAAAAAGACTTAGCTTTTCTTGGGGTTCCTTTAATTATCCTTCTCTAAAAAACTGTAGTCGAAGAAACTTGGTCCAAAGGAGAACTGAAGAACTTTAGTACAAGAAACTTGGTCCAAAGGAAAAACTGAAGAACTTGTAGTCCAAGAAGGAAAACTAAATGACGTCCAGAGAAAAAACTAATTCCCAGAAAAAAGAACTTTTTGTACTAGGAAAAAACTTCTTGGCCCAGGAAAAACCCCTATAAGACGATGGGGGAGAAAAAAAAAGAAGAAATCTTCGGTAAGCGACACGAACGATATAAAGTCAGTTATTTTGACTGAGTAGGCAAAAAGAAGAACATTATTAGCATGGGAAAGACATTTTATAGGAATACCAAGAGAAGAGATGGACATGGCGCAAAGAAATAAGCAGGGGATATCAAGCGAATATGAAACTAAAATATACTTAGTAGAGGAATACTGAAAATCTAGGGCTGCACAAAAAAACGTAACATAAAGAAGCTAAAGTTTATGCCCATATTACAAAAGGTATTTATTCTGGTTGACAAGTTCTAAATGGTGTTAATTATTAATAATGCTCGTAGAAATAAAGCTCATTGGATTAGAAATGATCTGTAGACAAATGTGCAAAAGTTTTGAAGGAGAAAAATTCAGTTAAAGTACAAGGTATGCGCAACTGTCACATTCGTGACGCAGCTGCGCGGTGTTGTTACTTTTCATGGCTAGAACAAAACGTCGATAAAGAAAAAACAACTGAAATATCAGGATCAGAGAAGCTATTAGAATTTAGAAAACTCCAAACTGACTTTGTAGGACCAATTTTCGATTCTATTAGCTCAGTTGGACCACATGGGGCTATTATTCATAACAAACCGAGTAGCAGTACTGATGTTAGGATAACTAGTGACCAATGGACCTTTTCATTTACGAAAAATAAATTATAAAACTTATATAAGATGATTGTATTTTATACGAAACGTCCATTTCACTTAGATTTCCAAAATAGATTTTTCATTTCGAAAAAATATCGCGTTTTAAAATGTTCCCATGACGTCACGTTCATCGAAAACACCCACTCTATTATTTACGTTCCGAAACATGCATTACTGTTATTCTTAAAAATAAAGCTCACTGCTTGATATACACATTTGATATATAAGTGAACTTTGTCATTTGATCGACTCATTCAAAAAAATTTACATTTTATCTCTTGTTTTCTTTATTTATAACATTTAAATTTTTTGAACGGACCTTCCTTTTAACGAAGAGCGAGCATTAGCAATGCTGCAAATCCTAAAGGCAGTTTCACACATAATGTACTTTTTCGAATGTATTGTTTATTTTTTTCATTTGTTGTATCATTTTCGATTTAACAAAAGGACAAAAAAATTAAAAAAATTTTGGATAACAATTACAATTTTAAATTCGAAGAAACTAAAATATATTCTTAATTTAGAGCTTTGTATTACCTTTAGAATGGTACAAATACTATTTTAATAACTTTAATATTTTTAAGGTTATTCAATTTCTCTTTAAATTTATATTAAAATTCAAAAGTTTTTCGAAATTTTTTTAATAAAATTTTGAAAAAAATCAATATTATCGAATTTTTACTACAAATTTAACCTTTTTTGAATAATTTTAAAATCAATAAATAATTAATACCCCATTGAATTTTATTCAAATTGGGTAACAGACCTTTTTTTAGGTTTTTGGATCAATATATATTAATAAAGTTAATTTAAAAAAGTTAAAAAATCTTCTTTTTTTTACATTTTTGATCATAACTTTTACAAATATTATTTTAAAATTATGAAATAATTTACACATATATTACTTTTCGATTCTTTTTAGATGTACTATTTACTTTTTCATTTATTTTATACTTTTTTATAACACAAAATTACAAAAAATTTCAAAAAATTATTTATTTTGTTTATAATAATTACAATTCTAAATTCGAAGATAGTAAAATACATTGTGAATTTAGAGTTTTATATCATCTTTCGAATGGTAAAAATCCCATTGTCATATCTTTAATATTTTAAAAGTTATTCAATTTAGTTTAAAAATCGTAATTTTTTTGATCCATTATTTTAAAAATTCATCAATTTTTTTAATAAAATTTTGAAAAAAATCGCAATTATGAAGTTTTTTAATACAAATTTAATCGGATCTTTTTTAAAATTTGTAATATTAAAATTTATCTAAACCAATTAATTTAATAAGATAAAAAATATTTAGAATTAAAATAAAAAATATCGGCTAAACCATGCGGAATTCCAAAACAAGGCGAGAACAAATTTTATAGGAAATTTTGAATTCTACAATTTTGATTTCCTATAATTTTTCAAAAAAAAAATCCGTTTGCCCACATTGTATATAACACACTGCTACAATTATGATCTCTTAAATAATATGTGAAATCTATTAGGAATTCTGGAAAAATTATGATAAAAAACTTGTAGAGAATTTTATGCCCTACAACTTTGCACTGAAACATTTTGCACTAAAGTGCATAATTTATCTTCAAAATTAAAAAAAGGTGAAAATCCTAAACGTGTATTTTTTCGCCTTCTAGCGGCGAAACTATGAGAAATTCGAAAAAAAGTTAAATACAAAAGTTAAAGAAAATTTGATGCTTTACAACTTTGCACCAGAACATTTTGCACTAAAATACATTGCTTGTACTAAAAATCAAGAAAAACCGGAGAAACCTACATGCACGTTTTTTACGCGACCTCTAGTGACGCAACTATTGGAAATTATGGAAAAAGTTTAAGACAAAAGTTGTAGATAATTTTATGCTCTAAAACTTCGTACTACAACATTTTGTACTAAAGTGCACTGTTTGTCGTAAAAAATTTAAAAAATCTATTTTATGCACTTATGTAAACAGAGAAAATACAAATATTTAATATCTTTTGTGTACATAAATTTGGGAGTTTCATTAAATGTTACAATATAATATTAGTAATTTTTTTTATTTATTTTCTTCCGTCATTTATTTATTCATGTTTATGCTATATTTCTTATGCAAGCTACCAAAGGAGTTAAAAAGATCCAAAATAATATGTAAACAAAAAGCCACTTCGTTTAAAATCTAATCTGATTTATTATGTTTATATTAATAACAAGATAAGCTCCATTAGAAAACTATAATGGGCACAAATTGGTCCTGAGTCCGTACAAACTGTTCATTTTAAACGACGTCGACGGCTATATTGTGCGAGGAAGAAAGCAAATCTTATAGGATAGCTGTTAGCGCTTCAAAAATACCATTTTTATAATCAAAATCCTGAAAAATCTACTGAATATTTTTGAATCAAATTTTTTTTAAATGATTTCTTAACCTGTTCTTAAGCTCGGAAAGTCCCTGAGATTGTATAAAAATATTCTGTTGGGTGTTTTTTACGAACTATCAATTTTCATTAATTTTCATATGCTAATATTTTCAAAAACTAAATATTTTCAGGATTCTTAATAACTTTCCTACATCCGTAGTGACCTAAATTTTAACTGACCGTTTGAATTTTTCAAAAATATTGTCCCGTTTTTCTGGGATTTTGTTTCTACGATTACATTGGAAAGGCATATGCTACAGAAAGTGTACCTCCGCTCTTAAATAAAATTATAACGTTCCTTAAACAAAATTATGACGTAATGTACTAAAAAAGCATTTTTTAGATATTTTCAGTTATTAAAATTGTAAAATAATTTCGGGGAATCGCTTGACAAATACTGAACTTCGGTTTTTTTTTTGTAATTTTGGTTGAATTCCTTTATATCGGGTAATTGTGAATCGTACTGAACAGTAATTTCCGTATCTTATATTTGCTAGAAAACGCGATGAAGACAGAAAAACGATTAATAATATTCTACTCCGTGATACAAATGAACAAGTCTATTATGTATTAAATGACAAAAATATAATACGTCACAATTCAGACAAATCGGCAAATTGAGGTTATATGGTGCGCACTTTACACAACGATGCCAAATTTAATTTTAGTGAACGTAACGTCACGAACCCTCTTTTTTCCTGATTATGGAAAAATTAGCTATCAGAAAATTCTAAAAAAATTCCCAAGTGATATTAGCACTTATACCTTCTGATTAAAGTGTTCTAACATAGTTCATAAAAAGGTCCATTGAGGCTAAATTTCCTCACATCTACACTAACCGAGAATATTCAACATTCGAGACTGTATTAAGACTATTAATAAATAAGAAATCAAAATAAAGGATGTTGAAAGAGGAGGAAATTTCCAATAAAAAAGTTCCAAGTCCCGAAACTCTACCTATATTATTATTAATTTAATTTTAATTTAGTGTTAAAAATGGCGCGATCTCGGTTAGTCGTCACCGTAGACTAAACGGGTAATAATAATTAAAAAGATTTGATAAACAAGAACATAGTAATGAGTTAGCTACTGCTTCAAAAAATAACAAAAGTTGACGAAACAGAAATTAGACTGGTCACAAAATACAACAAAAATTGCATATCCTATCCCTGTTTGAAGAGGATCCCTTCCTATGTCCACAGAAGTTCAAATCTCACTGAAATATTTCAAAAAATAATTTATGACGAACTTTTGAAGTTATTGGTAGAACAATCAAATCTCATTTATTGTACAGTACATATTAATTTATTATTGTTTAATTAATTAGTTTTATGTTTTCAGCAATATTAAAATGGATAGTTTTAGAAAAAGTTGGATATTAAGTGATTTTGATTTATTTTTTTTGGGTTTTTTTTGCCTAGATACCTACTATTAGAGCTGATTACCTTTAATAGAAAATCGGGATTGACCTACTCTTGGTATTTATATATTGATTATATTAATTTAACGATAAGTTCATTTAAAAGTAAGGTTAGGGATATCTATTTTTATAGGATTGAATGAAGGTTATATTAAGTAGAAGATAAAAAAATATATCAGGATAATAGTAGAAATTAAAGTTTTTGTCAAGTCTGTGCAAACTGAACAACAATTATGATGATTTTAATATACGAGAAATTAAAATAAAAAGATATCACTTACCCGGGTATAAAATGGGGGTTTGGAGTTGATATTAGTTCCATTACAAGAATTTTTCGTAAAAGATGTACATAAATTTTCTATATCCAACATAAAAAGACGAAAGGAGTATCCCCCGATTTTGCCCCTAGCCCGATGACATTAAATAAAAACAACCCAACTGACAATTTAAATCAAAACCCTAATATTATTTCGTTAAACAGCTGATTCTTAAGAATCAATAACTAGATATTGGCTGTGCCAACAATATTTCATTTACGGGGTGAAACCATCTATTTCGATTTTATAAACATATAAAAAAATAATAAAAAAGTAAATATTGTATGGCCTATTTTAGAAAATCGTATTTATGAAAATGAAAAAAAAAACAAACAATTTAAGTTGCTTATTAAAAACGTATCAGAATGCTTTAAAAGTTTAGGTAATTAATAATATTAAATCCTTAAAAATCGTTTACGACTACATTATATTTCTTATACAAAAAAACAGAAGATCCTTCAGAGAAAAAACTTATACCGCAGAAAGGACAACATAGGAAACTAAAGGGTCCTCTACGCTTTAGTCTATAGACGTTTGTCTTAAATTTTAAGCATTTAATTAAAAATCACATTTTAAGGTTATATGTTTTAATTTAATGCAGAGGTAAGTGAGGTTACTACCCCAGTCAAGTTATCTTAAAAAAAAATTTCCTCATTCTGTTTATTTTTTATTTGATGATTTTTAGAATGGCCCCACATTGTTTAGTTTAGTTTTTATATCTAAATGTAACACAATATGAAACAAGAAGGACTTCGATTTCACATAAAGGACCTTGCCACAAACTTTATGCAAAGTGGTTCTCGGTGAAATTGGCTGAAACTTTAGGATATTTTGGATATTGATGTTATCATTAAATATCTCCATGGACATTGTTTAAGATAATCAAGGGTTTTCTTATATATGTGATTACGTTTTAAGTGCTTCTTTTCACGATATGTCTTTCTTTCTCTTACACTGTACTAATTTGGATTAGCATGTATATTACGATTCATAGAAATTCGTATTTTACCACATTTCCATAACCGCGATACATTGTCCTTCATTTTACTTACTTTTTAATTGAAAAATTACACGAAAAAAAAATAAACCGGTGAAACGTTACTTTAATTTGTTGATAATTAGTAATAAATGTGGTTCAAGCTCAATTCTTTTTATTTGAAATATATCAAAAGTAAAATATTAAATAAAAAAAATTTGGACGCCAGTCTAATTGATGTTTTGATGTAATTAGAAACTATTGATAAAAAAACTATGATATATTTCAAAATCCGTCCTTTCTTTCTTTTTGTGGGTATAAGGAAATTAAACTCAAATTAAACATTATATTTGTTTTATTTAAAAAGAAGGAGAAAAAAATTAACTTTCATAGACTTTACTTTTTTTTGAAAATCAATTTAGTTTGATCCTTGAAGGTTTTTTTTTCAAGTTTTTAGAATCAGTTCCAAAAACTTGTTCAGCAAAATGTCGCTCCAAAAAGCTTGTAGTCCCAAAGAAAACTTGTTCCGAAAATAATTGAACCAAAAAAAAAACTTGTAGTCCAAAGAAAAACTTGCTCCTGTAAAGAGTGGCTCAAATAATAATTGATAAAGACAATTAGGAAATTAAAATTATAAACATTTTATTTTAACAAATTAACTAACATAGTTTTTTTAAATCTTTATTTATTTATGTATGTATCTGATTTTAATTTAAATACTTATAGCACTTGTAAACGTAGTTTAGGATAAAGTCAATTAAACAAAAATATTGTGTTTGATAGGAAACTACAATAATAAACGGGTTTTAATCACGTAAATTAAGAAAATAAATTCAGCGGGTTTATTTTATTTAACCGGTAATGTCGAGGTGCTCCTAAACTTTTTCCATAATTTTAAAAATCACTTTTCTTATAAAAAAACAATCTAGTTCTCTTTAAAACTTATCTAAATTTGGACGTAAACGAACTCTGCCACAAAATCGAGGTAATCCGATTTACACAAGGGTTGGGGATTAGTACTGCCTGTCTTAATAATCCTAATTACAGTAGTACCTTTTATATATAATAAAATTACAAATATTGTAGAAAGAAAAAAATAAGATAAATTTCAAAGAAAAATTTATTTTTAAACATTACTTTTTTATTTATATATATATATATATATATCTGCCTTAATTAACTTTATTTTGGTTTTATTGCTGCTTTTGGGCTTTTTTGTTTGTTTTTGTTTCACTCTTTTGCCCCTTTTAACCTTTTTTCTTTTGCCTTTTTGTGCCTTCTTTTACCATTTTTGAATTTTTGCCATGTTTTTGCCTTTATTTTGTCTTCTTTGGATTTTTTTTTGGCTTTTTTTTACCTTTTTTCCTTTTTTTGCCTTTTTTAAATTTTTTCTAATTTTTTGTGGTTTGTTTACCACTGTTTTGCCCTATTTTAGCTTTTTTTAAAACTGTTCCAATTTTTTGGACTTTTTTTGGCCTTTTTGACTATTTTTGAACTTTTTGTCTTTATTTTGCCTCTATTTTGCCTTTTCTTGTTTTTTTTTTTAACTTTTTTTTTATTTTTTTGGTATTTTTTTGCTTCTTTTCCCTTTATTTTGTGTTATTTGGCTTTTTTGGAATTTTGAATTTATGTTTTTATCATTTTTAGCATTATTATGACATTTGTAGCGTCTTTGCCTTAATTAACTGAATTTTGTTTTTTTTTGCTACTTTTTGCCCTTTTTTTTGGTTTTATTTACCCTTTTTTCTTTTTTGGCCTTTTTTCTTATTGCCTTTTTTATTCCTTCTTTTACCATTTTTGAATTTTTTGCGATGTTTTTGCCTTTTTCGGGTTTTTATTTTTGGCTTTTTTTACCTTTTTCCTTTTTTTTGACATATTTGCCTTTTTTTAATTTCTTTCTACGTTTTTTTTTTGAATTGTTTACCACTGTTTTGCCCTTTTTTTACTTTTTTATAGCTATTATAATTTTTAGGACTTTTTTGACCTTTTTGACCATTTTTGCCGTTTTGGCCTTTATTTTGCATTTCCTTGACTTTTTTTTTACTTTTTTGGTGTTTTTTTTGCTTCTTTCCCTTTACATTGTGTTATTTGGTATTTTTTTAAATTTTTTGTTTTTCTGTCCATATTTTTCCTTGTTTTTCGTTATTAAGCCCTTTTTGATTTATTTTACCTTTTTCTTGTCTTGCCTTTTTTGTAATTTTTTGCCACTTTGCCTCTCTTTGATCATTTTTACAATCAAGATTCTTTCCCATTTTTGATTTTTGCCTTTTTTTACTCTTTTTCTACAGCCGAGCCAGGAAAGTTCTTTGGTGACACAGCCGATTTTTTCGGGGTCATTTTTTGTTAATTCTGATTATTTTTAACAGTCAAGAATTATTTTATGATCGTTTTTGGGCTTCAAGTATCAATGTTTGTTAATTTTTAACACTCAAGAATTATTCTGATCATTTTTGGATCTTCTGAAACATTTTTTGTTAATTCTAATTATTTTTAAGAGTCAACAATTATTTCTGATAATTTTTTATTAGTTTCGATTATTTTTAACAGTCAGGAATTGTTTAATGATCGTTTTTGGACTTCAAGGATCATTTTTTGTGAATTTGTAAGTCAAGAATTATTCTGATACTTTTTGAATCTTCAGGATCATTTTGTGTTAATTTTAATTATTTTTAAGAGTCAACAATTATTTTCTGATCAATTCTGGATTTTCGGGATCATTTTTTGTTAATTATGTTTATTTTTGACAGTCAATAATTATTTTCTTATTGTTTTTTGTTAATTTTTACAACTCAAGAATTATTCTAATCATTTTTGAATCTTCAGCATCATTTTTTGTTAATTCTAATTATTTTTAAGAGTCGACAATTTTTTATGATAATTTTTTGAACCTTCAGGATCATTTTTTGTTAATTCTGATTATTTTTAACAGTCAAGAATTATTTTATGATCGTTTTTGGATCAATTTTTGTTAACTAGAGCCAAAAATATTATTATGTGAAAGAATTTTGTTTATAAATTGTAGTAATGACTTTATCAGGATCAATTATTAGGTATCTGTATTTGATATAATTTTTTTTTACCTACCTGCAGTTTGTGGCAGAATTCGCCCATAAATAATCCCCTACTTAATCCGTAACAGAGTTTGATGTTTCCCCTAAATTTGACTAAATTTGCTTCGATTTATATTTGTTTCTTGCAAATTTAATAAAATGTTTGTAATTTTGTCACTTTAATTCGATTTGGGGTTTTTATAAATTGGACACCTATTAAATTGTTTTTTAGATATGAATAAATTTTTGTAGTCAATTTGGTACAAAAAATTAATAAATTATTTTCAATGTTGATTTGATAAATTTTACCGCTTTTCAATTATAGATAATTTATTTGATTTCATATAGAAATATATAAATAAACGCATCTATTTCCATTTATTAATTATTAGCAAATATTATATTAATTAAACAGCTTTTCATATTATTATATTATGATCAAATCAATGTCATACCCAGCATGGACCCCTCTTATCCATTATCATCGTGAAGACTGGACAATATTCAATTCGGCTTAGGAACTATTAATACCCTCATTGAATTTCAAGTAAACGTCATTTCCAATTTGTGGTGACGCCAAATAAATAACACCCTCGAGAATCCTACTAGAATAAAAATTCAAGAAAGCCTTTAACCAATTCCACGTACCGATGATAATTTCCGAAAAATCCGATAATCTGGGTAGAAGATTGGATTTCCCAGAATAAATATTGTATATATATACGGGGCTTTCTATTGATAAAAATCATACCAAATAATTCATTAAAAATTATGTTAAAAAAACTGAAACGTTTTAAGATTTTTCACGTATGCATATACTTAGTTACTTGAACTAAAAAATATTACATTTTTTTAAGAAATTTGTTTTTACCAACATATTACATTCGTGGTAACCGCCATGTTGACTAGGCTCGTGACGTCACTCCGTTAGTAAATAGAACGTCTTTGAACAAGAATAAAAGTATTTTTGGAAGTTAATAATGAGTTATAATCATTATCATTGGTGTATTGTGCCCGAATGAGAATTGTGGATTCAAGTTCCAACTAATATAAATATGAGAAATACTTGATTAAAACGTCGAAGTTATTGTCCGCAAATATTAGGCCTTATTTCTGTGAAGATCGCTTTGATGTAAGTACCCGTTTAACCAAGCATAATAACTATCGTATGAAGAAAAGAAAACTTCATGATGATATCGAAAAATCAAATTTTGTCATTTATTTATAGGTTATGTTATCCTAGTTATAGGGAATAAAAGTCTACAAACGTAAATGACAACTGGAAAAATTTTCCAATTAACACACAGCACAACAAAAATCGAGAATGACCCCTCTCAAAGAGATAACAACCTATATCTGCAAAGCCAACAGTAAACATTTCCTGACCTGGGCAACGGCCGGCATTCAACCTGTCGGCGTTACCTTGATAACTCACATCTCAACCTTTATATTATTTAAATTATAACCAATTTAATGAACTACGATATATTATTATTTAAGGTTATTCTGGTGGCCCAAAAGGGGGCACACCTATCAAGGACAATTTTTGTTTAATTGCGTCTATGGGTATTAAGTGGAAGGTTACGTATACCCACCCTGTAGGCTCTTTTTTACTTTAAGTGGTAAATGTTGTGTACGATTTTTTCCTCAATATGGTGGTGAATTAATTTTCTGTATGTTTCAATAGTACAAGAATTTACAGTTCATTATACCTTGAATTTGGAACACAGCACGTAAGTATCGTTTAAGGTTCAAGTGAGGACTGTATATTGATGAAATTTAATAAGTTTCAATAACACTTATTAAGTAGGAGGTATTTTTTATCATTTAAAACTAATTATTTTTTAATAGTCGTAAAAAAAGAACAGTACAGACTCTTTCTAATGACGGCATTGCTGCAACCACACTTTTTATGTAATATAATACATAATAAAGAGGAAATAATTGTTGCACTTTATATTTTCAATAAAAAATTTATAGCTTTAAAACTTTATGTCTTCTAGCAACTTTGGCTTATTGGGTAAAATCATATCAAACATTTTTAACTTAAAACATCCTTGTTTTTTACTACCTTCTGTCATCTTGTTTTATTGCCCTAGTAACTAAAAAAACATGTTTTGTTGAAATAAATCGTTTTATAAGGTTTTAGATTTGTCCGTTTCGAATTTTCTCTAAAAAAAAAGGTTCGATTCGTCCTCACAATGCATGAAAACGAAAATGGCTTTTTTAAAACGAAATTCAATTTTATGAATCCATATAGGGATTGATTTTCTACTTCATGAAAAATCAAAAATCCAATAAATAATACTACGCAGAATTTAAAATTGATTGATTGATTTTTCCGATAACATTTCGGTATTTTGGATAATAAAAATGATGATTACATTCTTTACAAATATATTTACTTTAAATCCTATTTCGTTATGTTTTAATAAAATACTTTTTAATACATTTTCCATTGTTTATCATTTAAAAAATCAAATTCGAAATATTAATCCATTTTTCGTAAATAAATATTGTGTGTAATACATTTTTAATCTACTTTCTTCACATTTCCTTAACTCTCATGCACTTCTAGATATATATTTTCTAATTTTTTTATCAATTTCTCCATTAATCAACTGAATTTTATATTTTCCTTGTTCCATCTCGAATATCTCCCCTTTCATCTACATCATTTAATTTTTCATTTTTCTTTAAACTTTCTTCTTTAAATTCTCTCTTCATTTCTTCATTACTTTTCTTGATATATTCTCTCCTTATTTGTATATCCTTCTTTATTTCTATTTTCAATTGTTTAGTTGTTTCATTCATTTTATTCTACTGTATCTTACTCATTTTTAATATAGCTTACAATATATCTAGACTATTATTTTTTCTGATTGTTTTTCCACTCTTTCAGAATGTCTTTTTGTGTATAATCTCCTTAGTGATTCTCTGATTTCTACTTGTGGTACTGTCATTTCGATTTCAACTTGTCTACCTTTATCATCTTCAGACTTTTCTAATAAATCTTCTCTTTTTTTTGCTTGATCTGAATTTTATTCATCTTCTTCATTCTTTCTATTTGTTTCCATTTCTTTTTGTTCAATCTCGTCTAGATTTTCTTCTTTATTTGATCTCTGTTCTTCTATTTCTTCCTGTTCTTAAGATATCTTCAGGTTGATCCCATCCTAAACGTCTTCCACTTTTCATAACCATTTCTGCTTCTTTTATTTTTACCTGTCAATATTAAATTTATTTATATTATCTTTATTAAAAATAATTTGTTTTTGTTAAATAAATAAATTCAACCATTTACAGTCTAAAATATTGTAAAAGTTATTTTACTATGTTATTTTATAGAATGCCCCACGTCGGCAAGCGACATTTGTTATGAAATACTGGTCCCTCAATTTAAAATTACTAATTTTTTTTAATTCATATATTTTTTTTAATCTCTTAATCTCAGGTTTGGGTTCAAAATAGTTATTTTTATAACTATGTGGGATTAAATAAATAAATTGTCATTTTTTATATATATTTCTCTTGACAATTCCTTTTTTAATCCAATTTTTCTTAAGGCTGAAATTATTCTTTTTTAAATCTTATCAAATTGATGACCAATATTTTTTACTGTCTTGATTTTTAATTTTTTATACCAGATATATACCTTTTAATTTAAAATACCTTTGTAGTTTATTTTTGTTTTTTATTTTATTATTTTTTTTTATTTACAGGTTCGTGGGTTCTTGCCAGGCACAATTTAGTTCTAGTTTGAAGAAAGAAAAAGAAAAAAAATTTAAACAAATAGTTTTTTCTTCATTTTGTTTTAAAATTTTGTCAGGGATGTTGCTTCTCCAAAGGTTCTTAGACGACTCTCCTTATTTTTCAAAAACACTTTTATATAACTTGTCTTTTACGATGGATTTTTTTCAGTTCTTTTATAACTTTCAACATATTTTTATTATATTTTTGAGAAAACTTTTTTAATACTTATTATTGTTGAAATCTAACTTTATTTTTGTCAAAGGGGAAAAGAAACTCGAAGTCGATATCACATGAAATTAATATAAAAAAAATTTATTGGGTAATTTCAATAAAACTTGAAAAATTATCAAATATGTCGCGACATGTTTCGGCTCTTAGGCCATTTTCAGTATACAATTAGAGAAATAATAAAATAATAAAACTTACAATGTTCGAACAATGTAGAAAATTAACAAATGAGTAATTTTTCTAATCTTTTGATATGTATTTTTATAAGTTTAGTGCTCTTTCCTATTTCTAATACCCCTAACCTTTTCTTATTAAATTTATTTTTCTTGTTTTAAATCCTCACCTATAATTCTTGTCAATATTGGTCTACTCTATTTATTACTTCTGATTACGTTTTTTAAATCTAAGAACTATTTTTTTCCTATTTTCAACGATTTTATCTTTTCCCTTTCTCTTTACCATGAATGAGAACAATTTTCCTTACAATCTTTACGTTAACTTTAATATTTTATAGTTACTCATTTTTTTGACACATTTAATTTTTTATGTCATACTAGTTCATTATTGTGCTTTTATTGCTATGACCAACTACATAAAGGTGTACTTTATGACGTGTGGGCATAAAGTGTACTTTATAGCCCGCCATAAAAACAAAAAACAGTTTGTGTCTGACTAATTAATAATGTTTATTAATAAAATTACAAATTATGACATAAAAATATTAGGCAAAAAATAATTAATTATGTTAATAAAATCTAATTAAATTTTCAGTTTTTTTTTTTAAATGTATATTGTGGATGCAATACCGAACTAGTGTAACATAAAAGTTTATATACACTGCGAGTATACGCTCGGGGCATAAAGATCTATTTATACCCTTGGTATATAACTAACTATTTTAAATTTTGATAATAATATTTGAAATAACTGCGCCTTAAATTAGATTATTAACTTTTGTCATTATGCAACAGCAGGAAAATTATGGAAAAATAAAACGCACACTTTAATATTAACATTTATTTAAAGTACATGATATTCGTTAGTTTTAATTATATAAAATAATGCTGATAATTTTAAATATATCAATTTGCGATTAATGTTATACTTAACGTATGATCCACTGTTTTTTATTAATAAATAGATAACCGTGCATATATTTATACAAGAGGTTTTCAAATTACGCTTACAACATTTGTCTATGGATACCTGTTATATAATTGGACAAAATAATATAAGGAATAAAGAGGTCAACATATTTAGGTACTTTTGAACGGCCAAACCCGTGAGAAATGATTCATTTCCCACGGGTAAGGGAACTATAGTCCATCCAATATTTCTTTTAACTTTTTGACAATCCCCTGTTAAGTTGGCGAAAAAAAAACTCGTTAAATGTGCACAAATTCTGTTAATAAATACGGATTCCCACTAGGCGGAAAATGTGCAGGCGGATTTTCTGTATTCAATTCCATTGGTTGATTTTGAAAATTAATTCAAAATCGACGAATAGAATTGGATACAGAAAATCCGCCTGCATATTTTCCGCCTAGTGGGAATTCGTCTTAATCCGTCAAAAATGGTAGTATCTATTGATACTATTTTAAATTAGAATAAACGAAATTTTCAACAGTTTTCCAATTTTTTTTTCTTATATTTGTTTAAATATATGTTCAAATAATTCACTACTTTTTCAACTTGGTAATGGCCGAGTAGACACATCCAAACAGATTAGCCACACTGTATATTTTAACACCAAATTACTGGTCGACCTTAAGTGTGTTATTTTAAGAAAAAAGAAATTTTGGACAGATTATACTGATATTGTTTACGTTAAAAAATAATGAAATAATTTCTAGTAATTTTTTATTACCAATATTACAAAATTGTATTCCCCAATGTTAAATGTACTTAATATTAATGAACTAGTAATTATTTATGTTGGTAGAGTCGGCCCGTTTAGAGAAGAACCCATTATGTCACACTTTACGTATCGACAACGCCTCCCTTCTTGGCGGGAAGGGAGGCGATACCAGCAACTACTGGCGTGTACGTTTTAGAATAAAATTAAAATCTGTATTAAAAAGTAAATTAATTAATAATGTCAACTAAACACACTAAAATTGCGAATTTTGTCAGTGAGCATCGTGACGTAATGGGTTCTTCTCTAAACGGACCGACTTAATGTTGTCTACTCTGGGCAACGTTGCCGTATAATCTCAACCAAAAATAATTATAATTAACACTTGTTTGAATTTTTTTGATTTTTTTTAGCTGTAGAATAATTGTACCTATATTATTTTTAACGAATTTTCGTTAGTTTCAATTTTCACTAAATGCAGTACAAAAAAAAACCAGAAAAAATTGCTCTTTTCTGTTTTATATGAATATGGAGTTATTCTAAAAATCAATAGAAATCGGTAAAATCTTTATTTATTTTTATTTCATTTTTTTTTTAACTTGGTACTGGCCCAGTAGACACATCCAAAAAGGTTAGCCACACTATATATTTTAATACAAAATTACTAGGCAGCTTGACGTCTGTTATTTTAAGAAAAAAGAAATATTGGACAGGAATACGCATGTCCCACTACTAACTTTTCAATACTTTACTCGTGGGACATGCATATCTGACGCTTATTGAATTGTGCTTATTAATTTTAATAGATGAAGTGTCTTTTTTCACGTAGAATTTACTAATATTTCTCAAATATGCAATAACTTTATTCTTTGGTTTTTGTCAATGTTTTAATATTTGTATGCTGAAAATATAATGAGTAATCACTAAACACAAGTAATTTTTCTTTATTGCATTAAGTTTATTAATAATAATAATGGGAATAATGGAATCTGTTACGGGTTAAAAAGTGATCTTGCAGACATCATAAAAATATTAAATATCTAGAAGACTATAAATTTTTCGATGTGTAAAGTTTTTTACGTAAAAATCATTGAGTGATATAAATAAAAATAAAATTACTTCAATTTCACTTTTAAAAGAACCTACCAAATTTCAAAATCATTTATTTTTGTTATAACTTTAACAGTCTGTGCCTATTTCAAAAAGTAAATATGTTGGACGCTTAATTCCTTATATCATTTTGACAAATTTTACGAGAGGTATCTACAAGACAAACATTGCAAGCATTATTTGAAAAAACCCTGTATATACCGTTACTATAAAAAATTAGAAAATTTAGTCCTATACACATTGAGCTTCGGGAGTTGGCGAAATATTTTCCGTATTTTTAACAACGACTGTAGAAGTTCTTCTATCAGCCATCCAGTGGGATGCTCTTCGACCAAGGGCTCCTAGTCATACTTTCTCTTTTCCGTTGGTTGGATATGACGACTTAACGTACTGAAAAAAAATAAAAATATTCTTATTCGTGTAGACTACATATCTTTATAATTAAACAATTAATTATGTACAAATCTTAAACATGTAATAAAAAAACCAATTTCATTAGTATTTATTCATATTAAATTATTGTATGTTTATAATATTTATGCCTCTAGTTTTTCACCCAACGTATAAAGGTACATAAAATAAAACAAAGAAGCAACAAATTTTTGTTCGCGAAATTGTTACAACATACAGACGAACAGCAACATTCCTTTGATGCGATGAAAAAAATCAACACTTATCGGTTCACAGTATTGTTGCATTGAGACAAGCGAAAGTACTTCTGGGAATCTATAACCAGAAGAGATCCACAGAATGTATCAACCTAGGTAAAGATAAACTTCGCATACTAATAAGAGTCCCAACAGGCATTGTCAGTTGAAAGGACATTTTAATTAGCTTTTGGACTAGTAGAAGGAAAAATGCAGATTTCTCTTTTGCAGAGAACTAATAAATTAATTAATGAGAACAACTTTCTGGAAAACGATTTTGAATACGAAAAAAGATAACTTTAACAATGCACAAAATTAAGTTACTTAAAATAATTTTTCTACATACTTTGTAAAAGTCCCAACTTATTGTTGAAACCCACTAATCGTGATCTTGGAAGTGGCTTGGTCTGGATGTCAGCTGTCTGGTCTTCAGTCGTGATATATTTGACTTGAGAAGAACCTTCCAACACTTTTTTTCTTCTAAAGAAATACTTTGTTTTTATGTGTGTTGTCCGATGATGATTCTCCAAATTACCACAAAGATGAATCATTGAATGGTTGTCTATCTGAGAAGTAGTAACCTGTTTTTGATAGCTCATCTCTTCATACCGTCTACACAGCCATATAATTTATTTGACTGCCTCATTTGCCGCTATCAGTTCCGCCTTAGTTGTTTACATAGCAATCAATTAGCACAGCAGTCAATTATAGTTTTGACACGGACCCTTCTGCATATGACTGGAGTGCTTGACAAAACACTAATACTATAGGCTAAATCTGGTCCAGTATCTACCATTAGGCACATTACTACTCCTACAGCTTTCCTGTATGGTAAATTATGATTTTTATCACTTTCTATTGAGTCCTTAACAGAATCTTCTAACTTTATCATTGGAGTCGACACTATAGTTAAAACGTTCTAGAATTTTCATTCCGTTTGCTTGCTGACAAATTGCAATTGAACCATCTTTGAATCGTTCGATTTCGAATTCCAGAAAGTAAGATGTTGGTGTATCTGTGATATTGTATGACTCTTCAAGAGGTCCACACACGTCCGCTGAGAACAATTTTCCTGGTTTTGTTGAATTTTCCCTATGTCTAAATAGCAGCTTCTGCGCTATACCATAGATGTAAGACTCACATAATTACATTGCTTCTATTGAAAATTTTTGGATACAGCTCTTTTTCATCTTAGCTTGTACGTACCTTTTATCTTATTTTGGTAGCATTGGTTTAATTTTTGCCTTGAACAAGGTATCTTGATTAATTTATCTTTCTCTGTTACTGTTAACTCAAACACACTCTCCGGATTTCTGTCTAGAACAGATAATCCATTTTTAAAAAAATTCTTCACCAGTTGTCAAAGCTTTTAACTATTCCCCTGCCTATGGCGGGAATGATTTCTTTTCCTTCTGATTTTATGCCAGACAGAGCTTCAAATTTCTTAATATCAGTGTAATACAAATCAGTGTTTGTTAAATGTTACCAAATTATCTATCTACCACCTTAACAGATGAATAGACGAATTTGCTGACACAGGCTCTATCTCGACAAACATAAGTTCTGTATCAGCAGCTGCTGAAACCTGTTTTCTTTGGTCTTCCGTCAGAAATCCATTCTTCACATCCATTCTTACTCTTATTGTGCATTGTGTTAGTGTCTATTTATGCCTCTTTTTTCTCCTGAAACTGAGATTGTGCCTTCTAATTTCGTAAAATTTCTTTCAAAGAACGAAACTGAACAGTCCAAAGTATTAGTATGACCATCTTTTAGCTATAATTTAAAACTAATGAAAGATCTTAATAAATTTTGCAGCATCTTATACACTAGTAATAAGTGTGGTAAAGCATTCTTCTTTTTGTTTTTAGACCGTTATTTAATTCATTCCACAGTGAGTTAAGCTGAGCTATATGCATTGATAAATATTCACCATCAATTTAGTTAAATGAAATGAAATCTGTACACATCTTAAATAACTGATCTTTTGACGATACCTTTTCTAATATATTTCAAGCATCAAAATCCGTTTCATGATCCATCATTTTCTAGTACACTGTTTCAGTAACATAACATGCGATCATGGACATAACTGTTGGACTTTCTAAAAAGGTCACTCTTGGATTTGTGCTCCATTATTTTGGCTTCTGAAGCTCCTTTTTTGAACTCTTCAGGTATAACTAGCTTGCCATCTATAACATCTAGAGCACCTTCATGATAATTCAAAAGATCTCTCATCTTACGCTTCCAAACTCGCCAATTTAACTTACTTGTCAAAGGTTTGATGTATTTATTTCTTTTTTTTATATTGTTATAAAACGTAAGTGGCACTTATAACCATTTGTATTTTGCTCAGAATAAATGAATAAATGAATTTTGAACACGTTTTTTAATACGAAAAAAGGTAACCTTACTTTAATTTAGTGTTTTCAAAATAGCATACAAACTAATTTCGCGCTAAATCTCAAAATTTCCAAGATAGAAAATGAAAGCCAATACATGTGAGCACATCAGATCTACCTTATGTACAGCATATTAGATATTATAAAGGTCCTGCGAAGAGAATAGGATTGGACGGAGTGTTCTAATAGTTGAGATATCTTCAGCGACTAAGTATTAGAAGAAGGCGTAATAGATCTTTTAGGTAAGTGTGTATATGCTCCGACATCAACACACATACGTAGAAACATGAAAACGAGGTCTATTTGGAACCATCGAAACAATCATGACCAATCATGACTTAATCATGAAAACTATATTTTACAAACATACACCTGTGACAGAATATGCAAGAATATTCCTCCACCGGAGGGCCAGGAGCAGTGTTGCCAGAGTGGTACAATAGTACCACATGTGGTACTCTTGATAGTCAAAAAGTACGGTGGTATTCCTTTGATAAATGTTGTACCTAAATTAGGTTCTGGGTACAATGAAAAATATCAACTTTTTTATCGATTTTATCGATTTTTTCAAACAAGAAATCAAAATGTTCATCGCAAATGACTATGAAAAGAGATAGAAGCATGATTCCAAAAATTTGTACTAGAAGTGTCACTCTCCGGTTAGATTCTCTATGGTGTCCACTATGAAGCGTATATAGTGTCCACGAAGTAAATCACGAGTCACGCTTGCCTCTAGCAGTTGATCTTAAAACTGAATAAACTGAAAGTTCTCTGTCTCTCTTAAGTTATTTGACTTTTGCTTCTATTCTGCGCACACTCAGCAAAAAATCATTCTTCTGCACCTTAGGCAGGTACTTCGACCCATAGCAAATATATGTTTTTTTCTCATATGGAATGGGATTGTCTTCTTATAGGGGGTTGCGACTGGATGATCTGCTCCAGGGTTTTGTGGTTGTTCCGCACGACTGATGAGTCACTCAAGGACTGATGATCGTAGTCGCGCAGTATTTATCAGTCAAAATTTAGGACATTTTTATCGCTTTTGTGGTACTGAAAATTTTTCCCACCTGGCAACACTGGTTAGGAGGTCAATGAAGATGTAGCCGAAGACACACACCTTTAATTCTCCACAAAAAAAAAATTCGAAGTAATATATATATATATATATACAAGGTGGACCAAAATTGTCGAGCAATATTTCTATGGGTGATAGAACACCAAAAAATAAGTAATGTTTGTCCAATGAACCTGTGTCTAAAACCGCTTATTAAGGGTGCGACAAACCCTAGAAAGAGTCTAACGATAATTGGGTTTTCATGAATATCTTTCGAGATGGGTACCATACAATATTCAAATTCTTGGTAGTTGCTAAAGGTACTAAGATACGCTATTTACGTAGTTTGCCTTGATTCTTTGAATTCACTAAGGGTAGTTTTCAAGGGCTAAGTTACCATTTTTTAGGAATTTTTCTTGAAAAAAAGTATGGCTGAGTAACAATATTTACTTAAAATATTTTTCATGTACCTCATTTAATTCACAATAAAATAAGTTAAATTGTAATTTTACTGTTTGTTATTGCGGTTTGATATTTGTCCCTAGCATTCTCGAGCACGCCCATTTTGAACTCAAATTACACAAAAACAATTAATTTTAGGATGATAGATTAAGAGTACCATTTTCCAACTTCCGAAAATATTATTTCAATATGCATAAGTTGATAACAAAAAAAATGCATAAAAAAGGGTAACTCACCCCTTGAAAACTACCCTTAGTGAATTCTAAAAATAAAGACAAAATATGTAAATAGCATATCTCAGTACCATTAGGTAGTACCTAAAATTTGAATATTGTATGGTATCCATCTCGAAAGACATTCATGAAAAACCAATTATCGTTAAGCCCTTTCTAAGGGTTGTCACACCCTTAATAAGCGGTTTTGGACATAGGTTCATAAACATTATTTATTTTTAGGTGTTCTGTCAGCCCTAGAAGTATTGTTCGACAATTTTGGTCCACTTGTATATGGTGTCTGTAATTGTCATAGTTTTATTAAGATTTATAAGACTAACTTACTTATAAAAATTATTTGATAAGATAAAGGCATTTTAAAAATAATATATTTTGTATCCCACAAGTTTAAAAATATCACTCCTGAAATTCACGTTTGCGACGACTCTTCGGTCGTTACGGGTCACTTTGGCGCCTTAGTCCAGGTTTCGGATTGCCTCGGGCGCCACCTTCCGTTTAGAGTGTGAAGGCCACTGCACGGGCTGCGTCAGTGGAGAAAGAAAATACTCCAGGGGTCGTTATGGTATCGACCAAAATCACTGGCGGTCAGAAGGGCGGTCTTTACTTGCCCTACTAGGTTTAAGTACCTGGGTATTAGCTGCTTAGATGTTAAAATAGAAACAAATAATATTGAATAAAACTTTTATTTGTTACCAAAATCCGGCGGAGAAAAGGTGTGTAACGGACGATTGGCTTGGCGGCGTGGTGTAGTCGGACTGACGGTTCTAGACTCCGGTACAACTTGAACTTGGCTTCAGCTTGACCTATCGCTAAAGGTCGACGGACTGCACAGCAAGTCTGGCTTCTCGCTGCCTCTGCAGCTGCCGACAACGGTTTGAATTGCCCTACTGGATACGAACTTCGGCATCTAAGAAGCAGAGACGAGAGTGTCTCCATCTGCTTGGCGACGGTTCAACTGGTACGACTGGCCTTTTATTCACAATTTTAATTTAATTTTACTCCAGTGCCGTGCGCGATTTAATTTATATATTTTAAATAATACAGAAAAAAGTAACTTTGTTACACGTTTAAACAGCTTCCCTACACCCCCATTCGACTCCCCCATCCTCCAGAACTTTTAGTATGTTATACTGTAGGTACTAACGAATAGCAATACCAATTTTGAAATCTTTTAAATTTTTTCTTAATTTGTCTAATTTAACTGGGCTATCAGCAATCTAGTTTATTGGAAATCTAAATACTTAGGAAGTAGAGCATCCGTATTTGTGACTTTATCCTGTGGGATGTTTAGGATTTAACGCACTATTCCAATCCAAAATCTATACGAATATCGGAAGAAAATGTAGTCGTGAAATTAATTAAGTCTCGGATATGTCTATTACTTCCTGCACATAATTTAATATAATCCATGTAAACGAGATGGGACATAATGTGGAAAGTATTTTGGATTAGTTTGGATTTAAAGTCCTGGGGTATTAATCATGATAGAGAGCTATCAGGCAAAACCACAGTGGACATCTTGAAATAGTCTTATTCAGATGAAAGTTTCGACATTTCTAAAAGATTTATCATTGGTGTTTATATGGAGTTTATTAAAGTTCCAGATAGAATAAATCTCAAACTTCCATTCAAATGGACATAAAATGAATAAAAATTGTTTCTTGTCGAATATCCAAATACCCTGTATGTATTATCTCTATAAACTATTTAATATAAAAAAGTTCAATAGAGTTATAAAAATTGAAAATGTCTTGATATATATGTGTATCCGATTTCTATTTACCTAAAATATATTCAAATCAATAGAAAATATTTTTTTGCAACATCTGTGTAATATTTTACAATAAAACAATTTTTTATAAAAAAAGTGAAGAATATTAACCACAATAATATAAAAATATGCGTTTTTGGTTAGTCGCTGGTGAAGTTAGTATTAGAATAGAAATAACCGAAGGAAGAAATAAAAAAAGCAAAGCTTAAAGTATAAATGCAATGATTATATCTTACTTTTTATAAAGTTATGACATTTATATTAGTCCAAGAATAAACTCATCAGCAAGTCAACTTCTGTAGAGTAATGCACGTTAGTTACCTAATAATTAAAATTCATTAAAATTGTTTAATTATTAATCTATAAAAAAGTAAAAAGACTATTTAGCCAAATTAGTAAAGCCATTTAATAAACGTAAAATCAATTCTTGATATATATGGTAATTTAGAAAAAAATGTCATTTAATTAAAAGACGGAATGTTAATAAATTTTATTTTTGATATAAATGTAAATTTAGAAAAAATGTCATGTAATTAAAATACGGAATACGAAATCTTTTGGATACAACTGTTTTCTTCCTTTACAAGCATAATAAAAAAAGTTCATATTTTATAAAATTAGATATGAATTTTCAAAACAAAAACATGTTAGGACCTGGGTGTTTACAGGGTAACAAATTAGTAGGCTGATTTTGTTATTTTAAAAACTATTGCAAAAACAATACAACACTTTGCATAAGTTTACATTATATCCATAATAAAAGATAAAAATTAATAGAGACACATCGTCTTGACTCTAATAGTAATTATTTTTTATGGGTTCGGGCAATTCACCGAAAACAGTTCACCGAAAACAATTTACCAAAAATAGCTCACCGAAAAACAATTTAATGAATGAACAATTCACCGAAAGAACAATTCACCTAAAATCATCTAAGTATTATTTCTTTAGCAGGGCGGTATTTACACAGGTGTATAAAGTATAAATAAATTAGGTTAAATCTTAAATTATCCAAAATTATCTTGACCAAAATAAAATTAGAATCTGGGATGTGACCTAATTGCCTCTCATTTACTAAAATTAAGGTTAGTTTATAGAAAATTTTACTAGAGTGAAGTTCGAAATGGCGCTGGAATACATATACAGCGAAAAAGGTAAACAATAGGGAATAAAACAACTCGAAGTCATACCACAAATAATTTAATAGTGACGAAACGTCTAAAAGTCAAATAGCGACATGTTTCGATCTACACGACCATCATCAATCCTATAAAAAAATTTACAATGTGAAGAGACATTAAAAAAATTAAAATGTAATATTATTACAAATTTTATCCAAAGCGTTGATAAAATTTAAAAAACTATAAAATATGATTGTGACGAGTTACATTGTGGAAAAAATTATTTTTATATATTTAATACAAACTAATTAATTATGGGAAAATTTAAAAAAAATAAATTAACTCCATATGAGTTATTTAAAACCCATTTGAGTAAGATACAATCGAAGTGCATCCCTGTTGCACTTAAAATTAGAATTAAATTAACAAATTAAATAATGTTGCGTAATAAGTACCATGCATTAATGGCTGACTAAAATGTGAAAAACCAAGAATGACAATTGACAATTATAAGTGGACTACACAGTAAAGGACCTGAGAAAAAACGAAGACTAGACTGCATCTCGAGTTCTTCTGGCGTCATCGCGTACGCTGGTCAAATATTTTTTTCACTGGGTTTAGAATATACAGGGTGGATCGAATTTAACTTGCGTATACAGAGATCTCATAAACCGAAATAGATCCAATATCGGTTGAATGGGGAAAAAGATGTGTATTTTCAAGACGAATTAATAGATTTTTTCAAAATTAAAATATCAATTTCGGTTTCCGAGATATTTAACAAAAACCGAAATTGGTGATATTATTGATGGATAAATATGGCTTCACATAGCGTATCCAATTTTGTAAAACACCGTTTCGTCTTTGAAGGGCCATCCTTAACTATTTTTTAAATACTTGTACTTGTACTTTTTATTTCATCTTTGAAACCCTCATTTTTTTCTCTATTCAACCATGTAGAACACTAAGGTTTTGACAATAAACTAAACTTAAAGAATTTTTCTATGTACGGCGCTGTTCATTATATGGCCCGCAAAATGCACTTTATGGCCCGCGCGCGATTAAGGACAAAAACAGGTTTTTTTTTAATATTTATATTTTGAATGCAATGATATAAAAGTTTGTATGTACCGTGGGTATAAACAAGGTCACAATTTTTGCTTAAAAGTTTTGAAAAAATTCCCATTTATAGAATTTTTTATTCTCTTTTTAATAGTATTAAATAGATTTTAATATATTTTTAATTTAAACAAAATAACAGATAATTATAGATTTTAATAAATAATGTTTTGTTTAACCCCTTTTCAAAATTTTAGATAAAAAATTGTGGTTGTGAAAATAGGGAGAGACCATAACTATATATTTTCTCATTTTGGTCTCTCCCTTTTCTCAATGTCACAATTTTTGCTTAAAAATTTTGAAAAAAATTTCCATTTATAGATTTTTTTATTCTATTTTTAAAGGTATTAAATAGATTTTAATATATTTTTTAATTAAACAAAATAACTTAGATAATTGTAGATTTTAATAAATAATTTTTTGTTTAACCCCTGTTACAAGAAAACTATCGATACTATTAAAACGTGTTAAATGTTGATAGAAAGAGAAAAAAATATTCTATATAATTGAATTTTTTCAAAATTTTAGATAAAAAATTGTGGTTGTGAAAATAGGGAGAGACCATAACTATATTTTTTCTCATTTTGGTCTCTCCCTTTTCTCAAGGTCACAATTTTTGCTTAAACATTTTGAAAAAAATTCCCATTTATAGATTTTTTTATTCTCTTTTTAAAGGAATTAAACAGATTTTAATATATTTTTTAATTAAACAAAATAACTTAGATAATTGTAGATTTTAATAAATAATTTTTTGTTTAACCCCTTTAACAAGAAAACTATTGATACTATTAAAAAGTGTTAAATGTTGATAGAAAGAGAAAAAAATATTCTATACAAGCGAATTTTTTCAAAATTTTAGATAAAAAATTGTGGTTGTGAAAATAGGGAGAGACCATATAACTATATTTTTTCTCATTTTTATCTCTCCCTTTTCTCAAGGTCACAATTTTTGCTTAAAAATTTTGATAAAAACTCCCATTTATATTTTTTTTTATTCTCTTTTTAAAGGTATTAAACAGATTTTAATATATTTTTTAATTAAACAAAATAACTTAGATAATTGTAGATTTTAATAAATAATTTTTTGTTTAACCCCTGTTACAAGAAAACTATCGATACTATTAAAACGTGTTAAATGTTGATAGAAAGAGAAAAAAATATTCTATATATGTGAATTTTTTCAAAATTTTAGATAAAAAATTGTGGTTGTGAAAATAGGGAGAGACCATATCTATATTTTTTCTCACTTTGGTCTCTCCCCTTTCTCAAGGTCACAATTCTAGCTGAAAAATTTTTTAAAAACTCCCACTTATAGAAATTTTTATCCTCTTTTCACTGGTATTAAAATGATTTTAATATATTTTTTAATTAAAAAAAAATTACGAAGGTAATTGTAGATTTTAATAAATAATTTTTTGTTTAACCCCTGTAACAGAAAAACTATTAATGCTATTAAAACGTACCAAGTGTAGATAGAAAGAGAAAAAAGAAAAATTCCCAAAGTTCGACAAACATTAAATATTGTACATGGATGGATAATGAAAAAATGGGGATTTCAAAAATGAAATAAAAAATACAGGTCCGTATTAAAAAAAATAATTGATGTTGGCTCTTCAAAGACGAAACGTTGTTTTAAAAAATTGGATAGGCTATATTAAGCGCTATTTGACCTTTAATAAAAAAATCGTCGATTTTGAAATGGTGTTTGGACAAACAAAAATTTTGGGTGGACAATTTAGGACTAACGATAAACAAACGAATGCAGGAAAAAAAAATTCAAAATCGAAAAATACCACAATTTTTTTAAATTTCTATAATTAATCATAATTAACCGGTGGGTGGACAAACAAAACTAATTGGTGGACAAACGTGGACAAACAAAGAACAAACGACCTGTGCGGTGAAATTTATTTTTTACAATTTGTGGGCGCCGAGAGCAAAATTTGCAAAAAAAAAGTTTTTGGGCCACTATTTTGAAACGAAGTGCGGACAAACGAAAATAATTAGTGGACAACAATGGACAATCGATGGACAAACGAATGCACATAAAATCTTGAAAATTCGCAAAATTGGGTGCCAACTTCACTGACCTCCAATTCTGCATCTTTATTAATTTTTTTGACGAATTTATTTATTTATTTATTTTTTTAACATAAGTAAATTTAATTATATCGGTATATAAGTTGATTTTAGTTTTATTCCATTACAGAATACCTTGCAATACAAACATTCTTCTTTTATCCTACCAATTTTATCTTCCTAGAAATTTTGTTGTTGTTGATATTGATTTGTTATTCTTCTACCTTAAAAATTTTAAACTACTAGATTTTTCTGTAGCACCTATTGAAAAAAATAAAGTTTACTATATGATAAGGCACTAAATTAAAATAGCCTATACCGCTGAAAACATCTTTATATTCCTTAACTAAAATGTCATAAGTAATATTTTGATTACCAAGAGTATCAATCTTTTTTGTTTTGTTAGTTAATATTTAGTAGAGTTGGCACCCTTGGGAGGTTGGCGGAATTGATGATGACAGGGTGCGAGATAAAACCTAACCTAGTTAGTTATATACTTTTTCTTATGTTTGTCAGACAAGAAATAAAGTATGTTTCCTACTCGTATATATTATTAACAACCCGTAACAATACACTTACTTTTAATTAAATTTAATTGTTTACATGATTTTAATAAAATAAATTCTGTATCAAACTAGTTTTTTTTTAACATCTCAGTTTACATACATTCTCCACTGTAACATACAAGGTTAAGTTTTTTAAATTTTAAACTCATTTAAAATTAATTATTTGAATTTATCTAAGGGTAAAACATTTACCATCGCTCCGGTATTTAGATCACCCTATATATTGCAACAGAATATCTCCTAACTCATATTGCTTCTAGTTTCATAATTACTATTATCGTAAAGGTGATAACTTAATACATTAAAGCATCATATCTACGTACCTATTTTAATTAAAATTCTTGTACGTTGCATGTGTGTTCGTAGTCATGAAAATATGAAATATTTCTTGTTCTGAACAGAAATTATTAATGAACTACATTTTAACATAGTTAAAATATTTTGTTTAATAATTTAGTTCTGCCACCTAGTATTAGTCTAGGGTCAGATTTTTTTAGGCCAAAAAACCGAAAAATTCCCTACAAGATAGCTGGAACCGATGCACATATAGCAGTTTCGAAGGAGGGTTGGTTTTAAGGGGTTGAAAATCGGTTTGTACAATTTTCGGCGAAGTGTGTCTTCCAATCAAAAAATGTTCTAGAGTAAAGTGGATAATAAATAAATCTACAATTTTGTTCCAGATAATTTTTCAACACAACATCAAATTTTCCAAGACAATGGCGAAATACCGGTATTTTGAATTTTTGAGGTCGAAAAAAATCTTTTTAATTACCAATTTGTCTTGAATTTTAACATTGAATAGTTCATGAGATATTAACATTTTCGAAAAAAAAATAAAGTTTTTCAATTGAAAACTTGATCGTAGAAATTTTTGATTTTTCAGCTTTTCAGGAGCTCATTTTTTTCGTCTGGAATCAAACTTTATAAGATAGAAAAAAATAGCATTTTTTTAATTAGTCTGAAAATTTCACATCTAACATTTTCGACCAATTAAAAGCCTATATTTTGCATCGTTGCCATAGTTACTAAAAAAATTTCCGGAAATTTTTCTCCTCCTTGGAGTAAAGGACCATGAAATTACACTGGAATTTTTTTGACGTTTATAATAAAATGATATTTACATTTACCATCAAAAAACGTCATTGTCCCAGTATTTTTTTAAAATTTCGGTGTGAAATTTTCTTACCGAATCCCCCACGTGCTTGCATTAATTGCGGAAAATTTGTCTCGTACATGAATTTTTAAAGATAATTTATGTACTCAAAAAATTTCCAGCAATAATTCATGCTGTATGGAGATTATAAGTGAAAGTTTTTTACTAATCATTAAATTTTTGAGCTAAAATTGAGTTTGGTACAAAAATATTTTATGATAATTATTATAAATTAAAAAAAATTGTCCGAATAAATAAGCGGACATTTAAAATTATTTCTCTATTTCTTAGGCTGTTTCCTACTTATGCAAAATTTTAAATTTGAAAACATTTTCTTCAGAAAAATGAATGATTAAGACATGAACAGTTTAAACTCCTTTCACAGTTGTCGAGTTGCGCATACACAGTCGACGATTTAATTTTATTTATTTTGGAGTATAGTATCCATACCACGTTGTGCAGTAAATTTGTTATTAAAAAAATAATGAATTTTACTCAACTGCAGAAAAGCAAGACATAAGCGATTCCAATGAGAATCGATAAATGTCGGTCTTCGAACAGAAATTGAAGATGCAGAAGAATCAGCAACAAAGAGACGATAATTGAATTAAGATTTTATTTTTAGTTTTCTGTTAAATTAATTCTCACTTATAATCTCCCTAGGGTATGAATTAGCCAGAAAGTTTTTGAGTACATGAATTTTCTTTAAAAATTTTCCGCAATTAATTAAAAAAATATTAGGATAATGACGGTTTTTGATGTTAAATATAAATGTTATTTTACTATAAACGTCAAAAAATTTCTAGTGTAATTCCATGCTCCTCTACTCCAAGGAGGAGAGAAATTTCGGGAAATTTTTTTAGTTGCTAATTTTAGGTGTGAAATTTTATATGTAATTCTCTCCTACTTTTTTAAACACATGATAATATTTTTCAATGAATAACAATATTTTATCGAAAAATTACTTATTACAGCATTCTATTTCTATCAATTTACACTGTATTTTTTTGTAAAGTAATTTTTTCCATAAATTATATAGAATGATTGAATAATTGGGTTCTTTAAAATCGCTGTTTTTGGGGTTTCTCATTTTATTACAGGGTTTTTAAATGTAAAGGTATTATCTTTTCTGTAATAAAGTTACCTAATTAGCAGGATATCGCGCATGGCACTGGAGTAGAATTAACTTAAAATTATGGTAAGAAAAAAGTGGAATGTACTGAACAAATTAAAAGTGGAATAAGAAAAGTTCACGAATTTTACTTTAAAAAAGTGATACCAACACTTGTCAATGTTTCGGACGCAATCAATAGTGATCCGTATTTTCCTAAAATGGGAAAACTCTAATAATTTTACTCTGGATAAACAGGACAGGAAAGCAGCACTTATTGATTCTGAGGAAATTGTTTGTTGGAGACGGAGATACCTCAGAACCATTTTAAATTACGTGCATAAGGCAAACAAATAATATCGATATCAGTAAATATCCGAAGTTACGTTCTGGTGGTTTTCAAAGTCAAAAGTCTAAAATTCCAACTCCAAATACTTAATGACTAAGGTAAGTTAATTACTGTATTATTTGGAGAAATTGTTAGTGATATTAATATTAACGTTTGTAGGTAGCCTTAGTTTTTGGAATTTCGGGAGCTTGTTGAGAACTAAAAGATTTGACAGTAAATGATGTAGAAGATACTAGCAGTAAACTCTTAGTTACAATACGTAATAAAAAAACAAAAGTACCGCGTTTTTTCCACATTTCTGGGTTCTTCTACGATATTTCTAAAATATATATGAACCTTAGTCCACTAGATATGGACAAAATAAATTCAAGATTCTTTATAAATTACTAGAACGGAAAATGTACTAAACAGGTTGTGGGAATAAATAAATTCAGTAGATTTCCTATGCAAATAGCTCAATATTTAAAATTGCCGGATCCCCAAAAATATACTGGGCATTGTTTGCGTAGAACTTCCTCAACGCTGTAAGTGGATGCAGGAGGTGATTTACTTCAGTTAAAAAAGCATGGAGGCTGGAAATCTAGTAACGAGGAATATGTTGATCAATCAGTTAGTAGCAAAAATCAAATACAAACCAAAATTTTACAATCCATACAAAATACAACGCTCTCCAATTACGGCGCATCCTCATCTGGAATGACATCAGTTAACAACATAACAGATGTGGCAAGCTTGATTGCAATACTCCTATTATTTTGAATAATTGTTGACATAAACAGGGTTGTAAAATAGGCATAGGTAAAATTCTTAAATTCACAACATCTTTTAACTTCAGACTATTTAAAATCACAAATTTTGTTTGAGCCGCCTGTACTATAAAACTTCCATAAAATTTTGATTTATTACTCCGTGTCGATTGCGATTCTAGTATAGTAGATATGGCTAGAATAAATGCAGAATATTGCTTTTGAGAATTACTAAGGAAAAATAGAAATGATACACAAAAGCAAAAAAACACCCCTACCAGATGTACTTGAAACAAAGTTCGCACATTCTGTCTGTTTTTTATTTGTATGGGTTTGTTCAAAAGTTTTATAAACATTAATCATTATTTCTTTGTCTGAAACTGATAAGTGTGTTTTTCTCCGTTTCGTGGGCGGAGAGTTTAGGACTACTAATTGACATTCAGGATGATCCTGAGTTTCTTGTGGATCCGTATCTAAAATATTTTCAGTAATTTATTATGAATGATTTGAAGGATATTAATCTATTGCATTAATTTTTTACATTTTACTTTGACAGACAATTTAGTTACTATTTCTTATAAATCATATTTATAAAATAATATCTTGTACAGAACCAATTGGTGAAAATATCAGCTTCCTGTCTCTAATATTATCGGAGAGTCCGTCCAAAAACTATTTCGACCAAGAACATTTGATATTGGCGCCTCTTAACCTTGTTTTCCAGCACTTCTTTTACCGAAATATTTTTATTAGAAATTACACTTTCTTATACGTTTCTCTTTTTTATCTTCGATCTATTTCTCTTTAGAAGTTAGCAATATTAATAAATTAACCACCCTATATAGATATCGAGTTGGTAAGAACTGATTTGATGCAACAGAAATGCTGTTTCTGTGTGACAAGTAATATCCTTCGTCTTTATTAATGTTTGATACTTTCTTGTATCCTTACTTCTGTAGTAATGTAGAACTTTCCGTTTTCACAAAAACATTGGATTTCCTAGATCCTATTAGACGAGAGAGCGCGCAAGGAATCTTACGCAAAAGAAATATATCGGTCGCTTTCCTTGGAACGTTAGAATGAGTATTTTAAATCTCGAGTGTAAAGTATTTTTCGACTTGAACTGTTAAGAAATATAAATAGAGAAGAAAGCCATGGAAGTAAATGAATTAGTGTTTAAATTACGTTTTGGGACAAAGACAGATTAAAGTGATAATTTGTAATTTTTAAGAGGAGTCTACAATTTTCACTAAATAACAAAATGTTGAGAATTATATATAAGAATTTTTTTTTATAAATTTTGATTATTATGGAAAGGCAAAAAGTTATGATCTAATGCTTTTAAATAAAGATTTTTAGTTATAATCGGTTTTGTGCTTGAATGTATTAAATATTAATGTATTTATTAAAAAATCCAGTTTTTAGTTTTAAATTTTTTCAAAAGTAAATAGCTAAAAATTCTACTATTAGTATCAAATTTTTATTGCCTTTAAAGTTTTTTATAGTAATTTATTTGATGTTTCAGAACTTTTTGTATTCCTCAAGGAGAAGATTACCCGGTCGTCTTCTTTTAAATATATTGAAATACTGCCAATATATGTCGAATCACAAATCTCAATCTGAGATAGGCTCTATCTATTGGCAAGGAGCACGACGAAAACGCCATCTGATGATTGCATAAAATCATGCTCGACAATAAGTTATGTATAACAAATAAAAATTCTTTATAAAAAAATCTCATAAGCATATAAATAAAACATGTGATTATATTTTTTAAAGAAAAAATTCAGTAAAAACAAAGTAAGTATAAAACATGTAAATAAATATCAAAAACTATGATTCTTAGATGAGGTTAATCAGTGACATCCAAACAAATAATACATGACAGCTAGAATAATAAAAATTTATGAATATTTGCTAGATTTTTAGTCAAAATAATTTATCATACTTTTTTTAAATACTTTTTAGGCGATGATTGATGTAATTATTCAATCAAACCGGATTTTAGTCTAGTTAATCAAACCGGATTGGAGTCAATTACTCATCAAATATCATTTCAACCCCAAACAATGGACAAAGGGAAGCAACTGGTCACGTTAGAGATGTGAAAGAATTGAGACATAGTGGCAAAAGTTATTTAATCACATCGAATAATTGTAGAATAAAACATACATTAAGTAAGCATGCTACAGAAGTAGGTTATACATTACTTATTTTTTTCTCCTAACTGCATTTATTAAGTTCTTTCTTTTCTCCAATTTCCAACTAGCTCTTGAAAATGTGTAAAATCTGCACATGCTATTTCTCTCTGTATTTTTGCAATTACAACACAACAACTATTTTGAACCATTTTTTTATTTGAAGAAAGAAAGCCAATTTGTATTTTCAAGTGTGTAAAAGTATTTATTTGAGAGATGTATATTGTTATGAAATTGTTCACCCTGTATAGGGAATTTTTTAAATCAATATTTTTTTTAAAAGTTAATTTATTAAAAGATTATTCAGAGTTAATTGTTATGTTTGTTAAATAAGATAGGAGAGTTTGATATGCAGGGGAAGAATAGGAAACGAAAAGTATTATAGATAGATTGGCAATAAATTTAACAAAAGTGAAAGAATCTTAAAAATTTTTCAAATAATGAATGTTGTTATAATAAAATTGAAATTTTGGAATTGTCATATATGAAATTTAAGTCAGATAGTAAACAGGGAATATAGGGTTAATAACCTAAACTATGGCTGAAGTATTAAAAAAAAAAATCTAGTAGTAAGAAAAAAATTAGAAAAAAAAATAATAAACAAAGGGTTGTCAAACAATAAGTTATAAAAATTTTTTTTATATTTTGATATGGAAGGTTATGATAAGTTTATACATTAAAAAGGCAATTTTGAAATGCTGTACAGAAGAGGGAATAAAATTATACATATACCAACAATGAGAAGATGAATTTTATTTCATACATTTAAGAAAGTAAATAAAAAATATTTAAAGGTATAAAGAAGACATTTAAATTTATCAGTAAGCGTAATGGGGATATTTAGAAGAAGTAATAACTAGAAGAAAGTAAGAATTGGTGTTGTAAAGAATAGGAGAAGTGAATAAGAGTTGTATCCAGATTTCAAAGCAAAAGCATAAAGAAGAGGAATATACGGATTAAACATAAATTTATAATTTTTTGTAATGTTTATTATTTTTTTTTGACTAGGACCCAGCCAAAATTCTGAGAGAAATTTGTAAATATCATTACAATATATATAAATCTCTGTCATATAACTTGTCGAGCGCTTTCGGCACGCAGTGCCATCTTCAAGACAACTGTAATTGAGATTATAACAAATTAGAAGAGAAAAAAGAATTATTAAAAATAAGTACTTACAAATTTAACTCACTTGAACAGAGCAAAAAAGAAATTAACAGTACATGATGGTTTAAAGCAGAACAAAATTTTTAAAAAATATAAAACGTTGAAGATGGCACTGCGTGCCGAAAGCGCTCGACAAGTTATATGACTTAGAGATTTATATATATACATCTCTCAAATAAATACTTTTACATACTTGAAAATACAAATTGGCTTTCTTTCTTCAAAAATAAGTGTGTACGCACCAAGACGTAACCTTCAGTTACCCATTTATTATTTTTTTATTTAATTTTGACGTGTTTATATATGACAAGAGCCAGATTTCACGAAATTTTGACCACTACGAGCGTTGGGATCGTTTCGGTTGTCCCCACCATGCACTCTGCACCCAGCGAATAATAAATTTTACAACATTTAATAAAAAAAAATAACACAATTTAATTAATTTTAATATTTCCTGTCTCTCTTGTCTCATCATCCCCCAATAAACTAATTTAAATCTTATGACCGAACTTGTGTCCGTGTCTCAGCCCTTTCTTACCCTATCTCTCTGTCTCACCTGCGTTTATCTTTTCTAACTAGCCTTCAAATATACTTTATTTAGTCTTCCTTCTAATATTACAACAGAACATAAACTAATACACAAGCGAAGATTCCTGATGTAGCGATGGTCAAAAGTTAAGTGACAGTTGAAGTTTCTGCCGCTTAATACTCGGGGAAAAATGTTCAAATTCGTAAATTCGTGTCTATCTAGACTTACGAATATTAAACATTTTTCCAGTGTTTTAAGCGGTAGAAACATCAACTGTTTACTAAAATTTTGATCATCGCTACATCAAAAGGGCCGACAGGAGCCTTTGCTTCTATATTAGTTTATCTTCTGTGGTATTACTTTATTTCTTTATTTGTTATTTATTAGTTAATAGATTTTTTATTTGCCTCTAAAAACTTAATTTCACTTTGTACACAAAGCATCTGTCCCACTTAGACTGAATTTCCCCAAATTTCATAAAATTAATTACAGAAAGAATCGAGCCCGGATTGAAATTCGTGATCGGATATCTTATCATATCATATGGACCAAATCTAATTTAAATGGGTATCATTTGCAACGTTGGGTTTGCTCAATAACTAATTATCAGAAAAACAAGTGAAAACCGGTAATACTTTTGGCGTCATTTTTCGAGATCCGAAAATTTAAAATGATCTTGAGGTCATAGGTCAAAGATTAATATTATGTTATGGGTTTTTAATGATGTCGAGTCGATTGCAATTGTCTGTTTGTCACCATCTATTACCGTTTCTGAAGTCATTATTTTAGCCTGTTTAGTTTATTATTTTAATGCTTATTGCGTTTTAATTTTATTGCTATTATATACAAGAGCGTACTGAATTTTAGGCACATTGCCACTGATGAGTCCTTAAGGGACGAAATAGCTGTCTGGTAAACGGACGGATACATATTTTTGAAAACTAACACATACAAGTTTAAATTTATATAATTGATAAAGATCGAAAATAAGATATTTGCGTTTATCATTAGTAATTGATGTAATCCACAAAAGTAGGACAGGAGAAATGATCACGAGAGAGACAGAAAGAAGACTACATTGGAGTTACTGATATCTGTGCATAGAAATAATTGCGAAAGTAAAATATCTAAAAGAAAGATAATTTTCTACGAGATGGGACAAACTTGAAAATTTATTGCCTATAGTTAAGATACGAATGATAAAGTCGTTTAGCTTAGATCATAGTATAAGGATAAATAAGTTTGCCCTTTGAAAGTATTTGTTACATAAGTGATAAATTTATATAAGTTGGAGAATTAATAGTATTTGTACATCTTGGAAGCCTATTAATTCTGAGATAAGAAGTTTTTAAGATTTATCGATCTTTGATAGTTTAGATTGTTTCACAGATAAGGACATTTCCTGTTCTATTTTTTAACGATTAGAGAAAGATGCGTTTTAAACATTTCATTAACTTTTTAATTTATCCAAGATGAAATTGTCTAAGTCGACCCGTAGAGTAAAATTTGAGAGGCATTTTCATGATTCTACCCCATTACGTTCAAAGAAATATTGGGAGATGTTGCTATTTTAATAGAATAAATATTTTTTCCATAATAGTTTTATTTGGAAATTAAAATCATTAAAAAGTAAGCAAGTCTCTTGAAAATCTAGTTACTTATGATGAAAAATTTATTACAGTATTACTATTATAAATACAAGTTTGAATTCAAGATATGGACTAAAGAGGCTTAAATTTCTACTACGTTCTTATAGTTTTTATTATAAGAGACCTTTGTGAGCCGAAAAACCATTTTTAACGCTCTTTTGTCCTTACGCGATCGGTTTGGCGCCTTACAGGTTTATTCTGTAACTGACATATTCGTCAATATTTTTCAGTTACGTTAAACGAACAGTTATTTAAAAAAAATGATTGTATTTAATTATTCGATATCGTTGGGTAGCATAGGTAATTTTCTCTATGGAAATTGTATGATCTACAGATTATATTTTGTGCATACGTTGGCCTCCACCTACTTAGCTAATTAACCAAGTGCATTTTATATTTTTATTTTAAGGAAATTAATACTGCGAAGTATAATTATAATAGTAAATATTACATTCGAGTATGAGTAGATAAGCTATGACAGTTCTGGCGCACTCCTTATGGAAATTAACATGCGAAATTGCTAAGGTCCATTCTGGTAATTTTTTGGCTAATCCAAGGTCACTCCTGACGTCATCAGACAATTGGATTATTGTGAAATAAAAATTGATTTGCTTTTGATCAGATCTCGAATAGCTCTCGAACAACTTTAAAACAGTTCTCGAACAAATATAATTTCTAAAAATCACAGTCTATTTAACGATGATCTAAAACTAAATAATGAATATGTCAGTTATAGAATCTACCTTGGAAAGAACTATTATCGTCTATGAACAGTTTCTTTAAATAACGAACAAGCTTAGAGAAGAAACCCGTTAGTCCAGATAATAGTTTGCCTCGGGCGGCAACTTCCATTTATAGTTTGAAGGCCACTTGCTCCGGACAGCGTCAATGGAGACAAACATTTTCAGGGGTCGTTATGGCATTGACAAAATCACTAGCGGGCTTTACTTGCCATAATGGGCTGAGAACCGGAATGAAGAAGAAAGATGTGTAATTTTCCGGATATGTCACTTGGTTATATAAACGGCGGTCGGTCCTTTTTATCATCTACTTATTGGCAAAGCTAAGCATGAACTGGATTTGATCTAATTAGTTATATACGGTCCTACTCTCAGGCCTCTCTGTCTAGTGAACTGGCTTGCGGTCGACTGAGCTTGGCTTCGCTTCCTACAAGTCAGCCTCTCTCTAAAGGTCTCTGAACCGGGCTAGAACTTCAACTCGAACTGATGAGAACAGATTTAATCGTGGTATATGGTAAGATTATTGGCGTTTAAGCAGTTTGTGCATTATTCTCCATCTTTCAGGCGGAGTTACAACTGTTCGCGTTTGACCCTATGATCGGAAGAAGGTAATTTTACCATAATTTTAACTTAATTGTAATCCAGTGCCGTGCGCTTTATAATTAATATATTATAATTATCAGATATGATATAAAAGTAATGCCAGTAATAAAGTAATTTTGTTACACATTTATTGATTTGTTGGAACTATATATTAAACCTTTGCTACTAATATGTACTAATGTATAAACCCTACTTTAATATTAATTAGATTTTAAGATTTTGCTGATAGTATATTTGGTGAATATATATTTACCTTTCTGCCTTACCTCAACAGCAAATATTTGGAATAGCAAAATTTGAATGATAATTAGAAAATTAGTATAGTAGAATAGTACCTTACGTACCGATACAGTGGTGGCGCTACAAGAATTATTTCTTGGTCTGAATGTCGCAACGCTCCATTTTCTTCGAACTTGAGCTTGAACCTAAAAAAAAAAAAAAATTTTACATATAAAATTGCCATACCGTCTCTTATATAATCTTTATTAACAGTTATTGAAATTTATTTTTATTTAATATTACCCGTGATATTTTTCTTAATTCGACCTTTACAAATCTTTGGAAAAGAAGTTAATTATCGTAAAATTTTATTAATCACAATTACAATTACTGTATTCGTGTGTCTAAAATATTAACATAAAAACATACTGATCCTTTTTTACCCGCTATAAAAGATTTGTACTTAGATTCTTATTTTTGCAACAAAATATAATAATAATATATTTTATTTATTTATATCGTGTAATACACCCATGAATTAGAAGATACCAAAGCTTACATAAAAATAGCCAATCTTTTAATATAAAGCGTAGTAGGTAGGGAAGAGTAATTAACGTATTTTTAGTATAATAACTAACGTTAAGTTAGCAGTACTGTTAGGTACTAATCCAATCTCCGGTATATCATTTAATTAATTTTTCTCAGACTATTCGTCTTTCTGTGTTTATACAAAAAAATAACGAACATGAACCATTATAAAATATGAGTGTTCCTATTTAAATTTCAAATTATGGAATATTGAAAAATTGAAAATACTCTCATAAATATTTACAGCTGGAAATAATACCCTGAGAAACAAACAAAGTATCGACTGAAATAGCTTATAAGATTTTCGTCTTTTGTGTGTTCACGAGTGGGTGACGTTTATCAATTAATTGCAAAAAAAACCCAATATTTTTTTTTCATATATTGTCAATGTTACCCACAGGCTCATTAACATTTTTAACTATTTTACTCGAATCGGATTTAGTATGAATGTTATTTAACTTTTCAAAAAATTTGACATTTAAAAATTTAATCTTTTATAAAATTATTATTTTTTTATTTAAACTAAAAAATCATAACATTGTAAATAATATATAAAAAAAATAATTATCATTCACTTTGGTAAAGGTCGTTTACGCGAACGACAAAAAAAAGAAAACAAGTACAAGGAAGAAGAAAAACGAAGCACAAAAAGCTTGTTGGGGTAGAAGAAGTTATAGTTAATGTGCATCCCATCCCATCGTCATCACGATTGTCTCGGCAGGTGCATTCACCTGTCAGATCGCGATAGGCCGAGAATCGTTTGGGTGTCCGCCGAAGTGGACGTTTTGGTCCGCCAAGGATTGCTGTTTGTCCGTCCGTCTTTTGTTGATAGCAAATTCTCGATTTGTTTATAAAATGTAGAGATGGGATTGAATTGTTCATAAATTTATTTTTTATTGTTTTTTACAATAGAAAGAAAAATGACCAATTTTCTTTATTAACTGGAAAATTTAGTGTAGGTTTTATTTTGAAAATGATGAAAAATGTTTGAGTAAACAGTAAACAGTGGGAATTAAAATAGTAAATTACGAGTGCTGTTACATTCAATATTTCAATCCAGTCTGATATTCAAAAGGAACTGAATTTCTCAAAAATTATTTAAAAGTTTCCAAAAAGTCTCTGAAAGTGCCAAAAACTTTCTGAAATTCTCCAAAATTGTTTGAAATTATCCAAATGTGTCTGAAATTGTCAAAAATTGTCTCAAATTCTCTAAAATTGTTTAAAACTGACTGAAATTGCCAAAAATTTTCTGAAATTCTCCAAAATTGTCCAAAAGTATCTGATATTCTCAATAATAATTTGAAATTGTATAAAAGTATCTGAAATTGCCAAAAATTGTCATCCCAAATTCTCCAAAATTGTTTAAAACTGCCTGAAATTGCCAAAAACTTTTTGAAATTCCCCAAAATTATTTAAAATTATCCAAATGTGTCTGAAATTGTCAAAAATTGTCTCAAATTCTCTAAAATTGTTTAAAACTGACTGAAATTGCCAAAAATTTTCTGAAATTCTCCAAAATTGTCCAAAAGTATCTGATATTCTCAATAATAATTTGAAATTGTATAAAAGTATCTGAAATTGCCAAAAATTGTCATCCCAAATTCTCCAAAATTGTTTAAAACTGCCTGAAATTGCCAAAAACTTTTTGAAATTCCCCAAAATTATTTAAAATTATCCAAATGTGTCTGAAATTGTCAAAAATTGTCTCAAATTCTCTAAAATTGTTTAAAACTGACTGAAATTGCCAAAAATTTTCTGAAATTCTCCAAAATTGTCTGAAATTGTCCAAAAGTATCTGATATTCTCAATAATTATTTGAAATTGTATGAAAGTACCCGAAATTGCCAAAAATTGTTTAAAATTCTCCAAATTTTTTTGAAATGGTCCAAAATTGTCTGAAATTGCCAAAAACTTTCTGAAATTCTCCAAAATTTTCTGAAATTGCCAAAAACCTTCTGAAATTCTCCAAAATTGTCTGAAATTGTCCAAAAATGTCGGAAATTGTCTCAAATTCTATAAAATTGTCCAAATTGTCTAAAATTCTCCAAAATTGTCTGAAATTGTCCAAAAGTATCTGATATTTTCAATAATTGTTTGAAATTGTATAAAAGTGTCTGAAATTGCCAAAAATTGTTTCAAAATCTCCAAAATTATTTGAAGTTGTCCAAAATTGTCTGTAATTGCCAAAAACTTTCTGAAATTCTCAAAAATTGTTTGAAATTGTCCAAAAGTATTTGAAATTGCCAAAAATTTTCTGAAAATCTCCAAAATTGTCCAAAAGTATCTGATATTCTCAATAATTATTTTAAATTGTATAAAAGTGCCTGAAATTGCCAAAAATTTTTTAAAATTCTCCAAATTTTTTTGAAATGGTCCAAAATTATCTCGAATTGCCAAAAACTGTCTGAAATTCTCCAAAATTGTCTGAAATTGTCCAAAAATGTCTGAAATTGTCAAAAATTGTCTCAAATTCTCCAAAATTGTCTGAAATTGCCCAAAGTGTCTGAAATTCTACAAAATTGTCTGTAATTGTCCAAAAGTATCTGATATTTTCAATAATTATTTGAAATTGTTTAAAAGTGTGTAAAAGCAAAAAATTGTTTCAAATTCTCCAAAAATTTTTGAAATTGTTGAAAATTGTCTGAAATTACCAAAAACTTTCTGAAATTCTCCAAAATTGTCTGAAACTTTCCAAAAGTGTCTGAAGTTTTTATTCTAAAATTTTATGAGTTTTAACATTCCTATTAAAATATGATTTCTTTTCTTTTTAAAATTTAACAAATTTTGAATTTTGTTGTTTATCAAAATAAGCACTTTTTTTTTAATTTACTTACATTGTGACAAAATTTTATAAACTTAATTATTATTAATATTGACTACAACTTAGAAGCATTTCATAAAAAAACTATTTTGTACCATCAAACAGATCAAAAACTAGCGTTGTCATGATAATCATACAATATATAAAATAAAACTTTTTGAAAAAGTCTCCTCGTTATTGATTTTGTAGGAATCACCACCTTTGTTTTGATTGTTTCAGCAGTTATCCATGATCTGAAAACCTAAAAATATAGTAGAACTCATCTTTCTACTTTGCATTTTGAACGAGAAATTTCTTATGTCGATGCCGCTTGAGGTAATTCGTTATCGCCTCTCGATTCGAATTTTTATTGGAAGCGGATGTGTTTTTTCAAATTTTACTTAGCGATCGTGTTGACAGCTAACCGGATGCTCTTCAAACATTACGCCAACTTCGATGAATTCATTTTTTATGTTTATTTTATGGAAAATATACAAACTTCTTCAATAAATGTTTGTGATCTGTCTTTTATACAATAGGAGTTTTGAAATACAGAAATTGATGTAAATATTAAATGTTAAACATTTATAATATTTTTTTTTTAAATCGGATCTTTTTTGAAAATAATAGTTTATTATACACCAAAGTCGAGAAGTAATTTTTCTCAGCCGAGCATTAGTATTATCCCGAGATGCGATGATGTCGAAAATTCACTTAAAATGATAGGAATTCAAAAGAAAGTGCTTATTTGCTGTCGAATTTTTTTATAATAATTTAAAAAACTCTTTTGACAAACACAATGATCGTTGCGTATAATTAATTTAAAAGATTTTCTAAGGTCGCTGACATCACGTTTGAACTTCAATTGTTTTTATTATCTACTACTAAATATTGACATCTTCTAATACTAGTAACGGAAAAAAATAATTTTTCAAAAACAAGAGATGTTAAAGAAAAAATCCTGAAACTATTTGTCGATGTTAATTTATGTCATAGGATGATAACCCAAATCGTACACAGATCGTCTGTCAACTTTATTATATTACGTCGTTTTCCATATCGTTCACTTTTTTTTCTCCGTTCATCACATTCCGTTATGACTGTTTTGCTATTTCCATTGTTTTACTGTAACGCTAATAAACTAAATATAGATTTATTCAAATAGATCAATTTGAATAGAGTTGTAATTTTTTCGAAAATCACTTTGTGGCTCGTAAAAGTACCTAGAATACTCTATATTCAGGGTAAACTGGTCCATAGTGGGACGCAGTCCATAGCACAGATATATATATATATAATGTAATATATTTCTAGATAGCTAAAGGTATAGCAGTTTCCATAGGCCAAAGTGTGCCAAGAGTTGTCTACGGGACAATGCTGCTCATGCGCAGTTTAACTATTTTTTAGTTGCAGTGATGTCAATATATATGAATTTGGTATTGTTGTTGAAGACTTCCTGATTTGTATTTAAATCTTAAAATCAGGAAATCTACTTACATTTCAAAATACTGTGGCAACACTGTAAACTTCATGTTGATTTGAAAGTCAAGCGTCCAGATCCGTATTCCGTATTCATATTCCCGCTCTCCTTTGTGATTATTAAGTATTAAGTGTGGAGTTCTTATTGCAAATTTGAGCACAGTTCTTAGTTTGGTTTAATATTTGGACAACTAACTAGGGTAATAATAGCAAATAAAAGACTGAGTGCTTGTATGGTAATTTCGTGGCCCAACAAAGGGAATTAGCTACTTCAGGTAAGTAAACAATCCTATAAAATGATTTTGGAAAACATTAATACTGGTCAAGAACAAATAGAATAAGTTTTCGAAACTATACATTCCGACCATTACCATACATGTTTCATCCTTATAGGAATCTTCAGTGGCACTTTGTCGGAATGCCCGGTTGGTACCCATCAACCAATACGATAGATGGCGTGACTATCTATCATTTTGGTGTCACATAAAAATAGTTGGGGTATATAGAATAAATTTTTGAAACTATGCATTCCGACAAAGTGCCACTGAAGATTCCTATAAGGATGAAACATGTATGGTAATGGTCGGAATGTATAGTTTCGAAAACTTATTCTATTTGTTTTTGATTTTATTGCGAGGTGCCCGCTCCCCCCTAGGCATTATGATGGTTGATGGGTTACTCCATCTGACGGCAATCCAAATTGTATTTGGAGACGCGTTTACAGAATTGTATTCTGCTAAACGCACTGCCCGGTTGGTACCCATCAACCAATACGATAGATGGCGTGACTATCTATCATTTTGGTGATTAATACTGGTATTAAGACTGCATTCATAATAGAAAATAATAATTATTAAACAATTTCTGTTTCATTATATTTGTTCATGGTTTTAGCCATCTATAACATGTACTGATTAAAAATGTAAGCTTAATCCACCCCTGTCTTACGTAAATTTAAACTGTTCAAAAATGCAATCTGCTAGGGACAATACTGCGCAACTCAGAAGGTTCAAATTCGTCGCGTGCTGCTTCAATTTAAGAGATAGCATTGGCATTCCATGTAATATAATTCTGTGGTCCATAGTGGGAATTTCACTCTTCTAGCTATTTTATCGTCGCGGTACAGCTATGTCAGTGTGTGTGTTACCATAACAGTGCCACCTTTGAATCTCTTGTTGGTTTTTCAATTGGTACTGTGCGTTTCGATATTTTGTACCCTTTTTAACAAGAATTTTGTATGAATATCTAAGAACTACATATAACCTCAATATTGTCTTCTTTTGTTTATACCTAGCTCTACTACTTTGGTAAAAATTTTGGTCATTTGTATTTTAATGCACCATGGTCCATAGTGGGAAAAAATAAGTGGTCCATACTGGGATATGATAACATAATACGGTCCATGCTGAAATATGCTGCAACATGCTAAAATTTTTCATTTTTTGCAGAATTGAATATTCCGAGACATAAAATGTCAGCATTTTTTGAAAAACCAGAGAAGATCATGAAGTATATGCAAGGTCTATGCATTCTGCAGTGAAAGATGTTGTAGAAAATCAAATGACATTGATGAGTGCATCCAAACAGCATGGTGTAAGCAAATTAGCTTTGCAGCGGAAAGTGAAGAAATTAGCTAATGAAGCTAATGAAGAAAATACAAATGATTTTGAATTTGGACGAAGCCATGATTTCAAACCAATATTTACAAGTAGAGAGAAGCAGCTATTCAGTGAGTATATAATTGCAGCGTGTGAATGTGCTACGGCTTAACATTATTAATTAGCCAAGTATGCCATTACTAATAATAAAACGGTGCCTCGAGCTTAGCACGAGAAGAAACGAGCTGGAGTTGAATGGATGAATAAATTTAGGAAACGACACCCAATGTTATCGCTTCAAAAGCCAGAAGCAACTATCCTTAGTAGGGCGACCAGCTTCAACAAGTATAATGTGGCTACATTTTTCAACATCTTGAGAAATTTGATAACGAAAAATAATATCCAGTCGAACCAAATATACAATTGTGATGAGACTGGTGTCACTAATGTGCATAAACCCGGGAAGGTACTTGCTAACAAAGCCTCTAAAATATTCATGCAAGGATGCCATATTTCTATAAGGCAAATTTTCAGTGCTTAGGATTTAAGCTTTACCTGTTTGATTATGGGTTTTACGTCAGTGTGAGTTAAGTATTTCTTACATTTGCGTCCGACTAATGGCTTCTTTTACTGCCTGATCTGTTTTACTTTCCCGACCCACCTCCAAAAAGGAAATTATTGTGAACGAGATAAAAAAAATTTTCGAAATAAAGATGGAAATATCCATTTTGAGGTAACTTGAGATGGTTAAGACCATTTCCAGATGGAAGTCTGTCTTTCTGTCTGTCTGTTTGTGTATCTGTCTGTCTGTCTATCTGTGTGTATTCTTCCACGATAGAGGCCACACGTTTAATCCGACTGAGCCGAAATTTGTTATAACGGTTTAGGTTATTCGTCGAAAAAACCCATTAGTTTTTGTACTACATCTGTCAAACGGAAGTGTCATTATCAAAAAATGACAAATGCAATATGTCACGGAATTTGACTTGCAATATGTCATTTGAAAGCACATGAAAAAATCTATTTAGAACAGTCAACATTATTTCTCCAACTGTCAGCTGTCAAAATTAAAAAATTTGAAACTTTAACATTAAATATCTGAAAAAATATTCGTGAATATTCGTCGGGAAAGTTTTAGGGCAACACAATCGGTTTTTTTCAATTTTTTCTCGTTTCTTCCTATTTTTTTCTATTTTTTCCTACTTTCTCCCATGTTTTCCTATTTTCAATATTTTTCCCTATTTTTTCTAGTCTTCCCATATTTTTTTACATTTTCCGTATTTTTTTTCTATTTTTCTATAATTTCTCTATTTTGCTATTTCCTATTTTTCCATTTTTTCATTATTTTATCCCGTTTTTCCCAATTGTCAGTATTTGTCCCAATTTTATCGATTTTTACTATTTTTCCTTATTTTCCTCTATTTTTCACTATTTTAAATTATAGTTAATTACAGCATAAAAGTAACACGTTCAAAGATTAAATAATACGTTTTGTTTTGACTAGAAAAATTATATTAAATAAAATAAATTAGAACTTACCTCTCCGTTACAGAAGCAGAAGAGAATCGCTACACAAAGTCCCTGAAACAATAAAAAAATCTTTAGGTAGGTGCAGGGAACGTAAATAAACTTTATAAGGTTTCTCATTCTAACAAAAAAAAACTTCAATTCATTCTGGAAATGTGGAATGAAATAGCAAAAAAATACCGCACTAAACATAGATATTTAGTTATTGTTATAACCTTGCCTACTAACCCTACAGGAAAGGCGAACGTAAATTACAAACTGTGTAAATATAAAGTTGAATTATTTAACAGAAAGGAGTATCCCAGAAGGCACATTAAATTTTTTTTCCATATAAAAAATGCCTTGTCTGTTAAACCGTGTTATACTTAAACTTCTCGTAAAAATCTATTTTTAAAATTTCGCTAAATACACTTATTTTTAAAAAAATGTTGAGAGGGTTTTAATATCAGTTTTTTGAAATAAAACAAATCTATTGTGATTTTTTTTAATTAACACAGTAGAGGTTATTTAATTTTTTTTTACTTTTTTAAATAACTATAGGAAATCTTACTTTTGAGAAAAAAAAACAGTTTTTGTTAAAAACATTTTTTAATTGTTAAGTACGTATTTTTTTAATTCTTTTTATAATTTTTTTTTATATTATTTTCTAAATTATACGAAATTAAATTGGGAAAAACTAATAGACTTTTAGAACAAAAAAATTTTTTTCTTAAAAACATTGTTCAATTATTTTTTTTATCAAAGTAAAAATAAGTAAATGAAATAAGTAAACAAAAATAAACAAAAAAAAAATAGTTTATATTAAAAACATTTTTCAATTGTTAATTTTTTTTCTAATTCGTTTTATAATTTTTCATGAATTTTCCTGATTTGTATGAAATTCAAATATTAAAGAAAGTAGGAAAAACAAACAATCAATTTTAATTTTATTTATCAAATTTTTCTAATTTTTTATTTAAAAAGTATCACAAGAACATTGACGTTTTGTTTTAGTGAAAAAAATAACCGACAGAACAAAATTAGTTTCCTTAAATACATTTTTCAATTATCTTTTTATTTTATTTTTATCACTTAAACAAACAATGGAAAATAAATTTTGTTCTTAAATTTAGGTAGCCTTCAAAAATCTTCAAAAAATTTCAAAATTTAGATTTGAAAAATAAATGGTGTGGAGGTGTTTCAAGGGACGTGGATTCCAAAAAAAATTTCCATTCTGCTCTAGCTCTTTTAGTTTCTGAGATAATTTAGTTTTTAAAAAAATGGTGAAAGCGCCACTTCCCAATAATTCGTTGATAAAATGTAAAAAAAAAACAAATTTGAACGAAACCAACAGCTGTTCTCAATTCGAATCATCTTGCTCTATCTACAAATAAAATTTCATTTAAATCGGAGTAAAAAAATATCTGACCCGAAAAAAATGGCAAGGTTAAAGCCTTCAAAAATCTTCAAAATTTTTCAAAATTTGGATTTGAAAAATAAATGGTGTGGAGGTGATTCAAGGGGCGCTGATTCCAAAAAAGTTTCCATTCTGCTCTAATTCTTTTAGTTTCTGAGATAATTTAGTTTTTAAAAAAATGGTGAAAGCGTCACTTCTCAATCATTCGTTGAGAAAATGTAAAAAAAACAAATTTGACCGAAACCAACAGCTGTTTTTAATTCGAATCATTTTTCTCTATCTAGAAATTAAATTTCATTTAAATCGGAGTAAAAAAATATCTGACCCGAAAAACATGGCAAGGTTATAGCCTTCAATAATCTTCAAAATTTTTCAAAATTTAGATTTAAAAAATAAATGGTGTGAAGGTGTTTCAAAGGGCGTAGATTCCAAAAAAAGTTTCCATTCTGCTCTAGCTCTTGTAGTTTCTAAGATAATTCAGTTTCACGTATTTTTACTTTCCCGCTACTTTTACGATATAATATAGAAATTTATATCGTGGCTTTAAGTTTTCGAAAATATCGAAATTATGGCAAAAATATTGTCGTTTTTCACTTGTTTGTTTATTCTTTTATATTTTGAATCTTCTAGCATCTTTTATAAGATTTAATGAGGGAAAGGGTAACAATAATTAATAATAAAAATATAAACACCAATAAAAAGAAAAAGACATTCACAACAGGTGAATTTATTCAAATAATTTACTAAATTTTGTTTATAGTTGTTGTTTTAGGTTCTTGAATTACACAATTTGTGCCTTATTTTCAGTTTTAATCGGTGTACGGGAACAAAGCGCACAATTGCCCAACTAAAAACATAATAGGGTATGCAAAAAATGGAGGTGAAGAAGAAGAAAGCGATGCAACAGCGTGAAAGTTTTCGGACTGGACGAGGCTCTCCATCAGCTCTACCGAACTGCAAAGCAGAAGACATCGCATTGTGGTTGCCGAACGAATTTGTGCTCTATCCAATTTTATATATATTCTACTGACCGAGGGTATCGTGGTTCCAAAGTAACCAAGGCTTACATCTGTTTATTTGTCTGTTTGGCTACCAACGCCATTCATTTAGAATTGGCTTCTGATCTCTCTACAGATGTCTTTTTGGCTGCGCTTATGAGATTTGTCTCTCGTCGGGGTACTTGCACGCATATTTATTCCGATCAAGGTACTAATTTTGTGGGTGCTTCTAATGTTTTAAAAAACCTTATGCAAAGCGCTGCCCAAGCAGAATCTATTCACTATCATTTTCTCCCCGGAAACGCTCCCCATATGGGTGGATTATGGGAATCCGGTATTAAGTCCGTCAAAACGCATTTAAAAAGAGTCATTGCAGAACAAATTTTAACTTTCGAAGAATTTTATACTGTTCTGGTTCAAATTGAAAGCATTTTAAACTCTTGACCGTTGACTCCATTAAGTTCGGATTATAATGATTTGACGGGCATTTTTTAACACTCGAACCTTTAACTCCAGTTGTAGATAATGATTTGACTGACATCCCTTTAAATCGGTTAAAGCGGTGGTAGTTGGTACAACGCCTTCATCAAGATTTTTGGCGTCGATGGCAGGCAGAATATTTACATACTCTCCAACAAAGGGCCAAGTGGCTTAAATCCTCCATTTCTCCTAGAATTGGTGCCCTCGTTTTAATAAAAAATGATAATTTGCCCCCCTTACAATGGGACATGGGAAGAATTTTAAAACTTCATCCAGGCAAGGATGGTATAGCTCGTGTCGCAACCATCAAAACCGTTAAAGGTCTTCTACAAAGGCCATTGGTCAAGTTATATCCTTTACCGGTGGAATCATTTTTTACGCTTAGTTTAGGCCCCTTAGGTCAACTATTAACGTATTTTGTATTTTTATTTTATTTTTTTTTTCTGGTGTTTTTTGAAGAAAATCTGGCTATTTCGCAATTTTTAATTTTTTAGATTTAAGAAAAAAGCACGTCTTTTACGCGCCTTTTGGGGCGGGTGTATGTTGCGTATTGACGCAATTTTTTTTAATTTTTGTCATTTTAATATTTGATTTTTAATTTTTTAGATTTAAGAAAAAGGCACGTCTTTTACGCGCCTTTTGGGATTTAGTTTCCTTTCTGTTTTGATAAATCAATTGCAGAGAAGATTAAATAGACTGTATTTTTTAGTAGATTATGGTGGACATGTGCTTTTTTTAAGAAAAAAAAAATTATTAATCAGCCAACGAACCCCACTAACCTTTTGTCTTGATCAGGATGCTCCTGAGGGCCCTCTTCCTTGAATCACACTCGAAAAATCTCGGTTTTTTAACTTGTAACACCGCAGCGTATCTTTTAAAAACAGAACGAACCGTTGACGTAAAATGCTATCGTGTTCTGATACCCAAACAATACTCTTTCTTGGTCTTTACCCAAAAAAAAACCGGGACAAAAAGTGGAATTCGTACGGCTTAAAGATATTGTAAAAAATGAAAACACAATAAGCACATATCGAATTATACTGGGTGAAACCCACTTTAAAAATTAAATTAAATATCAAATATTAAAATGACAGAAATTAAAAATAATTGCGTCAATACGCAACAGCCATGTAGATCCCCAGCATTGTCTTGTACCTTAAATTTTGTAAAATATTACATACTGAAAGCTATTTAAATTTTTTATTACTTCTTTTCTGCTCCAAGAGCGTAATGCAGTGATCCCTTGCAATTCTGGTGAAATTCCACGACCCCTACTATGAACAACTAGATCTTCACTTACCAATTCCACAATATATGCCTTATCGGGGCTTTATTGAATCTATACTTCTTTTTAAATTCAATGTCTCACATAGGTCAATTTGTTTTATAGTTTTTACTCCGACGAACAGGAATTAAATTAATTGCATTTATATTAATAAATTAAACGATTCCAAAATAAAAACTGAATAAAAGTTGTTTGAAAAAGTTAGGTTAAAATACGGTTAAAGTAGGGAATAGCCTGTTGCAAATTTAACATAGTTACAAAGCCTTTAAAAGAGGTTTGTAACGCTAATATACGTTTATGAATAATATTTTTTGGTGCTGTTGTAAGAGGTTTGTAAATTTTTATGAATAAGACTTTTAGTGTTTAGTGTTTGTCAATATTTCTTTACAAGTTTGAAAACACTCTACAAAATTTTTGCCATATCTTTAGCACCCTATTTAAAACAATTTCTCATGGGTTTAGTAATTTCGGCAGTAATATCCTAAATTTTCTTTAAATATATTATCCCGAGTTATAGTTAAATATTGCTCGTATTCGTCTTACATTCTATCTGTAATATTTACTTCTACTAAATTTAAAATTTCATTGTCTAATGGTTCAAGAATTACTAATTTTACTCAATTTTCATTGATATTTAGTAATAACACAAGACCATAATAATCGATTATACGTCTGACTCACTATACGTTTTTTCAAACCAGGATAGCGCAGCTCGAGTTGTGTTTAAAAAAAATACGTCAAGTGAGAAGGACAGTATAAATATTATTATTATATGCTTCGTGGTATTGGGTACAATTATGTAACTAAAATTAACTAATTATATTGTTGATGTTTGCTTATTATAAACATCAAACATTATTTTAATATGTCAATTTTGTCAAAATGGAAGGATGCAAATCACCAAAACGATTATACCACGTCGTCAAGGGTAAATTCATTTATTAATACATGGTAACTAAGTAGAAATTGCAACTGCTATTGGTTAAATTTACGACGTGTTATATAATCAATTTAATGTATTTTTTTATTTAGATGAAATATATATATACAACAACTTTACATATATAATAATTTTATCATTATTTTTGCCTTAAAATGTTTTATTCCGGACAGTTTTACGACCAAATATGGATGTATTTTATCAATACTGATAGCTAACCGTAAATATTTTTACGACTCAACATTCGTTTATCATCAATTAAATTGGTTTCTTGTTTTTGTACCTACAAAGTTGAATCATGACTTCTAATTTACATATGTTTATTTTATGCCGAAAAAAAATATTTACTTTTAACAAATAAACAATAGATAATGAACTGGCATTATAATGGAAAATGAAAACGAATTTATTGGATATTTTTTTAATGTTTTAACTAAAAATGTAAAAATGTCGTTTATTGTAAATACGCCCTCTGTGAGTTGTCAGTAATTAAATGCAAACATAGAATACGGTGTTTATTTTGTCCGTATTTAGGGCAATAACTCGTAAGAGTATTGAGGAAGCATAAGCATTAAAGTTGGCATATTTCACAGCTATTATCCTTAAATCCATTAGCTTGATTAATTAGTTTGGCATGAAGTTATCGGTACTTTATATTAAATATAAAGGGGTCATATAGGATGGTTTAAGGTTAATTGGATAAAAGGAATATTGTGAAAATTAAATTACATTATTCTTATTATAGAATTTTGTAAACATTAACTCAGTGGAAATATGATTAATAGTAGTTAGTGCATAAGGTCACAAATAAAAAAAAATATATTATTGTGCTAAAAGTGGCAAAGACGTGGAAAAAAGGAAAACAAAAGTATTAGTAAAAAGTCGACTATCCTCCGTCCAATACACTCATTTTCTCTCCAAAAAAATAATTAAAAAAAAAGAACCACGTTTCACCAGTTGAACCAAAAAAATTTATTTGAAAAAAATAATTAGTCAATCATTCTGTTTTGTTATTTTTTCTACAAGCGTGCGGAAAAGTATACTTTTCCGCACGCATTTGAGTGCGGAATGTTGTACTTTTCCGCACTGGTGCGGAAAAGTTACTTTTCGCACTGATTTTATAAATGCTAAAATGATTAAAAAATTAATATTTGCTTGGTTACTATGATTGCTTTCAGCCTAATGTTTTATTTATTAAGAAGCACTAAGAAAATTTTTGTTTAATGACAAAAAAATATTTTTGCTAAGCTTTTTTTTTTAATTCTAGGCGCTTGTAGAAAAAATATTGCGTAAAGTATCTTTTCCTCACTTAATTGCTTCGCGTCGTTCGGGCAACTGCAATTGCGTGCGGAAAAGTATAACTTTCCGCACTTGTTAGGAAAATAACTATTGCAAACCGTAAATTATCCTATCCTATCTAGTTATTAGTGTCTATGGGTACATTTGTATTGACACCTGATTCATTGATTCCACAAATTTAACAAATTTTTTCATAATAATAATTTTTAAGATTCCAACTTAATTGTTTAAGTGGTCCGCACACCACGTGACTTTCGTGGTTGCCGGTTAGAGAATTACTCAAAGAAAATGTGCTTGTATTCTAATAAATTTGGTGTAAAAATTGTTTTTTTTTAGTATTTTCCGGTTAATGTTAAATAATCCTACCCTCTAGTCCAATTTTTTCTGTGCAGAAGAGGGTAGAGCGCCACAACACATAATTATTCGTTTTTGGATGAGATCTCGCCTAATATAGCAACTAAAAATATGCGCTTTTATGTTGTGCTAAATAGTTACGGATGTGAAACATTTGGACACATTTTTAAAGTAACATGTGCATTGTCCAATGCGTGTTTTGGCTATAAATGAGAGTGGGCCTGAAGACGACACATTCTGTGATAGAGTTTTGGAATGCTTGCTTCTCTCCAATCATTTACTTGACAGAATTAGAGATGAACGTCTAATTCAAGGACGCTGGTGGACGGAAGATGAAATTCGGGAATTAACACTCGGTACATCCCAGATCCCCTTTAAAAGAAAATTTCAAACATATTTTAGTAAGTATATGAACATTTTCAATAATTTTTTCCGTCGTTGTCAGATTCAAAATTTTTTTTAATAAAGCATAAAAGGCGGTGAGAATCATATTTCTAAATTTCTACTTGATTAGACATTATGTTGAAAATAAAATACGGCTACTATTTGCTTAAGAGGCGCCAATACCATATGTTATCAAGCCTGAAATCGGTTTTAGACGAGCTCTCCGTTAATATTAAAGATAGGAAGCTGCGGTTTTCACCAGTCGATTCTGTAGTTAATTCTTTAGAGCGCGTCTATGGCACTTTTTTAAAAATAATTTTAGTAAAATTGATACGACTATCAACTTTTTTCTCTAGACAAATTTGAAAAATGTAGCACAGACGCGCTCTTCTCATAAATATTTTAAATATCATTAAAAAAACCGCATAATTTTAGTTGCTATATTAGGCGAGTTCTCGTCCAAATACGAATAATTATGTTTTATGGCGTTCTACCCTGTTTTGCGCAGAAAAAATTGAACTAGGAGGTAGGATTATTTAACATTAACCGGAAAACATAAAAAAAATTTTTACACCCAATTTATTAGAATACAAGCAAATATTTCTAGAGTAATTCTCTAACCGCAAAACGCCAAAGTCACGTGGTGTGGGGGCCTCTTAATGATAAGACAATACGAATACGTCCGACATTTGATGCTTCCGCTAGGAGTAAAAATGCTCCATCATTAAATCAACGTTTCTAAAAAGCGATTAATCTTATAGAACTAATTATTTATTTTCAGATTAATCAAAAGTAAGGTTATCTGTTATATAAAAATGGTATATCTTTAAATAAAATACATTAGCTGAACAAGACAATTTTATAGACTGGTTTCGGCTAATTAGCCATCATTAGACCTAAAAATGTTACAATACGACAATTAAAATTTCCTTATTATCTAATTTACAAACAAACTGACTTACCATGTAAGTAATAAGAAGTAATTGAATTAAAAATTGCACAAATTGCATAAAGATGATGCGCATCCGAAAAGGTGGTGGAGTTTATAGGGATAAAATACGGAACAAATTTTATGGTACATGAAATAACATGGTAAGTTAGTTTGTTTATAAATTATATAATAAGGAAATTTTTATTGTCGTATTGTAACATTTTTAGACCCGATGATGGCTAATTAGCCGAAACTAGTTGCCGTCTATATTAAATTACTGTGGTACATTACTTTTATTGAACACTTGACCACATTTGGGATATGGATAACCTTTTACAGTTAGTTCTTAATGACTTTAAATACCGTAAATGTCATCAAATATGCACTACCTCTCTCAGCATTATTCGCAATATTGCTCTTTTGATGGATATCTGAAATATCATCTTTTATTATTGTTGTTTGGATATCAGTGATATCATTTTTGTATGGACAACCCTACTAGATTACGACCGGATCAGTATCAGCGATGTAACCCTTATGTTAAGGCTAAATACTGGTTGGACCATAATTTAGAAAAAGATAACGACACACTTTGCGTAACACTGACAATAAAATTTAGAAAAATATATGATAAAAGTTGTTATTTAGGATGTCGATTTTCAATTGTCTATAACTTCAGAACTAGTAAGTTTACGTTATAAGTGTAATAGGTTTTTGAAATCAGCTTCTCAGAATGAATATAAAAATGTAAAAAAATATAGGGCGTTCCATTAAAAAAAAAAAACATAACTTAACTCTATCTATAATCTTTATTTAAAACTTTTTTTGTATCCCTCAAAGCAACGGAGATATCAAACTCCGTACTACAAGTATCATAAATATTATTTTGTAATAATCAATAAAAAGAAAATTTTTTGCTAACTTTTGTTGCATACAGTATTAAAATGTAATTATATATTACCGACATAAGTGTTTTTTATGTAGACAAATATATCATTAATAAAAATTTAATTAGCTCTAGAACTTCCTATTATAATTTCATCACTGTTATGATTAAAGTACATTTCACTTGTTACACCCCTGTTTGTATCTCAATCATTTTAACAATATCAGATATACAAATAATACGGAATATATTTTCGAAGGAAATATAACGGATATTATTCAAAATCATGAAAGGGAACAGTTAGAGCATGTGAATAGCGAAGGGAACAACACAAACCAACTCCCAAAGGGTTATAATGGAATCGGGATATGTTCATGCATGATATAAGGATAAACAAGTCAGTGGCGTCGATTAATAATTCAATTTGAGTCCTCAAAAAAAAAATAGTATGTGTTCTGATGGATGGGAATCGAATGAACTTTGTGCCTCGATTGGATCGTTTAGTATAACCAACAACCGCACAAACCTTCATATTAAGGGATGACTCGAAAATGACGCTTATCACAAATTTATGGAATTTTGCAATTAATTTACCTTATTAGGAATCATTTAAATGCATTAATATTATTATTGTTCCCCGTTCATATATTCTGGCGTTACTTGATCTTATATAGCGAAAAAACATTTGAGCTTTTTTTCAGGATACATTTATTTTAAACTTTGCTCGAAAAACTGGTATTTAGCTAAATCGCTCTACAGAAAGTTTTTATCATTTTTATTTTGTCTCTAGATCTATAAACAAAATTATACATAGGACATCTTCAATAAGCTAAAAAACATATAAAAGAACACAAAAATGAAGTAAAAATGTAAAAAAATGAAAGAGCGGTTAATTTTGGACACGAAGTGGTCAAAAATCTCTAATAGGACCACGAAGTGTCTTTAATTCCGCCAGTCTGGAAACTGCAACCTTGCCAGGAAATAATTTGTGGATTCTTTGTATATTTCAACTAAATGATGGTAAATATGGGTTTTTTATAAGAACTAAAGATCCCACAGTAAATGATGGGTGATTGTCTCTTCATTTATATTGGTTATCTAATTTGGAAAATCTGATCCAAAACTATTGTTGAAGTTGTTGAATACATTCAAATCTGGACAGGCGATTTGATGGTGTATTTTTAAAATCCAGACAATGGGATGGAGTTAATGGATTCAAGTAATAATAATAATAATAATAATAAATGTTTATTCAATAAATATAAATATATATAGATAGTGCATAAGATTTTGTAAAATACAATGATAAAAAAAAACATTTTTTTTTTTTTTCCCTAGTTTATTGGCTTTGGCAGAGACCAATTAGCCAGACCATTGTTTGATATATTTATGCTCTACAGTTTATCAAATTGCAAATGCAGTTTAGTTTTTTTTTTTATGCTCTGCGGTTTATCGAATTGCATGCAGTTAGTATTTTGTGTGTTTGTTTTTCTATTTGTTTTTATGCATACGCTTTTAATATTTTTTTTTTTGTTTTTTTTTTTTGTTTTTTTTTTCTGAACTGTTATTATTATTATTATTTTTTTTTTGTCTTCTTTTTTACTCTTAATTTTTTTTTTTTTTTTTTTTTTTTTTTTTTTTTTTTTTTTTTTTTTTTTTTTTTTTTTCGTAAACACACTTACAATTTTATTTTCACCGCAAATTACTTACACTTTTTATATATAAGTAGTTTGATTAGTAATTTACAATTTCATTTTACACCGTATGGTGAAAAACATATTAAAATACTGATTAAAATGAAACAGAAAATAGAGAATAAACAGAAGTAGTTTTAAGAAACAACTTGTTGTGACTGAAAAAATTGTTTTGCCTTTTTTTGCAGACATAATCAGGGATGTTTGTCGTATAAAAATAAAGTACAGTATATTACATGCAAGTTGAATTATCAGAATTTTAAGTATTGTTTAAATGGATACTATGTTGTTAAGTAGTTTGATTCACAAAATTGGTAAAGAATCGTCTGTTTGTTTCCATAATCCATTTCTTAATTCTCTTTTTATATATATTATAGCTTTTTGAGTTTCTCGTATCATTAGATAACAGCACGTAAATTCTTGGAGCTAAATAGTTAGTGCTTCATGGTCCGATAGTTTTTTCACATCGTGGAAACACGATCGTTTCATATCTCCTAGTGTTGTGAGAGTGTTAATTATGTACAAATTGTATTTTATTTTGCAAATATAAAAAACATATTTTTTGAACAAAAATTTGACGTACATCTTTTACTTGGGCATCTATATACAATTGATCTGAGGAAAACGAAATATTTTTGTGTAATATGATTCTCAAAAGCCATTTTTGTAAAATATGAACCTGATTTAAATAACAGTCACCTCCTCCCCAACCTAAGATACCATAAGAAAGCAATGATTCAACCAGTGAGAAATACAGAACTCTTAGTTCCTTACCAAAGAATTTCTTTTAAGTATCTAAATTTTGGCAAATGGCCTCTTATTTTTCTTATCATTTCACTACATTAAAGGTCCCATCTCATATGACGATCAATGGTAGTTTACTTTTTCTGCTTCTACAATATTGTTAGTCATGCCGATATTCAGTAGCCCCAGGTGAGGTAGTCCAGTTATGTATGATGCAAAAGGTAAGTAGTTTGTTTTGCTAGAGCTGAGGGTCAATTTATTAAATTGCAACCATTTAGTTATAATAGGGAAATCATTTTCGATTTTATTTTTTAGCTCTTGCCAGGTGGAGGAACGATAAAATACTACAGTATCATCTGCAACGCTGATGAGCTCACCCAGAATATTTAAGGAAAACATACTATTAATATATAGGACGAACAGAAGTGGGCCTAGAACGGTTCCTTGTGGTACACCATAAGTAATTGTTTGAGGTGTGCTCATTACTCCATCGATTTCAACTATTTGATCCCTATCCGATAAATAAACTTTCTATGAGTTTGTAGGTATTTCCTCTAATACCATACTTCTCTAATTTATTTAATAACAATTTTGGGCAGACAGTATTGAATGCTTTAGAAAGATCTAGGAAGATACACACAGCAGGAATATTCTTATCAAGCGCATCGTAAATAAGAGAAGTTAGCCTATATATCGCATGTTCAGTCGACCTAGACTCTCTAAAGCCATACTGCCGATCGGATAGAATTTTATGTTTTTTTAAGAAGGAACAAAGTCTAATTTTTATAGTGGTTTAATTAGACCATTTTTCAGAACTTTTGGAAATGACCCTTCACTAAAACATTTATTTATTAAGCAAGTTAATCAGATATTTCTCTTAGTGTTTCAGACCTTATATTATCGAGACCTGGAGATTTTTTAAGTTTTAAATTCTTAATTGTATTAATAACCTCATCTTCATTAGTAGGATTAAGGAACATAGTATTTTCTATGCGATTTATATTTTCTGTATAATTTGTTACTTTGTGTATTTTTCCCGCCAAATTTGAGCCTAACTTACAGTAGTATGTATTAAATCCATTTGCAATATTCAATTTGTCAGTAATTTCAGTTCCATTTAATTTAATTTTTTCAAATAATTTTTTTACGTGTTGTTTTGCCGCAGACCTTGTTTATGCATTCCCACAAAGAGTTAATTTCTACAGTTTATTTTTTTCATCAATTAATTTTACCAATGTATGATTCATCCAATTTTGTAATATTTTTTTTTCTTGTTTTATTTTTCCTTTATGTTTATTTTGATTAATAAAGTTTGAGAGTAGTAATAAAATTAAGAGCAATATTATCAACATCCGTTTCATTATATACAAGTTCCCATTTTTCAAGTTTTAAAGAATTTTTTAGTAATGGATAATTTATGTAGTATTTGTAATTTATTTGGTCATTTAATGAATGTCATTGGGGTCATTAGACAATGCAAATAGAGGTCTTAAAATTTGACTGAGCCATTGAATGCCCAGTCATTTAGATGATTCACTTTCTCCTAAAGAAAGTGTTGAATTAGCAATATTTGTATTTTGAATTTTACACAAAAAATCTTAGGAATCCATTTTCTAAGATGAAAATGGCCAGTGTTAAGAATAGAGGAAATTTGTATTTCTGCTTTTTTATTTTGTCTATACATCTATAAACAAAATTATACATTATTAGTAATATAATCAAATATATAGCAATTTAACATCTAGGCACTGCTTTTTCGTGTTCGGCTTCACCTTTACCCAGGAATTTGTCAAGCACGCACGGCATCAGTCTAATTTATAGACTATTCCCATTTCCCCGGTTAAGCGGTAACATTGATACTTTGGATGGACGCACTAATTATCTGTTATATCCGCACAATTCTTTGATAGCGTATATCGGCGTCTTCTGGCCGTGACGACTGAAATAACGATGTTAATTTATTGACGAACGCTTAGAGCGGGGGCACTTAAAAGACAAGTTATCTTCAGGGCAGGCGTTATTGTAATTTATTTATAATTGACAGCAGGTATGTGTAATCAGGACCGTCACAACATTTATTTAACTTATATCAGAGAAACAAAGAAAGTATTGATTGAATATATGAAATCTCATATGGAACTGATAGGTGCAAGATTTTCACAAAGATTTACCTAACTAGACTGTAAAATTGTGGTCGGAAATTTCTATCATTTTAAACAGTATGACAGAAGCCAATAAACCATAACAAGGATGGAGAAAGTTAAGTTACAAATCTTGTGTGTAACTATAATGAATTAGGATAGTAGATAGTGTACACCACTACTGGCCCAGGTATAGATAATTCAACATGTTAGAGAGAGAAGTATAGGAAATTCAGCGTGTCAGAAAGAGAGAGCGCTATGAAGTCACACCTATCATCACGTCGATGCAGAGATGCGTTACGATGATAACGAAATCCCTAGCATGAGCGTAATATGTCAATCTGATATATTTGACATATTACATAAATATATGATCATCGCAATAACTAACAATGTTTAAATTATTACTTTACATGATTAACGTACGTTCATAACGTAGTCAATAAATATTTCCTAACGTATAGCTTCTTGTAAAAAATCGATAAGAAAGACACACGTACTCTTATGGAACATTCTTTTACTTGCTACAGGATCAGCTCACGGTTCTACGTCATTGACACTGCCCTATACAAGATACAACAATCCACAGAATCGTGTAGCAGTGTATCATGTGTCTTCCAACTGTATCGTCAAGTGAAAAAAATTGGTGTTGGTAGCATCGTCTGGCGCTGGCTTTACTTATTATATTAATAAAAAAAAAATTGCATTTATTCTGTAAAAAAAATAAAAAAATTGTTTTGATACCTAATGGTTTGAACTTTGGAAGTATGCAAGTCGATTCTCTAAATTATTGGTCGATGACCAATTATTTGTACTACTCTATCAAAAATAATATCAAATTCGTTGAATAACTAATCATCTATATTCTAAAATCTAATCAGTTCTTCTTGATCTGATAGAAACTAAATGCAAAAAATTCGACGCCTTTATTCAGTTTAAATTTTGAGTAATAGTGCTGACTAACTTGCTTTCTTGACAGAAAGCTGTTTTTGGGCATTTCTCGCAAAGGAACACCCAATTTGCATTCCGTTTTTTTTGCAAATGATAGATAATTATAGGCGCATACTGTGATACTTGTATTCGGTAAAAGCACAAAATAAATATTATTTGTTTTTTGGTAAAAGTAAGTTGTTTTCAAGGAAAATGTAAAAGTGTGTTTTTTTTACAAAAATTGAAGCAATATATTCATAAGTTGTGAATATGATAAAACGATTTTATTTGATAACTTTAAAATGGATAAAAAATATGTTTTCATTCTAGATCCATTGTACTACCTGTTTTTTCTCTAAGGGCATATCCTTTGTTTTTGTCTGTACGAAAGAATATTTCAACTTTCTCCACCTATTTTTTACGCCTCTGTCATTTGAAGCTATTTTTATTTTTTTTTTGCATTGTTCAATGATTTTTAAGTTAAAAACATATAACCTTTACGAATGAAAAAATTTATACTTTTCAATAAACTTAATGTTTTTATAATGTCTGCAAGATCACTTATTAATGAGTTAATACAAAAACTATGTCTGTCAATTTTTTTGACAAACCACTTTTTCTCAAATTTATAAATATTATAATATTTATATTAAATTCAATTTTAGCAATAAAAACTTTTGAAAACTGTATGAACAAAAGAACTAGAATTGTTAAAATGTTTTCGTTAATGAGATCAAAGTGTTTAACTGTGTCGGCTTTTACTTGATGAAAATCCATTATTAAATTTAAATAAATAAAACAACAAGATTAATAGTGACTAGTTTCGTTACATAGTAACTTCATCAGACTAGTGTCTGATGAAGTTACTATGAAGTTACTATGAAGTTACTATGTAACGAAACTAGTCACTATTAAATTAATAACTTTTGTTATTATTTTTGTAGAAATCTTAAAACGTTGTTTTATTTATTTAAATTTAAAGATCAAAGTGTTTTTAATAAATAACCTACCAATGAGTGATATTATTAGTTTCTGAATCGAATTAACTTCCGATTGTAAATCCTGTTTATTTATGCTAGTGCGAAAATGGTTCATTCTTTTGATTAAAATAAAATTAAAGTGTCTTAGATAGAAATTCTTCTGCCGGAAATGTTCTATCCAAAAAAACAAGACATTTAACGAAAGAAGCTTTTACTGGCTTTCAGTAATCCTACCTTTTAGAACCTCTCTTTTTATGTCATGCACTACAATTACTTTTTTTGTCCTTTTTTAACTCTTCGGAGATTGTCTGCTTGTATAAACTTTATTCCTCGATAATTTGATTTCTACAGTTAAATCACTTAAATAATATTGATTTTAAGTGTTACTTACTTGAAAAGACGTTGTGACGGCTGAGAATAAGTCGTAAAAGTACAACCAGGGTTCTCCATTTTCAGGTCTAAACGGAGTCAACAAAAAATTGAGTCCTAATAAAGGTACTAGTAGTAGTGTTGCTCTGAAAAAAAAGACAAAAAATATATAAATAAATGAGATAAACTATGAGTCTAGTTGAATTCCGGAAATAAAAAACCAAAAAAAAAATTAAGTAGAAGAGTGAGACAATTTTACTTAACAAAAATAAAATAAAAATCAATAAGAGGATAAGTTGCAAATATCATGGAAGAAAACAAAGAGGAAATTAACCAAAGAGACACAAGAAAGCATAAAAAGAGAATCAAGCAGCATAAAAAAGATAAGACGGAAAAAGATTGAAATAGTAGAGATAAAATAGAGTTACAAGAATCATCGAAGAAGCAAAAAAGACGAAATTAATTTTATTACAGTGAATTTAACTTTAACGGACAAAAATTGCTTAAACTATTTTATATAAATATATTTCCTGGAGATAAGAAAAGATAATATGTGATTAGCAATCGATATTTATATTTCCTTTTATCTTATATTACTCGGTAAACCATTTTACAAGCAGGAGTTGAAGGCTAAATATGTACGTAGTGTTCTGTGGTGCAAACCCTATACCACCCTCCCTAAATGTTAGAATTTATAGTTATTTATGTACCAAAGATATTACTTAGAAGTGCACAATCAGAATAAAAAAAACAACAAATTTATAACAAAAATGAAACAATCAAAATCGAAAAAAAAATTTTTGTTAGTATGTTGTCTACCCTGGGCGATGTTGCCTCGTAACTTCGACAAAAAATAATTATCTGACTGTTATAATTTCAGTTGTTTATATCTTCCGATTTTTTAGCGTTAGTAAATCATTATTAATAATAGAATATCTGAAATAATATATTTTACGAAATTTTATTAATTTCAATTCTTGATAAATACCTCTCATATAGGAAATAAAAACAGAGAAAAATTTGAAATATTTTAATTATGGGCAACACCGCAATATGTCATCTTGTGACGTCATATTCATCTTAAAGTGAATAAAATATACTTGATAAATATAGGAGCTTTTTGACCGTTTCATTTACTTTGGCTCAGATGAGCTAAAGTAAGAATATTGCTTCCTCCTTTACTATTAATTATGTAAATAATTGAGCAGCTTAGAAACAAGTGCATTAAAAACAAATACCAGCGTATAAAAGCGCACAATGAGCGCATTAATTTGGAAAAATAAAATATTTAGCAAAATCATTGGTAGGGACTAGCATTGACTTGCCCCCCTAGCGCTATTTAAATAATTAAGGCACTTATAAACAAGCGCATTAAAAACAAATAAGAGCGCATGATGAGCGGATTAATTTGCAACAAAAATATTTTTTAAAAATTCATTTGGAGGGGGTTGAGCATTAGCTTGGCCCCTTCCAACGATATTTAAATAATTAAGGCATTTACAAACAAGCACATTAAAAATAAATGCTAGTGCATAAGAGCGCATTATGAGCGCATTATTTTAAATATATTTTATTTATAATTTTTAGAAGGGGGGGGGGCAACTTAATGGACAGTCTCTAACATTTGTGGACGGACGCTGTACATTTGTTTAAATGGACTTACCCATTGTTCTTATAATATTCATTAATTAATAAAAATCAATAAACAGTAATTAATATATTTTGAAAGTGGCGCTTTTTTGACAAATAATTGACGTTTTACTTTCTACAGCATATCCAAGATTTTAGCTTTGTTTGTTTATAGAAAAATTTGACATACTTCATTCCTTCTTTTATTCATACCAAATGAGAATGAGAGTTTTATCGATATGACAACATAGCCAAATATAATCTGTTTTAATTGGTCCACGTCACAAGCCACAATAGCCCCGATATTCAAATTTTTAGAATTAATTACAGCCGCAGGATCGGTCTCAGAAGGGCTGGACCCGGTGCAATGTGTAATATTAGGCCAAAATTATAAAATAAAAATATTAAAAAAAATCACTGGATGAATTCATTATTACAAAAACGGGATTGGGTCAATTAGAGCATTTTTCTGAATGAGTATTTATTACCGAGTCTAGCAGTGGAAATATCTCAGGCGAGTTTGTTTTCTGTACGCGGTAAAAAATTCGAAACGTCAGATGACTCATTGACTCATATATTGTAGTGCTTTTTTGGGCTACACAAAATAACCCATTAAATAATTAAATAGTGTAGTTCATTAAACTAGTTGTAATTTAAACATTATAAAGGTTAGACATGTTGTTATTATTTCATGCGTAACGTGATATCGCAAAGTAACGACCTGTCGGTTCAAGTTCGACGTTGAGTTGGGTCAGGTAATGTTTATTGTTAGATTTAGACGGGCTCATTATTCATTACAATTAGTGGCTCATTATATTCAATTAAGAGTAAGGAGTTCGTTACGCTAGTGTTACAGGGCTGGCATAAGAACTCAAAACATATGTTAATTATATTGTAGTAAAATATTAACCAGTGAATAAATAATTAGTTTTTGAGAGTAGATAGTGTCTCATGTATACCTATTTTCCAGATAACCAGAAGAAACCCTTGAAAATGTGATTTTCAATTGTCTATTACTTCAAAACTAATAATAAGTTAGGTGCGCCACCCTGTATAAATACAATGACCCTGTATAAATACAATGAGTGGTATTGTGACTATCGGTATTCGCATATGTTATTTCACGAAACGTGTTGTCAAATATTAATTTCACGAGTTCGCAAGACGTAAGTACAAAGAATCATTGTCAGTGTAAATATGAAAATCTTGGTAGATATGGTTTTTGTTGATCATTTTGACAAGAAAATAGTTGACATTTTGATTTTTGAAAGTTTGCACGATTTTTGGTCGCAATTATAGCAATAAACTAAGGAAAACAGCAGCGATGTTAAGTTTGAAAATTAATATAAATAAGAATGTTTCTGTTACTACCTGTCTTCTGTTCGAATTTCAATATTTAATAATTAAAATGTTCAAAATTTTGTTCTATAATGAAATATGTCTCATTAATTTGTTCTTCTACACGATTGCTAAAAAAATAGTTTACGCAGCACGTCCGAAAACAGTATTTTCCTGACTTTTTACGTAAGTTACTATTGTTTTGAAATTTTTGTCGATTTCGGTGTTGAATATTTTTATGAATTGCAACGGGTAGGAATTTTGTAAGAGATATTGGAATATTAATTGATAAAAAATGTATTTATGAATTATTGATAACAAAAAAGACAAAATAAAATAATTTATACAAATTAATAACAAACTATATATGCAAATTCAACAATAAACAGTTCCTGACCGAAGGGCAACGACCAGCATTCAACTTATCGGTGTTACCTCACATCTTAACCTTTATATTGTTTAAATTATAACTAGTATAATGAACTGCGATATATTATTATTACTACGGCCCGCCAATACTTCACCTTTGGTGAAGTATGGCAAACCGTAGTATTGAAATCGTGCAAAAATCTCAAAAATTTATTTTTGCTCCAAATGACTTAACATGTTATGAAACGTGGAAAAAATTGAATTTCCGAGAAAAAAAAGTCTGTCTGTGTAGATATGTGGATGTCTGTGCATGTCTGTGCGCACGATAACTCGATAAGGAAAGTAAATTTGTCGATACTGATTTCTATTAAGGTGTTGTGTAAGTCAAGAAGCGTCGATTGATATCTATATCGTAACCGGCTCGTTGAAAAAAAATTGAAAAAAAAATTATTAGAAAAATTCCGATTTTTTCGAATCGGACTTTCTTCCGCTTACGTAAACGGGCCGTAGTCTTAAAAAATCGCGCAGATATTCAATAGGTTCCTTTATAGCACATTTTTATTTACAATATGTAGCAAGCTGTTTTTTACATTGGTCAATTTTAGATATTTGATTTGGGAGAATCATCAACGTACAATATTTGACCTAAAATCAATTTTAATAGAACTTTATAATTTCAAATACAACTGTCAGTAGATAGAACGTTCTTTAACTTTAACGGTTCTATAACTAATGACAATGACGTTTAGATTGTGACAATTGTATAAGAAATCAACTTGTAAAGTTTTATTCTAAACGTCATTGCCTTTACTTATTGAGTCTTTAAAGTTAAAGGACGTTCTATCTACTGAACAAATATTGGAAAAATAACCTGTTATGCTAAAAATCTCGAACACCATCAATATTTTCGGGAATAAGATACACATAAAGAACCTTGTAGTTTCCATGTAGAAATGAAAATATCTGATAAAAATATAGAATAACTGAGCACCCTGTATGGAAACAGAAAATTGAAAAAAAATGCAAAAAGAGGAAAGTAAAATTTATGGACAAAAAGGAAACGAAATTAAGACCAAAATAAAATAAAATTTTGAAAAGTACCTAATAGAATAAGAAATGATTTTAAAGTTAAGTAAAGTTTTAGACCAGGAATAAAAATTGAGTTAAATAATGGTATGAAATACAAAAGAAATAGATATGGTGGATAAAAAAGAATAACAAGCATAAACTATGAAGATGTTACTAACAATATAAAAAATTTAAATGGAAAATAAAGGAATGTCAAAAAGCAAAATAAAAAAAGGTAATAAGAATTTAAGAAAAATGTATTAAATATGTTAAAGAAAACAAAATCGAAAATTGTTAATTTGTCGTTATATCTCATAAAAATTATTTTTTTATGGTACCTTCGGTGCGGTGGTTTTTTTTATTGCTATTTATGAAAACGAATAAATGTAATTAAAATAATATTAACCAAAAAGCAATAAAATAATGACGACACGAAGTATATTTTTATGTTATTATAACTTCTCCGCTCTTAGCTCCTCCGGCTTTAAGCTGACCAGCTCAGCAATAACAATCTTCTCAACCTTGGTTATAAAATTATTCCAGGAAACACATTTCGCTGTCAGAAATTTAATAATTTTATTTTATGAGGTACTAAAATAACCTAAAAAGTCTCTATTATACCCTTAAAAGTTCTAATAAAATATAACTTACAGAGTGTTTTAGAGTTAGGTATGACTTTAAAATACTAAACTACTGGGTGATTTGTTGTTTCTAATCAAAAATGTTTTTGTTTCAATATTTTAAACCGCTTTTTTTATATTTGAAAAAAATCTATTGATGTCGAGTAAGTAAATTATAATTTTTGGATTTTCTGTCTTTCGCCTCGATATTTCAAAACACCCAAGTGCTTCGCCTCAATAATTTTTAACACTTTTCTGTCCAAAAAATTATAATTTTTGATTTTTTTGCATAAATTTTATTATTTAATAGAAATTTCTAATCAGAATATTATACAGTGTATCCACAAATTAGGTTCAAAATATGGGAAACGTTTTTAATTTTTGTTTTGTTGCAAATTGACAGTTTTGACAAAAAATTTGCTTATTATAAACACCCAAGTCTTTCGCCTCAATATTTCAAAACACCCAAGTGCTTCGCCTCAATAATTTTTAACACTTTTCTGTCCAAAAAATTATAATTTTTGCATTTTCTGTATAAATTTCGTTATTTAATAGAAATTTCTAATCAGAATATTATACAGTGTATCCACAAATTAGGTTCAAAATATGGGAAACGTTTTTAATTTTTGTTTTGTTGCAAATTGACAGTTTTGACAAAAAATTTGCTTATTATAAACACCCAAGTCTTTCGCCTCAATATTTCAAAACACCCAAGTGCTTCGCCTCAATAATTTTTAACACTTTTCTGTCCAAAAAATTATAATTTTTGCATTTTCTGTATAAATTTCGTTATTTAATAGAAATTTCTAATCAGAATATTATACAGTGTATCCACAAATTAGGTTCAAAATATGGGAAACGTTTTTAATTTTTGTTTTGTTGCAAATTGACAGTTTTGACAAAAAATTTGCTTATTATAAACACCCAAGTCTTTCGCCTCAATATTTCAAAACACCCAAGTGCTTCGCCTCAATAATTTTTAACACTTTTCTGTCCAAAAAATTATAATTTTTGCATTTTCTGTATAAATTTCGTTATTTAATAGAAATTTCTAATCAGAATATTATACAGTGTATCCACAAATTAGGTTCAAAATATGGGAAACGTTTTTAATTTTTGTTTTGTTGCAAATTGACAGTTTTGACAAAAAATTTGCTTATTATAAACACCCAAGTCTTTCGCCTCAATATTTCAAAACACCCAAGTGCTTCGCCTCAATAATTTTTAACACTTTTCTGTCCAAAAAATTATAATTTTTGCATTTTCTGTATAAATTTCGTTATTTAATAGAAATTTCTAATCAGAATATTATACAGTGTATCCACAAATTAGGTTCAAAATATGGGAAACGTTTTTAATTTTTGTTTTGTTGCAAATTGACAGTTTTGACAAAAAATTTGCTTATTATAAACACCCAAGTCTTTCGCCTCAATATTTCAAAACACCCAAGTGCTTCGCCTCAATAATTTTTAACACTTTTCTGTCCAAAAAATTATAATTTTTGAATTTTTTGCATAAATTTTATTATTTAATAGAAAATTTCTAATCAGAAAATTATACAGCGTGTCCACAAAATAGATTCAAAATATGGCAAACGTTTTTAATTTTTGTTTTGTTGCAAATTGACAGTTTTGTCAAAAAATTTGCTTACTATAAACACCCAAGTCTTTCGCCTCAATATTTCAAAACACCCAAGTGCTTCGCCTCAATAATTTTTAACACTTTTCTGTCCAAAAAATTATAATTTTTGAATTTTTTATATAAATTTTATTATTTAATAGAAATTTCTAATCAGAATATTATACAGCGTGTCCACAAATTAGGTTCAAAATATGGGAAACGTTTTTAATTTTTGTTTGGTTGAAAATTGGCAGTTTTGACAAAATATTTGCTTATTATAAACACCCAAGTCTTTCGCCTCAATATTTCAAAACACCCAAGTGCTTCGCCTCAATAATTTTTAACACTTTTCTGTCCAAAAAATTATAATTTTTGAATGTTCTGTATAAATTTCGTTATTTAATAGAAATTTCTAATCAGAATATTATACAGTGTATCCACAAATTAGGTTCAAAATATGGGAAAAGTTTTTAATTTTTGTTTTGTTGCAAATTGACAGTTTTGTCAAAAAATTTGCTTATTATAAACACCCAAGTCTTTCGCCTCAATATTTCAAAACACCCAAGTGCTTCGCCTCAATAATTTTAACAGGAGCAGCTTCTGCTAATTCTAAAACTGGAGGGCAAGGCTATACACAATGTAATTTTGTGCAATTCAAAGTGTCATCAGTTTGAGTTATATCAACAAATAAGATTGTACAAGTTAATCACATATAATTTCTTTCTTTTTTTTATATTTCAGATTATATTAAAATGTATGCAAATTTATTAATAATATTATTTTTGTTTTCTACTGGAATTTATTACTTGTTCTAAGTTCTATATTTTATTTATGATTATTGCAAAACTTCTTCAATATGTTTTATTCAAATAATATGATATAAAAAGTTTGATTTAGGTTATTTTTTTCTTACGTCAAAATCGTCGGTTTTATACTGATTAAACTACGTAGTCCTTGATAAAACATTGTTTGCATTGAACATTCAAAAATTTTAAAATATAAATCAGCAAAAAGTCAAATTTTGACCGTACCGGTAACATGGAGTTTGTTTAACAATCCTCTGCCATTACGTTATACATTGTCTCAATCATGAAATGGATGAGACGGAATTATGGCGTCATTAACGTATTTCTTAAAATGCCTTCCCATACTGAGAAAGAGCAATGTTTAATTTTGAAGTTGACTAATTACTTTTCAAGATAAATAAATGCTCGAATACCGCTTTTACCATTAAATGCAGTCTACAACGTTTGGGTTCACCCCAAAAATATAATCACCGATAAAAAACATAATCATTTCAAATACAACTCGTTCTTCAAATTTTATCAGATAATTTTTTATTTTCCATCACTCAAACCCGTTAGGACTCGTGATTTTATCAATCTGTTTGTTTTCATATTCTTGCCAAATATACCAGTTTTCGTGGAAAATAAAAATTGATCGATAAAATTTAAAGGACCTGACAGCACACCATAGAAAATCAATATTCAGGTGTCACAATTTTCAGAATGACTTAAGGCGTTTGTTCTTGGCGCGACAGATTTCCCTATGTAAAGCAGAAATATTTACAAGCAGGATATAAGGCAAATATTTCTGACAGAGAGGATAATGACATTCACTGGAGAATCTCGACATTGGTCAGATTTCGGTCTTTCACAGTAAGACATATAATTGTGATTAAATACTATTTTTATCAATTTAAGAGTAGCTATTTTGTTGAATTATAACCTAATAAATCACCCACTCCTATGAATATCGTATAGCATTATAAAATTATCAACATGTCAAAAACATGTTCTTACTATGTTTAACATCGCAAGAGTTTCAGTATAAAATATATACTAAACTTTTGTCAAGATTGTTATGAGGATCGTTTAATCTTCAGAAAACACTTCAGGCAGTTTAACAAGATTTAAAAAAATTTATTTATTGTTGAATAATTTTAACGCATTACTCAATTGCAGAGAGGCCGCGCCTAAAAAGGCACTTTAATATACTGGGTAATTATTAGTTTGTCAAAATTTGATATATTAATATGAATCGAATTATTATTAACGTAATTGGATCGGACACATAAATATATTCAAATGTGACACGATTCTTGAAAATTCTTTCCCTGAAAGTTCTTTTCCTGAAATTTTTTCCCAGATAATTCTTCATGGGCAATTCCTCGAGGATAATCCTTTCTGGACAATTCTTCCCCACGACAATCCTTTCCAACTAAAATCTTTCCCCGCGACAATCCGTCCTCAGAAAATCCTCCCGAACAATCCTTCACTAAGGCAATTTTTCCACAAATATCACGGGAAAAATTGTCCGGGAAAGATTTATTTTTTCCAATCATTTACCTGTATTTTTGATCACGTGTTTAGTTTTAAATATAATAATATGGTAGTTAATACAAAGTGTAAAAAAATCAGTCATAAAAGTCGATAATATGACAATATCGTCACTACTAACCAAAACTAAAAATTTTTAACACTACGAACGTTTCGCTATGTTAGCATCATAAGAAAAGAATGATAAAATGGTTAATGTTTTACAACATTGTTGAAAACCAAATTTTTCAAATTCAAAATTTAAAGAAACAATAATAGTTAAAAAATCTGTAGTTTACTAACTAGTAAATATCATACAATATAAATTTCTTTTCATTGTTCTTTAAATCAGGTTTTGTTCAAAAATTAGATGTGGGAAATATTATTATTTCACTTTACCTTAATTGTCCTATAAGTACAGAAGATTCACATCCCTTGTGCCACCCTATAAAATCCAATGATTTGTGTCATAATTTTGTGTTCATTTTCTGTCTCTTAGTAATTTTTCACGGATTCAACCAATACTAATTTCTGCTTGTTATTAATAGATAGATTTGGTGTCTATTTAAAACAAAAATTAAAAGTGCAATCAAAATCTATTCTTATTAAAATTGACAAATTTTGAAAATAACACTAAATAAATAATCTTTTCATTTTGATAGATGTAAAAATAACGAGCAAACTTTTAATTGTAATTAAACTTCTTTTTGGAGCCATTGTAGAAATATACAATGAAATATTTCTTATAGCCCATGCTGCCAAATTCAAATCTTAAGCAAACAATATAATTTAAGGAAATTTCTCAAAAAGATTCATTATACAATCAGTATGTCTGATGGGAAAATGAACAAGGGAATTCTGAAGGAATTTCACAATTTTAATTACTTTCAGCTAATAGAATGTCATTGACGATGCAATGTGGAAAAGCGACAATTTACAGAAATGAAATTTGTGTTTTCCGAATTAATATATTTTCCCGCTTTTCATTAATTTTGAAGCCGTTGAGAATACGACCGTGTGTCTTTCAATACGTACTTGACACTTGTTTTCGTTAATTTATTGTTGAATCACGACATATCTTGCCAAAAAGTAATTTGTAATTACACTATAGTATGAATATCATGCGGGATTTACAAGAAGGATTGAAATTCAAGACATAAATGACAAAATGAATGAAGATGGTAAGAAAATGAGAAAGAAAATAAATAAAACAAGAAATTAAGACAAATAAAAAATAAATGAGTAAGAAAATATTATACACAGCACAAAAATGAAGAAAACAAAAAACTAAATAAGAATTGAACAGGTAATATGATGAAAAATTTAAAATATTAAAATGTTAGGAAAATGGGCGCCAGTCATCAATGGACTTATCCAGTAGGACCAAATTTATTGGTTATATATTAATGTTGCTTATGTTGATTTCCATCGTTCTTATAATATTCATTAATTAATAAAAATCAATTAATATATTTTGAGAGTGGCACTGCTTCTTGACCAATAATTAACATTTTACGTTCTACAGCATTGCCAAGATTCTAGCTTTGTTTGTTTGTAGAAAAATTTGACATACTTCTATCCTTCTTTTAATCATAACAAATGAGAACGAGAGTTGCCAGTTTTATCGATATGACAACATAGCCAAATATAATCTGTTTCAATTGGGCCACGTCACAAGCCACTATAGCCCCGATATTCAAATTTTAAGAATTAATTACAACCGCAGGATCGGTCTCAGAAGGGCTAGACCAGGTGCAATGTGTTATGGTAGACCAAAATTATAAAATAAAAATATTAAAAAAATCACTGGATGAGTCCATTTAGATAAAATTCGTGGCTATAATATACGACAAAATAAACGCTTTAGTGAAAAAATTATTTTTATTAAGTTCCAAATTGAGAAGAAAAAAATACTGATATTTGGAAAAGTGTGGTCAAAATGGTAAGTGACATAACACCCATAATATTGCTTTTGTCTGGTGCAATGTTGCAGGGTTACCAGTCTATTATGGATAACACGAGATAATATTGTTATCTTTTTTTATCCCATTAGAAAATATTTGAAACTATACGTATTTCCAAAACCTATTTTATTTGTTAATGTCATACTGTATTTTGGTATTACTTCAAGCAGATTTTGTCAATTTCTGTGTAACTTATTAGGTCAAGATTTGTGTGTCAAAAAAAATTCGTAAAACACAAGTATTAAGAAGAGATAATGTTACAAAAGAAAATATTGTTACAGAATGGTCTGATGATGGTTTCAAAAATTCATAACTTTTTTTTGGTAAGAGACCGCCAAGTTTTTTTTACATTTTTGTGTTCCCTGACCCCAAATTAGTCTACAAAAAAAATTATTAAAATCTGAATTGTTGACCTAAACTAGGCTTTTACCTAAAAGACAAAGAATAAAACTCAAATTTGAACACATACGAAAAAAATAAGGAATGAACAATAAAAGAAATAAAAAAACCAAAAGAAAAGAATATAAAATAAAAGACAATAAAAAAATGAAAATAAATAAATAGAAATACTAAAAAAGTACATGACAGAAACTTAGCAGTTGTGCAGCCAAAATAGGTATAGACGTAGTGCCATAGACGTAGTGCCAAAAAGGACTAAAATTATAATGTAGAAGAGGAGAAGTTTATAGAAAATTTCTGAAATACCTAGAAGAACACACTGAAAAAATGGTATGATTTCAAAATGGCAGAAGGCAGGAAAACAAGAGTGGACTACTAAAAACCTTTTTAGAAGATCATGTAACTGATATCTTAAAGGACGAAGGACGATCCAGACTCGAATCAGAAGCAGGTATGGAAATACCTATACCAATTTTTATTGCAGAAATTGATGGATGTTTCATTTCAAATAATCAATATCTGGATTATTCTTATAATATAATACAAAACACCCTCATATGTTATGAAAATAGTTTTAAAATTTCAGTTAATAACTTTTTTGATATAGTTTTCGAACTAATCTTATTATAAAGTAATTAATGCGTGTTATCAAAACACATCTCATTTATTTTCAAAAACAAAATTAATAGAAACCTGTAAAATTATGTTAAGTGGAGTTTAAAAGTTTTAAATTTTCTATCCTTAAACGTGCTTATTCACAGCCCCACAAAAAAAAGTTCATACACAAGAGAGTGACATATGTATTCGGATGTATTTTTCGACGCTGAATCCGATTCCGAGCTCAGAATTGGGCCTACACGTCTGGAATTGGCCCCAATGGCTAAAAATGGCCTGAAATGCGGTTCCCGCGATAAGGTGAAGTCGACGCTGAATTTTGGAGCTAAAGCCGGATTTGTGCTCGAAAAGTTTATGGCCAACTAAAATTCCTGGTTTGGATCCGGGAAAATGACCCCTTGGGGCGGGAAAATCCTGTTTTGGACCTCCCGGTCGCGACTGTGGTATTTTCATAGACTTTCCAATTCTGGAGCTGACCTGAAATTCCCAGTTTGGATCCGGGAAAAAAGGTCCATTGGGGCCGGAAAATCAAATTTCGGACGTACCAATCGCAGCAGTGGGATTTTTATGTACTAATTCCTGTAGCTTAGACTGTGCTTGACAGGTTTATGGCCATGTGAAATTCCCTGTTCGGGTCCCTCGGGTCCAGAATTGAAAAACACGAAAATACCACTGTTGTAACTAGTATGTCCGAAATATGATTTTCCGGCCCCAATGGGATATTTTGCCGGACCCAAACTGGAAATTTCAGCTGTCCAAAAACTTCTTGAGCATACTCAAAGGACCAGGATTGAAAAATACATGAAAATCCCACTTTTGCGACTGGTACGTCCGAAATATGATTTTCCGACCCCGATGGGCCATTTTCAGGGACCCAAACTGGGAATTTCAGCTGACCAAACACTTTTCACACCCAGGCTCAGCTCCAGAATTGGAAAGTCCATGAAAATACCACAGTCACGACCGGGACGTCCAAAACAGAATTTTCCCGCCCTAAGGGGTCATTTTCCCGGACCCAAACCCGGAATTTCAGTTAGCCATAAACTTTTCGAGCACAAATCCGGCTTTAGCTCCAAAATTCAGCGTCGACTTCGCCTTATCCCGGGAACCGCATTTCAGGCCATTTTCGGCCCCTGCACTCATGCTAAAAACCACAAAGCTTAAATGATTATTAAATTTCGTTATTCTTATACAGGGTGTCCCTCAAATAGTATAAAAAAATTCAAGGGGTGATAGTACTCCTAAAATTAATAAAAAATGTTCCTATAAGCATAGGTCGTTAAAGGAAGTTAGGGGCTTTAAATGAGTAAATTTTAAAAATGTTTTTTGTTAATTTATAAGTTTAAAAAACAAGATAAAATTTCGAAAAAAAACGAAAAATTTAATCTTAAATCTAACGGTTGTATCGAAAAATTATTTTTATAATCTGAAAGGGTAGTTATTGCAAGGGTAGAGGGTTAATTTATACATAACTTTTTTGGGGTTGTTTTTTTTACAACGCGAGTACAGGTTTTTTTCAATGGGATAATTTTACTGCTAAAATAATTTTTTCAATGGGCCTATGAAAGTATTTTTCCAATAGAACAAATTTCCTACTGAACGTATTACTCTAATAGGACAATATATTTTTCTAATAGGACAATAATTTTCCTGTTGAATGCATTTTTCCAATGGGACAATTTGGACAATAATTTTTCTGCTAGTCATATTTTTCCAATGGGACAATAATGTTTTACCGTATGTATTTTTCCAATGGGTGAATAATTTTCCTGGTGAATATATTTTTCTAATGGTACTATTGTTCTTCTGAATATATTTTTCTAACGGGACAATAATTTTACTGCTGAATATATTTTTCTAATGGGAAAATAATTTTTTTACTGGACGTATTTCCCCAATGAAATAAAAATTTCCTGTTGGATGTGTTTTTGCAATGGAATAATAATTTTTGAGAAATCCAAAAGTCTGGAAAATAAAAAATTTAAAAAAATTCAGGATGGCCGCCTGTAGTAAAAACAAATGAATGTTTTTGACTTTTAAGCCCAGACTTGTAGAAATCACTTTTGACATAGTGATGAAATGTGAAAAATGGGATATGTGAAAACTAATAATGTTGAAATAATTTACTTTATGAAAAAAAGAAATAAATAGTTTCAGACTTCCGTTTAACAGTATAAAAATTTAATTTTGATAAAAATTTTATCAGTATTATTTTGTTTTACCGTTAATAGAAAAATATAAAACACGTGTTTGGATATTTTATTACCTCAGTGCTTGCAATGAAGATCTTGAAGCTCCTGATCCTCGACCTTCCGCAGGACCTTTTCTTAATTTTACCACCACAACTCGAACTATATTAATAAGAAAGAAGAGATTTAAAATTATCGTTGCCGCCACTGGTATTTGGTTGATAAATTCGAATCTCGATTCTTTTATCCAACACCTGAAACAAAATAAATTATTTTGAATACTCCTATCTATTAAAAGTCAATTGTTTCGCCTGAAGCGAATAGGAATATTGATTACATAATAAACCAAAATTCCCTTTAAGTCTTTACTAAAGTGAGACGTTCGGTAATAAAAAGTTACGAACCTTTAGAGACTTGACGTACAAGAGTCTGTGCTTTTCTTTATTAGACAAGTTACTTTTTCTTTTTCTTTTCGTTTATGAAATACCTCTGGGTATTCGTGCAACTTGTGTTTTTTATTCTTCGACAATCAATGGTGGATGGAAGTAAATGGAAAGGTAAATATAACAAATATTATTCAATTAGTTGTTCAAATACCAATTCTTTGTAATATTTGGGTTCTTTTTGACGAACAGCTGACAAACATTTTTCTGGTATTTGTATAAGACATATTTTTTTAATAATGCTAATAAAAAAATTTAAATTTATTCACAAATCAAAAAGTTTTGCTATTAAAGCAAATACAAATGTCCAAAATTAATTTAGAACTTTGTTTTTTTTTTAGAAATTATAAGAAAACCAAATTTGGTTAAATAAGGACAGTTTTATTTAAAATACGGATATAATGGATTTTTAAATTATTTTTTCCTATTATAGTTTCCGAAAATTATCTAGAAAAAACTGAAATTTTGAATTTAATTTAAATTTTTTCTGATCCAACTGAGAATCTACTGGAGCTGTTGCAATATTAACCATAATATAAACCTGAGACTTTGGTTTATAACAAAATGACAATATCTACTTTTATAATTCTTTAACGAAGTTACTTTAAAACTAATATTATTTTTATTAGTTAATTAAAATTTTCTATTTGAGTTGTTGAATTATATCGCGATGGATCGTAAATGGCTGGATTCCCGTAGAACTTTAAATTATGGTGAATGCAATAAATATAATAAACACCGCGACCTTCCTTCGAACATATGGTCAAGCGCGATAATTTGTGAATCTGCCAGGGAAATGGAGTAAATATAGTACAAATTTTGTACTATAATTTTATATTTTCACAAATCATAACAATATACCATGATCGATCACTGACAAATTTCAAAAAGATCTGTTAGGACAGTTTTCAGTCATCCACCCAACTGGAAGGATCTACGATTTTTATGAATTCTAAAGGATTTTATGGATTTCAAAAGATTTTTTACGATTTTTATGAATTTTATGAATTTTAAAGGACTGGAATTTTTAGGGATTTTTAAGCCTTTTAAACTATTTTTAGGGATTTTTAATGTTTTTAAGGATTCTTTTAGGATCGTTAACAATTGCTTTGGATTTTTAAGTAATTTTAAGTATTTTTAATGGTTTTTAGGGATTTTTAACTATTTTTTCCGGATTTTTAAGGATATTTTAAGGATTTTAATGTATTTTTAAGAATTTCTATGATTTTTTTAAGAACTTTAACGGGTTTTAATTGTTTTTCAGAATTTTAAGGGATTTTTAAAGATTTTTAATGTTTTAAAGTATTTTTAATGATTTTTAATCATTTTTGGGATTTTTAAGGATTTTCATGCACTCTTAAGGATTTTTAGAGATTTTTAAGAATTTTAAACTATTTTTAGGGATTTTAAGGATTATTTTAAGATCTTTAAGAATTGCAAGTAATTTTAAGTATTTTTAAGGGTTTTTACTGATTTTTAAGGATTTTTTCTGGATATTTTAAAAAATTTTTAAGGATTAAAGATTTTAAAGTATTTTTAAGAATGTCTATGACTTTCTTAAGAACTTTAACGGTTTTTATTTTTTTTTTCAGTATTTTAAGGGATTTTTAAAGATTTTTAATGTTTTAAAGGATTTTTAATGATTTTTAAGAATTTTTGGGATTTTTAAGGATTTTCATGCACTCTTACGGATTTTTAGAGATTTTTTAGAATTTTAAACTATTTTTAGGGATTTTAAGGATTATTTTAAGATCTTTAAGAATTGCAAGTAATTTTAAGTATTTTTAAGGGTTTTTACCGATTTTTAAGGATTTTTTCAGGATATTTTAAAGATTTTTTAAGGATTAAAGATTTTAAAGTATTTTTAAGAATGTCTATGACTTTCTTAAGAACTTTAACGGTTTTTATTTTTTTTTTCAGTATTTTAAGGGATTTTTAAAGATTTTTAATGTTTTAAAGGATTTTTAATGATTTTTAAGAATTTTTGGGATTTTTAAGGATTTTCATGCACTCTTAAGGATTTTTAGAGATTTTTAAGAATTTTAAACTATTTTTAGGGATTTTAAGGATTATTTTAAGATCTTTAAGAATTGCAAGTAATTTTAAGTAATTTTAAGGGTTTTTACTGATTTTTAAGGATTTTTTCAGGATATTTTAAAAATTTTTTAAGGATTAAAGATTTAAAAGTATTTTTAAGAATTTCTATGATTTTCTTAAGAACTTTAACGGTTTTTATTTTTTTTTCAGAATTTTAAGGGATTTTTAAAGATTTTTAATGTTTTAAAGGATTTTTAATGATTTTTAATGTTTTAAAGGATTTTTAATGATTTTTAAGAATTTTTGGGATTTTTAAGGATTTTCATGTACTCTTAAGGATTTTTAGAGACTTTTAAGAATTTTAAACTATTTTTAGGGATTTTAAGGATTATTTTAAGATCTTTAAGAATTGCAAGTAATTTTAAGTATTTTTAAGGGTTTTTACTGATTTTTAAGGATTTTTTCAGGATATTTTAAAGATTTTTTAAGGATTAAAGATTTAAAAGTATTTTTAAGAATTTCTAAGATTTTCTTAAGATTTAAGGATTTTTAAAATTTTTTCAAAATATTTTTTCAAAATTTTAGGGGATTTTTAAAGATTTTTAATATTATTTAAGGATTTTAATAGTCTTTAATGACTTTTAAGGATTTTTGGATTTTTAAGGATTTTCAAGGACTTTTAAGGCTGTTTAAATACCCTTCATACAGAATACCCAGTGCAGAGTGAACATATTTGGCAACAGGTTGTATATGTATTAAATTTTCAGACTTCAACTCCATCTATAATTCCCCAACATGATAGAAACTTATCTGTATCAACCCGTATATTAAAATTTTTTGTTTTCGTTTTTGTTTTTGTTTTTTTTTCATATAATAAAATTTACTGATAAATGATTGAAATATATTGAACCATCCATATCAAATTGGTCTGTTCTTTTATATTTTAAATTCACCAATTTTTTTATTATTCTATAATTTTCTCAGGGTAAATTCAATCAATAATCGTATTCAAATGATAATATAATAAAATGTCTCTCTCACTCCTTTAATGACAAATTAAAGTAATAATAAATTCATTTTCATAATTTTGAAAAATTTTACCAAAAAAAAATTTCATATCTGCAATTTTTCTCATTTACGTAATAATAAGCAAAATATAAAAAAATAAAAATATTATAATTTCATCTTCCATAAATCCTGACATATATTATAATATTATTTTATTCCATAAAGCATTCTTCTTAAAAAAAAAAATTTCATTATAGTCTAATATTCAATATTTCCTTCAAACATTGTATATTTTTTCTTCGTCCCTTCAACCTTTATTTATTCAATTTACAAAAATTTTTATTCCTCCACCTAAATTCTTTTAAATTTCAGTTCCACTTTATCAGTTTCCAACTTTTTTTTTTGAATACCTATTTTTAAATACTGTTTTTAACTTTTTGTTAAAATATCTTCCAATCAATAATAATAAGTAATCAAAAGAAAAACAAACTTTTTTACACCTGCTTTGTTTTTTTTTGTCAAAACAAAATAAAATCTATACTCAAATCATCATGCATGCACATCTTAAATTTTCTTTTTATAACCTTATTTTCATTCTTGTCATACTTACATGTGACAATGACTAATCACGTTTCATGTTCATTTAACCATTTGATATACAAAAAAACACCAAACCATTTTAATATAAATACATGTTTTCACCCTGTATATCAGTTGTATGTACAAATATTATGAAAGCAAAGAGATAATTGTAGTTAGTTCTCCAAGAAAAAAAGGTTTATTTATTTTAGTACTAATCAATATTACAAAAACATGCAGTTTATGAAATTGTGATTTTTGACAACCTGTAAGTCAAAAACCGTTAAACTGCGCTGGTGCAATGGATATTTTTGATCAATAAATCAAGTTCTAAAACATATCAAAATTTGGTCAAATTCTGATCGAAGGATACTTTATATTTAAAACGTGCCCCTCCTTTATCTTTATCCCTACCTTAAATATCAAAAATATCCATTCTTAAATGCCGATACCAAACAAATTGATTACTTAAAAACAATTACAAATTTTTAATTTTAAGTTTCCAATATTTTAATTTAAAATAAAGAATGAAACAACTCGAAATCATACCACAAAATTATTTAATAATGACAAACAGTCTGAAAAGGCGACATGTTTCGGTCTACACGACCATCATCAGGCTACTAATAAATTGGATCCAAAACGGTGAATAAACAGTTAAATTTTTTTTGATATGTTACATTAGTAAAAAATCAAAATTTAAAAAAACCATAAACTTAAAATTAAAGGATAATTAAATAACTCCATGTGTTTTTGTGAAAATCGTAAAAGTTGTTGTATTTATTTAAATTTAATAATGGCTTTTCATCAAGTAAAAGCCGACACAGTTAAACACTTTAATTTTAATTTTCATTGAATACTTTACCACATTTGAGTATGGCTAATATTTTGTTTTTATTTTAATTTAACTTTATTATCAAAAGTTTTATTTTCTGCTGAAATATATATCTCTAAAGAAAATTTTTATAAACAGATAAGTCCAATCCATTTTAAAAGGGGTGGCAATGTTATAAATTGATAAAATTAAGAATAACAAGAAGAATTTCGTTAATAATAGGCACACTAGATCTCAAAAATTCATGAATTTGTGGAACGCTGAGTCAGAAAAAATATTGATGTAAAGTAACTATAACAAAAGCTTTAGCTGTATTAAAGATAAAAATCTAACACAAATATCAGACTTGTGAATAGAATTCTCCATTAAAACCGTTTCTTTACGATAATCATGATCTGGAAGAGTTGGTGCTTTGAAATGATTATTGGGATGTGGGTTTTTTTGTGCTGCTTTAATCGCTTTTAAATTGAGCAATTGCTCGCCAATACCGAAAATGCAGTTCATTTGATTGGAATGGAAGTAACTCTGACCAAACAATTTTTTTTTAATGTGAATGGGGTAGGATTAATTGAATTAACTACTTGTGAATGAAATTTCCAGACAGTTTTGATTGACTCTATGCGTTTTTAATTATTTAATATTTTTTTGTATAATCTTTTTCACAGTTCTTTTATACCAATTATTGTTACAATATAGTTTCTTTTTATTTCGATTTTTTTGTAATTTCGTTTGGAAGAGTAACGAAGTTACTTTATTTATTATTTTCATTAGTATTAGATAATTGAAATATATTAATTACATCGCACATGGCACTGGATTAGAATCAATTTAGAATTGTGGTAAAGGCAACCTTCCATCAAGTATAAGTTAGTAGTAACAGTTAAACCACCACCCGACAGATGGAGACACTCGCGCACGTGTTTCTTAGATCCCGCGAACAGTACCTTTTTGGCAGTTCGAGTTGCAGCCCTAGTTCGAGTTAGAGCTCAAGCCGAGTACCAGATCGGCTACTAGTACCTGTTCAGCGACCTTTAGAGATAGGCAAAGACTATCTACTATTATGTTTTACGTAAATGGCTCAAGGTCAACTTGTTTTTGTGTTTTGGGACCAGAGCACTAGATGTCTCTGTTACTATGAATAATTAAATTTAGGTTGGCTGCAATGATAAAATATAGTAGATAAAAGTTTGCTCTACTGGGTAATTATTAATGACGTTTAGACATCTTATTAATGACTTTTTGACGTTAGTTTAGTTTTACTTTCCCAACCCACCTCCTAGAAGGGAAAGTATTGTGAACGAGCTAAAAAAAAAATTCGAGATAAAAACGGAAATATCCATTTTTGGGTCCCCTGAGACGATTAAGACCATTTCCAGATGGAAGTCTGTCTGTCGGTCTGTGTGTGTGTCTGTGTGTGTGTATTCTTCCATGATAGCGGCCACACGTTTAATCCGATTAAGCTGAAATTTGGTATAGGGGTTTGGGTTACCCATCGGAAGAACCCATTAGTTTTTGTACGACATCTGTCAAACGGAAGTACCGCTATCAAAAAATGACAGATGCAATATGTCACGGAATTGGACATTCAATATGTCATTGGAAAGCCCTAGAAAAACTCTATTTAGAACACTCAAAATTATTTCTCCAACTGTCACCTGTCAAAAATAAAAAATGTCAAAATTTGAAACAAACTTCAGCATTAAATATCTGAAGAAGTATTAATCCGATTGAGCTGAAATTTGGTATATTTGTTTGGGTTATCTGTCGGAAGGACCGATTAGTTTTTGTACGAGATCTGCCAAACGGAAGTTCCACTATCAAAAAATGACAGGTGCAATATGTCACGGAATTGGACATGCAATATGTCGTTTGAAAGCCCTTGAAAAACTCTATTCAGAACAGTCAAAATTATTTTTCCAACTGTCACCTGTCAAAAATAAAAAATGTCAAAACTTGAAACTTTAACATTTCGTCGGGAAAGTTTTGGGGCGACACAACCGATCTTTTGTTTATTAACTTTTAAATTATTTAAAAAAAGGTTTTAATTTTTTTCAAGGTTAATAACAATATTAAAAATTTTTAAAAAATGCCATTAAGTTTGTAATAATTGGGAATTTTTTTTAAATAATATTCAAAAAATTGTAGAACGTAAAAAAATGGCCAAATTTTTTGAAATTTAATATTAATTAAAAAAAAAATTGAAAACCTTTAAAAATATTAAAATGGGATTTGTACCATTCGATAGGTAATATAAAACTCCAAGTGTAGAATATATTCTAGTTTCTTCGAATTTAAAATTGTAATTGTTATAACCATAATAAACAAATTTTGTAAATTTTTTTGTCCTTTCGTTTTATAGAAAATAATTTAAAAATAATACTTTAGAAGTTATAGCCAAAATTATAAAAAATTTGACAAAAAACTTAAATTTTTCAAACAAACATTATTAATGTATTCTGATACAGAAAAACTAAAATAATTGATTAAACAATTATTTTACTAGGAGTGTTCGGAAAGTTGGGTGGGATTACCCCCTCATTTTTTTTACTTCCATACTTATTTGATTTATTACAATATTTCCGACATGTACTTCATTAGTTTAATTAATATTGAGATTTTTCATATTTGTTTTATGAAAGTTTTGTTTTACCCCGTAACCAATAAGAAATTTCTCCGTATATTTCTATGAGAAAATCTTATCATTTTTTTGTGGTACATCCACAATTCGACAAGATGTAATCCTTTCCGTATTTCTTCGAAATCTCGAAAACATCTAGATCCTCACAATAAAACGTTTGGACCCGTTAGAGAAGATGTGGTTGGATTAATCAATCACAAAAAAATGATTTAGTATCGCTTAGGTCCTCCATTTCATATTTGACGTAAACAAGTTATATTGTTATGTGTGTTATACCGCAAGATAACGAAGGGTTGTTTTATTTACTATTTTTTTATATGTGTTTTCTTTAATCTTCAAGTCATTTATCAAAAAATTAGAAAGTATACAAAATTTAATTTTTTGCTTTTTATGGATTTCAGCAGTTTTAATAATAAAAAAATTAAAAAATCGTAAAAAATTGGGCCAAATCTTTTTGCTATAAGAATTGTTTGTGACGTGAGCTACGATTAGTGAAATATTCAGTAGTAATAAAAGAGCATCGAAAATAATCGATTATACATCCCACTCACGAGATGGTGTTTTAAAAAAATATGCCAAGTGAGAAGGACAGTATAAATATTATTTTTATATGCGCGTGGTATTCGGTACGATTATATAACGAAATATTATAACGAATTATATTATTGATATTTGCTTATTATAAACATCAAACATATTGTTAATATTGGGGAATCACCAAACCGACGCCTTTTTGTTTACAAAAATCTCTCAACACTGAAGGACGGTCAATCCTTTTTTATTTCGGTATAAAAAATTAATCTATCTTGGTGATTCATGTAATGCTTAACGGTCTATTATTGTATTGTTATTTATCGGTTATTAAATGGTCGATACTACAAAAATATAGAACCTATCGAGGTAGTTATTAATCGGTATAATATTTAATACTCCTTAAATAATTGTCAGTAAAATTGGGATCGAGAAATCATTCCCGATATAAATTTATTGCTTGATTAAATTTTTCACCATTCACCAGAACCATATCAGTTAATTCAGTGTTGGAAAACATTTTACCAGACAGTAAAATCGCACTTCAAAAACACTTTACAATTAAAAATATCACAATACTACTTGAATGTCAACTGATTGATGTAAATTTATAACCGATTTTTCGAAAAAAAGTCATACGTATAAACTCATATTCCGAGATAATAAATTCACTTTATTCGAATCAAATCTAATACACTAATACAGTGACGTACTTCAGGAACTTTCAAAACATTTATTGTTTGTTTAATAAGATGAATTAAAAAAAATCATAAGTTTGTTGCAACTCCAAGTTTACACAGTTTAAATATTTGTACACATTTTAAAAAATCTAAACGACTTACAATACAAATAGATTTAAATATTATGGATCCGTAGTCGAAATTTTAAATTTTGGCAATTACCGTTAATTTTATTAGTTTTTGACTTAATAAGAATCAGTCAAATTTGTCGTGCAGTCTTTATGTCTGTAGGCGCTCGGTCCATAGCGACATTCGACGCCAAAATTTTTTGTTTACAAAAACCTATGAACACTGAAGGACGATCGATCCTTTTATATTTCGGTTTAAAAAATATATCTTTCTTGGTGATTCATGTAGTGCCTAACGGCATATTATTGTATTATTATTTATCGGTTATTAAATGGTCCATAACATTTAAAACATGTCTATAAGCCACAAAAAAATGTATTCAAAGCGACGCGCCTTTTTAATTGTTATGCTTTAGAAAAAGATGGTCTTAGACGCTACTATAGAACCTATTGAGGTAATATCAAAAAAAATAAGGACTATAAAGTCAAATATGACGTGGAAATACTTAACAATAAAACATTGAATGTAATTTATCAGTGGGTATAATAGTTAATACTCATTAAAAAGTTGCTAGTAAAATTTCGATTGGTAAATCATTTCCCATATAAATATACCACGTCGTCAAGGGTATATTCGCTTATCAACACATGGTAACTAAGTAGAAATTGCAAATGCTATTGGTTAAATTTATGATGAGTTAAATAATTAGTAGTAATATCAGAAGAGCATTGAAAATAATCGATTAAAGTCCGACACATGAGACGTATTTTTTCGAAACACCACGAGAGCGCAGCTCGAATGGTGTTATAAGAAAATACGTCAAGTGAGAAGGACAGTATAAATATTATTACGACAAATTTGTCAATATGAAAGGTGCGAAATGATTATACCAAAGTATTTTATAAATAGGATTCAAGTTTATGTATCAAATTAATAATAATTAGTTATTTATATTTATGATTTTTTGTTTATTTATGTTTCCCGCACATTTCCATTAATTAATTTCTGGTTTGTGAAGTTGGTGTTGTTATTTAAACCAACATTTTGTAGTCTAGAAGTAACAAGTAACCTAACCCTAAATACGTAAGTATCTTTTCGCTTTCCCTATTTTTCACCATCTATTTTCATTTTTTCCTATTTTCGCGTATTTTTCCATATTTTTCCCTGCTTTTCCACATTTTTTCTGATTTGCCCTATTTTTTATATTTTTCTCCAATTTCCCTATTTATCCTATTACTTCCAGTTTTATCCGGTTTTCATTATTTTTTCCCTTTTTTCCCTATTTGTCCGTAGTTGTCCCTATTATGATCTTTTTTTCTATTTTTCCTTATTTTCCCCTATTTTTCAATAATTTCCTATATGTTTCCCGATTTTCCCTATTTATCTCTAATTTCCCTATTTTATTTATCTTTTTCTAATATTTTTCTATATTTTAAAATTTTTCCCTATTATCTATACTTTTTGCAGATTTTCCTGTTTTTCACATATTTTTTCTATTTTTCGCCATTTTCCCCACTTTTGCTTATTTTTCCCAACATTTCTCTAATTTTCTCCATTTTTCAGTGTTTCCCTGTTTCCCTCTTTTTTCTATTTCTTTATATTTTTCCTGTTTTCCATTATTTTTTCCTGCTTCTCCACATTTATCTCTATTATTTTCTATTATTTCCTATTTTCTCCTTTTTCCTTATTTTCCTCTACATTTCCCTATTTACTATTTTCCCATATCTTTCCCTATTTTTTAAAAACTCATAGTATTTTCCCTTTTACTTATTTTCCTCTATATTTCCCTATTTTTTACTTCTCTATATTTCCCTATTTTTTCCAATTTTCCCATTTGTTTCCCTATTTTTCGCTAATTTTCCTATTGTTCCATATTTTTTCCTACGGTTTCTTATTTTTCACAATGTATCCCCATTTTTTAGCATTTTCCCTGTTTTCACTATTTCTTCCTATGCTTCCTTATTTTTACCCATTTTTCCCTATTTTCCAAATTTTCCCAATTTATCTCAATTTTTGCCCATTTTTTTCGGTTTTTTCCTATTTTTTCATTTTTCCATTTTTTATAATATTTTTCAATATTTTACTCTTCCCCTTTTTTTTCCTACTTTGTCCTACTTTTTCTTTTTTACCAAATTTTTTACTTTCTCTATTTTTCCTCTTTTTTCATTATTTTTCCAAAATTTCTCTATTTTGACAATTTTGCCATATTTGTTCCTATGTTTTCCAATATTTCACTATTATTCGCTATATTTCTCTATTTTATCCGAATTTATTCTTCACTATATTCATTATTTTTCCAATTTTGATAGAACAAAGGCCGAAAAAAGAATGTTCATGGTTGAAAAGTCTCCGAAAGATCTCATATTCCTCATAATAAAACCCAATACTCGATGCGCCGAAGCCGTTGTTTTTTCAATGTGAGGTATGAACGTTAGTTTTGGATCAAAATGAACGCCAAGATCCTTTATTAATTCCGGTCGTGCTAGTGTGGCAGTATTTAGACGATAGTTAAATAGGAGTACTGAATCTTTGCGGCTGAAGGACATTACATTGCATTTTTTCACGTTTAACGGTAACTTATTATTTATACACCATTCATATAAACGGCCCAAATTTTCCTGCAATTTGATGCAATCCGAAAGAGTAGATATTTCACAGAAAATCTTTAAGTCATCGGCAAATAAAAGATTCGGAACATTCAGACTCCAGACAATGTCATTTATAAAGATTAAAAATAGTAAAGGTCCCAACACCGATCCTTGGGGTACTCCTGATGTTTGATTGTAGTATGCAGATTTGTGGCCTAAGCACTGCACGTAAAGGCTGCGATTTGTCAAATAGGATCTAAATAGATTTACTAGTGAATCATTAAAACCTAATGAGAGAAGTTTAGCTATTAGTAAATTATGGTCAATTTTGTCAAAGGCTTTGGGCTAAATAGGTTAGTACTGGGACTATAAAGATAGACTTCGTATGGATGAGACACTTATTATTATTTTAAATAAGGTAAAATTACTTTAAAATGTACCCAAAAATTAATTTTTTATGCACTTAAAAGCATAGAAATAATTAAATGTAAATATTAGTTTGTAAAACACGTGCGCAAAGCGTCACTTTTCCCACGAGCTCAGAAGTTTGTGGCCTTAAGGCGAGTATCGCAAATCTAGCGAGTGGGAAAAGTGCTTTGCGTACAAGTTATACAAAATATTTTTTCTACATCCACATTCACTAATGAAAGAAAAACAGTAACTTGTCAAAAAAGTTGACAGGTCATAGGTATGTTTGACATTTCCGTGGGGAAAAGTGCCATAGCGTGTACTTTTAACACTCTAAATTATTATTTTTCCAATGAATATCAAAGAAATTAATAAAAGGCATGTATTTCATGATTATATAACCACCCTATTTTAATATTTTATATACTGATTCATAACATATAGAGACATATCTGTACATAAAAGTAATATATGTATTATTCTAGTTTGTTTTGTGTCATTTGTCAGATTGTTGAATTATAAACATTAATACAATTAACTATTTCAAAGGTTTTACAAACTTCCTTAGATGAAGATAAATTTTCGAAAAAGTTTGTATGGCTCCCATATAACATCTTATTAAAATAAAATTAGTACTAGTTAATAACTCACGGTTCCCGACTATAAAAGCCAGCCATTCGCAAGTGTAACATCTACCGATCCTCAAGGAGAAGTTGATGTTACAATGTAACTAATTTATTCCCTAGGATACCTCCTCAAGAATGTATTGCTTTAATTAGAAACCTCCTTTTTCTAAATAACATTGAACACCTTAGATCTATGTTCTCTTTTAGTCATTGCTTTGGATCAAAATTTCTTTAAATTTAATAACAAATTCTACAAACAAAATTTTGGATTAGCTATGGGTTCGAATTTATCCCCTTTTCTAGCAGACATTTTTATAAACAATCTAGAGAAATCATTTTTGGCTCATCCTGCCTATAAAGATAAAAGCGTCTTCTATTATAGATACGTAGATGACTGTATTGTGTTGTTTCAAGATTCCAAAGAAAATATTAACTTATTTCTAGATTACATTAACACGTTACACACTAGGGTGAAATTTACTATCGAATTCGAATCTGAGTTTAAATTGCCTTTCTTAGATATCTTAATTTATAAGATCCCCAATAATCTATACTTTAATTTTAAAATATATAGGAAACCCACCACTACTAAAACTTTAATAGATTTACACTCGAATCATCCGTATAGTCATAAAATAACTTCCTTCAATATTCATTTTTTCATAGAGTTGTTTCAATACCTTTATCAGATTCTGCTATTATTAAAGATCTCATTCATGCAGAGTACAATTTGTATTGAGTTAAAGTTTTCATTGTTTTTAACAATTTCAATTTTTCATACAATTGTCATTGTACAATTAGATACATTGTACTTACTTGACAAATTTTTGGTAAGTAACCTTTTTAACTTTGCCCTATTGCTCAACTAAATTTATATTTTGTATTAGGCCTGATGAAACATGTTGCCCCTCATTTGTTAACTTTCTTCAATTACATTATTGTGGCATGACTCCGAGTTTTATTATTCCTTGAATAAAATTTCACTTGAAAACCGTTTTATATAAAAATTTTTTTGTATTCAAACTTAAAAGACTCTTAATTTACTTATAACTGAATCCATGTATTAATTTAATTGAAATCTTGTTCAGATTTAATTATTTTTTAGGTCTAAAACATCTATTCAGTGTTATTATTATTATTATTATCTAGTACCTAGTACCGTTCCGTTTAGAGCAATAATTTTGTCTTGTTTACTTCAGACATCATCAATTCTAATCAAGTGTTCTCTATTACAAAGAGCTTTTGTATTAATAATAATCCGTATTGAGATCTGTATTGGACAAAGCGTCACCTTATCTAATTCTGTTTTATAGGATCTCGTAAAATGTTAAATATTATTTTCGATGTATGAAATATATTCGTGAATTCAAGTTCCGTTCATAAAGCACATTAGATATGACTGGAAACGTGATTTAATTTCATGTTGCATTTTATGGCTGCACAGATGTGACAGAAATCAAAATCTTTTCAGAAAAGTTCTATGTTATATTAAATTAAAATCCCGCTTCCGCCGTCGTTATTTAATTTAAAAGATTCTATGAAAAGTTACTAAATGCATTTAAGTAGAGTCGTATTTTATTCGAGTTGTGTAATTGTTTTCTCTAAAACTCGTTTTCTTGACTGTAGTTTATGATCACGTTTTCTGTCAGCTCAGTGTGTAAAAACAAAATTAAAACATACTATGCAATATAACATAACATATTTATAAAAATGCTGTAACCTTGTAATTGAATAATTAGGACGAAATTACTTACATGCCGAGTTCTTCTCCCTCTCCCATTAAACTTCTGACAGGTACATATATGAGCGTTGTCACTAGAGGGATTCCCCAGCCTATTAATATCATGCCAATTAGGAGATTATTTTGGGAAATGAAGGCCCAAACTAGAACGGTGTGCAGATAAAGACCCTCACATAACATCCACGAATAATTCGATATTAGGCAAGTGTAGAGGATCGTATGAAGCGCTATGCACCATGGCTAAAAGAATAATAATAATAATTATGTCTTACATGTAATACAAGTGCTATAAGTTATGACATAAATTGTAAATAAACAAAGTTAAAATATTTGTAAAGAAAAATTGAACATAAATTGAGTCGTTGCCATTTAGAGAATTACCCAACGAAAATGTGCTTATATTCTAATAAATTAGGTGTAAAAATATTTTTTTTAATATTCTGCAGTTAATGTTAAGTAATCCTACCCTCTAGTCCAATTTTTTTGCGCAGAACTTAATAATAAGATAACATATATGGTATTAGCGCCTCTTAATAACATTTTTCTTATGGTATAATGTTTTTTATATAGAAGATATTAATTTTTAAATGTTTACAACGAAATGAATTTTCCTAAGTGAGAAAAAAATCTTAAACAAATCAGAAAGTTTTTCCCAAAAGAATATCAAAAATTTCCCGTAATAACACAATATTTCTATGAAGGATTAATAAATATTTATACAAAGAAAAGAAAATTAATTTTCTGCTACGAAATAAATAATCAAATGTAGAAATAAATAATGTCTTCGCTAAAAAAATATCTCTATGAAAAGTAACGTAATCAAACAAATTTTTACAGCGAAAAAATATGTTCCGTATAGCGAGAAAAATATTTATGAAGAATTATGCAAACAGATAAAATTTTGTAGAAAAAAAATAATATTTATATGAAGATTAAAAATTTTCACTGCGATAAAAATCTTTGGTAAAGAGTGGATGACTTAGAAAAATAAATACTGTCGCAACAAAAAAATTCAGCCAAATGACGTAACTAAATATTTTACCACTACAGCAGCGAAAAAATATCTTCCACTGCAGGAAAAATATCTATCCGATAACGAAAAAATAACTTTAGCGGTAGGAAAAAAATCTATCAAGATTTACTCCGTCAAGCGAAAAAATTCTAATATTTCATACTGTCCAGTAAATCTACTTACCCTGTACTCATTTGCGGACGGTAAATGGAACATTACAGTATCAGGTACTGTAATGTTGTTATCTAGCAACATTGTTTTGATTTTAGAAACCTCCATAATTTCAAACAAAAATATTTTTTAATTGATGTCAAATTAAGAACTATATATTTTTTTAAATAAAAAGACAGGATGATATAAAATATCATACGATACACATCTGTTAGTTGTTATTACAGTACTCGTTTATATTACGGACTCGGCACCCGCGTCGCCTGGTCCTTAAAACAACTCGTACTGTAATAAGTCACCTACCGTACTTGTAACGTAAAATACTATATTAAGAATTACGCCGACAAGTAAATATCAATTGCGGAAAAATATCTTTATGATAACTGATATCATTATTGTAATTAAATACATAATTTATACAGCTTAAAAAACGTATTGTTCCGAGAAAAATATTTTAGAATACTTAATAATGGGTTCAAGATTTTGTTTTATTTTAGAAATCGAACGTAAAAGATTTTTAAGACAATTTCCAATTTTTTAGATTTTTATTCGGACGTTTAAGTTTTTATTTTTAGAACGCATTAAAATTACCAAAATGGGGTCGAAAAGACGAAATTTTGCAAAATTCCGAATTTTTCGAGTAAAAGTATAAGTTCTCAAAAACCTACGCGGTCTCACAGGCAGACAAAATTACCATAGGATTCTACGGATTCTAAGAAGTTTGAAAATGCCCTCACTTGCAAAAATCGGTGGGTTTTACCTGCCAAAAAAAAAATCTGAAAATGTTTCATATTTGGCATTTTCATCCTCAGTGTTACGTTTTTTTTCTGTGCCACCATGTATTTTGATTATTCCTTTCCTCAGTATATATTAATTTTAAACTCGCTTGATATCCCTTCTTAATTTCTTCACGTCGTGTCCCTTCTCAAAATCTTCTTTTCTCTTGACTATAAAATGTTTTTCCCATGTTAACAATTCTCTTTATTTACCTCTTCAGTCAGAACAATTCTTTTATTTTGTCTATGTCGCTTATTAAAAATTTCTTTTCTTCCCCTTGATATATAGGGTTTTTTTTTTGGACTAAACGTTTTTTTTTTGGAACGAGTCCTTTTTTTAAACAAGCTTTTTCCTTTGACTCAGTCTTTTGAAATGAGTTTTCTTTTCTTACTGGATCAGAACCTGTATTGGGTTGACATCTTTTACTGCCGGCAAATAAAAGAAAAAGTCTCTGAAGGATTATCAGCTAAATTTTCTGCAAAAATAAAACGAATATAACGTTTAATTTGAGTGTAATTTCCTTAAACCGACAAAAAAGAAAGAAAGAACGGATTTTGAAATATGTCATAGTTTTTTTGTCAATTGTTTCTAAATACATCCAAAAATGAATTAGACTGGCGTCCAAAAAAAAACTTAATATTATTATAGAAAACCAAAAACTAAATTTCTTGAAGTATTAAACTGTAATTACTTGTGGAATTAAATTAGAATTCTGCGGCAGCATCTACGTGATGTTGGTAATCTTTTTGGTTTACTTCAAGATATAATCCACTGAGTTAAGTAAATGTCACGTTGGCTGGTATACAGCCTTAATATTGATATTTTAATATATACAGGGTGAATCCCGACTGACGCCACGTAGCTTTATGGCGAAATGGAACATATTCGTAAACTTCTATTGCAGTGGTATTAAAAGTAAAGAGTGATCCACGAAAGTAAAACATATGAAGGTCATATATTTTTTTTTCAATGGAACACTATTTTTTTACAATTTTAGACTCATCCTGAGAAGCTTATTTCAAAAAACTATTACATTTATATTATAAAATTAATAATTGGGTGATCAAAAATTGGGTATACATTTTATAATATAGGTGTAATAGGTTTTTAAAATCAGTTTTTGAAGACGAATCTAAATATGTAAAAAAAGTATAGCGTGTTTCTTTTAATAAAAAACATAACTTTGTTATTGCACTTTTGTTTGGAGCCCCTGTATATAAAACCTTAATAAAATTTAACCATTTCGCCATAAAACTCCCCGGCGTCGGCCGTAAATCACCCTGTATAATGATGGAAAATTTATGCTTATGACTTATATTTAAAATAAACGATAAATAAACTGGTCTACAATATCAAATTCTTTTATTCACAAATTAAATTTCTGCATTGGCATTCGTTTATTTGAAACTGTATCAATCATGTCAGATAAATTCGATAGGAAATAGGATCGGGCTATACATAAGCGAAACTAGGATTTTTCAACAGGAGTTAAAATGATTTTCAGTAAATGTTTTTTTTAATTACGTTCCTATTAAAAAAAAAAAATAAAAGGTTTGAAATTCATTGCACTTTGTAAATTATGTAATAACAATTTTACAAAAACATTATCATGGTACATTATTTGGTAAATAGTAAAACAATTTTTTTTTAAATAATTATAAAAAAAATTAAAAAATCAAGTAATTAACAAAAAGAAATTTGTCCTTCAGAAAAATCTAGTTATTCTTCATAATTCTCCTGTATATCGGACCTTCGTTTAATAATGCAATAATACTTTGATTTACATACCAGCGATAGCTTAAAAGACCAGGCTTATGGAGAAATGGCTTCCGGTTAATTTGCCTGAATTTTTGGTATGTTGAAGATATCGACTTCCTGAACAATATTGTTCCTGGGCGCAACTTCATCCTATGGCCAGTTTTCAACTTACAGGGTGATGAAATTGAAAAATGGCCATTTTTTAAAACGTATTAAAATGCAATTTTCTTAATATATTAAGGATTTTTTGCTGTAATAGTTTTCTAATAGCATCAAATAATATTGTTTTGTGTAGAAAAAGTATTATTTCATATAGGGTGATTCAAAAATTACCAAAAAAAATTGTTGATGCTGTGTATTCTACTTTACAGTGGGAATATGAAAATATTAATATTTGGTATGAATTTACTTTAGTTGGACTTATTATAACAAGGTATAAAAACGTTTTATACAGGGTGAGTCAAAAAGTTGATCGACTCTGCAGGTTATTTTTAATACAATTTTATATATTTTGTAATACAAGTCAGTAGTCGACATTGAACCGTTTTCAAAAATATACAGGGTGTTATTGAAATACACGTACATATTAAAACTGGGTATTGCGCAGATCCCCACTGAATGTAGAAAAATATTATTTTTTAAAAATACCCCTTATTAAGGGAGTTATTAATTTTTGAAAATTAATTCTAAAACAAACGTACTTCACTGATATGTTGAGGATGACCTATATAAATTAGGTTTATTTACCTATTTTAAACATCAACAGTAATTAATATGCAAGTTTTTGTCAGATGATAAGAAAACTAGTCTTGTAAGAAATAACCATGTTGCCAAGATTTTCGAATTAATTTCTATTTCCGAAGACTGGTTTTTACTACCCTCGTTATCAAAAAACTAGAATATTTGATAAATGATTGTTTTTAAACTATACATTTTTGAAACTATAGATTATTAAAATTTTAGTTGATTTACGAATCTGGCTAACACGAGCGCGTCATTTCCAAGTTTGTAAAAAGTGTTGTTACGATTACTTTTAAATATTTTTTTACGATGCCACTATTTACGAATATTGAACTAACCGATATAGTGCTGATTTATGGGGCAGCTGGAGAAAATTCTCGGCAAGCATGCACAAATCCTGTATCGCGAACGGTTTCCAAATCGGACAATTCCGGACTGTCGTACGTTTATTTCAACTGTTCAGCATCTAAGAGACCATGGAAAATTTGAGAGTGTCAATGCAGATCGAGGGGGGAGAACAAGAACACAAAGAACATTGGCGGCCGAAGAAGAAATATTGGAAGCTGTTGTAGAAGACTAGGTCTTGAAATTGGAGTGTCCTCATTTGTTGTGTGGCGGACACTTAAAGAACAAGGTTTACATCCTTATCACATCCAAAAAGTCCAGGCCTTATATCCAGGTGATGAAGAAAAGAGAGTGGAGTTTTGTGAATGGATGATTCAAAAATGTGTTGATATTCCTGATTTTCTAAAAATATTATTCTATACTGACGAGGCTTCATTCACTCGTGATGGCGTGTTCAATATGCACAATACGCATATTTGGAGTGATGAAAATCCTCACGCCATTAGGGAAACTGGGCATCAAAGAAAATTTTCAATAAATGTTTGGGCTGGCATAATAGATCAGTATTTAATCGGGCCTTATGTTCTCCTGAACAGATTAAATGGGCCAGGATATCTCCACTTTTTAGAAGATATTTTGCCAGTACTCCTAGAAGAGATACCGTTACAATTAAGGCAACAAATGTGGTACCTACTAGATGCCGCTCCTCCTCACTTTGATTTAAACGTACGGCAGTTTTTGAACATTAGATTTCCTCAAAAGTGGATAGGCAGAAATGGACCTACTAAGTGGCCTCCGAGATCTCCGGACTTAAATCCATGCGATTTCTTTTTGTGGGGTCACATGAAACAATTGGTTTATAATGAACCTATTAATAGTGTTGAACAATTAACCAATAAAGTTAATGCGGTAGCCGAGGAACTACGACAAAATCCAAGACTAATTTCTAATGTTCAAAGTTCTTTGGAAAGACGATTGCAAGTGTGTGTAAATAATAATGGACGGCATTTTGAACAATTACTGTAATAAACTTTATTTTGAATTAATTGGTTTTGCTACGGCAACAGTGCAATTTCTATGGGTAAGTTCAATTTCGATTTATTTTACTTCTTTAAATATGGAAACTAGTAGGTCTGAAAAGGGGACTCTTTCAAAATATTTAAATTTTAGAATTTGAAGTTAAAATTGGTGCCAATCGTTTTTGGTCATTACATACTATTCCCCATTTTAATATGTACGTGTATTTCAATAACACCCTGTATAATTCATAAATTAAATATAGGGTGATTCAAAAGATATTTATGGTAGTAAATTACGAAAATTGATTTTTTTTGCGAAACACCCCGTAATTTAATATTTTCTCCGTTAATTTCTCTAATTTTTTTTTATTGTCTTTAATTTGAGTTTGTTAGTCTTCTATAGAAGTTTTGCGAAGATACTATGATCAGTTTGTTTATTTATTCAAACATATATTTGTATTACTGATTTACATGTTTTTTTTTTGTAAAATTGTTTTATAAAAAATTTGGAAATAAAAAACAGGCGACAAATTTTTGGTATCCACAATTATTTAGCAGCAAATACTCCAGCTTTTAGTTTTTTAATATCGTCATTATTTACTTGATATCAAGTTAGCAAGACGTTTAATTTTTAATAAAAAAAAGGTGGGCAAAATTTATTTTTCCAGGCAAATTCTCCAGCTTTTAGTTTTTTGATATCGTTATTTTTTATTTAGTTATCTTGCTAACTTGATATTAATTATTCTTTAAAAAAAATACTACACATAAATAGCGTAAAAGTGTTGATTAACCAACCTCTGCCGTTAAGCCATCATCTATTTGTAAAATATCGCTAAATACGCTTATGGTATTTTAGAGGGTTTTTTTTTGTTAAAATCGATTAAAATCGATCTTGACTAGCGGAAAAAACGATATTTTTTTAGAAACTGGAAATTTTAAATTAAAAATCCAAATTAAAAAAAAAACAATTTAAGACAAAAACAAGAAACCAATCAACCAATCTTCTTTTCATTAAATGAATTAAGCACAGCATAGTTTCAGTTTTAAATTGATACCAATATTTAAATAGTTATTTTTTAACAAAAAATTAAAAGTATCCATCCCTGACTTTAATTTTATTTGTTATAGTATAAAATAAATCCTAGCTCGAAGGGTTAAATTATAAAATATAAATGTTTCCTTTATTTTAACATTAACAATAACGACAATTTCATTTAATTCACTAACAGTCAGAATCACAGGATTACCGTCATTAAATGATCTTATAATTTCTAGCTTATTATAACAATATGAAAACCCTTTTCATAAAATACGCTTCTGTTAACTACACATTTCTTGGTTTTACTCGAATTTAATACCGAACGCTGAATCCATATTTGTGATTTATAGTCAAATCCTATCTATCATTTCAATTTAAACATATTTATGTTTGAATCCAAATGGATATCAGCTTACATAAATGATACATTTGAAACTGATTTATTTTTGCATTGTCAGAATCTATTAGTTCAGTGCAGGTGGATATTTATTTTCGTCAAATTTTTACCTATTCCAGACTCATGTCATCTTAACACTTTCAAATTTTCTCATTGAGATAAGAAGAGTCATTCTTGTTTTGATAGTATAACTGTGAAATAAAACGATTATTTCTTATTAATAATGCATACAAATATTTAAACTTCAATAACACCATCCACTGGCGGCTCCTCGAAGCAGGCTAAGGAGGCTCAGCCTCCTTATCAATTTATCCAGCAAATAGCACCAGAAATATTTTGTTGATCATTTTTCATTTTATTTCCTGTTTCTCTAATAATTTTTTAAATTTTACAATTAATTCCCCGGCCCCAGTATTTATTTTTGAATCTGACAACAGTGCCATGAGGCTAGATTCTGCAAACTCTGTATATATCTTAAACCCTAAACACGTATTGTTCAGCACAGTTGCCGTTTTTTCGATCAGTTCAATTGCTAAATACCGTAAAAAATAGCTAAAATGGCAACACTCTCAGTAGGCTAGCCTCTAGCCTGTCGCCTGCATTTTTTCAGTTCGCATGGGTTACCATTCCTGTCACATTGGCATCGGTTCTAATCTCAAACGAATTAAAACTTAGATGCGAAATACAATTGGTAAAAATCCTTTATACGATGTTAGTTTAATATCTATTGAAAAATATTTAGTAAAACAAAATGATACATTTTATGATATTATTATTGATAATTTTTCGCAAACCAGACCGTAGAATTCCGTTAATATATAAAAAAGATAATAGAATTAGTAGAAAAAAAAACAAAATATGAAAAATTCCAAAAAAAAGAAAAAATCCAAAAAAAAAATAAAAAAATTGATTGTGTCGCTCCAAAACTTTCCCGGCGAGTATTCACGAACACATTTTCAGATATTTAATGTTAAAGTTTCAACTTTTGACATTTTTTTATTTTTGACAGAAAGTTACTTATTTACCTAATATTATTAGGACTATCTAATAAATTATTCCTAGTATGCAATATATAAAGAAATAAAATTAATTATATTTACGCTTAATTTATAATACAGATTTTTAAGTATAAAATAACTGCTTCACATTTATGTTATAAAAAATATTTACTTTACGAGAAATTCACTAGATATGGCAACATAGCTTAGCAAACTAGACGTACCGTTGCAAATGTGACGTTTTTTTTCGTCCTTTTATTGATTGAAATTTTTTTTCCATTTTTGTTTCTAATTATTTTTTTGCATTTTTAATTAAAAGCAATTTGTTTATTTTACATTCTCCTGTGGTAAATTTTCTGCAATTTTATTATTTGCTTTTCTTTGTATTCGTTTATTTTTTTAATCGGTCGCTTTCATATTGTATAATCGGTTTCAATCAAATTTTCATAGTCATTTTTCCAACTCTATTTTTTTAGTTAATACCGACCAATAAGTGATTCTTGAAGAAAAAAGTATCATATTTCGTTTAAATTAAAAGATGTTAGAAAAAATAACAAACTCTCTTTGTTGCCCTACCTACATTTTAATCTTAATTAACTGAATCTACACACCCTTATTTTTTTCCGAAGCTTTCTATTCAATTTCGATGTTTTTTAATTGAAAACTCATTAACTTGACTTAATTATCTCTCGCGATCAAACTCAGCACTGTCAATAGCTTGTAATTAGTCGCCGACGGTCGATAAAAACACTTTTTCTCTTATTCCTATAGTATATTTCTGTATTATTTTAAATCCAATAATATTTCGTAGTCAGAATATTAAAAACATAAAAGATAAAATTTTAAAAAGTAAGTGTATACCTGGAGCCTCAGATATTATGTAATAGTGCTATTTAAAATGGTTGAGTCAATACCAACGAGGCAATCATTATACTTTGTAGTTTGTTGTTATGGTTCAAAACTCTATTGGTTTATTCTATTATAATTTTGTTATGGTGATACATTTACATTAATTAAAGTCATCCGTCTTTAGTATATTTCTATGGCGTACAAAAAGTACATAAAGATTAGAAGTCTTTGATGCACCTGTTATATGTATATATGTAAAAGCAGCATCAAGGAAGACACTAAAACAATAAATAAAATTTGGTTTAACGCCCAATTAATCCTTGTTTATTTAAGTAATCCCACAAAAAAGAACATGTTTAGTGCCATCAACGGACAGGTAGCCAAGTTGTTTGAAGCATCAGTCTTTATATATGGTAGATATTCGGGCAACCGGTTCGATCCCTTTGAACTCGAGTGCAAAAAGTCGGATAAGAAATTGGGCAAGTACAAAAGGTTTTTAAGTGTACCATGCGCATTCTCGCCGGTAACCAGGCTGGATGAAATCGGATATCTCGTGGAGCTGATAGGGGTTGGTAGCCCAGAAACTCACTTGCTGGTCATTAGACCACCTGAAAGACCGTCACATAGTCCAGGGTTTAGATTAAATCTTGGTTTCATGTGTTAACTAAAAATATAATTCAATTCATTTCTACTTGTCTAGAAAGCATATCTCCTACGGCATCGCATACTTTCCAGAATGCAGTAACGCTCTTTGCTTCGTCAAGCGGTCTTAGTCCAGATTTCGGATTGCACGGGGTCGTATGGCACCGACAAGATCCTTAGCGGCCAGAAGGGCGGTCTTTACTTGTCCTACTGGATTAAGTACCTGGATATTAGCTGCTGATGGAGCTGATAGGGGTTGGTTGCACAGGAACACACATGCTGGTCGTTAGACCAACTGAATGACCACCGCATAGTCCATGGTAAATCTTAGTTACATGCGTTAACTAAAAATATAATTTAATTCATTTCCACTTGTTTAGAAAGCATATCTCCTACGTCATTGGATACCTTTCAGAATGTGGTAACGCTCTTTGCATCGTCAAGCGATCTTAGTCCAGATTTCGGATTGCACGGGCGCCACCTTCCGTTTATAGTGCGAAGACCACTTGCTCGGGCAGTCTCAGTGGTCGTATGGCACCGACAACACCTTTAGCGGCCAGAAGAGCAGTCTTTACTTGCCCTACAGGATTGAGTACCTTGGTATTAGCTTCTGGAATAAAATGAAGATAAGATTGAATAAATAACTTTTATTTAAAAAAATAATAATAGCAAACCAAATTCGGCTAGGAAGAATGTGTAACGGTGATGTATCGGATGTCACATGCACGACTTAGCTGACGTGATATGATTGGATGACGGTGCTGGACTTTGGTACAATTGGAATTGGCTTCGCTCCCTTCAGCTTGACCTGTCTCTAAAGGTCAAGGAACTGCCACTGGAACTCGGACTACCATTGCTACTCCAAATGAGACAAAGTCACAGCAACTCAGACTTACTGTTACTCCATCTATTAACAACCAGTGTTGCCAGATCTAAAATGGCCAAGGCGGTAGATTTGCCATATAGAAAACCGTAGCTGTCATATGACGTCATAATTTCGTCATCTTGCACTACTGTTTAGCTGCTTGCTTCTGGAAATTACCGAAACGCGTCGTGTCGACGTATACATAGAATGATGTCATGCTATGCCATACGTACCAAATTGTCATTAGCTAAATAGACAGAAAAATAATTTTTAGCAATTTATCTTTAAATTATCAAGATTAATTTTGCAATTTTGCGGTAGAAATAATAGCCTCTGCGGTAGAACGATGTGAAAACGATAGATCTAGCGTAAAAACGGTAGAACTTTCATCACTGCCGACAACTGATACTCATGTCTACTGATGTCTTCGCTCAGAGCGGTGTCAACATCTTCAGTCTGGGCAGATTATATTCTGATTCGAGTAAGGGCACCGGCAGCGTCCGCAAGAGGTATGTCTTCGGGTAGAGTCGGTCCGGCATCTGACGGTGATGTTTTTTCTGTACTTTGACCCTCAGTATCTGGAACTGGGAGGTTGGAGCGGTATCTCTCGCTATCTATTGTCCTGGGAGTAGATTCAGGTCGATCCTATTTCAGTGGTAGCGATGGGGAAGCATCTGGATCTGTGAGTGATATGCCTCCGGGATTATTACGGCCTCTGTGTTTGCCAGTCGGGCAGTATTTGTGTCGGCAGTTCCACTGTTGGGATATCCGATCTCCTATATGGGATATCGTAGCTTCATTTTCCATAACGGAATCCCTGGTGTCACTTAGCATGTCCACGGGTAAATGGGTGTGGCTGTCTTCATTCGGTATGATGAGTGCGGCTTCATAGAGGCATTGCTGCTCAGATCTCATTTCATGGCAGCGTTCTAGCGGTTCTTCCGACTGTGAACAATTACAGTCACAGAACATGATTCCTTATCTTCACATATGGATAAAAAATCCAAAATATCTACATTGCTCTCACATATCGCGTCTAACCACAATCACCGCATTTAAAGTGACTCCGCCGGGTTAAAAATATGTACCATATGTAATATATGTGGTTTATAAAATAAATGGGCCAGAACAAAGCTATCTAGATGTAAGAAATTTGTATAATTTAAAAAATGGATTTTGGTCCTTTTCTGATGAAATAAAATAAGGATCACGTCCTTCAGATGCTAATATTATCAGTTTCAATCAAATCCATATGATCTACAGCGCAAGAAATTACAAGGGTGATTGGGGACTCTAGTTCGGAGCCCACGTTAAGCTGTAGGCCCCATCCAGATTAGCCCTGGTAGCAGAAAAGAGACAATAAAATAAAGCAGGCAAGTGCCATCAACTTTCAAGATTAAATTCTAAACACAATCGCTAATTTTTTGTTAAAATTATTACGAAAGAAAATTTTAAGCTGTTACTGTATTTTTTGCACAAACTGTATAATTGAGCTAATCCCGGAATTGATGATTTACCCTTTCTGCTATTCGAACGAATCGAATATAAATCTTTTAAATTCTCTTTGAATTATACATCGGCACGAAAGCAAACTTTCCAACGAATTTTATGAATAGATAGCAGTTGAGATCGAATAATCCTTTTAAAAAGTTTTTAAAAAAAATTCGATTTTTAAAACTCGTTTATATATTTAGAAAATGTTTGTATCTCTAAGCCCGATCACTTTTCAATGGAACTTATAAGAAAATTGGAAAATCCTTTAGAAAAGTGATAATTTACTAGCGTAGTGGTTGAATTGGCTACCGGTTTCCCCTATTAAGCCGGGATGTTGAAAATGAGAGGGTCGAAGTGGATCAAGCAAGGGTATTAGTGAGGGTATTAGTAAAGATTTACAGGTAGGGTCCTATAGTTAGAAAATAAAATTTGTGACGGTTCCAACCCGGGCCCTATCATAATATTAGTTTTTCACATATACAGGGTAATATCTGAAACTTTGTATTAAGATGTTTCCGTCCTTGGCCTATCGACTTCCGTTTATACCGGAAATATGTTTGTTTTGAACATTTGTTATAGACATTTTTTTCAGTTAATTTTTCATTTATGTGATGAATTTATTTTCTAAATCTACTATACCGTAGTTACGGTACACTCAATAACTTCGAAAAGTAGAAAGTTGGTACCACTTCCGGAAAATCCGGAAGTGATATTTTCGATCTAAGATGATAGAAATATCGGTTATTAGGTCTAATATAATTATCCCAAACTTCAATCTTTTTTGCTACAAAAATGTAGATATTAAATCTTCGATACGATGTTTCGTGTCTTAATGGCCACCATCAAGTAATTTTTTTTAATACGAACCTGTCCTTTTTATTAATAAATTTAATAAAAAGTTAAAATTTAAATTTAGTGATATATCACACTTGTCACTTTAACGACGTTTTATCTGAAATAACTAACAACATCAGTGGCAATAATTTTTAATTACGGTCCAGTCGTAGTTTTTTTCTAAATTCGTTTTAAATTTGTCAAAACGAATATGACAACAATTTCGATCAAAAAAAAAGATGCATTATCCTAAAATAAAAAAAAATTATTAAAATTCTACCGTTTCGCAATTTCGGCCCATCGGGTACCGGAGGGGCTATTGCAATCCTGGCCAAACTTCTCACATATATGTAGGGTAATGTTATACGTTGAAAAAATTTGAACTGGAAAAAAGTTTGCCTATGTAAAACACCTTAATCTATTCAGTGCCCATATAATTGGAGTATGTATCCCTAATGACGTTAGTTTGGATGAGTATGTAGATTGCTTTCAATTTATACAATATATTTATACTAGTAATAACACATACATTTTTGGTGATTTCACTTTACCAGAAATCAGAGGTATAGGTAAATGCTAGTTCTAAATTAAACTTTTTGTTGGATTTACTAGGTTTTATTTCATTTTTTATATATTAACATATAAAATCGTTAAGGTAAACACTGAATTTAGTAATTACTTCGAAAGAGAATCGATTAAAATGTAAAGTAACCATTAGTACCAGAGTATCCATCTCTAGAAATAATCAAAACCAGTCGGCAATCGAAGGTAGGTAAATTAACGGATATAGATAATAAATATAATTTTGAAAAATCAAATTTTCAAATGATAACTGAAATGATGAAAAATATGTCTTGGACGGAAGTTACAAATCAGAATTATATAGACATTGCACTTAAAATTAAAAAAAAAAAATTTATAGTATATTTAATGCTACTGTGCCTAAATTTTAAATGTATGAAAATTATAATAAATTTCCTAGATGGTTCACATTACAAATTAAAAATTTATTGCGGAATAAGAAAATTACAAAAAGTTGAAACACGTTTTATATTATTACAACAATAAATTGAAGCCAGGAGCAAACTTAAATTTCTGATTAATGAGGAACACAGAAAATACCTGACACAAATTAAGGAGAATATATCTCCAGATATTAATTCTTTCTGGACATACGGGAATAAACAAAGCAGCACTGCTTTTAATGTTGAAGGTAACAAAATATTAGAAAATGTAATTACATTCTAAACTTGTCACATGTTTTTAACAATTGCAACGTTCTGAATTATTCGACAGTAATTGAGAATGATTACGATATTGGAACCAAAAAGTTAAAACCTAAAAGGGCGGTAGGAGTTGATGGTAGTCAACCTTATATTCTTAAATACTATACATTTTTAAAAAAAAATACAAGTCAACATTTTTTTCATACAAAATGCGTCCTTACTCCTCGAGCAAAATCTAAGTATGACTCAACTTTGAAAACTTACTAATCAACATTTCGTTTCCATAAAATATACCTTTCCCTTTCGAGCAAAAACCTGTGTGTAACTCTACATTTTTTAAAAATTCACTAGTTAACATATTTTTGATAAAAAATACACTTTTACCTGTCAAGCAAAAGCTTAAGTATGACTCAACATTATTTTGAAAACTTACTAGACAACATTTTTTTTTTCATGAAATACACTTTTCCCTCTCAATCAAAAACCTGCGTCAAACTCTACATTTTTTTGAAAATTTATTAGTCTACGATTTTTTCTATAAAAGATGCATTTTTACCTTTAGATCAAAGTATGACTTAATATTATTTCGAAAACTCATCAGTCGACACATTTTTTCCATAAAATACACCTTTCCTTCTTGAGAAAAAATCTGCGTGTAACTCTACATTTTTCGATTAAATATGCACCTTTATCTTTCAATCAAAAGCTTAAATATGACTAAACATGGTAAGTTATGATATAGCGCTTATACTACTAACTGAATTCTGTTCTAGAGACACAGTAGTGACAAATGTTAAACTGCAAGAGTAACACCAACCTTCTAGTTGCATCAATATAACACCTCCATCGACAGAGATGAGAAGGATAGTTGACCATAGAGCGATAACCAGGGACCACTTGATAATTGGATGTGACTCTAATGCCCGCAACATCAGGTGGAGACCGGCGTACACCATCAAATGAGGTGAGTACTTTTTAAATTATTTCATTAGTTTGAATCTCGTGATAATTAATAAAGATAACAAACCAAACTTTCAAAACAAAAATAGGAGGAAAGTAATTGATAAAATTGTTGGAACCCGATACATTGTATTCAATGTTGAAAACTGGAGGATATCTGTTGATTCATCTCTTTCGGACCACAATCTTATAAGCTTCAGAAATTATTCTAACAGACATCGGAGGACTACAAGCTTGGCAGACAATCCAATCCTTCAGACTACTGCTGATGGAATGATCCTAAAGTACCATTTCGAAAAACCATTTTGTGTCAACTTCAGTTATAAGAACGAGAGAAAGGAGACCCCTCGTATATATAAGGAAGCATTATGTGGTGCACTGATGGCTCAAAAACCAAAAAACCAAAAGTGATAGCAACTCAGGGATATATGGAATGAGACTAAGGAAAGATATCAGTCTAAATCTTGGCAAACACCAAAAGTATTTGAAGCTGAAGTTCAATCCGTATTAATTTGTGTAGCCGAGAATATAGACAAGGAATCCAAAGGTAAATCTATCTATATTGCCTCGGACAGTCAAGCACTGAAATCACACCAATAAAATTCCAAACTTGTATGGGATTGCCTACGTAGTACCTTGGCAAGGAAGAAAAATGAGACGATTGTTGTGGTATCAGGGTAAAAGGTTGACAACCTCGCAAATAAGGGAACAAACGACACATTTATGATACCCCAACCAGTATGTGTAATTTCATATAAACTAATTTGTCAGAAAATAAAACAGTAGATGCTCAACCAGCATACTTATCACTGCAAATCATTATATGGTAATAGGCACACGAAAAGTGTTATAAAACAGCCTTCTCATAACCTAACAAATGAACTCTTACAGATCAATTGTCGAAAACTAACAGAAGTTGTCGGTTTGCTAACAGGTCAATGCAAACTAGGCACATACTTACAGAAAATCGAACTCCATCATGGAACCACTAACTGCAGAATGTTTGATATGGTAAAAGAAACTGTAATATTTGACTGTGACGCACTGATGAAAACAGAAGAGGCATTTTAGGTACAACCAATGCACAAGATGACCTGACAGGACCAAACCTATTTCAGAGAACCCTAACCCTCAAGTTTACCCAAGCTAGGAGACCCTTCAAAAGGGAGCACAATAGGCCAATGATCGAGTTGCAAAGGGATAAAGCCTTCTCGATTTCAAAAACAAATAGAGTAAGCTTTTTAAACTATACATTCCGACCATTACCATACATGTTTCATCCTTATAGGAATCTTCAGTGAGACTTTGTCGGAATGCATAGTTTTAAAAACTTATTCTGTATTAACCAAGTATTTTATGTACTAGAAAAATGATAGATAGTAACGACATCTATCGTATGGTTGATGGGTACCCCCCGTTTAACAGAATACAATTCTGTAAACGCGTCTATCCAAGTACAACCATCATAGGGGGAATCGGGCACCTCGCAATAAAATCAAAAACAAATAAAGTAAGCTTCAAGCTTGAAGCTTAACCTTACGATAGATGTCGTGACTATCTACCCTCTCTATTTCCCCAAAATAAAAAAAATTACTTAATATTAATTTGAAAGAGTTCATTTTTTTGAAAATTCTCTAGTTTACGATTCCTTTTAACTTAAAGTAATAATTTATTCTTGTAATTTATTATGAATATATCAATTTTTTTCAGAAATAATTTGTATATATTTGCTCTTATTTTCCTCTTCAATTATGGAACTGATCGTCCCAATATTTTTTCAGAAGTTCATAATAAACGAAAACAAAGAACGTATACCTGAACATTTTTAATATTTCGTGTATTTTATCTTACATAATACGATTTTTTTTCCATCGCGAAACTTCTCTTCAAACGAGATTATTCAAATAACAACGTAAATTAAACGAAGCAGCTGTTCTTCGATGCAGGTAAACTTTTCTCATTATTCTAGCATTAAAATTTTAACGATCGACTCGATTTGGAAATTTAAAACGGTTACTCGGAAACAATGGGTGACGTTTTAGGACGATCCAATTTTATAAAATTATTGGTTAATCGATTAAAACAGGTGATTTTTAATTTTTTAAAAAAAAGTGTGTTACCTTATTAGCGAACAGGAGTTCAGTCTCGTCGTACATCAGATAGTACCATAACAACCATAGGAAATTATTAATTGCAAATGATGCGAATAAGTTCATGTGTATTAGAATTCGAGCACATCTCAATGACCTGAAAGAAATCGCTATTGTATAAATATTTTTCACATACAGATTATTCCAATAATGCGTTGAAAGTTCAGATTTTTTTTATTGTTTATGTTAAAAATCTTGTGCGTTTAATAAAATAATTTGTTATTATCATTACTCTACTGAATTTTCATTGTCAAATATTATATTACACTATTGAAACACGCTGTATACTGGAATTTAATATTACGACTATTTTCCATAGTTAAGAAAATAAACGATTTAATTTAGTATTACCTACGTCGTAAGTTTTAAATTAAAACCTGTAAATCTCTACATACAATGATTAAAGAAAAACAATAAAAAAACACTTACTTGAAGTACAAAAGTAACGCCAACGAAATCAGCAGGGCCACCAGTGAAATGCCATAGCCTACTGAGTGAATAATTATCACAATGGTGCGAAACTGCAATATCAAAAAAAAATCTAATTAAAGCTGTTTGCATGTAAATTAAGAGAGAAATAAAAAAAGGAGACTTTTCCATTTAATAAGACTAAACAAAAAAAAATTGTACTAACAAACATTATTGTTTTTAAATATCAGTGGCGGGATTTGAGGGAGGTAGTTGCTCTCCCTAAATTTTGAGCATTCAGTATTAAATTAATAATAAATAACAATCAAGCTCTTTAGAAATCTTCGATAAGGGCTGGACTACAATATTGCTCCCCGAAGTCCCGCCACTGTTTTGACTTTTTTTTTTATTTTTTAGTTTCACACATACATAGGAATTTTTGCAGAGCAGAGTGAGTAATGCATTTACATTTTTTTTAGTATTGTGCCTAGTCTCCTCGTTCCCGTATGCATATCAATCCCAGCTTTTTTATTAAATATTTAAAGTGCCGATCATCAGCCGGAATTAACATTAATCCCGGAGATACCAATTTTATTGAAATCCGGAATTTGTGACAATTCGGTCTTCATGAGGAATAAAAAAATAATAATTTTACCTCAATAAAAAATACCGAATAGCCAATCAAATTTTAACATATTGTTTTAAATTACCTGAGGTATAAAATATAAAAATTAATAGTCAGTAACGGTTATTGATGGAGTAGTAAAGATAATATATTGAAGTAAAATTTATTATACCCTGTATATAAAAATAGGGGAATAATAGTTAAATATTTTATAGTAAATAGTATAACAGGGTTACTAGAATAATGCTAGAATACTCGTTTAAATATTATCAAATATTAATCCGCGATATGTTTTTTTTAAATTAATAATGCCATAGTCTTTATTCTTTCATTTATAATTATAATAATTAGATTTTAGTCCCAAAAATATAAAAAACAAAAGATTATCCATTCTCTAATGTGATAAAATTATTCAAAGAATAATAGAAAAATTCTTAGTTATATCACATAAATTTATTGAATCTGGTTGAATAAATGGTCAACATGTTTCGGCCATACAATGACCATTATCATAAACTCTGACAAAAAAATTGAAAAAATTTGAATTAAATATAAAAGAATAATTTAATACCTCCATACGGAGGATTCAATGTTAAAAGTTAGAAATTAAGATCAAATTGCGTATTATTTCAACATCATGCGGAAACTAAATTTACAATAATGACAAAATAGACAATTAATAACTCAAAAACAATTGAACTTGACGTGACAGAAAATAAACAGGAAAGTAAAAGGTAACAAACCACTAGTAGAACGTAATAACGAGATCAAAATTATAAAGTAAAATAGAAGAAGAAATTAACATATAACATATGTATCAAATTGAAGCAAATGAAAAAATTAGAAAAGTAAATTTAAAATTTTGGGTAGGATAAAGTTGTTTATTAAGACAAGTAATAGTGGTTTTCGAAAGTGCTTTTTTGATCTCTAATAAATTCAATTTCGTACTTTTCGTATAATGATGTAAAACATTAAAATTACAGTATAAATGTCTGGATTCTAAAATAAGGATGACGAATGCTGACGGGGAATTAACAATAGTAGTATACCAAAAATTTATCTATATATTTTTTGTGTTCATTAATACGAGTTTCCAAATGTCTTGCGGTTTGACCAAGATAAACAGCATTGCAATCTGAGCAAGAAATACGGTAAACACCAGGTTTATGTAAAAAGGGAACGACATCTTTAGAATTTACTTTGATGTTTGAAGAAGAAAAATATTAGTTAACATATTATTAACGTTGTTAAATTATATCGCGATGGATTGTAAATAAAACGGTTGAATTCCCGTGAAATTTAAAATTATGGTGAATGCGTCTATGCATGGTAAACTGTGGTTTGGTCCTCATGTGGAGGATAATTAATATTCAGTTATAGAGCTCGATTATTTTGAGATGAGTACATTTAGTTTTGGCCACGCCCCAGTTGGCGCAGCACGTCATAAACTTTGTGGACCTTATTTTATGGCGCTAAGTTCAAATCTGCTGCGGTAGGGGTATCTGATATTTTAGCAGTGGCGTGTGTACATTAATAAAATATTTTAAATTGAAAATACTTTAAAATAAAAAGTAGCATTTAAAATTTCAACTATTTGTTAGTTAAATTGCTCTTAAACTTTAAAGTAATAAAACAACTAAAAGTTTAAATAAATAATTTATATTTTATTAAAATGTTTATAATTTTAACTGTTTCCATCACTATCTTCAAAGTCCGAAAGGTCGGAATCCCGCTCATCGGATGACCCCGTATTGACGCAAAATATGAGGGAATCTGTATATTCATCCATCAGATGTTCTTTTTGAATATATGCCCCTTCTTCCGACGTTATGCTTTCAAATTTTTTTCTTGCTAACTTTTCAACATCGTCCAACTTAAATGTTGTATTATGTTGACCCACCCAATTTTTTACCGTGGCCCATATTTTTTCGATGGGATTTAGTTCAGGGTGATACGGAGGCAACCGTAATACTTTGTGACCATTTTCTTCAAGAAGATCATCTAAAAGAAAATTCGGCGCTGGTCTGTGAGCTTTAATTAATGTGTACAGTTCTGGTTTGGTCATTTTAGAATCATACGGAATATGGTTTTTAATGAACCATCTTTAGCCTCGTTTTTTATAAAGTTTAACAGGCGTAAAATTATTTCCTTGGCTAATTTTTTTGTTCCATTTCGAACAACAAGCTAAAAATTTAGGTTTCATTAGCATTTTTGAAAATATCATAAAAATAGGATACAAATTAAAGGCTCAGAAGGGATTTAAAATATTTCAGAATGTATGTTCGGTTTCGTCTTTGATTATTATTTATAGTTGCATTTAAATGTACTTACCAAAATACACAAAAAATGAAATAAATTATAGTTTATATAGACACACAAATCGAAGCACAAAAACACAAGAAAACTCAAAATGGCTAAATAAATGCAACAAGTACAAATAAATAAGTAACACTACGCTACTGAATCCAAATTTCATGAGCGACAGGCGACTCGGACCACAGTTAAAGCTCTCTGACCACGCCTACAAACTCAAATTGGTTTCTGCACATTATGACGAAATGTACTCATCTCAAAATAATCGAGCTCTACGAGTACCAGCAAGCCGACTATTACGCCTGACTTGCAAAGCTGCACACCCAAATATCGGTGAGGAAAATAAGTAGAAAGATAATATTTGCATTTTTTAACAAAGTGCTATTGTATATTGAATGCGATTCTAAATTTATGTACATGGAGAAAACGTGATAATAATAATTGGTTGTTGTGAGAAATCACCGCCCAAAATACCGTCTTACTATATTTAAGGTAATAAATAATATCACTTACCGATAAATCTTCTGTATTTACGCAGGTAGTATAATTAACCCAAGTTTTATTATACGGTTTGTGAAAATACCATGTTCCATCTTCTTCGCATTTATAATAAACAGTGTCTGAAACAAAACAGAAATCTTATTTAAAAAAATTAAATTATTGTTTAAAATATCTAAAAAATATGCCTTTGTTAAAAAAAATTTAATGATTTTCTGGTAGACTTTATTATTCAGAACAATTTTAAAACCTAGTGTACACAATAATATGTGTTGGTGTAGATGGACATATTATTAAGTAGCTTACAAAATAACTATTTGTGGCAAAAGAACTTCTGTTCAATGCTAAAAGCCAACAAAAAAAACTTATTTAAATTAGATTTTTTCCATTTTGTGCTGAAAACTTTATAAAGGACCCCGCAAAATCCTTATGGAAATTGGGTCTCGGTGGATTTTTTTCAAATTTTTAATATGATGTAGTCCATGGAATTCTGAATATATGTTAACATTGCGCCAACCCCCAAATATGAACAGTTTTTCTGTTAGGGGGCGGGGGCTTAAATTCACATATTACCCATAATGGAATATTTATTTTTGAAGACGGCAATAATATTTTCAAATATTTTATTCTAGTTTATATTGCATAACAGTGTTCTTAAAACAATATATGACCCCCACCCTACATATTTAACCCCAACCTCTATTTAAAGAAATAAAAAACTATTTTTCTACAAGCGTGCGGAAAAGTATACTTTTCCTCACGCATTTGAGTACGGAAAGTTGTACTTTTCCGCACTGATTTTATAAATGCTAAAATGATTAAAAAGTTAACTAATAATATTTAAGAAATAAGGGCCTCCAACATTAACGATTATTTTTGCTAAAATTATTTTTTAATTCTAGGCGCTTGTAGAAAAAATATTGTTCCTAACACTTGCGTAAAGTATCTTTTCCCCACTTAATTGCATGCCCGAACTCCGCTTCGCGTCGTTCGGGCAACTGCAATTGCGTGCGGAAAAGTGTAATTTTCCGCACTTGTTAGGAAAATAACTATTTGCGACCAATTAAAAGGAATAAAAAATTAGACAATCAAAAATGACAGACGTATAAGTAATGTGCTCTTTCATACAAATGTAGATGAGAATATTTCAAATGGGCGTCTGTCATCTTTGATTGTCTGATTTTTTACAACTGTTGATTGAATACCATAGGAGGACCCTTTGTTTGAGCCACTTTCGAACCCTTTAGTAGACCAGTGTAAACTTAAGAGTAACGTTAGCATACGTAGGAAAATTTGATATACATTTTGGTATATGAGAATCGGTACGAAGGTGACGGACAAAACTAAGATAAGAAATTCAGTTTTTAACATGAAAATTACCATATCATTGCTTTATCAAGAGGGTAATTAAACTGGAATTATTGTCATTAATAATTCATTAAATTATACTGTCCCAAACAGCTGCGATAAAATCGTCCAAGAACGAAAATGTTATTTGGATTGCGCAAAATCCAATCACCATAAAATAACGTTATAAACATTAAGTCTAGGTAAACGATAAATAAACTTGATAAGGGTCGTAATTATAGTTTGATAATATAATAATAATTGAATAATAATTAATTCCGAAAGCAAATCCAATACTAAATTGAAATAAACCTAAATAAGGAAACCAATAAAAAAACTGTAAATAATTAACGATACAAAGATATTGACGATATTTCTGATATTAACTTTGTCACCTAAAAGAATGAATTGCAGTATAGAATTAAAATAGAATAAAAAACAAAAACTTCTCAAAGGGGAGAGTAACAATTTTTAAAATGTAAATTGATCTGATCGACGTCTTCGTCAACATCTTTAATAGTATTATCCCATATTACACAATAAAATAAATAGGTAAAAATATACATTAAATGAAAGCTAGAGAGTACAAACGAGAAGTGAGACATAAAGTGTAAAGATACAATTTTAATAAAATAACTCGTTTTTGATAAGATTAATTAACCATGATTTGTTGATAATTAACAAAAAATTTTGTAGATAAATTTAAGTAATACCGCTAATAGTCAGTTAAAGTGAACGGTAATTAATTAAGACAGGGGTAGAAGTTACTACAAAAAAATTTAAATATAATCAACAGACTACAGATAAAGATAATCAAAAATATTAAATTTATTTTTCAAAGCGAGAGACAAATTAAAAATAAAAGGTATATTTATGCATTTTAGGAAAATAAGATAAAAGATACTTGGGATTTTTGTTTGAAAGTAATTCGTTGCTATAATCTAAAATATTCATGAAAGAACTCTATGAATACTATTTTCAACCAAATATACGATAAATCACCAAAAATTAAACAGTTCTTCACACTTTCTTCATATACTAATTACTTCGTTTCAAACCTTGCAGTGGGAAGTATTAAAATCGTCAAAAATATTTAGAAATTTGATTTTGTTTAAAATGACTTTTTTCGACGTTTTCAGCCACTAACAACATGATTAACTGAAAAATATTTTCATGTTCGTCGTTATGGATGAATGGATGTATCTTCTGATTTGAAAAATTCTTTCGCCAATTGTCTTCTTGTGTCTAGGATAGGAACTCCATTATTTTTGAGGGTCCTGTACATTCATTACGTCTGTTTAAAAGACTTAAATGTCTTCTTTATAGCGTTATGTCCATAAATTTCGTATTGCGCATAGTTCTTGTGTTTATTGTTAAAGCGAATTTTTCGGGCCGAAGTACTAAAAACATCATATTTTTTACCCCGTGTATTTTAATATAAACCATTTTTCGTGTACAAAGTTTTATCTTATCCGATCACCTACTTTATCGTCTTCTCATTACTGGTACGTTTCTTTGTTAGATCTTTTTCTAACCAACGGATAATCCAATTTTTTCATCACTTTCCATCAACAGGGCCGTTACTTGGCTGACATGGCTCACGTCCATTGTTGAAATTTAGCTAGTGACATTTTGATACAATTTGCTTTTTAATAAAAAAAGCATTTATTGCAAAAGCACTAGACATCATCAAAATTTAAAAGTCACTCTAAATTTTACTTGATTTGCGAAAACCAAAATTAAGTTGATATTTACCTGATCGAATCCACTACTGAAATAAGAGGAACAATTAATTTTTTTAAATTTTTTTTATTGGATTTTTTTTAAAGTCATTTTTTATCATAATTTTTTTGCGTCAACGTGGTAATTATTAATTCAAAATAGATGAGGTCATAGACTAGCGCCCATAGAAAACACGTATATTATCTAATATTTCTTTCCTCACGAATTAAAACAAAAAACTATTATTAAATCACCTTGAAAGGGTTTTCTAAGAAGCAGCGAAAATGTTACACAGGTAATAATTTTTATTATATAGTTATTTTCCTAACAAGTGCGGAAAGTTATACTTTTCCGTACGCAATTGCGAACGACGCGAAGCGAGTTCGGGCATGCAGTTAAGTGGGGAAAAGATACTTTACGCAAGTGTTAGGAACAATATATTTTCTACAAGCGCCTAGAATTAAAAAAAAATTTTAGCCAAAATATTTTTTTTCATTAAACAAAAATTTTCTTAGTGCTTCTTAATAAATAAAACATTAGGCTGAAAGTAATCATAGTAAGCAAGCAAGAATTAATTTTTAATCATTTTAGCATTTATAAAATCAGTGCGGAAAAGTACAACTTTCCGCACGCTTGTAGAAAAAATTATTACTTGATAACTATAATCTAAACATTACCTTCTTATTTTTATTTCCAAACAGCTTTACTGAAAATAAAAGATGCTTTCTAATTTTAATTTTATTGTAACCAAATAAAATCCAATATTACTAATTAGACACTCATCATGTTAAATTTTTATTTTACAGTTATTAGCCTTATGTTTTTGACCCATTTTTGTTACTGGAAAATTTAGAACTAATTAATATTAAGTCAATTACTAAAAACTAAAAACCTTATATGTTAAACAGTATCAAAAATAATTAGATCAGGGTAGTCTTCCCAATTTTGGTTTACAATAATAAAAATAATCGGCTGTGTCAACCCAGAACTTTCTCAGCATGCATATTTTTGCGCGCCCTCTAGTAGCGCAACTTTTAGAAATTCTGAAAAAAGTTTAATATAAAAATTGTAGAAAATTTTATTCTCTAAAAATTTGCACTGGAATATTTTGCACTAAAGTGTATTTTCTGTCCTCAAAATTTGGAAAAACTGCGAAAAACATACATGCATATTTTTTGCGCGTCCTCTAGTAGCGCAACTATATGAAATTCTGAAAAAAGTTTAATACAGAAATTGTAGAAAATTTTATGCTCTAAAAATTTGCACTGAAACATTTCGCACTAAAGTGTATTTTTTTGTGTTCGAAATTGGAAAAACTGAGAAAAACCTACATGCATATTTTTTGCGCGTCCTCTAGTAGCGCAACTATATGAAATTCTGAAAAAAGTTTAATACAGAAATTGTAGAAAATTCTATGCTCTAAAAATTTGCACTGGAACATTTCGCACTAAAGTGTATTTTTTGTGTTCAAAATTGGAAAAACTGAGAAAAACCTACATGCATATTTTTTGCGCGTCCTCTAGTAGCGCAACTATATGAAATTCTGAAAAAAGTTTAATACAGAAATTGTAGAAAATTCTATGCTCTAAAAATTTGCTCTGGAACAATTTGCACTAAAGTGTATTTTTTGTCCTCAAAATTGGAAAAACTGCGAAAAACCTACATGCATATTTTTTGCGCGCCCTCTAGTGGCGCAACTATTGGAAATTCTGGAAAATGTTTAATACAAAAATTGTAGAAAATTTTATGCTCTAAAAATTTGTACTGGAACATTTTGTACTAAAGTGTATTGTTTGTCCTTAAAATTTAAAAAAAGGCAAAAAATCTTTCATATGTATTCAATCAATGTCGGTCTTGAGGACCCTCTACTGTACCAATTTAAACCAAAAACTAATGGTCGCATTCGAGGCACACACCGACCCTTCATACCAAATTTCAGCTGGATTGGCAGTTATTGTGGAAGATTACACACAGACACACAGACAGACCATGCTCTGGAAATGGTTTCAATCTTCGTGGGGGACCTCAAAATGGATATTTCCGTCGATATCTCGAATTTTTTTTTTTGCTCGTTCACCTTACTTTCCCTTTGGTGGGTCCGGGAAAGTAAAAATAATGATTAAATTTAATTTATATTTTTTTATACCTAATACTAGGTGATTTTATACATAATAAAATGGTACGCCCGAACGGATTTCCTTGATTTTATTTTAAAAATTAAACTGTAATTCAGAAAATTTCATTGCGTTATCTTTGGTTTAAAAACTATATCCTAAAGTTAAAAATAATCAAAAAAAATATTTATGTTTTCTGGAATTATAAATAAAATATTAAATTTCGTTTTAAAGTTTCTTTCATATTTTTCCAAAGAGACCAAAAATCCTGTTATAAGTTACTTAGGTTAATTTAGTATTTTATAAAACTAAAACCGATAAATTGTAATACGTTAACTGATAAAAGAATTTAAAGGAAATTTTTTGGCTTGTTAGAAATTTTTTCAGTTCTTTCAGTTTTAACACAATACACAATATCTTTGGTTACGTTTATAAAGAAATTGAACATTTTAACAAATAATCACAAAAAAATATTTAATCACTTTCATAATTAATTGTTGCCTGATGATTTTGCTAAACCATTCATTGATCAGTTAATTCTGCATCGATTTTAAAAAACCTTCTACCGACAGATAGCTAAAAGAAGTGACTTTCTTGTTATCAGAAAATACCTTAAGTAAGAAAAAAATTTTGATGAGTCTAAAAAAAACTTGTATTATTGTGAAGTATTTCAATGAAAACCGCATCTGTATTTGTTCGTTTAAAAGTTAGAAGCTCTTATAATACCGGAAAATACAGTGGGGCACCCTGTAGTTTAACCTTACATCAAATCTGTTTTAATTTTTTAGCTTAAATATATTATTAAATAACCTAATTTATTTTGTTTTATGTTTATGTAAAATAATAATGGTCTTCATTTGATCATGTTACAGTTCAGATTAATGAAATTTTTGTCAATGGAAACTTAATCATATTAATTTGCTTATAATTTTATAACAAAATTAAAATAATTTAATATGCCTATTTACATTTCAGTGAATAAACGTGTATTCGCCAATTTCGTAAAATATAGCACCGGATAAAAAATACAGAAGAAGAGGGAAAGAATAGGACAAACGTAATTTAGTACGAGCACTTAAGAATTAGTTAGTATAATTCAAGGGAAGTAATAATAGTATATTATACACCAAAGTATTATTTGAGATATTTTACAGCTTTTTATGAACAATAAATTGGGTGTAAAAATAATTTTTTTAGTATTTTACTATTACTAAAAATAATTTAAAAATAGTTCCACATACGTCCTTTTAATAATTAAACACATAATCAATTGGTGAAAACCTCAGTTTCCTATCTTTAATATTAAAGAAGCGCCCGTCCAAAAACAATTTCAGGCATGATATTGGTACCTCTTAATTAAATTTAAATTGTGACATTAATAGTTTTTCGAATGGTTCAAGAATGCCTTGTCGCCTTGTATAAACATGCAGAAAAGCACAACTTGACTTAGATAACTAGATAAATAGAACATATTTTATTATTTTTAGTAATTTTTCTGATTTTTTTTACAATTCCTGGTAATTTTCCTGGTTTTTTGATGTTTTTCAAAATTTTTTGTTATTTTTGGTAAACTTTCTGGTTTTTTGACCATTTTAGCTAATTTTTCTGATTTTTGACAACTTTCTTATTTTGGGACAATTTTGGTCATTTTTCTGTTTTTTTTGACAATCTTCCTGTTGTTTTGAGAGTTTTTATATTTTCGACAGTCTTCTAATTTTTTCAGTATTTTTGGTAATTTTCCAGCTTTTCGAAAACTTTCTAGTTTTTGGACAATTTTTGTTAATTTTCCTGGTTTTTCGACAGTTTTTCTATTTTTTTTTTATGTTAGGTAAATTTACGGGTTTTTTAAAACTTTCTGATTTTGGGACAATTTGGTAATTTTTCTGGTTTTTTTGACAATTTTCCTGTTGTTTTGACAGTATTTATATTTTCGACAGTCTTATAATTTTTTCAGTATTTTTGGTAATTTTCCAGCTTTTCGTAAACTTTCTGGTTTTAGGCCGTTTTTTTTTAAATTTCCTGGTTTTTCGACAGTCTTTCTAATTTTGTTTTATTTTAGGTAAATTTACGGGTTTTTTAAAACTTTCTTATTTTGGGACAATTTTGGTAATTTTTCTGGTTTTTTTGACAATTTTCCTATTGTTTTGACAGTTTTTATATATTTTTTACTATTTATTGTAACTTTACTGGTTTTTGGGTTTTTATATATTTTTTATTCTTCTTGGTAAATTTCTGGATTTGTGACAACTTTCCGATATTGAGACAATTTTTGGTTATTTTCCGGGTTTTTTGACAAGTTTTGATAATTATCTTGATTTTTTTAACAATGTTCCTAAATTCTTTATTATATTTGGTAATTTTCACGGCTTCTTGACAATTGGGCTTAATTTTCCTGGATTTTTTGAAAATTTTTCTATATTTTTTATTATTTTTAGTAACTTTTCAGGGTTTTTGACAAGCTGAGAAAAATGTTCTCAACCGTGGTTTATATACTATAATTTCCACTACTAGAATATTTAATCATTTTTAGAATTGTATTTTTTGTTTTTTTTTTAATATGTGAAAATAATTTAATCAAAAAGAAGCAGTTTGTGAAAAAAATTGAATGAGAATATTCAATAAATTAAATTGATATTTCATTATATTAATTGTACTGTGAATTTTAAGTACCGATGAAGATATGAAGAATTCGTTTCATTTGATACTTAGATTTGAAAAACTTTTAAATTGATTTTTGGATTAGTTACTTTTCTAATAGCATAAATAAATAATCAATATCAAAATATTTATTACGTAACATCAAACTATTTCAAACAAAAATATATCTAATAAAGAATTACGTTTTTCTCTGTTATATTTAATTAAGTCGAAAATTCACTTGAAATAATAGGAATTCAAAAAAAGTGCTAATTTGCTGTCGAATTTTTTATACCTCTGACATCACGTTTAGTCTTCAATTGTTTTTATTATGTACCACTAGTCAATAATGAACAATTATCTACCAGTAGGAGAGAAATTTATCTTCTCGACTCGAATACGGCATAAATAATGACATATTCTAATACTTGTAGTGGAAAAATATATTTATTATGCAACTACTAAAAATGACCCCGCACGGAACATACGGAAACTGGCCTTCGGTTAAAACTTTTGATACTCCCAATATTATTCAAATACAGATGTTGATAAAAAGTCTCCACGAGCGGGAGGTCCATAAACGCAAAGCTCATGAGTTATAGACAATTGAAAATCGCGTTTTTTTCAACTATAAGTGATTGCTCCAGCCGAACGACATAAAAGCGGATAAAACAACAAGGAATCAAGACAAACCAGGGACAGTCAGTCATCATTTATCATTCTTAATTATTAGACGTTCTTATTGTAGTAAATTTACAAATTTATAAAATTAATTGTTTTTTAAAGCGACCTTTAATTTCATCAATGGTTAACTCATGCTTACTAATCTAGTAGCGTACTCAGCTTTTAAATAAAAAAATCTCTAATACGGTTTTGTTATTTTCAGTGTTAAAACATATTATGGTGGGCCTTGAAGATGTATTTTCAGTAATAAAACCGTTGCGGTTCAGTAGAAATTTGCATTATCGACATCATTCTAAAAAATTGTTGAAATCGCTATACAAATAAAGAATTTACAGGGGTGTTTCCAATAAAAATTTATCATACAAGTACTTTTAAGTTAGATCATATCAAATAAATTTCAAGAGTCTAGACTAAATTCGTTCCTCTTATCTCTTTTTGTACATTACTATATGGTTTTTTCTGGTGTATAAAATTGTTAATAATAATTTTGTAAGGAATAAGAGGACTAAAGGGACACTGGACTCTCTGCATAATTAAGATTATTAATTTTCATTTAATAAAGCAAAGCAAACACCTGTGTTATATTATTAATGTATAACCTTGAATTATCATAAATGCTAAAATATTAGAACAAAATTTATAATAGTTTCATGCCGTACACGTACGCGCTCATCTACCACCACAGTCAATCATAATTCTGGTTTGAAGCAGATATGCGGCAACGTGATATATTAGAGCATAAATTGCATTAAGTTTGTATAATCATAGAAACTGACAATTGTTCTAAAACAGATGGGTCTAGGAAGATTATTATCAATGTACTGAATAAATCAATGATTATAAAGTAGATAATAAAACAGAAGATAAAACACATAATTGACTAGTTTAAATTAAATATATTAAATATGTGTTTTTACATTATTTCTAATATCCCATCAAAGTTACTTTTCGAAATAATGACAGCGATAATATGAACTCCAGATATCTTTATGGCGAAAATATTGATGTGCATACTCTGTCTAAAGGCCGGTCTGCACCAAAGAAACACATATTAACGACACGTACGAAATATTGTTATTTTTACTATAAAAAAGTGAAATTCATCTAATGTTTAGCGAAATGAGCATCGTCGTGGTCACCACCAACGTCGTTTTTGGATATGTTTTAGCCTCCAAAAGAGAAATGTATATAGTAGTAGTGACTTGCTAACTGACCTAAATTCAGACGATTTCAATCTACTTCGCTATAAATTAAGAAATAATTTTAAACATTTCTTGAGAATGAGTTCAGCTGACTTTGAAACATTGGCATTGTTCCAATTGGTTGGACCTAGGTTTTATAAAATGGATACAAATTACCGAGATGCAATTCCTGTTTAAGAGCGACTTGCAAAATTTAGAGATTTATTAATTTACTAGCCTTGGTTTTATTTTGAAATGTGGAAAGCGGACACATACAAACAACAACCATTAAGTAAAAAAAATATTCTCGAAAATTTAAAAAATAAAACGTTATTGGCCATGTAGAAATATAAAATGTAAACATAAATACCATAGTTGAAGTATATCAGGTTAGACATTGCGCAGGATATGTGACGTCACCTGGTGCCCATCAAAAATTTTTAATGTGTCATTATATGAGGTTATTATCTTTTTTGACATATTTTTATTTAATTTCGCCTATAAACTGATTAAAAATGTATTGCGCTATGTTTGGTGTAAAAGTAATACTCGTTCTAAAAACAGTACGAAGTTTTTTCGATTTTCGAAGTGCCCTTTATTACATAAACAGTAAGTTTTATATGAATAAACAAGTTAACATTTTTAGACTTTATTTTAAATAATACAAAAAAAGTTCTGTAAGATGTATTGTGTAATAGTTTTAAGTAGTTACATATTCATTTATTAGTAACATAAACCTGCAATAACAATGTGCATCAAAAAGTTTCACTGATAATATAAGCTATTTGAAATCACTTTTTTTAAATAATTTTTTGATTAAACATTTATAAAATCACTAAAGTTAATCTAAGGTATTTTATTTGTTACATATTTGACAATTAGTTCAACGATAAAATTAGCCATAACATAATTGGGCATTTTCTGGTTCTTACATCTAGCAATTAAATAGTTTTTATAATACAAAACACATCGGAATCATAAAAAAAGTTTATACCTTTATTAAAGTAGTTATCACTTTTTAGTGTATAATACTTTACAGTACATGTTTATTAAATATATAGCCGTAAAAAAATAAAAACCACCCGAAAGACACAATAACCCTATGCAATTCAATGTTAAATTATTTCGTTTGGACTCCAGCTGACGTCATGCGCAAACTTGGACGAATTTGGGACGTCTGAGTATCTAACCTGTGTAACTTTTAAATCATGAATATATACTATAACAACTATGTATATTGCATCAGAAGCACTGTTATCTGTAGTATCATCAATAATTAAATCAATCAGGTTATCCACATCTCAACTGTGTTAATCAATAAATTAAGCTAAAAATCTTGTACCACAGTAATAAATTAACAAAAGTAAAAGGGCAACTTGTTTCGGCTAATAAGTCATCTTCAAGCCTAAAAAGAGTTACACAGTTATCAGGAAAAAATTATCATATATAATACGAGTGGTATCGTGAGTAATGATAAAGTTATTTCACGAAAATATTATAATCATATTATAATTTACAATAGCAATGACGAAAATGACAAACAGAATACCTACTAGATTTTTAGCATTAAAAGTACCAAGTGTGATTATCAGTTATTATTCAAGTACATGGAAAATGATTATCGATTATTAATCAAGTAACAATATAGGACATTATTAACATTTTGAGTTATGTAATCAAATAAACAAACCACTTACCATATATACTGTTAAAAATTCTAAAATTAAATTTGTGTAGTAACATTTGTAAAGAAGATGGGAACAGGGGAGATTAAGGGAGGTAAAGGTACATGGAAATTAAAAATTACAAAATTCTAATGGTAATGCACATAGTAGAAAACCTAAGACAGCTACCGAAAAGGTGTCCTTAAGGAGAAAATATTATTACTAGAAAAACAATTGCACTGAAAAATATGTGTTCGCCCAGGGATTGAATTAAAATAGAAACACATTAAACATCACCGAATTAGGAAGATAATATCAAAAATCATTAGCACAGGATAATCTGACTAATTAGAATATCACAGTAAACTATGGCAGGAAGTGACAGCTACAGGACATAAAAAAGAAGGGGAGAATTGACGACAGAGAAGATTAGTACAATAATATGTAATCAAAAACAGAATTAAAAATATTAATTTTATTTGTTTTGGAGATTCAAATATGTTTTTGATTTGATATTCGTTATAATTTATTACAAACTTTTAAGGCATTCCTTCTCACTAGGATTTGCAAGCATCTGGACATAAAATACTGCAAATGCGAGTATGTAATTAAGGGTGTATTTTTATTTTTCAATTTCATTTCACTTCAGAGGGATTGCAAAGAAATTGCGAAGGAATGGCAGGCATATTATGTTGCAAGCGCCATTAACCAGTGTATTGTTTTTTTTAGTTACAAGGTGTCTTTTTAGTAAAGTGTTAATGGCCTTGCTGGACGCCAAAGACCAATTTACATATGTTAATGTTTGGTGCCAAGGGCGGATTTCTGGTGAACCATTCTTTAATAACACTTTTTTATAAATGTGTTTATTTTCAGAATCAATGTATTTACCAGTTGACAGATCACTTCCACGTCGAACTAAACCTTTAGAACATGTTATTGTTGCTGACCACAAACATAATAAAACCTGAAACGCACGGCAAAACTTAGAAGAAAAGAGTATTTAACTACCGTTATTTGGATTATACTCCTATTGGTCCATTGGACAGAAAAAATTCAATTACAGGGGAACTTATAGCGTAGGGATAACACGATAAACGATTTATGCTATCCCTAGAGTGGGAAGAAAAACTTCTGTCTCTGACCAAGAAACCAGAAATGAATTTGGCAACTACTTTTTTACGGAAAAAAGACAAGTAACCTGGAAAGAAATTAACAGTCCTATTATACCAGGACAGACAAGCATTTTAACAATTTGAATTTGGAGAGAAGCGTGCTATAATGTGTAAAGTGTAAGATAATTTAGTAAAATTGCATTATAGTATGCTCCTGTCTAAGTTCATTCCTCCTGCTCCAGTCTTTTTATAATTTTAACAATAGCCTGAATAAATGATGGGCTTAAGCCACTTCTGTACTCTCCTAATCAAGATTTATTGGCTAGCGTGATACTGGGGGCCCAAATAAAGGACCTTTCCCTCTGTAGTCCTATGTGGCCAAAAACGACCTATTCTAGCCGAAAGAGGTTGGTTCGTGCCATTGGTGTATTTCGTTTATTAGATATTGAGGACTAAAGCCTAATCAATAAATTCTTTATGGGATGCAGAACGTTGAAACCCACAAAATGAGGCGCAAACTAGAGCGGTAGCGAGCGCGGTGGCGGATGCGGTTGCGAAGCGGTCACATGGCCAACAAACAAATGCGTACACCAATTATTTAAAATTAATTTAGAATTGTTCAATAGACATAGAGGAAGGAGCTTTACTCCTCGCCCTGTTAGTGGACGAACGCAAAGGTTATGTATAAATTATTTTATCCCGTGCTAATGTAAATATACCTACATATATACTCATTTTTTTTCCAGGAGAAAACGAAGAATTTGGGTTGTCGATATCCATTTAGATCGAGGAAGTAAAGGAGAATTTTATAGAATTTTTAAGAACTAAGAGAGAACAGAGAATGACTGTTTATGTATTTTGTTGATGATTTTCACTTGGTCGCGTATAAATCTTTTTTTTTTGTTTTCTGGGACTTCTAAAAATTTACTGGGACTTCTGAAAAATGATGGATACACTTCCAAAAAATAACTTGGACTTCTAAAAAATTACTGACACATCCAAAAATTTACTGGGACTTCTGAAAAAAATTACTGGGACTTCTGAAAAATGATGTATAAACTTCCAAAAAATATCTGGGACTTTTAAAAAATTACTGGGACTTCTAAAAAATTACTGGGACTTCTAAAAAATTACTGACACAATCAAACATTTACTGGGACCTCTAAAAATTTACTGCGACTTCTGAAAAATGATGTATAGACTTCCAAAAAAACTGAGCCTTTAAAAAAATTACTGGGACTTCTAAAAAATTCCTGACACATCCAAAAATTTACTGGGACTTCTAAAAATTTACTGAGACTTCTGAATAATGATGTATCGGCTTCCAAAAAATATCTGGGACTTTAAAAAAATTACTGGGACTTCTAAAAAATTACTGACACATTCAAAAAAGTACTGGAACTTCTAAAAATTTACTGGGACTTCTGAAAAATAATGTATAAACTTCCAAAAAATAACTAGGACTTTTAAAAAATTACTGGGACTTCTGCAAAATGATGTATAGACTTCCAAAAAATAACTGGGACTTTTAAAAAAGTACTTCTAAAAATTTATTGGGATTTTTAAAAAATGATGTATAAATTTCCAAAAAATAACTGGGACTTCTGAAAAATGATGTATAAACATCCAAAAATAACTGGGACTTTTTTCATAGAAATTATAAGGAAATTTTGCGAATACGAAAATTTTTACAAAAACCTAATTTTCCAAAACTGCCCTATGAAACCCGATTTCACATAAATCAGAAGAGGATCTAGCACCTTATCAGCAAAATCTACATGTAAATCTCCATAAGGAAATTTAAGGTTCATTGTAGTAAAAATTTCGTTAAATTCCAAGTAAAGCTGCGTCATGTACAGGTCTCGAACAGCTTTTACTGTTAGAATAATTTTAAATCGCGTACAATTACAAGAAATAAATTTTTAATTTTAGTTTCAAACATTCTTTAATCTAATATAAGTTACCCTTATTTCCGTATTCTAATTGGGACGGAGCTTATTTTTGTCCTTCAAGAATAATAACATATTATGGGCATACTATTTGGAAATGTACACACTGTATGTATCCATACCCGAACGTACAGATTCTTTGGTTTTTTTGTATTTTCTAAAAAATTGTTTATTTTCCTTTGAACCTCTCCATTTCTAAACTAGTTGTAATATCATTCTAGGTATCGTAATTTTCGTTTCGGTTTTTATACCATTAATTTCTTAGAATTACCCAAAGTTCAGGGTGAGATTGATACTAAATTTAAAAACTAAACAATAAATAGAAAACACTGTAAACTCTACGCCTGGTTAAGTAGAAATGACAAAATTCCCGAAAAAATCCTAATCTCGTTGATCCGGTGGAGACGCGTATCGGCATGTCTGTAAAAATTGTCAGGATTTTTTTCTTTGAAGTATCGCTCCTTGAGCGAAAACAAAACAAAATCGGTAACTTTAATTTGCGACATAAAAAGTCAACGACTTTTCTGAATTTTCGGTAACTTTGCTACCAATAATAGTCGCCTTATTAACGGTGAAATATTTTTAATTCTATATTAAAACTATGTTAAAATAAAAATATCCGGTAAAAATATGTTGTCTCTTTGTTCATTTTTCCGTGGAAAACGCACGTTCCCCCAAAGCATTTTACCATTTGTCTCTGATTTTATGTTTCCGGAAACCACATCTGATGGAAGAAATAAATTAACCTGAACTGCTTCAGTCGGTAAATTTTATTTCACAAATTAAAACCGTTCTTCAATTTGGTCTGGCACATCTCTCGGGAGGGAAACTTAACAAGGTTGCATGTGAATATAAAACGACAAGGAATCCGTTCGAAAATTTTGTTAGTCGTGATGTTAATCTTATTATAATTTATACAGCATCAAAAGTTTAGCAGACTTTAAAATAACATAAAGTCCTTGGCTGTAAACTGGTTAATATTCTCCTTTGAGAATAATTTTAAATTTGCCATCGACAGTAATTACTGGTGCCCTTATAACGACTATCAATATTCATTAAAAGGATTATAAGACCAGGAATGGTTACGCTAATTATATGAGATCAAGCATGAACTTTTAAGAGATTATTGCGGCATGGAAAGATATAAAAGTTTTGATAACCTTTTTTGTATGCGAACAGAATGTTTTCACGTTTATTTACAAGCAAGTTATTCATGAATAAATTATAATTTAGCTTGTATCTACTTGGAATATTTTTCAAAATTACGCAACGTTTCGCATACTTAGTCCAACAGACAAAAATAATGCTGACAGTACCATAATATTTTATTTTGCAAATGAAAAGATAAACAAGTTAACTAGTAGCCTGTCTCGTTTGGTATACACTGGAAACATTTCAGTTTCTTGATTCTAATACTTAAAGATTTATCAATATTTTAATAATAAAATTATATAGGTTTACTTTCACCATTTTTTAAAAAAGTTGAAAACGTCAATAATTTTATTAACTACAAAAATCATTAATTTTTTTTTATAGATAAACGTATATTTTAGCCAGTATTTTCTGGTATAAGCTTAAAAAACGTTTTTTCTTGATTTCTAATACTTTGGGATTTATCAAAATTTTAATAATAAAATTGTATAGGTTGGTACTTTCACCATTTTTAAAAAAGTTGAAAACTTGTCAATAATTTTATTGATTATAAAAATCATTAAATTTTTTTATAGATAAACGTATATTGTAGCCTGTATTGTCTAGTATAAACTTGAAAAATGTTTTTTTCTTGATTTCTGATACTTAAAGAATTATGAATATTTTAATAATAAAATTGTATAGGCTGTTACTTTCACCATTTTTTTAAAAAGTTGAAAACTTGTTAATAATTTTATTAATTATAAAAATCATTAAATTTTTTTATAGATAAACGTATATTGTAGTATGTATTGTCTAGTATAAACTTAAAAAATGTTTTTTTCTTGATTTCTAATACTTAAGTATTTATCAATATTTTAATAATAAAATTGTATAGGCTGGTACTTTCACCATTTTTTCAAAAAATAGAAAATAATTGTGAATAATTCTATTAATTATAAAATCATTAAATTTTTTCATAAATAAACAAATATTGTAGCCTGTATTGTCCATTATAAAATTTATAAATGGTTATTTCCTGATTTCTAATACTCAAGGATTTACCAATATTTTAATAATAAAATTGTATAAGTTGGTACTTTCACCATTTCTTTAAAAAGTTGAAAACAATTGTCAATAATTCTATTAATTATAAAAATCATTAAATTTTTTTTTGATAAACGTATACCAAAGTCTATATCGTTCAGTATAAATTAAAAAAAATTTTGTGTCTTGATATTAAAATAAATAATAATAAATTTTTATTGATTAACAAATAAATATACATTCTTATACACTTGAATATATTTTTAACAATATTTACTATTATTCATAAGGCCACCAGCTATTCAACAAGACAGAAAACCAATTCCCTACTGAAGACCATAGGTTGCGCATAGGTTTGGTAAATGTCTTACTAAGAGCTGATGACTAAGACTCAATAGTTGTTAACCAAATGTGGGTTGGAATTATTCTTATTCTGGTTGTGGTTTGAATAATGCACACTGTCGATAATCTTCACTTGTTTTATTTTTATTATGATATAACTAAACATACAAACAGCAGTAAAATGATTATATACAGTATTTGCACTGAGCGACTTTCCCCGATTTTAATTCATAATGGATGAGCTAGTCTAAATATAAATAAAAATAAATTTCCGTTGTGTTGAATTAAAATAAATCTGTGACATTACCAAGTCCGCGATTTCGGCAACACGCATGTCCGACTCCTTCCAGATCCGCCAATAAAATCAAGAGTGCAAAATTTGGAAGCTTATTTCTCACTCAAAGGATAAAATACAGAGCCAGCCATCTGTCCGCGTACTAATTTTGAAATTATTTTTAGCGTTGTTCCTGCCGGAGAGAGCGCCATTCATTTTTATATTTTTAATCAGGATAATCGACGGAAAGCGGCCTGGGCTGAGTATTGATTTTACAGGGCTAGCCATCCATCTACTGTTTAGGATAGTTGATTGATATTTGAATGTATAAACAGTAAAATAGAACTTTGTATCATATACCTATTTTGTACATTTTCTCGCTTATCACCTGCACGCATTGTCTCACAGTCTTGCACGATAGTAATCCGTATCACGGCTTATTGGTTCATATCTCGTTCATGCATTCTTGGTATTGCTTTGGAAACCCACTCCTCTAACTGCAAGCTATTGTCAGTACCATAGCGACCCCTGGATTATATCTTCACTGACGCTACCCGGAGCAAGTGACCTTCATACTATAAATGGTAGGTGTTGCCCGAGGTAAACCATTACCGGGACTAACGCGCCAACAACAACATATAGAGCGTAACATTCTTCAATTTATTCAAATTGGTTGTATTGTGTCTTCCAAAAGGGAACTACTATTATTTATCTCTAGGTATTTTATTTAAAACCACAGCGATAATTGGAAATGGGAGGGGTTATCAAAAAGTATAATTCCAAAACAAACAAAACTTTTCACGTTTACAACAAAAATGATTCTGGTTTAGTTACTTAATGAAGCTGGGATTTAAAATTAAACATTAAAATTTTTATTCGTAGTTATTGAGCTTTTTGTATAAAGTATACAGTATTTAAAAGTAAGATAAGCAACCATTAATTTACCAATATATTTAGTAAAGTTTCTGATTCTGATATAACATTTGAACCCATTTTTTATAAATCAAATTTACTTTCTCATCTGGTAGTGAAAGATTAATTCTCGTGAGTTAAAAACTAATTCTAAATATTGACACGTTTTGAATAGGTTTTAATTTACTTTAACGTCTTTAACGCTTGTATTATGAATTTTTTATGGCGAATATATTCTTTAAAAGATTTTCTTATAACAATGAAATCGTTTAATTGTGTAGGCTATTACTTGATGAAAATCCATTATAAAAATTTGGTAAATAATATGACGTTTTATGATTTAACATTACAACAAATATTATTTAGATTAGTGAAATGTTTTGTTATACAATAACTTGCGCACATATTAGAAGCTGAAGAGCTTACTTAACTACTTTCTAAGGCTTCCGATGGGTATTGTTATAAATGGAGCAATTTTGGACTATTTAAATTTATTTTTGAGTATTCTTATATCTTTAGGGAGGGTTCATAGGTGTAAAATTTTAATTGATTGGTAAATTCAAAAGAAATCGATTTTAAGCGATATCTAGACAAATGACGTGCAACGAGAATCGAATCGTAAAATGTTATGATCTCTTACCAAGCTGTCTAGATTTCATCTAATTTTATTTTAATTTTATATTATGATAACTTCATAGAAAATATATTATAAGCTAAATTGTTTTTCAAATTATTATTTTCAATCAAATTAAAGTTTTATTCCAGAGAAATTTTCAAACATCAAATTTTGAGGTGTTTTAAATTTTTTTTGTTTTTTTGGTTTCGCTTTGTAACTTAAAATTTTACAACTATTGAGATAATCTACAGTAGAAAACCAGACAAAACTCCAAAGGCGGCTTCTTCACAGGATTCCAATATCTATCTTGATGAGACACTTTTTATATATTATTACATTAATTTTTGCTAATTAGTATTTGTTTTTCTTTTTATCGACTATTTATGTTTTTATTTTAAAGATTTTATAAATAATTCATTTTTTAGGATCAAAAATTTTTTACCTCCATCTTAATAAAAAAATTTCACCCCCCATATTCAACAACCAACCTAGCAACTCATGATCAAAAAATACTTGATGTGAAAAATAATAATTTTGACCAATGAATCAATGGATTGTAAGCCTGCTATTAAAAGCTGAGCTTTATGTTGCAAAAATAAATAATTTGGAACAGTTTACTTTATTAACTATTGAATTTATCAAATGTAATTATTTTATCATTTATGACATTTATTTTATTAAATTTCAAACAGAACAAGGTAAGTTATTTAATTTTAAGCTTTTAAAGAATCGTGACAGATTAAAATTTGACATTTCTCGAATCTTTCAGGTAGTATTATTTATATACAGAGTGTTCAAAAAAATTAATTTTTATAAAAATTATGAAAGTTAATGGTTAAATTAATAATTTTAAGTATATAAGAATTGAAATTTTATAGAAAGCAATATTTATGATGTGATTATATGGGAATTGTAAAATTATTTCAAAATTATATAGAGAATATAAATTGAGAGAAAAATGATCATAAAAATTTTAAAGTAAAGTTAAATCATGAAAATTTGCATAACTTTAAATCATGAACATTTTTAAATTAGTTAAAAGAATTAGTAGAAGAAGATATGCAGATTATTATTTTTTATTAAAAAAAATCTAGTGGTTGGAAAATTTGCAGGTAGAAGGATAATAATCAAAAAGGCCAGTTTTAAAACAAAATTGATATGCAGTAAAAATTATCAAATTTAATTTACCAAGGAAGAGAAATGTAAGTCAAGAATATTATTGGGACAAATTGGATTATATAAAACTATTCCAGAAGCAATAAATAGAAGAATGTATTAAGAGATTTGGTGTTAAAGAAAATTAAAATTTTAGAAGGTTTCGAAGCAAAGAAAAAAGAACAAGATAAACATAAAATTAATTTTTTTTTCTTGGTAATTTTTATAATGTTTGTAATGTAAAATTATATTCGAAGGTTTTTATAGTTGAATATAATGATATAATTTAAAATAATTGGGTATATAAATAAAAAAAATCTGATGTGGCCAGCACATGACCTCTCGCCATTTTTGAATCAAAAATTTACAGGTTGACACAAAAAAGTATGAAAAAAAATTATTTTTTTGTAAATCTGGCAACAATGGCAAAAGTTTCGAAAATTTTAATGAGATGAAAATAAACTATAGGGTATACAAAATATATGTGTAAAACTTTATTGCCGTTTTGTACAATAATGGCGTCATCACCCATAGCAACTGCCACTTCCGGTTGTGCAATTGGCACCAAAATCTAATCAGATCTAATCTAGGGTATCAGAATGCTGTATGCAAAATTTCAATTTTTTTTATTCAGTAGTTTTTGAGTTATCGTTACTACAACATCCATCCAAACACACACACACACTAACACACACACACACACACTAACACACACACACACACACACACACTAACACACACACACAGACATCATCGCGAAAATATTAAAATCGTATTCTAGGGACCCCAAAACGTGTTTATCCATTGAAAACTCACTACCCAATTTTTTAGCATTATTCCTATACCTCTCTTATCTGAAGGGCGAGAGGTAATTATAGTATAATCAACAAATTCTGATTTGAGGGAAGATTTTATGAAATAAAATTTGTTTTATAATTAGACAATTATTTAAAATTTGACTTTGAAAATTAAAAATCATTCGGTATAAAAAAAATTTTGGGATAAGTTTTTAGAATCAAGTAAGGGTTAAAAAAAAGAGGGGTGAGATTGATTAGATAAGGCTGAATTTATATAAAGGCTAAATTTATATAAATTTTTATTCCAATGAAAAAATAAAACAATCTTTACAAGTTAAAAACTATTTATTTAAATTAAATAAAAAAATACTTATCATATAATATATAGAAAAGAAATTGGTTAAGAAGAAATATAGAAAAGAAATTGGTTAAGAACAAATATAGTTTTTGAGATAATGGTTACAAAAAATATATGAAGAAGAGGAACAACAATTAAAATACATTTTTATTTTCGTGCTGTACCTATTTCTTTACCTTAAAAATTTATTTTCTATTAACAAAAAATTGAAACGTAACAGATTGACACCCAACGTGATGCTTTTTTTTAATTTTTGCTATTTCTTTTCATACTTTTTTTTATTACTTTTGTATATGACAATGACCTTAAATTATCAAGAAAAGTACAATGTACTATAATTATAAGGACTTGGTAAGTAAAATTTAATATCGTGGATGGAGAAGGAAAATTAATAAGAGGAGGGTATAAAAGTCTTATTTTCAGCTACATTTTACATTTCCATATATGTTCAGATGATTTTAATTTATCACTGGTTACAAGTTTATGGTTTGTAATATGTAAAAAGTTAATATTAATAATAATAATAAATAAGACTGACTTAAATCTAGAAAGAAGAAAAATCTGCAAACTTTAATGTGCAGTTTCGTATGTAATAAACCATTGTATAATGATGTCACAATGTTGCATTTTATTACTTTTCAGCATTTGGCCTTTAATACGGTTTTATTGTTGAATTTACTCGCTATGATGGTTTTAAATTTCAGTAAGTAGTTTATAAATCATTCTTAATGTTTATAAATTTTCTGTAAATTATATAAAACAAAATTATTAAAATGCCAAGTCTCTAGGTCAACTAATTGGACATCCAATTAAAATAGAATCAAATTACGAAATAACATGAAAACTTAAATGCATTTTATGATACTCATTTGAATATAGAATAAATCAATAACAAAAAAAACAAATCTATCAATCAAGAGTAAGTAATTAAAGTCAAAAGTGTAGGTGTAATGTTGTGTCTGCATCAAAATTTATGAGCCTGGATTATTTTTCATTTTTTTTTTTAGTTTTAATCGTTATAGATTTAAGCTTAAAGTGGTATTTTTTCGTTATAAAATTTGTTTGACAACCAATGATATTTGAATCTTTTAATATTTTAATAAAGATGATTCAGTCCCATTAAAGCTTGGCAAGCCACAATTCGGTAATAACTTTATTGTACAAAATTAGAATATATTGAATGGAAGGGGCTTTTACTTGATGAACATCCATGTTAAAGATTAAATAACACGAGTACTTTTCGATATTCACTTTACAAAGTGTCGTAGGGTAGGTTTCTTAAATCTCCTACGATAAAAATAATATTATAGTAGGGGAGCCCATGATGCTAAATAGGGATTTACTCGAGCGTCGGGAAGACCTATTAGATTTCGAAGCTTAGATGATAAAAAAAATATTATATAATGTATACCCGTTTATCTATGGGGGGAGCGTCTATAGAATTTCGAAAATGTAAAAAAAACCGTTACACGAAAATATCTGAGCATGTCAAGACATTGATAGTATGTATGCCCAACGTATCTTCAATAATGGAGGTTGCTTAATATGATTATGGGGGTGGCTTTACGGAAGACTTGATAATAGAAAAAAAAATTAATCGAGCGTCTCAGATATTTGAAGGGGGTGGCAAGTATACCCAAAGAAAGTTCTCATTTAATATTATGACAATTAGGACGTAACGCAAACTCTCGGTGATTTTGATAAATGCAGAAAATACTCGAGCGCCTCAGTTAAGATATATAAGGTTCATATTAATGTCCTAGACGTGCTGACCAATAATTTGACGATTACACGGAGGAATTTCATAAATCTGACAATTAAAAAAAAATTAACGATTTTTTTTAAATCATCGATTAAACAAGTCAAAAACGACAATATTTTTACCGAAAATAAATTTCTATATAGGGATATTCCAGGAGACGGACAACCATATAAAGAAAACCAAATCAATATATTATAGATTCATTTGATAATTATGTGCAATGTCACGTAAAAATTCTATTATATTTCTATTTTGGTAGTTTTCAACCAAATTTTTTATACGTCTATCCACATGTATGTAGATTTGTTTTTTCATTGGTTGTAACTAATTGTTCATAAAAACATCTCTACCTCGTTGAATTTTCCTCAAACTAATGATCAGCTTCCAAATCGTGGAATTGCTTATCCATAACACAGTTTGTAATCGCCTGTGTACCGCTTCGGCATAATTATATTTGTTCTGTCTGTAATAGACAGGATACGGTTATAAACCGAATAAATTTCTGTGGAAAATACTGCAGGTCGTCTTCTATTGCCACGTCCTACATTCCATTGAAGCAGAGGTTGAAATTTTGAAGGCAACATACTCGACAACTCATCAATTCCTCCATCTAAATCTTCTATTGGCACAAACGTCAGAGAAGTTATCATTCGTCCTTGCAATGCAAAATCGGCTTCATTGTTGTACCTCCCCATTAGATGAAGTTCGCCTAAATGTTCCCTCATGTTTTTTGTTAAGTGAAACAAACATCCTTGAATTTCAACATTAATAGAATGTTGTTATTGAACTAGGTATTATAAAATTTAATTGCCTTATCCAAATCCAAAACAATTTTCTTTGAAATATTAAAATAATAATAATATTATATTATTTTTTATTATTATGAAATATAAAATTTCGCGCCCGAACAGCCGCGCCCGATCGTCCCCGCGCTCATTTGTCTCCGCGCCCAAACGGCGGCGCCAGAATGTCCTAGACCGGGATATTCCTTATATACTATAGTATATTTGGTATAAGTAGCGGGAAAGTAAAAATAGGTCAAAGATTAATATCATCTTTGGAATTTTTAATAATGATGAATTGATTGCCGTTGTCCGTTTGTCTCTATCTCTCACCGTTCTCGAGTTGAATCAGGCTTACAGACAGACGGACGGACGGACAAAACAATCTTATAAGAATAATAATAGAAATAAAACTCCAAGTCATGTACCACATATATTCAAAAAAAAACTAAGATTTAGGGGGCAACTAGTTTCGGCTAACGAGCCATCTTCAGGCCTAGAAACAAATTACCAGTTAGATACAAACTTATATAAAAAATAACATTGAATAAACTTACCATTTAACATTTAATAATGATTAAATCAAATAAACAAACAAATCCATAAATATAAAATTATGTGGGAAAGTTGGGGTAGGGATATATGAGGATACATGAAAATTCAACTTAAATTTAAAAAAATATGGAACGAATAGGGAAGTGTTTTTCATTACATTAGATAAACCTAATTTTTAACCCTTCTTGGATTTTCAAGATTTGGGTTTTTCATTTTTACACTCCTTTTTGCACAACCATGTTGCTATCGGCAAATATGAATGTATCCACTCAACACAGATCTTCCTAATGAAGATTATCCCACCTACCAAATTTTTAACAGTGTTTTAAACACTTCCCTATTCGTTCCATATTTTTTTAAATTTAAGTTGAATTTTCATGTATCCCCATATATCCTTACCCCAACTTTCCCACATAATTTTATATTTATGGATTTGTTTGTTTATTTGATTTAATCATTATTAAATGTTAAATGGTAAGTTTATTCAATGTTATTTTTATATAAGTTTGTATCTAACTGGTAATTTGTTTCTAGGCCTGAAGATGGCTCGTTAGCCGAAACTAGTTGCCCCTAAATCTTTTTTTTTTGAATATATGTGGTACATGACTTGGAGTTTTATTTCTACTAAGAATTTGACCGCATTTGAGAAATGGATAATCTATTAGATTTAATCTTATAAGAGTTTTCTTTCTTCGAACACTCTAAAAACACAAGAAATAGTATGCAAAGAAAAATCATTTTCGTCTGTCTCGATTTCGTCGCCAATTTCATCTTTTCTAGAAATGTCACGCAAATATTGATCCTTACAGCATTTATGATAAGGATTATTTAAATCTTTCTAAAAAGAACTAAGTTTTTTAAATGCTCTATAGTTTTTAATCTATTTATAGTAATGGAGCCCAAGAGGCTAGTGGAGATTTACTAGAGCGTTGTATGGGCCTATTGGATTGCAAAGATTAGATGCGAAAAAAAACAAAGACATACTAGAGCGTGCCAGAGTGAGAGATAGAAAAGAGTGAGAAGGGAATGGGAAATACATAATTCTCAGCAGCTGCACGCACCTCACTTTATTGATGATTTTAAGTACTCCAGATTGAGGCAGTTTTTGTAATATTTTTGTGATTCTTAAATTAATTCCTTCAAAATGAAAAAAAAAACTAACCGCGATCGAGTTTTTCAAGGTAACATTTTTTTTACTAATTTGTATCTTCCCCAATTCCTTACGTCACACTGAAATCGTCAGATTATTGGAATATACCCTAACAGGTTATCAAAAAAATAATGTCGTCGAATTCACAAGCACAATTTAATTTTAGTGTACTGGTTTTGTTAAAGAAAAGTCCCAATTATACCCCAGCAACTATTAGTTGATAATAAAAAAAACATTGAATTATAATTAACGTTTAATCAAGAGTGATGAACGAAAAATTATGACATTTAGGGCACAACACACTTACCAAATTAATATTCCGAAGTTACAACCACCACTATCGATATGAGCTTAAATCTAGGAAGGGTGAATATAATGGAATTTGTTATATATAGCTGACATGACTCTAGTTTGCGGTACCCCAGACGGAATGTATAATACTAAAGTCAACACTTGATTTAGAACGTTTAAATAATAATAAGTTTATTTACTTTTAAAACATTTTAAGCATAGATAGTAAACCAAAGTTTAAAATAAGTAAAATTTAATCTATAATCAAGTAAATGCTTGTTTGAAAATTAAAACTAAAACTAATAATAAAATTTAAAACATACTAGAAAAACTAACTTATAGGTGAGGAAAGAATTTGTGCAAATCTGAATTTGCAGTTTTCAATTTAGATAGGGTGAAGCGTTCTATCACCGCACTCGAGCGACCACAAAAGGAAAAATTAATTTACGATTGATCTGTGCAAAAGATGGAGATTGATTAAGGGGTTATTGTTTGTAGTATAGCGTGATGACACAATAGCACTAATAATACAGTCATTTGGTGTTCAAAAAAGAGGTTGGAAAGTTTTACGGGAGCTTTAAAAATTGGTGATTTTATAGATTTTAATGTATTCCTTTTACGGTAAATACAGTTATAAATTAAACTAGAAATTTTTTTCTATTTTTGATGTATTAATCTTTTTTTTAACATAAATAGCTTCAGCATTCAAGTGCCACACACTATTATACATTGACACCAACACGCGTTCTTCTGATATTAATAAAAAAACATTTTAATAAGCGTTGTATCCTCCGGAGGTAAGCAAAGATTAGGTACACATCAGTAAATCCCATAGCAGATTAACTCGTATACTAATTGTCAGATCTATTATATTGGTACCGGGTCCATTCGCTGCTAGGCGCTAGTGTACATAGCGGGAAATTTGAAGTAACCACAAGAGCGGGAAATTTAAATTGTCCAAAACAGCGGAAAATTTAAATTGTCCCAAACAGCGGGAAATTTAAACTAACCAAAAGATTAGAATTTGTTTCGAAATATATTAAAATTTTATTTAAAAATAATACGCATATCTGTATATGAAGTTTAATAATTTGTAAGACCGAGATTCTTTAAATTAACTTTATTCCCAAAGGGTTGATTTGACATACTACAAAGAAGAATTTATACAAAACAAAAAGTGTTTTGTAAAATAAAATCCTTGTTTTATCTTTGTGTATTATATTAACCTTTGACTAATTAACGAAATTTTTATTTTTAATTTAAAATCCTTTACATATATATGATGAAAAAGGGCCTAAAAAAATAAAAAAAAATCAACGAAGTCGAATTTGAAAAAATATTATATTGTTAATTTATTTTTCTGCAGGCCGCCACAAAAATCTAACTGTCGCTATGATTTATTAGAACGAAAGTACAAATTTATATAAATCACACCGAAAGTTTTACTTTCGATACGATTTGTGTTTTGTTTTACTTTCAGAACAATTTTTTGTACTTTCGAAATGATTTTTTTATCTACGTAGCCGACTTTGGAAACAAATTTGACTTGGCTTTAATTTTGACAGCACTTGTCAAAAAAATTGTATATTACTAATATTCTTTTTAAATTATAACAAGCGGGTGTAGAAATAAATATTTTACGATCCAAAAGTGATTATACGTGACTCGCAGGCTTCTAGGACTTACCCATGGCTCGTCCTAGAATGTGTCTACTTGTCCCGTAAAATGTAACTTGTTACGTAAATAACTATTTTATATAACCTGCATTACAACTAGAAATTTTAATGCCCCTTGAACCAATCGAAACAAAATAATTTTAAACGCTATGAAGAGAACTATAAAGATTTTTAGATTTTAGGACTCTTATAAGGATTATAAAGCAACATAAAAAGTTTTACTATTAAAAAAATTTTATTAGGTAACAAAATTTTATTAGGTATCATTGAAAAACAAACAAACAAGGAGTCATAATAAAAACAAATCATAAAGTATTTTTAAAGAAAAAATATATATTTTACGTGTTAAAAGACATTTATAATCAATAAAATTGAAGGATCATTACAACAACCAATAACGACAGGCACACGAAAAGACCAATTTATATTTCTAAATTTTATATCCCTTATAAGGATAATAAAATAACAGAAAAGTAGTTTTGCCTTAAGAGATTTTTATAATCATTAAAAAAAACAAACAGTAAAAAAACCCAGAAAAATTTCTAAATTTTAGAACCCATATAAGAAAACAAGTGGGTGGGAGAGATAGGGCTCCGTTTGGACCCTTTGAGGTACGGAACCCTAAAAAGGAAACGAGAATAAAAAAATGATTGGTGTTAAATAACTTTATAATCATGAAAAACATAAATAGTAAAAATATGTATAACCGCTATCGGCATTTTTAGAAAAATTCAAAATTTATAATATGTAATTAATCTGGTAGTATAAAGGTAAGTACCTTTACGATAAATACAGAATATTATGGACTTCTTTGGAAGACATAAATTTTTGCAATTTCCCTCGTTCTATTAAAACTTTTGGGTTTTTAGACTTTTAAACTCTAAAGTTTAGAGGGAAGTCTTATATTACGGCTCTGTTTGTCTGTCCGTCTGTCCGCATTTATCAAAAACGAAGAGAGATAAACGGTCAACGGTAATAAACTAAGCATACCATGAATACCTCCCAAATAGATTTTCAGATTTTTATGACTTCCGGTTTCAAAACTGGTTTTACAAACCAGAACCGGAAGTGATACTATCGGTTACAAAAATAGCATTTCGACGTGCAATTCAATAATGCTGAATCAATATTTGAAAACAGATTTGCGATATCTTTTCTGACTTTTTTTTGAAACCCTTACACGTTTTTCTGTCAATTTTCGTTAAAATCTGAAGAATCACACATTGTTGAGAAAATTTTTCTCGTCCATATTTTTTCTTTTTGATTTCAATGAAAGTTGGGTTATAAATATTGAAAGACAATTAGAAGTAAGGGATGCTATCTGTTCCTTTTTTTTAATTATTTTTTTTAGTTTTTTCATTTTCCAATGTACTATAATGTAATGTAATAAGTAGAAGGCCACTTGCACCGGGCAGCGTCAGTCAAGACAAATAATCCAGGATAAAACTCACAACCGATATAATCACCAAATAACCTAACCAAATAAAAAGATGATAATTTCATTTCATATCAAATTAAAAGAAGGTGTGTAATTTTCCGGATCTTTCCCGGTTATCGCCGATGTCGGTCGAAGAGTGCTCGGCGGTATGACCTCTCAGGACCCCTATTCTGTAACTCGAGAGAGTGCTCGTGCACGACTACTCATCGGTAGGAGCACTCTATCACTTACCGTTCACATAAACATGACCACACTCTGTATCACAGAAGACAATGTGCGCAAGTCCATTCTCTCAAAATCCAGCAATTCTCTTGGTTTTACCTAATAGAGTACTCGCATAGGAGTACGTGCATTCTCTTACCATGCGCAGTAAAGCTAAATTGTAAGAGAGAATTCCTACACGACCACTCACACAAGTTAGTGAATAGGGGCCCTGTCATCTGCTCCTTGGGATAAATGGACAAATATCCGTCCTATTGGTCAGGCCTATCTGTCTGGTGCACTAGCTTGCGGTCGACTGAGTTCTCCTTCGCTCATTTCAGCTCGACCTGTCTCTAAAGATTTCTGAGCAGGTACTGCTCGATCTGGTTTCAGGTTCTCGGCTCGACCTCCCACTCGAAATGAGGCTGCCACCCGAACTGATGATCAACTTGAACTTGAACTTACCTAAGAATTGAATCGTGGTACACGGTAAGAATTTCTGCGTATTCGAAGCACGTAAGCAACTGTTTCCATCTATAGGACGGAGGTTAGCTTATACCATTTTTCGCTTTTGCAATTATATTCGAAGGAAGGCCGCAGTATTTATTATACATTTAAGTTAATTCTGATCCAGTGCCGTGCGCGATATAATTAAAATATTTTAATTGTTATGGTAATTAAGTAACTTTATTACAGTACGATTTTAATCATTTTTACTTTTTCGCTACATTTATCGTATATATGGTATATAAAGAGCATTCGGTTTCTATCGAGGACAGAAAGCGTCTTAATTAGTTTCTGACTTCATATTAACCCTATAAAAATTACATTTGCATATATTAACCTCAAAATATCTGTCATTCCAACTATTAACTTATTTGACAGTTTTTATAGAAGTAAAATTTAACTATCTAAATTTCTCTGTCAAATAATATAAGATTTTTGATGTACTTTTAGTCTAGAATGGTCTCGATTTAATGCATGTAATATAAAAAATATAGTGTGTGGCATGGGATAAAACAAGACGAATTCGAAGACGATGAAGGTTTGCGTCTTACGAAATCTGAAATCGTTGTAGAAACTAAGTGGATCCTGCCCTCTGGATAAAAACCTATAAATTTCTGACCACTAACAGTCTAATTGGGCCGAAATTATCTCTTATTTTTCAAATGACCTTTTTACCATTTACTGTTTTATTGTCATCGAAAAGAGTGAACTTTTTCTTAATTTACCAATTATGTCATAAACCTCTATACTTGACGTCAACACGAAAAGAGTTTATATAGTCTATTCAAAACAAAAACCGTTGCACGTCATCAATGATTTGATAATTTGCAATAAGAAAAAACATCCTTGTCGGACATTATGCTTAGAAACAATATTCTTAAAACCCAAAATTAGTGACGTTCGTACATGAAAGGAATTTTTGAGTGCTCTATTTGGTGGTAGCACTGCCGTCTTATAATTTTTTCATCGATGACGTACAACGGTTTTTGTTTTGAATAGACTATAGTAACTGGGCATTAAATAATTACTAATTAAAAACTAATTTCTTACTTGCTGGTTCAAATCCTGGTATAAAATCTGGGCAAGATTGGTTCGCTATTGAGCCGGCAAGCGTTTCTGGCCAGCAGGACCAACCATCGAAATGAACTGGACATGTTAAAACTGAAATAAAAATTAGTATTAAAAATTAAGTAAATCTTAAGGTAATAGTCTGGTATAATATGTATATAAAACTTTTTTAAAATATTTTAGTTAAAATTTGTTCATTTAATCCTTATCTTGAACAAACATTTTTTTTTAATTTTTTATAGTTGTTTTTGTATTGTTTTGTTTAAAAAAAAATAAAAAATAAAATTTATTTATCTAAAACAGTAAAAAAATCAGTTTTTTTTTTTTAAAATGAAATTAGTTTTTGAAAATCATCATACTTATTTTCTAACAAATGAAATGTTTGTATGTGTTTGTTAATTAAATCAGGTATAATAATTAATAATATAAAAATTAATATTTTCTAGCTTCAATAATTAAGAACTAATAATTAGAAACATTGCAATGTTTATACGCTTAAAGCATAGTATAAAGTCACCACAAAGCAAAATAATTGTAGTTGCTTTTGTTTACCAATTATTTGATTTCTTATAGAATAACTATAATTCAAGATTTTATAAAAACTGAATGTTTTTAATTAAATTCCATATTAATCGGTACATGTTGTTGCATTCGAAAAGTAAAATCAGTTTTTTAATACTAGTATAAAATTAAAATTAAACAAAGGAATTTTTATTAAAGCAATGTCTAATAAAAACTTTATTTTTCAAAGAAAATGGTCCATAAAAATGATTGTTATTTTGAATGCAGTAATAAAATTGAAATAATAAAACATCAGTAAGATTATTACGTTTAAAAAAAAACAGTTAATAAAATTTCTATATTCATTCTCAGTACATGTTCTACACAATAATTTTTCTGTACTTAAGTGTATATAAATAACTAATTAGTCATAAGGAATGTGAATAGATTATTGATATTTTTTATTTCATGACTATTTTTCTATTTGTAAAAATAGACTTCAAGACTCCCTCCCCAAAATAAGATACTGGCTTCGCCACTGGATTTAGTTATGGAAATCTAACAGATCTGGAACTGAAACATGATCAACGGTCAAATATTAAATGGGAAAATGTTTATCAAAAAAATATCCTTGATAAAAAGTTGTGAATCACTAAGAAACTAATATTTAATCATTATATTTGTAAAATATTTGGTGGTATACAACAGGAAAATCAAAAAAGTACTTTTAAATTTAATAGTAATTAAAAATTTAGTCACGTTCTCCTATTTAAAAAAAATATCAATTAGTAATAAAAACATAATTACAAATTTCGTAAATATAAAAATTGAGATAGAAGACAACGAATCCAAATTTTGTCATAATTTTTAAATTCTATTATTATTTTCATAAACCATTCTATTCTGCAGAAGAAATAAAGACAAACATGATTTTGAAAAAAAAAACGATTGTGTTATTAATTTTCTTCTAATCCCTATTGTGTATTTATACCTCTCGCCTTTTAGATAAGAGAGGTATAGTAATCGTGCTAAAAATTGGACAGTGAATTTTCAATGGATAAACAGGTTTTAAGGTCCCTAGAATACGATTTCGATATTTTCGAGATGATGTCTGTGTGTGTGTGTTAGGATGGATGTTGTAACTCAAAAACTACTCAATTAAAAAATTTGAAATTTTGCATACAAGATTATAATACCCTAAATTAGATCTGATTACATTTTGGTGTTAATCGGATAACCGGAAGTGGCAGTTGTTATGGATGATGACGTCATTACTGAACAAAATGGCAATAAAGTTTTACACATATATTTTGTATACACTATAGTTTATTTTGTAATCAATAAAATTTTCAAAAATTTTGCCATTGTTGTCAGATTTACAAAAAGTAAATTTTTTTGCGTTCAAAAATGGCGAAAGGTCATGTGTTGGCCATCATTCAATATATTCTCACAATTATCGTTATTATCTTTAAAATATTTTTGCTGACAATATTGTGCTTATGTGAACTTTAATTAAAGCTAAAATTTGTATGTTTAAATTAGAAATAGAAATTTTAAACCGAATAAAACCGAAAATTATTTTCTGCCAATATCATAGTAAATTGGATTGAGAAATCAAGTGTGGGATTTGTAAAAAAAATTTCATTAAATTAGAAATTCTTTATAAATAACGTCAAAACCCTTTCAACTAAAAAAAAACCAACGACGAAACCAATTTCAGTGTGTTTAAATAAAATCGTAACGCCTTTCAATTTTCGTTGATTAGAAATTTAATTTAGAGTCTGTTATTTCTGTTATTGCGAAACCGTAAATGTTTATTGATATATTAAATTACGGAACATTTTCAAATAGTAACAAAGCAGTTAATTTTTTTCTAAATATAGAACTGAATTGTTTCGATATCTTCATTAACCTATTAAACTGTTTCACTTATTAAAATAAACAAGATTTAATTTTTCCTATAAATAATCCCACTGCGTATTGAATTCTAGTTAATTTCCAGATTAGCAAATAAAATAATAAAACTGTATTTTAACAGGACTAATTTAAACATAACATTGTTTTTTAATTAATCATTTTTATATGATCTGTAACGATGTGTAATGTTTTTTGAATCACCTACAAAACTTATATTTGGAAATATCGTCTCGTTTTAATTAAAAATGAATAATATATAATTGCTATAATAATTTATCCTCTAAAATGTTCTTTTTATCATTTACTCAAAAAATTATGATATTTTATTTTAATATTCTACTACATCCAGCTTTCTTACTACTTCTTTCCTCTTAACCTTCTCTCTTCTTCCTCTCCCGGAACCGCTGATACAATCACCAAAAGGTAACAACATTGGGCCTAATTGACACTAAATTACCCCGGCTTTTAGGAGCTCAAAAGATGCAATAGAGACAGCCAGGAAACAGGCGGAAGGCAAGTAGACTAAGCAGAAGCCAAGGCAGACTCATCGAGACCAGCTGTCGATATCTGGTGTAAAAAAGAAGTCGCAAACACCTCCTGGAAAGACAGGGACCTACAGCAATGTTGCAACATTAATCAGGATAGCAAGTGCTATTCTGAGGTAACCATAAACCAGGAAAAAGCTGACCTGATTTAGAATAATCTGGTGGACGCAGTCGACGCTGCTCACTCGGGAAGCAGTGAACCAATGCAGTTCATCAGAACTACATTTAGCAAAAGTGTCCTATAGATAAACTGCGTGAGGCCAAATTGACACTAAATTACCCCGGCTTTTAGAAGCTCAAAAGAGGCAATAGAGACAGTCAGGAAACAGGCGGAAGGCAAGTAGACTAAGCAGAAGCCAAGGCAGACTCATCGAGACCAGCTGTCAATATCTGATGTAAAAAAGGAGTCGCAAACACATCCTGGAAGGACTGGGACCTACAGCGATGTTGCAACATTAATCAGGATAGCGATTATGCTATTCTAAGGTAACCATAAACCAGGAAAAAGCTGACCTGATTTAGAATAAGCTGGTGGATGCACTCGACGCTGCTCACTCGGGAAGCAGTGAACCAATGTAGTTCATCAGAACTACGTTTAGCAAAAGTGTCCTATAGATAAACTGCGTGAATGGTAGAAACGTTATAAATGGCTCAGATATAAGATCGGTCGGGAGTCTGTGTGGTCTTTGAAAGAACGCAGATTTAACAGCAGTGGAAGCCAACAAGCTCCCAAGGAGACCCAGTGTTTTAGTCTTTATTCCTGGGACAGTGGAGCGGCAGGCCTTAGTCCGGATACGCCTAGGAATACAAAATGTAGACCTAAGAGTGGACTCTCCTAATTCAGAAAACGGATAAAGGAGGACGGCTGCTAGCTTTTTCGATTGACGAGAAGTCTTGTAGGACCTTGGAGGTCAAACTCATGAAAGCTTTTTAGAAGCATGGAAAAGTAACTTTCAGGGTCAAAGGAGGAGAACTCATTGTTGATGGAAGTGATGTCAATCAGGATCCTTCGCTAACCTCCAACACAGCTTACTGTGAAAAGAGGGAACTTGGATGTGGCCCTCATACAGGAACCCTGGGTCAACAAGGGTAAGATTATCGGACTGGTAGCCCATTATAATTAGCAAACGGCCCAATGTTGGTAAAATGAGCAGTAAGCTAAATAGCTGTTTTAATCATTAAGAGACCATGGATGAAGTGTATAACCACCGAAGTTCACTAAAATTACATGAACGTCGGCTATTTCGGGTTTTATTGGTCCGATTTTCTTTTTTTTGTTATGATTGTTGGGAAAACGATTTTCCACCATATTCGTTAAGAAAAATTTTGTAACAGGAAAAAAGTTATGTGCAAAAATCGGTTTTGACTAAAGCCTTATGTATATTAACAATTACCGGCTTCCCTAACCATTTTATCTAAAAATCGGTTGTGTCGCCCCAAAACTTTTCCGACGGGTATCCACGAATACTTTATCAGATATTAAAAGTTAAAGTTTCAACTTTTGACAGGTGACAGTTAGAGGAATAATTTTGACTGTTCTGAATAGAGTTTTTCAAGGGCTTTCAAACGACATATTGCATGTCCAATTCCGTGACATATTGCATCTGTCATTTTTTGATAACAGATCTCATACAAAAACTAATTGATTCTTCCGACAGATAGGCCAAACCCATATACCAAATTTCAGCTCAATCGGATTAATACTTCTTCAGATATTTAATGCTGAAGTTTCAAATTTTGACATTTTTTTATTTTTGACAGGTGACAGTTGGAGAAATAATTTTAACTGTTCTAAATAGAGTTTGCATATTGCATCCGTCATTTTTTGATACTGGTACTTCCGTTTGACAGATGTCGTACAAAAACTAATGGGTTCTTTCGACGGGCATCCCAAACCCCTATACCAAATTTCAGCTCAATCGGATTAAACGTGTGGTCTCTATCGTGGAAGAATACACACACACATACACACACATAGACCGACAGACAGACTTCCATCTGGAAATGGTCTAAATCGTCTCAGAGGACCCGAAAATGGATATTTCTATTTTTATCTCGAATTTTTTTTTTAGCTCGTTCACAATACTTTCCCTTCTAAGAGGTGGGTCGGGAAAGTAAAATGCTTCGAATAAAAGTGTGTTCGGTTGAATATAACTTTTTTCCTTTTACAGCTTCAGAAAATATTTTTTTATGAATATGGTGGGAAATCGATTTTCACACAATCCTAAAGGAGATCGTACTAATAAAACCGGAGATAGGGAGGAAAACTAATTTTGCAAGATGACCGATGATACAAGTGGAAATTTTTCTGGATTCTGGCGGTTTTACGGTTTTACCATAGTCCTTTAAAGATTTAAAAAATAAAATTATTTACTGCTCGTTTTGCGGCGACATTGGAGTTACATCCCAAAAATAAATTTTTACCTGACCAAGAAAAGGTACCATCCGGATTGCGTCCCACTCTAAAAAAAATAATTGCTGCTTATTAAAACTATTTCAGGTAAACTCCATAGCACAATGAATTATGCAAAATTTCACCAAATATGTAGCTTTCCATTTCGTCATAATATATTTCTTTTATTTCATCTTCCTTCTCAGTTGGTGCATGTACATTTAGTATGCTGATGTTTTCTTTGCCTATATTAATTTATAAGTAGCACATTTGTTCTAATGTGTTGCTCCTCCGCTATTGAAAAATGTGAATTTTCCTATTTCTGTTATAATCTAACGTTGTTGTTTTCTTTCTTGATTTACTAGAATATTTATTTAGCATCTATTCGCTTTTAGTATTAACATTTTCAGTGGCCCTTCAACATAGGTACGTGCTTCTTACATTCTATGTTCCTATATTTATTATTTTTTCTTTTTCCTTTCTCTTTATATTAGTTTTTGTTTTCATTTTCATTAACTGGTCTATTTTTTTTCTTTTGCTTATCTGCTCGGATGCTATTGGTTTTTTGGCATTATATTTTATTTTATTTTTTCTAGCTTCTCTTCCTCCATATTTAATCTCTATTCTTTTGTCTCAATTCATATTTACCTAAACCCAATTTTAATACTTACCCCATTATTCCTTTCTTCTTTTGTCCACTTTCTAATTTACTTTTGTATTTCTCTATCTCTTTGCGACCAGGTGTTAATACTATTTTTTTTTTGTTTTGCAATACATTTTTCTTTTCTTCTTGGTTGGTTAGTCTTACTAAATATGTTCTTTCTCCTAACTTTACAGCACTTTTTATTGCTTTCTCTTTGGACAATTTCTTTTCCAGGAAGTTTTCCATTGCGATTTTTAGTTCCTTAGGTTATCTGTATCTCTTCGTAGACCTTGTTTTATTTATTTTTTCGTTTTCCAATCTTTTCAGTCAATTGTCCGTGTCTATTATTCTTTCCTTTATTTTGTTATTATCCTCAACTTATTTTTGTTTTTATTTACCATGTTTTTTTATGTCCTTTCTGTACTCTCTTAACTCTTCTCGTATTTTTTAATTTCCGTGGTCATTTTGTTAATTTTGTCTCACATACCTTTCATGATCTCCATCATATGCACGTGTTGTTATCAATAAGATAAGAAAACATGGTATTATTCTTGACAAATATTTATTGCGTAATTTTTAACTTTAAAAATGATTTTATAATAAAAAATAATTAATTTGGTATACTATAAAATAAATTAAAAATATTTTCGAACGTCCAAATGTCAAAAATATGATACTTAGAAACTGCTTCAAATTTTTCTTTACGTATTTAATCAATCCTATTATAATTTTTGTTTTTATATTTATGCTATAAGATGTCCTAAATACAATACCGTTTGTCCCACCTAAATCCGACTACTAATAACCAAGTTTGATGCTAATGCCTTTTGGTCTTTGGTGCCTGACAAGCTTTTTATTTAAATATATATCCTGAGTCACAATTCAAATATACCGCCTTTTTCCGCGTTAAATTTGGACCAATAATAACGAAGTTTGACCTTAAGGCCTTTTACTGTTTACTTCTGCGCATGATTTTTGTTTACGTATTTCAGGTGCATTTGCAATTTTTTTCCACTTCATGCATCAATTTTAAATATAGTTAAAACAGGAGAATTTCCATGTTCCCCGTTTTTCTATTGGATGAATATAATAGTGAAAAAAATTTATTAAATTAAAGCATTAAAATAAAATCATCTATTTTTGTTGAACATTAATAGTTTGTGGTAACGATGCAGATTTGGTAGCTATTTGTTGACCTTTATTGATTGTTGTTTCCTGTTCGGTTTTTTCTATTGAAGTAATATTGACGTCTTAAATGGGTGGCTGACATGCTGTTCCATTTGTGGATATTATAGGATCTTTTCACTTTAAATGCCTTCTCAAATTACCCAATCTTCCGGCCGTAAATGGATTATTTTTCAAACAATACATCTCTCTTTTTTGACTCGTTTTCAGAAAAATGTACGAAAAGATCCTTTGCGTAACATTAATTTTAATTAAAATTATAACTTATACATTCACAAAGAACGACAAATACTAAGAGACAAATAAAAGAATCCTCGTATTAATATATATATATATATATATATATATATATATATATAATTCTAAAAATAAACATTACGGTATTCAATTAATCGATACTATATACTTTATTTTATTAATAAAAACATATTTTTATTTAAGAAATGAAATTCGAGAATTTTTTTATAAAACGATATTTTTTTAATAAATTTTTATCTTAAATTAAAATGAATCAAATAATTTAAGTTGATTTCAATCTATTATACCGGAGCATTCATTCGAATAATTTTTATTAACGTCATAAACAACGAAAAAAAATCGGTTGTGTCGCTCCAAAACTTTCCCGACGAGTATCCACGAATACTTTTTCAGATATTTAATGTTAAAGTTTCAACTTTGACATTTTTTTATTTTTGACAGGTGACAGTTGGAGAAATAATTTTGACTGTTCTGAATAGAGTTTTTCAAGGGCTTTGAAACGACATATTGCATGTCCAATTCCGTGACATATTGCATCTGTCATTTTTTGATAGTGATAGTTCCGTTAGACAGATCTCGTACAAAAAATAATGGATTCTTCTGACAGATAACCCAAACCCATATAACAAATTTCAGCTCAATCGGATTAATACTTCTTCAGATATTTAATGCTGAAGTTTCAAATTTTGACATTTTTTTATTTTTGACAGGTGACAGTTGGAGAAATAATTTTGACTGTTCTGAATAGAGTTTTTCTAGGGCTTTCAAATGACATGTTGCATGTCCAATTCCGTGACATATTACATCTGTCATTATTTGATAGTGGTACTTCCACTAACAAAATAGTAATAAATAAGAAACAAGTTTGTAACTATGTGAATCAGCTAATTATGTTTTACTGAAGATGATCATATATTGGCCGAAACGTTGATAGAAGTTCTAAAGATACCTATAATTTGGAACCTGAAAATGCAGTAAAAATCCCATTGGAATAATTTAAATATCACGAACTGTACTACGAATCAAAACGCGTTTCGGTTGACATTATAAACTAAACGTCCTGTAGAAAAAAACTTGTCATTTGTTTTAGACCGTTTTTTGTAAATGTATTTCAAAATATAATTTCTTTTTAATATTAAAAAAAGAGACAATTTGACCGAGATTTTTTTAAAAATAGCCACTTTTCGCTAAGTTCAACCTCCTATATCTTTCTGTATACACTGTAGAGGATATATGTATAATACATTTTTGGAAATGGTATTTTATAGTTGTTCTTTATTTATCACAAAATACGGGGTATGTTAAAAATGTACGACAACCATCGATCCAACTTTTTGACTTACCCTGTATAAACGAATTTTTTATTTTTTTTTAATACTTAACAAACAGATTATAATCGTAAAGTTTAGTTTCTTTTCCATTATGATTAATAAAAATATACAATATTTTACATCGTTTAAATTGCCTCTTTTATTTTAAACACAACTCACCCTGTATAGTTGCAATTTAAAATTATTGCTATTATATTTTCAAAATCTTATACCCAGATCTAGGTGCTATTGGCGTGGGATGTACTATAAACAAAATATGTTGCAAAATGATCATTAATTCAAAACATATGCGAGTCATTGCCATTTTTTAAAATCTTAAAATTATGAAAAATCGATTTTTTAACACCCTGTATCTCAGAAACGTATCATTATTACTTTCCCGGACCCATCAAAGGGAAAGTAAGGTGAACGAGCAAAAAAAAAATCGAGATAGCGACGGAAATATCCATTTTGAGGTCCCCCAAGAAGATTGAAACCATTTCCAGCGCATGGTCTGTCTGTGTGTCTATGTGTAATCTTCCACGATAACTGCCGAACCATTTGACCAATCAAGCTGAAATTTGGTATGGAGGGTCGGTTTGTGCCTAGAATGCGACCATTAGATTTTGGTTTAAATTGGTACAGTAGCAGGTCCTCAAGACCGACATTGATTAAATGCACATGGTACAATTTTTTACTTTTTTTAAATTTTAAGGACAAACTATACACTTTAGTGCAAAATGTTGTAGTACAAAGTTTTATAGCATAAAAATCCCTACAACTTTTGTTTCAAACTTTTTCTAGAATTTCCAATAGTTTCGTCACTAGAGGGCGCGTAAAAAATGTGCATGTAGGATTTCTCCAGTTTTTCTTGATTTTGTGGATAAATAATACCTTTTAGTGCAAAATGTTATAGTACAAAGTTTTAGAGCATATAATTCCCTACAACTTTTGTTTTAAGATTTTTCCAGAATTTCCAATAGTTGCGCCACTAGAGGGCGCGTAAAAAATGTGCATGTATGTTTTCTCTAGTTTTTCTTGATTTTGAGGATAAATAATACCTTTTAGTGCAAAATGTTATAGTATAAAGTTTTAGAGCATAAAATTTCCTACAACTCTTGTATGAAACTTTTTCTAGAATTTCCAATAGTTGCGCCACTAGAGGGCGCGTAAAAAATGTACGTGTAGTTTTTCTCTAGTTCTTCTTGATTTTAAGGACAAACAATTCATTTTAGTGCAAAATTTTCTGGTTCAAAGTTGTAAAGCATCAAATTTTCTTTAACTTTTATATTTAACTCTTTATGGAATTCCTCATAGTTTCGCCGCTAGTTGGCGAGAAAAATACACATTTATAATTTTCCATTTTTTTAAATTATAGATAAATTATGCTCTTTAGTGCAAAGTTGTAAAGTATAAAATTCCCTACAACTACTGTATGAAAATTTTTTCCAGAATTCCCAATAGTTTTCACAGCAGTGTGATATACAACGTGCGCATGCGCAGCTTATGTCATCAACATTGAAATATCAATTCGGTAGACGTATTCACCATCGGCTCGCTGTTTTTACTGTGTTCCATAAATTATTGTAGTGCTTAGTATTTTGTAATAAAAATAATAATAATAAATAACATATTCTCTACGGTCGAGCCGGGAAGGTTCTGAGGTGACACAGCCGATTTTTTTTGTTGGTGCCATGGAAGCGAGATCTTCAACATATGCAAAATTCAGCAAAAATTTGACCGAAAGCTATTTGCCATTTAAAAAGTGCGGGGTCCTATTCCTTTAAATTTTTAAATACTTAAGCTTGAATTTATATTTGCATAATAATTATAAGCCTTTTTGTATCATAATTTTTTTAATAAAAATAAACGTTAAATTAACAATTGCTTTATTTTCGCAGAAATCTCGAATAAATGAATTATTGTAATTATTTTTATAGTCAAAAATCTTACATTAAACTTTTTTCGATAGGATGCATATTTCAGCCATAAATCTTAAAAAAAAAACAATATCCAACCATCAAAACGTATATTTAGCTACCTCCATCCCCTTTTCTAGTTTACTAAATTTTTCAACCAACCGCAGTCTGAGCTTCTTTTACAAAGATAGAAAAAAACTACTTACCATCTCGTCGTAGTAAATTTGTCCCTGAAACTTGACAAGATTCATTTTTTTGCTCTATAACTTCATCTAAATAGTCTAAAAACTGCATTTCCAATATTATTCTCTTAAAACACAATAAAATTATAAACTAATGTTTATCATTTTTTATATAAGAGGAAATATGGAGGCTTTATTATCTCTAAAGATAACTATTATATTCCGGTAATATTGGAAAAATTTTTAAAAACTTATTCATATTTTTTATTATTCTTTTATATAAATCTCGTTTCCCGTTATTTTTAATATCACTCTTTAACTGGACATCGTATTTCATAAAAATGTAATCTTCCCACACTTTGCTGAATGTTCTATATCATTTGACACATAAGCTACACCGTTACTATAAATTTTCGTTTATAAAACAGCGATAAACTTGTATTATCAATGTCACCGTTTCATGCACAAAACTATACTGAAAATAGGTTATTATGTTTAGTTTTAGTTTGCTATAATTAAAAGACAGCAAGCGTCCTTAATTATAAACATTGTTTTAAACAAGGCAATAATTATTTGCAGTATGGATCAGAAAATATGATACTGGTTTTAGTAGTTATATTAAAAATAATTTAAGTAACTATTTAACAAAATACTTCTCCATTTTAAGATTATATTACGATTTTAAACTAAATTGAATAACTTCTAAAATATTAAAGTTATTGAAATGTGATTCTCACCATTCGAAAGATAATATAAAACTCTAAATTTAAAATGTATTTTAGTTACTTAAAATTTAGAATTGTAATTATTATAGCCAAAATTTTATCAATAAGTATAAAATAAATGAAAAAAATAAATAGCATATTCGAAAAGGATCCAAAAGTATTATATGTGTAAATTATTTCATAATTTTAACATAGTATTTGTAAAAGTTATAGCAAAAAATGAAAAAAGTTTAAACAATTCAATGGATTTATCCATAAATTTTTGATAAAAAATTTGATTTTTTTTTAGTTTTCTAAACTTACTTTATTAATGAATTTTGATCCAGAAAACCTTAAAAAAGGTCTGTTTCCCATTTTGAATATAATTGAATGAGATATTAATTATGTATTGATTTTAAAATTATTCAAAAATAGGTTTTATTTTTTTTAAGGTTAATATTAATATTAAAAATTTAAAAAAAAAATACCATTAAATTTGTGATTTTTTTCAAAATTTTATTCAAAAAATTGGAGAATTCATAATTTTTATTTGAAATTTAATATAAGTTTAAAAAAAATTGAATAACTTTAAAAATATTAATTATGTATTGACTTTAAAATTATTCAAAAATAGGTTTTATTTTTTTTTTAAATATTAATATTAAAAATTAAAAAAAAAAAACCATTACATTTGTAGTAAAAAACTCTATAATTGGGATTTTTTTCAAAATTTTATTCAAAAAATTGTAGAATTCATATTTTTTTTTTGAAATTTAATATAAGTTTAAAAAAAATTGAATAACTTTAAAAATATTAAGATATTAAAATGGGATTTATACCAGTCGATAGGTAATATAAAACTCTAAATTTAGAAAGTATTTTAGTATTTAACATTGTAATTGTTCTAAACAAAATTTAAAAAAAAAAATATTTTTTTGTCTTTTGTTTTATAGAAAATGGTAAATCAATATTTCATAATTTTAAAATAATACTTATAGAAATTATACAAAATTATAAAAAGTTAAAAAAAAATTTTAGAAAAAATTAATTTTTTTTTTAATTTCTATAAACTAATTTTATTGATGCAGAAAAACTAAAATAATCGATTAAACAATTTACTAGGAGTGTTCGAAAAGTTGGGTGGGATTACCCCTTATTTTAAATTTAATAATTAATATTTTTAGTGGTTAACTTAAACCGTAATGAAAATCTTTCGCGCATTGATTTACGCTAACTTAATTATGTAATTTTTGCTAAAAGGCTTAAATCATGATATTTTTTTCCAGTTTCTTATTTTATATCATTAAATAAATGTTTATTTTATGTAATATTTTTTTAATATTATTTGGCACATTGAAACACTATAATTATTAAAATATATTACAATTCAATTATTAAATCACTGTACCTCAAATGTGAGATTTACTGTCAGTAGATAGAACGTTCATTAACTTTAACGGTTCTGTAACTAATGACGTTTAGATTGTGACAATTGTACAAGAAATTAACTTGTAAAATTTTATTCTAAACTGAATCTTTAAATGGACGTTCTGACAGATATTGTGTTAATTTTTACTGATATTTTATATAACTTAAATTACAACATTATATGTAAAATAAATGTGGTTGAAAAATATTAACCCACGCTTCTCCAAACTATACCTAAGTAGGGAAAATTTAAATAAAAAAAAGCGTTCTCATTCACTTACCGTCTTCGAAGAATACCTCCTTGTTAGCAGATCCCGTACAATTGAATTTTTTGCTATCAATTATACCTTGCAAAACTTGAATCTCTTCCTCGTTCATTGTAAATACTTTCAATTTTCTATTCCACTCTCCCTCGCCGACTATTTTTAGTCCTTAAACTTCTCCAACTTCGCTCGCTTAAGACTCTTTTGTAACGCGAAAACAAAAAATGTCTAAAATAAAAGTTTTCGTAGTCGAAATGCCGTGGGAGGAGAATTGTGTTTTGATGAAATCGCTAGCATGCTTGCTTCGTTTCGAGATTCCTTTGGGAAATGGCTGTTTTACATTAAACAATCTGATCTGAAACAAAACCACTTGTTGAATTTAACAGGAAACACACAAACGAATACATTATTATTTGAATAATATGACACGAGAATGCAATTAAATAAAATTATCATGTCATTGAAATAATATATTGTCGTCACGAGTATAGATTTTTTCGATAAAGAATTATTCAAATTCATTATTACTTAAATATCGTCCTATTAATTGTTTTATTAAACGCGTTAACTTATTTAGAATAATAGTATAGTAAAGTATAATCCAATAAACACATAAATGTTTTTTTAAAGCGAAAGAAAAACACATGAGGGAACGTTAATTTTTTGGGCAAATGTCGATCACTTTAACGTTAATTTTAACCAAATTGCCAACGATTACTTGTCTATATTCAATAACTAGATTTTAAGGCTCTACATGCCGCATTGAGAAATATAAACGAATATTCCACGCGATCCGTGCGAGGCAGTACTGAATGAACATGAATAAATACGAAATTTTGGTTTGTATACCTTCCGATCGTGCACGATTACTCGGTTATCTTTTAAAAAAATACAATTTTGTTTTTTTTTAGATTAAAGATAAAGGTTAACTTTAGGATTGTATGCATGTAAAATGTTAACATAGTTTGTCAGAATCCGTAAAAGTTACCAGGAAATTGTAGTATTTTTATAGTTTTTAAATTGTCGTAGTTTTTTCGTTTTTATTTTTTTTTTAAATTTGACTTGCATACAATCCTAGCTATTTGTTCGACCGCTACGAAAATTCTTGGAACTGGCCCTTTGGGGGAGATGTATGTAAACCACAAATTTTGTCTAAATATTCCTTCCATTCCTCTATGTAATCAGCTAATTTTTGTTCATTGCCACCCATTCTCAACTCCCGAAAAAAAAATTTGAAATTTGTTCGACCGCTACGAAAATCTAATTATAGATTCTTGGAGGTGGCCCTTTGGGGGTGATGTATGTAAACGAAAATTTTTGTCTGAATGGTCCTTCCGTTTCTCTATGTAATCAGCTAATTTTTGTTCTTGGCCGCCTATTATCAACGCCACAAAAAATTTAAACAAATTAATAAAACGAGAAATTTTGTATGAGTAGATCAAAAATCGGCAGAATGAATTTGTAAAAGTATTTGACCGTGGTGGAAAAGTGCCGCTTGGAGTTGGCCGGCCGTGAGCCAAGATTACTTCGTTATAAGCTTGGTGCTGTCCGGCCGAGTGCCAAGATCACCGAGGTCAAGAAAAGCCAAGTTACTTTAAAACAGAATAACGAAAAAAAATCTCTGTAACTATCGTTTATCGTTAAATAAACAAATATAACGTTTAATTTGAGTTTAATTTCCTTAACCCACAAAAAAAAGAAAGGACGGATTTTGAAATATATCATAGTTTTTTTTGTCAATTGTTTCTAATTACATTAAAAAATCAATTAGACTGGCGTCCAATTTTTTTTTTATTTAATATTTTACTTATGATATATTTTAAATTCTATTCATGGAACGAACCTATAATAAAAAGATTTGAGCTTAAATCACATTAATTATTTATTATCAACAAATTAAAGGATCGTTACAGCATTTTAGCCCGTCAGAATGCAAGAGTCGTTTTATTTATAATGTAAAGTACAATACAATTTTTAAATATGATATTATATTTAGGAGCGTACTGAATTAATTTTATTTTTAAATGTTGAAATATTTCAACTGTTGATTAAAATATAATGAAATTTCATGAGTAACTTTAAGATGTCTCGCAACTTTTGCAACCTTCTGTTTATTATCTTATTACATATAATAAAGCTAATGCGAATGCCGCGAATCTAAAACCACACATATGGTTATATTAAGGTCATCATCCACGTCTCAGACCACTCATAACCACAAATTAGGTCGTTTTGGATTGTTTCATAACTTTCTGAGTTATCGTAAAGTTTGGCGTCATCTGTACCTATATATTAAGGGAGTTGAATAATATCTGATTTGTTATTAAACTTGTTAAGTTTCCATTTATGAATAATGCAGGTGAAAATCACTTTTAGAAATGAAACTATTAAATAGATCAGAAGTATGAAACAAATAATTCGTAAGGTAAAATAAAAGATTCAATTTTAATAGTAAGCAAAAAAAAACACTAGTAATAATTAATTTTTTCGTTAAACTTCTAATAACAACTATATTACATTTGACAAAACAGATCATAGAAATATCTTATTTTTTTACTAGTATAACAATGAGTTTTCATTACTATACAGGATTTCTGGTTATAATTTGACCACCATATTATTTCTATTATGAATACAGATACAAAAAAAAGGTTGATATAAAAGATGTAGGCGTATAAATTAATTTTAACAAAATATACTTTGCACACAAGTAGAATTTTTTGTATTTTTAATGAAATACCCGGTATAGTGCTTTTTTGTCATAACTACAATATAAACTTTTATAGGTCTAGCTTTTGTACTTTCGAAAATAATGGACAGTTAATATCCACAATTTTAACCCTTAACTACTACCATCGGGTCAAATTGACCCATGCTCAATTGGTATTTTGTCAGTGCGCCATTCTAGGAAATTTCTATTGCTTGGACGTTTCAGTATGCTCCAGACAGCCAGTGAGAATACTTGCGGAAGTTGGTAGTAAAAATTAATTCCAACAAATCTTTAAAACGAACATTTCGGGTCAGAGTGACCCAGTTATAGTGTAAGAGGTGAGAATTCGGTCAGGTAAGTAATTGTTCACTACCAAATAGTTGGCACTAAATGTATCTGGATTTCCTAACAACTGCTTTAATTTTTTAGTAAAATGAGTAACCGTCCTCTTACTGGAAATGAACTTTTGGAAATAGTCGAAAATGACGAATTTTGGCAAGACGATGAAAACCCTGAAGAAAATAATGAAAATGAACCTCTTTCAAACAGTGATAAACTAGATGCCTGTAAAAATATTCTGGACTGTGGAGATCAAAGCGATAAAGAGGAAGATGATGCAGAACTACAAAGCGAACATAACACTGACAGTGAAGAGGAATGTAAACCTTATGGTAATAAAGAATTAGATAGTGACGGATCTATTGAAAATGATATGGTAATTGAGCGAAAATATTGATATGACCCAAAGGAAAAATATAGCGCTGGAAAAAAACAAACACGAAAAAACTATTGGTACGGTAAAAAAGACAAAATGAAATGGTCAAAGACAACCCAAAAAAAAAGGTAAAACACTGATTAAATTTTTGGTGGGCATCAAAGGTTTGGCACGTGAACATCCTCCTACAACTCCTCTAGAAAGTTGGAGATTATTTTTTGATGATTCAATGATAGAAAGAATTGTACAATTCACGAATCAACGGATTGACATAGTCGCGACCAAATACAGACGATATAAAAGACTTTTATCAAAAATACAGATCAAGTAGAAATTGAAGCGTTTATTGGTCTTCTGTATCTTCAAGGTTTCTTCAAGTCAGGTCACGAAGAGTTAAAAAGTCTCTGGGCTACTGATGGTACAGGAAGGGATCTATTTAGAGCTACTATGCCACTAACTAGATTTTCTTTTCTATTATGCTGCATTCGTTTCGATGACGAGACTACTCGAGCGGAGAGAAAAAAAGTAAATAAACTAGCACCTATTTCTGAATTTTTTGATAAATTTGTCACAAACTCAAAAAAACCTACACACCTCTGGTGATAGCATAAATGTGGATAAAATGGTAGTACCTTTCAGAGGACGTTGAGGATTTCGAATGTACATACCCAACAAACCAGCAAAGTATGGGATAAAAGTACAAATTCTTGCAGATTCTCAAAACACATTAAATGCTGAAATTTACGCCGGTAAAGATCCTAATCAGCAAAAAACTAACAACTTTTCTAAACCAACCGAAGTAGTACTTCGTTTGATTGAACCAATAAAAAATACTTCTAGAAACGTAACAGTCGATAACTGGTATTCCTCTGTTGAACTAATGAGAGAATTAGAAAAACTAAATTTGACATTTGTTGGGACGGTAAAAAAAAATAAAACGTTTATTCCTTTGGAATTTATGCCATCTCCCAAGAGAGAATTAGAAGCATCCATCTTTGGATTTACTGCTCAGGAAACAATAGTTTCATACATACCCAAAAGAAATAAACCATGATGATAAAGTAGACGCAAAGACAAAAAAACCTGAAATAGTATTATTTTACAATAGTACTAAAGCGGGAGTGGATGCGCTTGATCAAAAATGTGCAAATTACACAACTTCACTTAGAAGTCGAAGATGGCTAATGACCATTTTTCATACTCTGTTGAATATTGTAGGGGTCAATAGTAGAGTAATTTTTCAATTTGCCACAGATGGAAAAGAAATTTCAAAGTATAATTTTTTGAAACAACTGGGACGTAATTTATGTATATCGCAAATGCAAAAAAGATGCCAAACTTCGTTGAAACGCAGTTTGAAAACTATATTTTTTAATATTATTGGATATACCCTTCCACCACCCCCAGAACCTCAACAAAGAGTGGGCGCCTCTAAAAGGAAAAGATGCGCAATTTGTCCTGTCAAAAAAGATAGGAAAATCAGCCCCTTTTGTCAAATGTGCAATATTCCAATATGTATTCAATGTGCAAAATCTGTGTGTCCAAACTGCATTTAAACTTTTTTTATTAGAAGCTATTGTTTTCAGATAAGTTTTCATATGAATTTTTAAATAAAGACTGGGTCTCTGTGACCCACTCGTAGTATTTACGAAATAATTTTAAGATGGTAGTAGTTAAGGGTTAATTTAACTTTTCGGACAAAAATTAGTTAGCCAATTAAAATTAAACCAATTAAAAAATCAGGCCGCATTATTTTATAAATACAATTTAACCGGTCACTTACACTTTTATGACATTTTGCCGCAAGTTGACGATTTACTTCAGCAATTTTCACAAGATGCGCTTGATGTCATTATCTGACAACAAGACGGTGCAACTCCGCATAATCTAACAGAAGTGCGAGAACACAGATAATGATTTCGCAATTTGGATAGATAATACTGGAACGATTCGGTGGCAGCCAAATTGTTCTATTTAAAAGAAAAAGTTCATTTCGATTCCATTACCAGTATTGCAATAATTAGGGAGATAATTGAAGCTGAAATATAACTTCTTAACGATCAAAATAATAATACAATTTCAAACAGTATAGAAAATTTAAGAAGAAGGTATAAACTTTTTATTGAAAATAACAGCGGTCATTTTGAGCAGTTGCTTTAATTTGTTTATTGTTTGTGGAAGTATGATATCGGTTTATATTTCGTAATAAACAATATTTTATGTCATACATAGTCACATTTTTTTGTAGGTATTTACTGTCCATTATTTTTGAAAGTATTAAAGCTAGACCTACAAAAGTATACGTTGTGGTTATCACAAAAAAGTACTATCCGAATCTGTCATAATATACAAGGCGTTTCATTAAAAATAAAAAAAATAATTTGTATAAGGCACGCTATTTATATCCAGTATTTAAATTTTTTTAAGAAAGATTTATTAAAGCTTATTTTTTACTCTGTTTGCAAAATTGTCTTTAAAAACAAAACATAACAAATGTCTAGTGTTTGGTATTTTAATCTTGATTCACAAACAAATCCGTCCAATAATACTTAAAACACTATTTTATCCACATACACTATCCATAATTTGTAGATAATGTTTTCTAACTCGACCCTGTATATATTTTATATGTTCCTTCTCATGACATTACTAAACACACCTTATAGACAAATAGACAGCTCATTGACAATAAATGTCTTTTTTTTCTAGCTAATATGACCTGTTATCTATTAAGCACCTGTAATAATAATGGTAAAGAGTATGAACATGATATTTTCATTATAGGATAATATACCATAAGACCATGAAACGTTATTTTATATTTATTTGTTGATAAAAGTGATTTAGTAACTAATGTGATTTAAGCTCAATTCTTTTTATTATGGGTTCGTTCCATGAATATAATTTGAAATATATCAAAAAGTAAAATATCGAATAAAAAAAATTTTTTGGACGCCAGTCTAATTGATTTTTTAATGTATTTGAAAACAATTGACAAAAAAATATTTCAAAATCGGTGGGTTTAAGGAAATTAAAATCAAATTAAATGTTATATTTGTTTTATTGAAGAAAGAAATTTAACTAATAATTTCAGATACTTTTTCATTTATTTGTCGGGAAAATTTAAATTAGCTTAATTTTGTTCTTGTCTTCGAGTTTCTTAGCAGTAGTATAGGACTCCTTTTACTGCCGGATCCAGAAAATTTTTGGAAGAAAAGTAGTATAGGACTTCTTCGGTACACAGTACATTTGGTACACTTTGGAGTGGGGAGAGGCGCGAAACGGTTGACAGATATGATGGCGCGCGAAACGGTTGACAGATATGGCAGCGTGCATATGACAGCGCGCGAAAAAAGGAGCGCATATGGCGGCGCGCGAAAGATGTGGCGCTAGATGACAAGTAGGTAGAGTTGACCTTTTGAAAATATATCAAAAAATTGTAAAATTGACAATTGTTAATAATAATAATAATAAACCAACGTTATGATGTGACAGCTGAGGGGCGTATCTTTCAATTTCCTGTGGACCAATGTGCGCCGGATATCTGCAGTCTACTTTCTCAATAATACATTATTGTCGCAGTCTCTTTCTTTTTAATGCACTGATTTTCCTATAGCGATACCCTGACCGGCTTATATCATCTACTTGCCAGATAATTGATTACTAAAATTTTAAAGTGTCACAAAAATAAAAATACGATTTGTATCAATACAGTGGTTTATTTCCCCTAATATTTTTTTAAACAAGCTTAACAAAAAAAATAATTACAACGTCGAATTTAAATATTTCTCTTCCAAGAGATCAAAAAATGAAATATTTACCCTGCTGTATATAAATAAAAGGTCTGGATAAGTTCAAAAACAAAACATCGAGTAAATAAAAGGATCATCAAAATTCTGGATTCGTTCTATTTGCTTATACGATGATGGAATACAAATGTTTCTGAAAGGATATGTGGTTGTCGCGAAGGTAGAAGGATGAAGGGGTTAAAGTGATTTAAGAGAATTAGGATCATGCACGTATGCCCGTTTCTGCTTTATCTCATCTTTGTTATAACGTTGGTTTAGGTATAGGTATTATATGAGAATGTCACATAATCTATTAAGTTTGGCAGATGATTTTAAACAGTTTGTTTTTACAATCAGATTACATCTATATTACAGTAAGGGTCACTTTTACAAATTCGGTATAAGTGTTATATTAGGAATAAGTGTATAGACGTTTATGTACCTTTACCATAGAATAAGCTTTATCCGATGTTTGTAAAAACAAACTGTAACGGTACAGTTTTTGTGATAAGACTGTGAACGATTTATGAATATTAGTATTCATAAATGTTGAAATAACACTAGATTGCGAGCGTTATTAACTAAATTCTTAGATTTTCTCGAAGGACCAAACTTTTTAGGTAGAAGTTAAACCAATATGAATGTTAAATAAAAACAGTATTTGAAATACTAATGTAATTTTTATTCCATTTTTTCCAAATACGAATATGAATAGAAAAATCATAAAGCGGCAGATTAATTTAAATTATGAAACCGAAACAAAAATATTTAAATAGAAATCATCACTTCACTCACTGTAAAAACTATTTACATGGCTTTGTTATGAAAACTCAGAAAACTTTTTGGGTCCGGTTAATTACGCACCATTTTACTTAATTGAAGAAACTTTTTTGCTCTATTGAATACGACTGAATTTGTTCAGTTGGGATGCGAGAGAATGATTGTGCTCTGAATTTTAGCGGTGATGAAGGTTGCTGGTTTTTTATTGGTAGGAGACATGTGACGCGGTATGTAAATAGCCTTGAACTCAGAATAGTAGCGGGAAGAAATATATCTATATTTTTTGTCTCTTATAATGATGGGATAATATGAGAGAAAGATAAGCTTGCATAGCAACAGTCGCTTATGTATTTTGTTTTTGTTAACTGTATATTGCAAGTAGACAGAAAAAAGTCTGAGAGAAAGACGGAATAATATTGTGTTGATTTTAAATCTATTTTTAGATTTTAAAATATTAAAACATACAATAATAGACATTAGTATTAATTGAAAGATTAATATTAATTTTAAAAGAAATATGAATTATTTTGTATTTTCTAGATAATATTCCAGTGAAATTTATCCAGTACCTTCATTTGGGAATTTTATTCTGTCTTCTATTCCATTTGGATCATGATCGTGACTTCTGTACTGAATTTCGTCTAAGTGTAAACGTAAATTGAATGACTGGACTTGGCATCGTGGCACAGCTATGCGTTTTTCTGTGATTATATATTAAGGAGGGTGGGTTCTTAATATATTTGAAAATTTATTTTGAAATATGCTTATTATTGGCAGTAACGGGAATAATTATTAGTAAATATGCTCTGCATTTAATGATTTTTATACGCCATTATGATAAAATTCCGACCTGTGAATGTAGCCCATTCTAGTAATACGTTTAGAATCAAAACTAGTCGTTTATAATAATGAATTTTCAAATGACTATAATTTCTAATGAACGATTTCTTTCAATCTTAATTTTAACGTGCTCGGAAAAAAAACGTCACGAATAAAATTTAATTATTTTACCTACGGTATCAACAACAGTTACAGATGAAAAGGGATGTCAGGTGTACCGCATTAACATTTCAAAAGGAACAAACTTGCGTGTGATTATAACTGACAAAATTATTTTGATGTTTTTGAGAATCATATGTTCCCAACAATTATATGCTTGAATATATGTCCTTGTTATAAACTTTGAAATGAAATGTAATATATTTCAACTACAAACGCATAATATCAAAGGTGGAAAATTAAATAATTCCAGAATAATAAGCCAAGACTCTCAACGTCTGACACACGTACCAACATACAAACATTAGCAACAGCTATTCAAAGAGATACGTTTTGCTCTTTAAAGAGATAAGTAAATTTTAATGATGTAGCTGTAGGGAAACGTGCGCTTTTTTAATAAAGAAAGTTTGCCAAACATGACAATTCATTAAGTGGTCATTATTGTGTCCTGATAAGTAAAGTAAAAATCTATCCATAAAAATTTATAGGCAAAGGACCCTGCACGGTTCTTATGGAAAAAGAGTCCCGATAGAATTGGCTGAAAATTTAGTATAATGTAGTTTATGATGCCCCGATCAAGTGTCTCTATGGGCCCAATGACATCTAATAGACAGTTTTTGAGATACAGGGTATTAAACATGAGGAGGCAGTATTGTTCCTTATCTTTAAAAAATAATTAGTTTGTTATAAAAAATTAAAGATAATAATTATAATAATAATAATATTGTCGATATGAGTTGTAATGAAAAATTCTAAGAATCAATCTACAGGGTGATTCTTTTTCTACTAGCCAATTTTAAGATGTTTCATTGATTGCAATTCGTACATATTTTCGTAACAGCATTTACATCAAGAGGAGGTCTCAATAATTCTTCTTTTCCACGGATAGCTATTTCACATTTCGCAGCATTCTCTTGGCCATCTATTCTAGTTATTAAACGTGGTTGAAATCGTCCATCAGAAACAAAACAAGTTAGGAGATTTTTATTATTTCTTAGGGCCATTTTATTCTATATTGAAGTAGCTAGTCTGTTTTTCTAAACAATAAACTAATTACAATTATCAGGCACTAAATAATAGTCAACTGTCAAAAAAAAATTTCAATGTTATCTTTGATTTAATCGTATCTAGTAACACCGTGCCTAGTAACTCGGTGGGCTACTTATTTTCATTTTTTCTACGAAGTACTGGATTAAAGCTAGACAACAGCGATACATTAATTCGTTATGATATACAGGGTAAAATTTTAAAAATAATGACCGACTTTCATTTTCTCAATTTTAATTTTTCACCAATTAGGAATCTGACATTTAATTTTATTTCTCCATTTTCTACTGTCAGATTGATTTATTGTTTAATTTACATTTATACAGAGTGTTACCTTTTAGTTTTGAATAGTAATGTTTAATCTGTATTTATTATTATTATTATTTTATTTAAATTAACAAACCTAAAGTATTTCAAATTGATTTGATAATTGTAATAAAAAAATTATATCTATATGTATTTTTTCCCATTTTCTGTATTTTTCCTAATTTTTTTCCTATTTTTCCTAATTTTTTCTGATTTTTTCCTATTTGTCATTATTTTTTCCTATTTTACTTTATTTTCTCCTCTTTGATAAAAGTTATTACAAAATATTATGATAGAGCTAAAAAATTAAACTCATAAATTTTAAGGATTTTATAAAATTTAAATTAATGAGACTGAAAAATATTTACACCATCCTTTATGAGACAACCCTGTTAATACACATAAAAAAAATAATTTTAGCGTTGCAATAAGAATATTCTAGATACTTATTTTTGTTAGAGTTTATTTTTAATTTGTTATATTCCGTCTCTAGGTCAATGCAGAAAATTACTAATTTTGTTTCAGTAAAAAAATATGCAAATAACGTAGTTAATATGCCCTTGCTTGTAAAATTTTATTAAGTAACGTGTTACTCTCTAAAATGCAATCTAAAAATAATATTATGTAAATGTTGTACGGGGTTGTTTTAGTCTTGAGGTTATCATGCAATTTTGTAATTCAAGTTTAGGCACCGTAGCTTTTCTATTTATTGATTTTCTAGGTCAAATTATTAAGTTAGTTAATTCAAGTCATATACTAACAAATCCCATTAGTTATGATATTTTACTAGCACAACGGCAATAATGAAGGTAACTTTAAATCATTTCCGTTGATCGTTTATTTATGGGTTTCATTAATAAACTCAAAGTCATACCACATAATATATTGTAAATTAGTTGAACAAGTTTCGGTCAAACAATGGTCATCATCGGGCCTACAATATAAATTATAAAATATGTTAAAACACAAAAAAATTTAAGTTACTTACAAGAAGTTTATGCTCGTACAAATGAATTACATAATGGTATGATTATTAAATGACCGTAGCAAAAAAATTTTTATAAAACTTTGTAAATTCGAGACGGTTTACCCAATGACAAAATTTAGTTCGGCAAAACTTAACTGGGCGACTGTACTATGAAATGTAATGTAGGGGGCGCATACGTTTATGTTCTTTTTTAATCGTTCCTTTGCAAAACTATTCGCTAGTAACCGCGGGAAATTCAAACCTAAATGGTGCCCTTTTAGTGCATTATAAGTTAATATCCCTACTTAGATTATATGTATCAAAAAAATCCAATTAAGATTATACGGCATGAAAAATTTTTTTAACAATATATTTAGATTTGGCGTTTTCTTTCTAGCAAGTACAAATATATATTTTTCTTTTTTATTATCATTTTTAATGAGCTGGTTTTAATAATCGTTCAATTTATGGGTCTAATGTAAATAATTTTTAAATTACACAACTTATAAATTTTAGACTGTCATTAAGCAGGATCCAAAAATGAAAATATTCATTGTGTGCCTATTATGAAAAACGCTCATATCTAAAAATATTTTTCCAGATATAGTATTATAAAATAAATGACATCTTCCAATTTCGTTGAAAAAAAGATACTTTTATCAACTGAATTGAGCTACCAAAATAAATCTTTTAACCTAGTGATTAAAAGATGTATTTAATTTTGTATTAAAATAAAATATCTCTATGTATGGCCATATTTTTAATGATTTTTATAAAATGAATTTAGTTTTTAGAAATTTTATATAATACAAAATTCTAACATTTACTATATATAGGCTGTTTCTTTTATCATGTGCTAACATTGCTATATACTAAAACATGAGGGATACGAAGGCGATTAAATAGGCAAAAAGTTAACTATTGTGGAGAACATTACATTGGCCAAAAAAAATCTACAGGGACTCTCGCCCTTCTTGAGTTATACAGGGAAAACTAAAAATGCGATATTTGGTTTTTTTGCGCATATCATGTTTATTCCAAAAAATATCAAAAAATAGAATAGGAAAGTTTTATTGTATCTGACATTTTCTACAAAAATGTATTAATAAATATTCGATACGATGTTTCGTGTCTTAACGGTCATCATCAAGTTATTTTTTTTAATACGGACCTGAAAGAACTAACATCATCAGTGACAATATTTTTTAAATACGGTCCTGTCGTAGTTCTTTTGTAAATTCGTTTTGATTTCAAAACAAGGATAATTCGACATTACAACTTGGATAAAAAAGATAGCATTATCAAGATATTTTTTGGTAACCTAATAAAAAATAAAAAATATGTGAATTTAAAAAAATGCTTTTTTATTGCAAATAATGTGTATGTACTATGAACAAAATTTAACAATATTCAATGAAACAAACCTTCTTTTTCAATCGGACTTGAGCCGCCAGGAATTGGTGACAGACATTTTTTAGGTGAAGGTTTCAATTTGTAAAAAATATTATCAATGTAATCACTTTTATTAAGGTGGTTATTGCAAATTCGATAATTTTTGATGGATAGACCAGCATATTTTATTCCAACACTTTCTAACCATAATTTACATCTAAAATTAGCATTACTAAGAAAATAATACATTTTTATTACAACTTCATCTTCACTACAACTACACAATAAACAAAGTACCATTATGTCCCAAAATAAAGTATTTAAATAACACACACTTTAAATTTTAACACAATTAAATCTCCAGATATTTCAAAACTATAATAGTATATTATCCCGAGATGCGAAGCATCGAGGGATAATAAGTTGCGAGGCTGATAAAAATCTTCTCTACGGTGGTTTATATACTATTTTTTCCACTACTAGAACATTTAATCATTTTAAAATGATATTTTTTGTTTTTTTTTTTGGGTATATCTTTGAAAGGAATTTAATGTAAAAGAAGCAGATTGTGAAAACAATTGAAGGAGAATATTCAATCAATTAAATTGTCATTTCATTATGTTAATTGCACTTTGAATTTTAAAACTTTCAAGTAGCGATGAACACATGAAGAATTCATTTCATTTGACACTTTAATTTGAAAACTAGTAAATTGACTTTTAGGTTAATTTTAGAATAGGTATTATTGCATAAATAGCCCTTATCTATATCAAAATATTTATTACATAACCTTAAACTATTTCAATCGAAAATATATCTGATAAAAAATTACTTACCTCCACTTTATCTAATTAGGTCGAAAATTCACTAGAAATGATAGGAATTTAATAGAAAGAGCTTATTTGCTGACGAATTTTTTATAATAATTAAAAAAAACTCTTGACAAACGGAATGACAGTTGCGTATAATTTAATTTGAAAGATTTCCTAAGATCGCCTCCCTCTCAATTGTTTTCATTATCTACTACTAGTAAATAATAAAAAATTATCTACTTGTAGGAGAGAAATTTAACTTCTCGACTCGAACGCAGCATAAATAATGACATCTTCTAATACTAGTAGTGGAAAAATAATTTATTTCTATAAAAACCAAGCACAAACCACGCTCAAAATATTAAAGTTACTTTGACATTAAAATCTTCTTTCTCTCTTATTGTCTGAAATATATGGGTATTTTTTTAAATAAATAAATACAGAAAAATAAAAACTTTTCTAATTTCATATTGTTACGTTACTTTATCTAACTGCAATTTAATTTAAAAAGAATAACATTAAAAAAATATAACAAATAGTCTTTTATATCCAGATAAAAAGTTATCTTTGGCAACACTGCTGAAAATTGAATCTAGCGACATCTACTTCCATTTCATGCCATGCGGAATGAAGATACCATGATACTAAAAATAATATACAAATGCGGAATGAAGATACCATGATACTAAAAATAATGTACAAGAAAGAGAAAGATAAAAGCATAAAAGTTTACAAGCTGTATACTAATAGACATGCCCAACGATGAAAACTGTGGTACTTTGAGAAAAAGAGATAAAACGATATTTCGGGCCATCTTTATCTCTCTCAAAATAGTATCAAAGTTAGAACAGTATAACTATACGCCACCCTTCTCACTCTTTTCGAGCTAAAAAATTAATACAACTATATATGGAGGGTAAGGCACGTCCATGAATATTACAATATTACAAGTTTTAAAAAACAATTTTAAATATTTTGACAGCTGTCAAAATAATTGTCAACTTCGCTTAAAACTAATTCGATTCTACTGGCTGAAAAACTTGTATACTGTAAAAATAGCTGCCTACTTTGTTAAAAATAATTCAATTCCAGTGGCTAAAAAGCTGTATCATAATAGAAACCAGTATTAATCTTTTAATTGGCATATTATAAAATAGGAGTAGAAAATAGTTATTAATGATACAAGTGCGTGAAATAATGTTTTTTCGCTCTAGTTGTATTTTATATACAATGTATGTAAATACAATTTTATGTTAATTGAGTTATAAGCTAATTAAAATATCTTTTAATGCATGAAAAAGCGCCCTCCCCCTTATATGCCACCGCTTCCAAAATGACTTATTTTTCAACACGATCATGCAGTATTCGATCATTTGTGGCAGACAAGGGAGAGAGCATTTTTATGCAGCATGTCCTATGAAACTTCAGATATGACAAGCGTAATTAATTTTAGTACTACGACGATTTCTATGAGTTGTTCCCTTTTAGAGAGCTAGATGGATAGCAATTTCTATAATAAAGTTTTTCCAGTTTTCCAATAAATTTATGTCTAAATATTTTCTGTATTTTGTACCATTTACTTGTAACTAAATTTTGGTAAAATTTGAATTATAAATCTGCCTTGTTATCCATTTCCCGTTTTATTATTACACAGATATCAATTAATTTATAATAGTAAAAAGCAATCAGTCGTTAATGAAAAAAAATTCAATTAAATGATAGCTACTCATTTTCAGTTCATATAATAAATGGTAGTCTATTAAAATGCGATGATGTATTAAATTAAATCATTCATGTATGTGATTTAACGATCTTATATTTTCAAATATTGAAATATTTCTACTTATAATCAAACAGTATTTATGCGCTTCATTCATTTCTTTAATTAATATATAGTTTAATTAAATGATAGCTACTAAATTGCAATAGCAATATTATACTGTCACAGAATAAAGGGGAGAAACTTCGGCGGTAGAATATTTAATTTTAATACCAAAAGTTTTTATGAACCTATTATCTAAATTGAGTATTAACGAAGTTACAGGGTGTTAAATTTTCAGAAAAAAAAATAACATTTTTTTGTATGACTCCAAAACGGCTTGATTTTTTTTTATGAAATTTTTTTTGTCGGTATATATTAATTACACTAGTAATAATTACCTGTCTGTAATTTGAACCAGGGACGTTCGGTAGATATGAATCCAAAATGCATAGGGGAAAGTACCCAACAGTGGGACAATTTTTTAGTACCATAAATATTTCATCCATTATTTGAATGAAATGTAAGGACCATCGTAATGGTTCAGCAAATTAACCATATATTAATTTTGTAGATATCAAAAAATGATGTTTTTTAAAAATACAAATTTGTCTCACTGTTTGACACCCTTGTCCAAGATTGACACATGATGAGTCAAAGAGTAAGACAGTAATGCCTTGAGTTAGACAGGTAGAAAATTAACAACTGTACAACAAATATTGGATACTTTATTTTGGAATGAACTACAGAAAAGACAAAAAAATTTAATAAGATAATATATGTTGCATTATATGTATAATTAAAGGGTAAATAAACATACATAGATATAGAAAAAGTTAATAACCTTAACCGTCGAATACTTATATAAGTCTAAAATTTACATTGAACGTCAAATATGAATGTTGTCGTCTTGTTTGTCCAAAAACGTTAGGTTGGGGTAAAATGGCCTTAATATGTGCGTTTGGGACAAAGGAAATATCAGGAACTTGTGGGTATGCAAACTTTTCTTGGTCAATTAATTTACGTAGGAAACTTATTTCTGTTTCATGCTTCCCTTCCTTTACAACTTTACCTACATAATAAATATCGGATCCTTTTGTTTCAAATCGAACCAGAACAAAGTCATCAAGTTCTGGCGGTCTATCTAATGTACGTAACATCAATTCTACACAGTCATTTTCCTAGACCTCATCTGAGATATCTTCATAGGAATCATATGCAAAGAGGTCAAAACTAGACTCTTCTTCTGAAGTTTCATCTTGATATTGTGTTTTGCTTCGTTTCTTTTTTTTGTTCTCTTGATTCTCTTCACAAATTTTTCTAACCGTTCTTTGCTTCTGTTTCTTCAATTTCTTTGTCTTCTTATCTAGGGTCACTTTTTTTCTTAGGGTACCCTCGAAATCTTACTGGGGACAAAAGTTCACTGATTTGTTATCGCTAATACCGCTCGTTGATGGGATTTCGGATATATCTGTGGAAGACTCATCTTTAATAATATGTGATGAAACTTCATGAATTTCAACAGTAGCAGTCATTTCAATTAGATGAGCATTTGAGGGATTAAGGGGCAAATCAATATTTGCCTGGTTTCCTTCACTAGTAGTGTTAAGGAGTAAAGGGGTATCTGTCACCTTGCTGCTTAAAAAATCATCTTCTGTAAAAATATTTTAGTCAAATGGCATAATACCGGTCTTTTTAAAGCGTTGATAATTGTGACTGAAGTCATTGCTTTTTCATGGGCTTGCCCAACACAAGCCGCAACTTCGTATATAGTAGAGGAGTTGTCAGGATTATGAAGAATCTAACTGTCCACTGCCGCATTATAAAATGTTTTAAATGGTCCAAAAACACCCACATCTAAAAGTTGTAATTTGTGAGTAGAGTGTGGTGGAAAGGTCAAAATTATTACTCCATTATCCTTAGCCAGATTCAAGCACTGAATAGATATATGACTCTCGAGGTTGTCGTATAATAAAATGAAGGGATTTGTTTTAGAAGATGAAATGATGCATTACATTTACAAATATATCCGAATTCATCCAGCCTGTTTTACAAGCTAAACCTAACGCCACTCTTGGTGCACCATTGAGCATCCTGTTATGAAAATTTACGCGAGGAAAAACCATTGCAGGAGGTAGCCAATTTCCAGCTACACTGACAATCATACAGGTAGTGACCAGCACGCCCTTCTCTTAAGAAGTTATCTTGCTTACTTATCTTCTGGTAAATTTTTCAAGTGGTGTTTTTGTTGCGTGATAGTCCCCGTTTCATCGAGATTGAAAACTCTTGTCCCGTCAGCGAAGTGTTCATTACTTTATTGATTTTGGCCATGTAGTAGACTAGCTGCCTGCTTTCCAAAATACTAATCCAGTAAAACATTTTGGCACACATAATTATATAATTTGCCAACATATCTTCTTGCTCTTTGTCGAAAATTCGTCATACATCATACCTTGGCACCATACAGATCGGTTCTTGATTTATTTTTTTGTTATTTTACATATCGATGTAATGTTTGATGTGGAATACCTTTTATATTCTCTCAGTGGTTATCCAGCGATAACCATAGCTACCGCCTCACGCATAACTGCCGATTCATGTTTTTGCAGCATTCTTTTTTCAACTTTACTCATTTTCTTTATCTGAAATTAAAATTTTATCGTATTGGATTTTTTTTATGTCAAGTGCACAATATGTAAGATTTATATGCGTCCTACAGTGAGAGATGTCCCACTGTAGGAAGCGGCGCTTTGTCTCAGTATTGGAAACTGTACACATAAAAAGCATTTCATAATTGCTAACATTATGTAAAGAATTTTTACAAAAAATTACTTTTAAATAACCACTTTTACTCATAGAACAACAATAACATTGTTAATGTTCAGGGACGCGCCAAGTTCTTTTCAGCGCTGTCGTGCCAAATAATGATAGGCGCCTTTATATTTATTGAGCCAAAATTACCACCCAATCTCACACAATTCAATTTGTGCGGGTTTTATGTGAAAATCATTGAGCAATACAAAAAAAAATTAAAATAGCTTCAAATGTCAAATAGGAGGACAAAGGTGACATATTCTTGATAATGGATAATTGGACAATTTTAGGCCATTTATTTTGAACAATTCTCTAATCAATTAAGGTAACTTTAGACTATTTTACTAATATTTTAGACCGTGTTTTGACAATTTGAGACTATTTGGACAATTTTAGACCATTTTAGATTATATTGAACAATTTTCTGATCAATTTATGTAACTTTATACCGTTTTATTGTTATTTTAATCTATTTTAAGACAATTCTAGACCATTTTGGATAATTTTAGATTATTTAAAAAAATTCTCTGATCAATTTACTTAACTTTAATTCATTTTTGGGAAATTTTGAACCATTTCAGACCATTTTAGGTCATTTCAGATTGTTTTGGACAATTTTAGGATACTTTTAGACTATTTTGAACAATTATTTAATCAATTTAGGTAACTTTAGACCATTTTATTACCATTTTAGACCATTATTGGAGAATTTTAGACAATTTAGGACAATTTTAGACTATGTTCCAGAATTTAGGTAATTTTCAATAATTCTTTGAATAATTTTAGACCGTTTTATTATTATTTTAGTCTGTTTTTGGACAATTTTAGACCATTTTAGATTATTTTGAACTATTCTTTGATCAAGTTAGGCAACTTTGGACCGTTTTATTAATATTTTAGATAATTTTTAGACCATTTTGGACAATTTAGACCATTATAGATAATTTTGAACAATGATCTGATCAATTTAAGTAATTTCATACCATTTTAGATAATTTTTAGACGATTTTGGACAATTTTAGATTATTTTGAACAATTCTCTCATCCATTTTAGGTAACTATATAACGTTGTATTATTAATTTGGACAGTTTTTAAATTTTAGACAATTTAAGACCATTTTAGATTATTTTGAACAATTCTCCAATCAATTTACGTAACTCTAGACCGTTTTTTATTATTTTCGACAATTTTTATAAGATGTTGGACAATTTTAGAGCATTTTAGATTATTTTGAAAAATTCTTTAATCAAGTTAAGTAACTTTAGAAGTTTTTATTATTAATTTAGAAAATTTTAGAGGATTTCAGATTATTTTGAACAATACAATTGATAGACGATTTGTAGAAGATTTTGGACAATTTCAGATTAGTTTGAACAATCCTCAGATCCATTTTAGGTAACTTTAGACCGTTTTATTATTATTTTAGACGATTTTGAACAATTTTAGACCATTTTAGATTATTTTGAATAATTTAAGTAACTTTAAACCGTTTTATTATTAATTTATATAATTTTTAAAAGATTTTGGACAATTTAAGATTATTTTCAGCACTGACAGTGGAACCGACATTTTTGACCTTGTTCTTGTCTATTTTTCGAGATGATTTACTTTCGTTAATACTCAATATAGAAAATGATTTCATAAAGCCTTTTTATTTTAAAATTATGTAGATATTCTACCGTCCAAATTTGTCACCTTTATTCTGGGTCTAGTAGTTGCAATAAAATTACAATCCCACGTGACAATTATCAAAAACTGTTTACCTAGTAGATCTGTTAAATAGTAATTATTAATCAGGACAATTTCATGTGCAATATTTGTTTGTCCGATTGAGAAACCACTGTAGCTGTTCCCATATTAACCAACAATATAAACCTTACACTTTGGAAATTTATATCAAAATGGCAATATCTACTTTCATAAGTTGATCACGTGGGATTGAAATTTTATTGCAACTACATGTGTAAAATTTTATGTCTTTCTTGTTTGTTAAGATCTAATAAAAATTTAATTTTTAACTAAAAACACTGAAAATTTCATTGCGATCTAATCGTCATTGTTAACTTAAATCGACATGGTGATAAGGCGATTAAAATATCCAAATCCGTATTTAAAAAAATTAAGTTTAGAGTAACCCTCCGACTTCAAAACGTCATATAAAGTGTTTAATTATGCAATTATACCTGCAGGATGGTACTTCAATATTTTACAAACGATCTGAAAATGAATTTGTAAAAAAATTACTTGATGAGTGTCCCACAAAAAACTTAATGCCTTGTACAAATTTTAAAAAGTCGTTTCGAAATAAATCAAAGATTCCATTAAAAAAAATTATCACTCTGTAGACCTTTCAATTTATGTAGCGAAAAAGTAAAAATTGGATGAATAAATGATGTTGTAAAATCGAATGTTTTTAGTATCAATATATTTTCATTAGTTTATAAAATATACATTTTCATTTTTTTCCGTTTTTACTAAACAGAAAGGGGGGAGCTATATTTTGTGTGAAGTTACCCAAACATGTGGCCTAAGTGCATTTGACTATAACGCCCCCTCCAAATGGAAACCTATCCATCCAAACGCGCCATCAATTCTGAAATCTAATTTATCTAATGTAGAATCGATGCTGTAATTCATTGGAGAAGTTTAGGATGCCAAGGAAATTTTGATAATTATGTCATTAATTTGAGTACATCGTTGGTCAAAAATTGTAAAATTAAGGTTTTGGGGTATAACATTTTAAATTATGTTATCATTAGTAAAATCAACACATGTTGTATGCACATATTTTGAACAATTTTTTTGTTGCGATGACATATGGTATAAGTAGCGGGAAAGTAAAAATAGCTGAAAGATTAATATCATTTTTTGGGTTTTTAACGATTTTGAATCGAGTCTGTTTGTCTCTATTTTTTGCCGTTCTCGAATTGAATCAGGCTAACAAACCGATGGACGGACGGATAAAATCGTTTTATAAGAGATTTTTTTCTTCGAAAATATTTCAATTAATAAATAAATTTTAGACGATTTTAAAATAGTTCATTTAAGACAATTTTTGAAAATTAGATCTTTTTAGACAGTTTTTAGAATAAGTCAAATAATGTATGGGGATCTTTGCGAAACTACTAATTTTTTGAAAAATGTAGAAACGTTTCGCACATAGTCTGAAGACTAAAATAGTAATTTTACTTATGCACAATTATATCGTCAAAAATACAATAATAAAATAATACCGGGCGTCCCACTTAACTTTTCGGGCTTTTGATCGCTTATTACTTAATTAGTTTTGGGAATATAAATATGCGGTTTTCGCCAGTTTTATTAAAATTTATTAAATTTTTTCCTCAATAGTTGGATATTTTATCATACTTCCGGTTTGACCGAAAATTAACATTGTGATTTTTAGGGATAGGACAAGTTTGTTATTTTAATTAGAACACCCTGTATATTTTTAGATCAATCTTTTAGCTTTCTAAACATATACAGGGAGTGTCACAACGAGTTTAAACTATCTGTATATTGAAAACTGCTTACACGATATTTATGAAAATTTGTATACAAGGGTTTGTCGCTGTACCACATCTAAGTAAAATATTTTTAACTTTGGGTCAATACAGGGTGTTCCGAAAGTAACGACCAACTTTGTTATTTTAAATGGAACATCCTGTATTTTTTTACATTTCTTAATTTATTCTGGGCAGGTAATTTTAAAAACCAATTACACATATATTATATCTATATATATAAAATTGTCCTGTCGCTGACTGACTGACAATAAACGTACAGCCTAAACCATATTTGATAGAGACGTGAAATTTTCAGGGTAGTTTCCTTTGGTAGGGTAGGGGAGCACTAAGAAAGGAATTTTGAAAATTCGCACTTTAAGGGGTTCAAAATTGGGGTTAAACAAATATTCACCCACTCGAGTAAGTGCAGCAACCAAAAACCAGCTCGAGTAAGTGCGTTAACCAGAAAAATACAGGGTGATATTTTAGAGAGGAGTGGCTCTCCCCCCTGAGAGAGTGCAAAAATTTTCGAGATAAAGAGGTAAATATCCATGAAGAACCCGTTAGTTTTTGTACGACATCTTTCGGAATTGTCACTATCAAAAAATGACAAATGCAATATGTCACAGAATTTGACATGCAATATGTAATTTGAAAGCCCTTGAAAAACTCTATTCAGAGCAGTCAAAATTATTTCTCCAACTGTCACCTGTAAATAATAAAAAAATCGGTTGTGTCATCCCAAAACATTCCCGACGAGTATCCACGAATACTTTTTCAGATATTTTTAATATTTTTTACAATTTCTTTTAACACTTTTTAAACTTTTTTTGTTTCATTTTAGAATTTTTATCATTTTTTAGCTCATTTTGCTTTTCATGTATTTTTGTGCATTTCTTTGCATATGTTGCTTTTTTTTCATTTTTTTGTATTTTTTTTACTCTGGGATTTTTTTGCATTCTTAACGTTTATTTTAATTTTTTCACCATTTTTTTTGATTTTTTGGCATCTTTTTGCATTTTTTTTTATTTTTTGACATTTTTTGCACTTTCAGCATTTTTTAAAATCATTTTACTTTTTTTGATTGTTTTTAGGTTTTTTGGCTTTTTTTTCATCTTTAGCATTTTTTAGCATTATTTTACTTTTTTTCAGCATTTTTTAAACTTTTTTTTAGATTTTCTTTTGCATTTTTTAACATTCTTTACAAATTGCTTTATCACTTTTTTTTAACTTTTCAGTTTTTTATTTAACAGTTCCTCATCCATTATTATGCATTTATTTGTTTGTTGGTTTTTTTTTTGCATTTTTTGCAGTTTTTTGTTCGTTTTTTTGCATTTTTTTTTTATTTTTTGGGATTTTTTTTGCATTTTTTCCGATTTTAGCATTAATTTACTTTTTTCAGCATTTTTTTAGATTTGTTTGGCATTTTTTTAAACATTTTTTACAATTTATTTTAACACTTTTTAACACTTTTTTGCTTTTTTTTTTAGAATTTAATCATTTTTTAGCTAATTTTTACTTTTTATCAGCATTTTTAACTTTTTTTTACTTTCCCGACCATTCTCCGAGAGGGGAAAGTATTGTGAACGAGCTAAAAAAAATTTCGAGATAAAGATGGAAATATCAATTTTAAGGTCACCTGAGATTATTAAGACCATTTCCAGATGGAAGTCTGTCTGTCTATCTGGCTGTCAGATAAACGGCTCAAATGTCTCTAACTTAACTTTTTAACTTATATCTGATGACAGTGTATACAGGGTGATCAAAGTTTGCTTACTTTTGATAACGTTGTATACATTTTTCTCATTTTCTACCAAGGTACTTAAAAAGTAAAGATAAGGACATGTAAGACGTTTTATCCGATTTTATGTTGTATGGCCGGAGCAATAACTTAAAATTGAAAAACATGCTATTTTCAATTATATATAACTTCAAACCTATTTAGATTATAGTCTAGGTGTAATCGGCATTTGAAATTAGCTTCTCGAAACGAATCTAAAACTTCAAAAAGATACGGGATGCTCTATTTAAAATAACAAAGTTGCCTATTCCTAAAAACAAAGTGCTAATTTCTGACCCAATCGAAAAAACAAACTTAAATAAATTTCAATAAAACTGGCAAAAACCGCACGTTTCTATTCCCAAATTATTTAAGTAATAAGCGATCAAAACTAAGTATAATCACATAAAAAAATTTAATTAAAAAAATGTAGAGGAAGTTTTATTTAAAAAAAATATAACTTTGACATATCATAATGTTATCGAACAATCTGTATATTTTCAAATATAGAGCTTAAGTTTGTGTTCATCTTTTTCTGGCAAATTTTTTTTCATAATTCTAGATTTACTGTGTCTCCATAATTAATCACCTTATGTGTTATTATTTTCTCCAATTCCGCCATTCCCGTAAATAAGTTTTAGATGAATGGCATGGAATCTGTCTTAATCAATTTTTTCTTCTAAATGACAGCGAGATGATCCAAATATATCCAAAGTATGAAATGATTTATTGGCAAATTTCGATACTGATAAAAAAACGATCTTAATTGATATTGATCAATCGGGATAAAGCGCTTAAATATCAATCAAGTATCCTAATTTAGTGTCTGGCGTAGGTAGGTAGAGACCAAAATTAATATATAAAAAAATGCAACACAAAAAAATAGAAGTAGAACAAGATGGAAATATAGAAATTGTTCAGGTTGAGAACGAAGAAAAAAAATGTTGATGATGTTATAATGGGAATGCCAAGAAGAAGAATAAAATGAAGGATTGAGTAGGAAATATAATCAAGTATTTTTAAAAAATATATAAGAAAGTAGTAAAATTAATTAAATAAATAAAATAAAATAACTCAACATAATATTAGTAAAGAAGAAACAATTTTATGGACTTTAAGATTTGTCCTCAAGACTTCAAAACCGACGTTGAAGTTAATATACAGGATTTTAATACGAAACGTTGTAATAAAATTTTGAATACGTATGAATGTATTATTATCGATATTAAGTTGGTGTGCAAAATTTCAGCTCAATTGGATTACAGGAAGTGTGTTAATTTTCACTTTCAAATTTGTCCACAAAAATTCAAGACCGCCACTGAAGTTAATATAAAGGATAGTAATACGAAATAACGTATTAAAATTTTTAGGTCGTAAAATTTAATTTTCATCGATATGTAGTCGATGTGCAAAGTTTCAGCACAATTGGATGTCTAGAAATGTATTAATTTCACCTCCAAGACTTTGTCCACATAATGAAAAATGTGTTAATTTTCACTTTCAAGATTTGTCCATAAAAATTCAAGACCGGCACTGAAGTTGATATAAAAGATTTTAATGTGAAAAGTTGTATTAAAATTTATGTAAGAATGTGTTATTATCAATATATCAAGTTGGTGTGCAAAATTTCAGCTCAATTGGATGACGAGAAGTGCGTCAATTTTTACTTTGAAGATTTGTTCACAAGAATTCAAGACCGGCGCTGAAGTTGATATAAAAGATTTTAATACGAAACGTTGTATTAAAATGTATGTTAGAATGTGTTATTATCGATATCAAGTTGGTGTGCAAAATTTCAGCTCAATTGGATGACGAGAAGTGCGTCAATTTTTACTTTCAAGATTTGTCCACAAGAATTCAAAACCGGCGCTGAAGTTAATATAAAAGAGTTTAATACGAAACGTTGTATTAAAATGTATGTAAGAATGTGTTATTATCGATATTAAGTTGGTGTGCAAAATTTCAGCTCAATTGGATGACGAGAAGTGCGTCAATTTTTAATTTCAAGATTTGTCCACAAGAATTCAAGACCGGCGCTGAAGTTGATATAAAAGATTTTAATACGAAACGTTGTATTAAAATGTATGTTAGAATGTGTTATTATAGATATCAAGTTGGTGTGCAAAATTTCAGCTCAATTGTATGACGAGAAGTGCGTCAATTTTTAATTTCAAGATTTGTCCACAAGAATTCAAGACCGGCGCTGAAGTTAATACAAAAGATTTTAATACGAAACGTTGTATTAAAATGTATGTAAGAATGTATTATTACCGATATCAAATTGGTGTGCAAAGTTTCAGCTCAATCGAATAATGAAAAATGTGTTAATTTTCACTTTCAAGATTTGTCCATAAAAATTCAAGACCGGCACTGAAGTTGATATAAAAGATTTTAATACGAAACGATGTATTAAAATGTGTGTAAGAATGTGTTATTATCGATATCAAGTTGGTGTGCAAAGTTTCAGCTCAATCGAATAATGAAAAATGTGTTAATTTTCACTTTCAAGATTTGTCCACTAAAATTAAAGACCGGCACTAAAGTTGATATAAAAGATTTTAATACGAAACGTTGTATTAAAATAAATGTAAGAATGTGTTATTATCGATATCAAGTTGATGTGCAAAATTTCAGCTCAATTGTATGACGAGAAGTCCGTCAATTTTTAATTTCAAGATTTGTCCACAAGAATTCAAGACCGGCGCTGAAGTTGATATAAAAGATTTTAATACGAAACGTTGTATTAAAATGTATGTTAGAATGTGTTATTATCGATATCAAGTTGGTGTGCAAAATTTCAGCTCAATTGTATGACGAGAAGTCCGTCAATTTTTAATTTCAAGATTTGTCCACAAGAATTCAAGACCGGCGCTGAAGTTGATATAAAAGATTTTAATACGAAACGTTGTATTAAAATGTATGTTAGAATGTGTTATTATCGATATCAAGTTGGTGTGCAAAATTTCAGCTCAATTGTATGACGAGAAGTCCGTCAATTTTTAATTTCAAGATTTGTCCACAAGAATTCAAGACCGGCGCTGAAGTTAATACAAAAGATTTTAATACGAAACGTTGTATTAAAATGTATGTAAGAATGTATTATTACCGATATCAAATTGGTGTGCAAAGTTTCAGCTCAATCGAATAATGAAAAATGTGTTAATTTTCACTTTCAAGATTTGTCCATAAAAATTCAAGACCGGCACTGAAGTTGATATAAAAGATTTTAATACGAAACGATGTATTAAAATGTGTGTAAGAATGTGTTATTATCGATATCAAGTTGGTGTGCAAAGTTTCAGCTCAATCGAATAATGAAAAATGTGTTAATTTTCACTTTCAAGATTTGTCCACTAAAATTAAAGACCGGCACTAAAGTTGATATAAAAGATTTTAATACGAAACGTTGTATTAAAATAAATGTAAGAATGTGTTATTATCGATATCAAGTTGATGTGCAAAATTTCAGCTCAATTGTATGACGAGAAGTCCGTCAATTTTTAATTTCAAGATTTGTCCACAAGAATTCAAGACCGGCGCTGAAGTTGATATAAAAGATTTTAATACGAAACGTTGTATTAAAATGTATGTTAGAATGTGTTATTATCGATATCAAGTTGGTGTGCAAAATTTCAGCTCAATTGTATGACGAGAAGTCCGTCAATTTTTAATTTCAAGATTTGTCCACAAGAATTCAAGACCGGCGCTGAAGTTGATATAAAAGATTTTAATACGAAACGTTGTATTAAAATGTATGTTAGAATGTGTTATTATCGATATCAAGTTGGTGTGCAAAATTTCAGCTCAATTGTATGACGAGAAGTCCGTCAATTTTTAATTTCAAGATTTGTCCACAAGAATTCAAGACCGGCGCTGAAGTTGATATAAAAGATTTTAATACGAAACGTTGTATTAAAATGTATGTAAGAATGTGTTATTATCGATATTAAGTTGGTGTGCAAAATTTCAGCTCAATTGGATGACGAGAAGTGCGTCAATTTTTAATTTCAAGATTTGTCCACAAGAATTCAAGACCGGCGCTGAAGTTGATATAAAAGATTTTAATACGAAACGTTGTATTAAAATGTATGTAAGAATGTATTATTACCGATATCAAATTGGTGTGCAAAGTTTCAGCTCAATCGAATAATGAAAAATGTGTTAATTTTCACTTTCAAGATTTGTCCATAAAAATTCAAGACCGGCACTGAAGTTGATATAAAAGATTTTAATACGAAACGATGTATTAAAATGTGTGTAAGAATGTGTTATTATCGATATCAAGTTGGTGTGCAAAGTTTCAGCTCAATCGAATAATGAAAAATGTGTTAATTTTCACTTTCAAGATTTGTCCACTAAAATTAAAGACCGGCACTAAAGTTGATATAAAAGATTTTAATACGAAACGTTGTATTAAAATAAATGTAAGAATGTGTTATTATCGATATCAAGTTGATGTGCAAAATTTCAGCTCAATTGTATGACGAGAAGTCCGTCAATTTTTAATTTCAAGATTTGTCCACAAGAATTCAAGACCGGCGCTGAAGTTGATATAAAAGATTTTAATACGAAACGTTGTATTAAAATGTATGTTAGAATGTGTTATTATCGATATCAAGTTGGTGTGCAAAATTTCAGCTCAATTGTATGACGAGAAGTCCGTCAATTTTTAATTTCAAGATTTGTCCACAAGAATTCAAGACCGGCGCTGAAGTTGATATAAAAGATTTTAATACGAAACGTTGTATTAAAATGTATGTTAGAATGTGTTATTATCGATATCAAATTGGTGTGCAAAGTTTCAGCTCAATCGAATAATGAAAAATGTGTTAATTTTCACTTTCAAGATTTGTCCATAAAAATTCAAGACCGGCACTGAAGTTGATATAAAAGATTTTAATACGAAACGATGTATTAAAATGTGTGTAAGAATGTGTTATTATCGATATCAAGTTGGTGTGCAAAGTTTCAGCTCAATCGAATAATGAAAAATGTGTTAATTTTCACTTTCAAGATTTGTCCACTAAAATTAAAGACCGGCACTAAAGTTGATATAAAAGATTTTAATACGAAACGTTGTATTAAAATAAATGTAAGAATGTGTTATTATCGATATCAAGTTGATGTGCAAAATTTCAGCTCAATTGTATGACGAGAAGTCCGTCAATTTTTAATTTCAAGATTTGTCCACAAGAATTCAAGACCGGCGCTGAAGTTGATATAAAAGATTTTAATACGAAACGTTGTATTAAAATGTATGTTAGAATGTGTTATTATCGATATCAAGTTGGTGTGCAAAATTTCAGCTCAATTGTATGACGAGAAGTCCGTCAATTTTTAATTTCAAGATTTGTCCACAAGAATTCAAGACCGGCGCTGAAGTTGATATAAAAGATTTTAATACGAAACGTTGTATTAAAATGTATGTTAGAATGTGTTATTATCGATATCAAGTTGGTGTGCAAAATTTCAGCTCAATTGTATGACGAGAAGTCCGTCAATTTTTAATTTCAAGATTTGTCCACAAGAATTCAAGACCGGCGCTGAAGTTGATATAAAAGATTTTAATACGAAACGTTGTATTAAAATGTATGTTAGAATGTGTTATTATCGATATCAAATTGGTGTGCAAAGTTTCAGCTCAATCGAATAATGAAAAATGTGTTAATTTTCACTTTCAAGATTTGTCCATAAAAATTCAAGACCGGCACTGAAGTTGATATAAAAGATTTTAATACGAAACGATGTATTAAAATGTGTGTAAGAATGTGTTATTATCGATATCAAGTTGGTGTGCAAAGTTTCAGCTCAATCGAATAATGAAAAATGTGTTAATTTTCACTTTCAAGATTTGTCCACTAAAATTAAAGACCGGCACTAAAGTTGATATAAAAGATTTTAATACGAAACGTTGTATTAAAATAAATGTAAGAATGTGTTATTATCGATATCAAGTTGATGTGCAAAATTTCAGCTCAATTGTATGACGAGAAGTCCGTCAATTTTTAATTTCAAGATTTGTCCACAAGAATTCAAGACCGGCGCTGAAGTTGATATAAAAGATTTTAATACGAAACGTTGTATTAAAATGTATGTTAGAATGTGTTATTATCGATATCAAGTTGGTGTGCAAAATTTCAGCTCAATTGTATGACGAGAAGTCCGTCAATTTTTAATTTCAAGATTTGTCCACAAGAATTCAAGACCGGCGCTGAAGTTGATATAAAAGATTTTAATACGAAACGTTGTATTAAAATGTATGTTAGAATGTGTTATTATCGATATCAAGTTGGTGTGCAAAATTTCAGCTCAATTGTATGACGAGAAGTCCGTCAATTTTTAATTTCAAGATTTGTCCACAAGAATTCAAGACCGGCGCTGAAGTTAATACAAAAGATTTTAATACGAAACGTTGTATTAAAATGTATGTAAGAATGTATTATTACCGATATCAAATTGGTGTGCAAAGTTTCAGCTCAATCGAATAATGAAAAATGTGTTAATTTTCACTTTCAAGATTTGTCCATAAAAATTCAAGACCGGCACTGAAGTTGATATAAAAGATTTTAATACGAAACGATGTATTAAAATGTGTGTAAGAATGTGTTATTATCGATATCAAGTTGGTGTGCAAAGTTTCAGCTCAATCGAATAATGAAAAATGTGTTAATTTTCACTTTCAAGATTTGTCCACTAAAATTAAAGACCGGCACTAAAGTTGATATAAAAGATTTTAATACGAAACGTTGTATTAAAATAAATGTAAGAATGTGTTATTATCGATATCAAGTTGATGTGCAAAATTTCAGCTCAATTGTATGACGAGAAGTCCGTCAATTTTTAATTTCAAGATTTGTCCACAAGAATTCAAGACCGGCGCTGAAGTTGATATAAAAGATTTTAATACGAAACGTTGTATTAAAATGTATGTTAGAATGTGTTATTATCGATATCAAGTTGGTGTGCAAAATTTCAGCTCAATTGTATGACGAGAAGTCCGTCAATTTTTAATTTCAAGATTTGTCCACAAGAATTCAAGACCGGCGCTGAAGTTGATATAAAAGATTTTAATACGAAACGTTGTATTAAAATGTATGTTAGAATGTGTTATTATAGATATCAAGTTGGTGTACAAAATTTCAGCTCAATCTAATAATGAATAATGTGTTAATTTTCACTTTCAAGATTTGTCCACTAAAATTCAAGACCGGCACTAAAGTTGATATAAAAGATTTTAATACGAAACGTATTAAAATGTATGTAAGAATGTGTTATTATCGATATCAAGTTGGTGTGCAAAGTTTCAGCTCAATTGAATAATGACAAATGTGTTAATTTTCACTTTCAAGATTTGTCCACAAAAATTCAAGACCGGCACTGAAGTTAATATAAAATATTTTAATACGAAACGTTGTATTAAAATGTGAAAAATTTCAGCTCAATTGTATGACGAGAAGTGCGTCAATTTTTACTTTCAAGATTTGTCCACAAGAATTGAAGAACAGCGGTGAAGTTAACATAAATAATTTAAATTTTAAAAGTTGTATTAAAATTTTAAACATTTAAGAAGATTTTATAATTGAAATTGAATTTGGTGTGCAAAATTTCAGCTCCAATTAGATGACAGGAACTGTGTTAATTTTTAGTTTCATGATTTGTCCACAAGAATTCAAAGCTAGCGCTGAAGTTAATACAAAAATTTAAATACGAGACATTGTATTAACATTTTAATAAGGTAATAATGTATTATCATTGGTGTGCAAAGTTCAGCTCAATTGATTAACTTATTTTTTTTATATCTTGTATATTTTTTGTCCGTTTTATTTTTCTATATCTCATGATTATTTTCATTTATTTTCTTCATTAATCCACCTAAAATCTCTATCATATGAAAAAGAAAAAATGCATAAAAGAATTATGGTTATTGTTTTATAGTTTTTTTATTGGAGAAAATAATGGAAAAAGATAAGGAAGAATTGAAAGAGAAGTTCAAAAAAGACGAATAAAAGGATCTTGAAATATATTAGTTTTGGAATAAATAGGAGACAAAAATTATAATTGTGGAAGAAGAGAGTCTCATTAAGATTTATAAAAAAAAATTAAGAATAGGAAGCAGATAATATGGAAGAAATTTTATGTTGAGAAGTAAAAAGAAAATTAAGGTAAGTTATATTATTTTTTATTTTTTTATGCTCATTCATAGTTTTTTGAAAATTTTCAGAACTGAAAAATATTTTTTTGGTGTCAAAATTTTCTTTATGTTATTCTAAATTATTAAATTTTATTATGTTATTTCTTTAATTGATTAATTACTGTTAAGAAAATATTTTAAAATTTTGATTTAATGCAACTCATAATTTGTTTGAATTTACTTTGAATAAATCCGTTTACCTATAGAAGAGATATCTAGAGATTTTGATCATGATATAATTAAATATAATTAATGGTTATCAGTTTCATTACTTTAAAGAAGAACAAACATAAATAACGACAAATAATTAACGAACCAATTAGGGCTAACAGTTTGAATTTTATAATTTTGATCATTTCAATTTCCGGTTGCCTTGAAATAATACGTGCTCCGGTTTTAGAATTCATGTTTACAATTCCGTCTAGGTCTCAAAATAAAATGCCGTTTACATTTACAATCAACATAGCAATGATGTCTTCGTTCAAAGCAAAAAAAAAATCGAAAAAACCGAGATTTATATGTAGATTGGATCTGTCAAGATTATGACAGAGACAATATTTCCAGAGCAAATCATGCCTGTTACCCAGAAAGAGCAAATGCGAATTTTTATTGCATATTTTAAATCTGATTTATATTGTTTTACATCGCATCGAATATACAAGTTTATATAAGAAATTCTACGTATTTCTGAGCAATTTCAAGAACATTTTAGATGGAGGTGCACTCGAGTTAAAGTTACAAATAACAAAATTTAATGAAATATCAAGAACGACATCAAAAACCATTTATTCAAGATAGTTAATTGATTCAATTTAGATTGGTAAAAGGCCTTGTCTGCTTTTCTTTCATCTTAAGAGAGCAATAAGCGAACATTGAGGATAAGCTCAAACCAATTAGATACCTTGAATTTGTAAATTTGTTTATTCGCCCATTATAAGTGTCGGAGTAAAGGAATTAGTCTTAATAATATCTGGTAAGGGTTAGAAAAACGTTATTAGATTCTCGATATAAACAGCAAGGTCATCGAAATCCCACAAGTACACAATTCCAACTACATGATTTGTAACGGCAACTCACATAATCGAGCTGCGATACTGAACATTCTATTTGTTAGAAGTTGATAGTAAAAATTTAAAAATTTTTACAAAATATTATTATAAAAGTACATTTTTGTTATAAATGTAATGGTACAAATTCAGAACAAGAATAAAAAAAAATCGGCTGTGTCACCCCAGAACTTTCCCGGCTCAACCGTAGAGAATAGGATTATTTTAATTACAAAATACAAAGCATTACATTAATTTATGGAACATATTAAAAATAGCGAGCCGATGGTGAATAAGTCTACCGACTTGAAATTTCAATGTTGATAATGACATATGTGAAAACTATTGGGAATTCGGTAAAAATTTTCATACAATAGTTGTAGGGAATTTTATACTTTACAACTTTGCACTGAAACATTTTGCACTAAAGAGCATCATTTACCTCCAATTTTAAAAAGATGGAAAGTCCTAAATGTGTATTTTTCTCGACATGTAGCGGCGAAACTATGAAGAATTCGATAAAAAGTTAAATACAGAGTTAAAGAAAATTTGATGCTTTACAACTTTCCACTCAAAAAATTTTCACTAAAATGTATTGTTTGTCCTCAAAATCAAGAAAAACTAGAGAAAATCTACATGCACATTTTTTACGAGTCTTCTAGTGGCGCAAATATTAAAAATTCTAGAAAAGGTTTTAGACAAAAGTTGTAGGAAATTTTATGGTCTAAAACTTTGTACTACAATATTTTGCACTAAAATGTATTATTTGTCCTAAAAATCAAAAACTAGAGAAAACCTCCATGCACATTTTTTACGCGCCCTCTAGTGGCGCAACTATTAGAAATTCTGGAGATAGTTTGAAACAGAAGTTATAGGGAATTTTATGCTCTAAAACTTTGTACTATAACATTTTGCACCAAAGTGTATTGTTTGTCCTTAAAATTTAAAAAAAAGTAAAAAATTCTTATATGTGTATTCAATAAATGTCGGTCTTGAGGACCTTCTACTGTACCAATTTAAACCAAAAACTAATGGTCGCATTTTAGGCATACACCGACCCTCCATACCAGATTTCAGCTTGATTGGTCAAACGGTTCGGCAGTTATCGTGGAAGATTACATACAGACACACAGACAGATCTTACTTTCCCTTTGTTTGGTAAAGTAAAAAATCGGTTGTGTCGCCCAAACCTTTCATGACAAGTATCCTGAGATGAATACTTTTTTAGATATACAGGGTGTAGAAAATTTCAATATACACTAAAAGTTGCATATTATCAAGACAAATTTACCGGATTTTGAAAAGTTTTAATATCAGGTCTGATTTCAGAGATATTTGATTAAAACCAAAAACGACGATTTTCGATTTATTTAATTATTACCTTTATTATTAAAGATAGAAGAAAACTTTTTTTATCCTGTATCTTTAAAAAAGAAGTTAAATAAACTGGCCGGAGAAAAAAATGAATTTCATTTTACGAAAAAATCGTTTTTTTTTTGTTTTTTTTTCTTCAATTAAATATGACAAAATTGATATTTAAAAATTACTACATCTATGCAACTTGTAGTGCACCTACATCACTTATGTGCATAGCTGCAGCATAATATTAACGTGCGCCAGTTTCTTTAAATAAAATTGACGCTTTTAAATATAGATGACATTTGCTTATAAAGTGTCGTTTAGTCAATATGTTTTTAATTGTGTTTACTTGTACCTTTGTTTACGTATCTTTACAAATACAAATAAATACGAAAAATTATCAACATCAACCAGCTTTACAGAGTACAAAATACAACAGTGACAGTGAAATATGCAGTAAACAGATGCGTACGCGACCTTTCACTTAATCAGGATCGCTTGTGCCCAGCACTTATGTACCAAACAGCAAATTATTACCTGATCTCGTTAAAATAGTCGTTTTCGTTATCTATCAGCGGAATCTAATATCTATTTATCTCTCTCAATTTTGAATGCGAATTCACAGTGGATAGGTCCAAGTTTTCATCTTTATCCAATTATCATATAATAGTTTTCTCCATCTTTGTCTGTATAAGTGAGATTTAACAGCTGTTATTCATTCGTATTTTCTTCTTTACACATTTTCAGTTAATGGCGGTAGATAATTAAACTCAATGGGTTTTATTTGATTAATTCTAACTGTTAATAAAGAAAAAACCTGAGTTTATATTTTTGTTTAATTATGTTCAATTCAGAAGTGATTGAGAAAGATGGATATAAAATAATCTAAACAAAAAACTGTTGAAAGAAGCTAGTTTGTGGGATATAGGACGATTTGAGTGAAAATTAATAAGAGTATCAGTTGTAGTAGGTTCCTTATGATGAGCAAATCTAAGAAGAGTAATTTATTATAGGTTTTAAATTCTATTGTAAAAGTGATACGGGGATGAATTGTATCTAAGTATGGTAAAAAATCTGTAGCTTCTGACAATAAACTACACAATCGCCTACGTACCTTGTGTAAAATATTATATTTATGTCGAAAGATGGGGTGGTTTAAATATATATTATATTGGACTGGCTATTGTGAAAACTCTTAATCTCTCTTAGGGTTAGGTTCCTTTAAAAAAAATAATAAACTTTACAAAAAATTAAAATAAAAAAAATTATAATTTTGGGCGCCTTAAACTGATCTTCTCTCTCTTGTCCTTCCTCCAATCAGCTGCTTTCTTTTCTTTTCCCGTATCACTACCTAGTTATTTCCCTCTTATGTCTTCTGTAATTTTTTTTAATCCCCACCTATTTCTGTCTTCCTGTCTGAACTAATTTTCACCACCACCTCGTCCTCCTACAAACCAATTTGTTCTTTGTCTTCTTTGTCAATTTTCTTTTTTTTTTTATTATTTTAGTAAAACCCTTGTTTTAATAATTGCTTTTATTTTTCTTAATCCATAACTTCCATTACTTAATACCATTCAATCCACCAATCGTTAATATCTCATTCTATTAATATCACCTTTTTACCTCTCGCCCTTCAGATAAGAGAGGTATAGGAATCATGCTAAAAATTGGGTAGTGAGTTTTCAATGGATAAACACGTTTTGGGGTCCCTAGAATACGATTTTGATATTTTCGCGATGATGTCTGTGTGTGTGTTAGTGTGTGTGTGTGTGTGTTAGTGTGTGTGTGTGTGTTTGGATGGATGTTGTAGTAACGATAACTCAAAAACTACTGAATAAAAAAATTTGAAATTTTGCATACAGAATTCTTATACCCTAGATTAGATCTGATTAGATTTTGGTGCCAATCGCACAACCGGAAGTGGCAGTTGCTATGGGTGATAACGCCATTATTATACAAAACGGCAATAAAGTTTGACACATATATTTTGTATACCCTATAGTTTATTTTCATCTCATTAAAATTTTCGAAACTTTTGCCATTGTTGCCAGATTTACAAAAAAATTATTTTTTTTCATACTTTTTTGTGTCAACCTGTAAATTTTTGATTCCAAAATGGCGAGAGGTCATGTGCTGGCCACATCAGATTTTTTATAATTAATTTTCTATTTTTTTTATCTTTGACATTTATGTTTTTCCTATTAATCAAAATCCAAAAACTAAAAAACTGTTTATTATTTTTTCTTTCATTTGTTTTCTTTTCTCCCCCTAACTAGATATTTTTTTTATCTCTAAATTCGAATGACTAAACACACTAAGATTTTTCCTTTTATTTGGAACACAATTGTTGTGAACTCATTATTCAATAAAAATAATCTTCTAACAAACATTCTTAAATAAATCTTAACACATTTACATACATTCACACGCACCTTAAACTTTTTCATAACCTCATTTTCATTGTCAAACTTACATTTGACAATAACCTTCCACCTTTCCATCACTGTCAACCACCATACATACAAAAACAGAACTAAAACTACACATATAACTAAAAAACCATATCAATATGTTCTAAATGATTCATGAATATTTCGACTAATATTGGTGACACATTAGAGCCCATAGCTAAGCCTGAAGTTTGTTTGTGAAATTTATTGTCAAATTAAAAAAAGTTTTGATTAAGGGCTAAAGTAAGAAAGGAGATGAGATCTTTGAAAATCACGGGGTTGATATTGTTGTTGCAATTATACTTTTGTTAATTAACAAAATTTTTCCAAGTTTGAAGTAAACAAAAACCCTCGATAATTTTTAATCCGGAAGCCAAAAAAATCTATTCATTAAATACTTTAAAGTGACACAGATTTTTAATAACAAATTTGTATAATTTGAAGAATAAAATGATTATAATGAAATAAAAATTTCACTGAATATGGCGAAACGTTAAAAATTAAGAAGAGAAAATAGGATATTGGGAAAGTGTAATAAATAAAGGTAATCTATATTAAACACTCTGAACTCACAAAAGCTTAAATTAAAGTTCCTAATTTGAGTACATTAATTTAATTAGTTTGTGAGTGATCTTTTCAAATTATGCAAACGCATTTTAAAAATTCTAATATTCAGCGTATTTTGACAACACAGTAGAATGAAAAACTGACCAAAAAAAAAACAGTAACAAAGACTGTTTATAAGTACCTTCCTGACCTTTATTCATCGTTAATGTATCACCGTTTCCCAATGAAACATCCTCCTTAGGGACAATATCGACAATGGGTTGTTTTCGTATTGATTTCTCTGTTTGTGTGAATTGTGTTTTTTTTTGGATTTAATCAACAAATAGACGACAACCGCTATGGCTATTACTAATAATAGCATTTAGGGATAATTCAGATTACAGGATGGACTTATTGTTCTTATCTCAGTACTGCTCTCTGTAATTCATGAAAAGCTCTAAAATTGTAATTTTAAACGGAAGGATTTTGAATGGTCGTCGATTAATTCTACTCCAATTTTGGCAGTAGTGGATTTTCTAATTACATTTTAATATGTGTTTGAAACTCGTATTTTTAAGCTGCATTCCTTTGGAATTTTAAGTGAGATTGAAATTTAATTACTTTATATAAGTAGTCATGAATTGTCGAAACGTGGTTTATCAAATTAACTAGTTGTTATTATTTAAAAATGTGGGTTATGGCCAATATAACACTTTCCCACTATTTATGTGTAGTATTTTAGGTGTTAAGATTCACAAGGCCTGCTAGCAAACCTCCAAGTAGGTTGTCGACGAAACCATTCTACTGTTGACGCTTTAGTTGCACTTGAATTAGACATTCAGAATGCCTTTGCTAACCGACAACATCTAGTCGCTATCATGTTCGACTTGCAGAAAGCCTATGATATGACCTGGAGATATACAATAATTAGACAACTAAATACATGGGGCTTCCGTGGAACATTACCCAAAATCCTTAATAATTTCTTACTGGAAAGATCCTTTTGTGTTAGAATTGGCAACATAACATCGTCAATACGAACCCTAGAGAATGGAATACCTCAAGGTTCAGTTCTCAGCGTTACACTTTTTGCCATAGCAATAAACAGTCTTATTTGTAACATTGCTGAAAATATTAAAGCAGTCCTGTACGTCGACGACCTAACTATATATAGTTATGGTCAATCAATAACTGAAATTGAAAATAGACGACAAGGCCAAATTAATATTCTAGAAAGAACTGCAAAATCTAATGGTTTTAAATTCTCACCTACAAAGTCGCAAGCTATCTACTTCTGCAGACTAAGGTTAGGTTAGGTTCAATGTGAGTGGAGCGTTTGCTCGCCCCTCCACTGCGGCCAACAGAGGCCTATTGTGGCTCACCCCTATGGGCTATAATTCACCATACAATCCACACCTTCTTACGAAGTCTATGGTTGATTTAGGTGAAGCTTCCTTGAAGTCGGTAGGCTCCAGCTGTACAAAACCAAACGTACGAAGCCTATTCATTTCCAGGGCAGGGCAGGAGCATAAAATATGCTCCGCCGTTTCGTCTTCCACACTGCAGAAGCGACAGTCCGATGTTTGACTCAGACCTAGCTTCTTCAGATGGTACTGCAGACGACAGTGCCCTGTCAGCAGTCCGATTAGGATGCGTAGATCACTTCTACTCCATTCTAGGATCTGCGATAGGGTGCTACCTGAGGGTTTGACTATAAACGCCTTAGAGTGAGCTAACCCAGGCATATCTTTCCAGTGCTGGAGAGTTTTCCTCTCGGCCCATTTCCAGATAGTGTCTTTAGCACTGCTTTTGGCTATGCCAAAGAATGGTTCCGGTCCAATGAACTCGGATTCTGCACCTCTTTTCGCAAGGGTGTCGGCTTTCTCATTGCCCTCCACCCCTTCATGCCCAGGTACCCAGAGTAGGGTTACTCTGTTACTGGTAGCAATGCGATCCAGGGATTCGATGCAGTTCCATACCAGCTTCGAGTCCAGCCGGCTGGAGCTCAGTGCTTTTAAAGCTGCCTGACTGTCTGATAAAATATAAATACTTTTGTTGACAAGATGATGGTTTACCAACTCTCTTGCACACAATTCTATAGCGAAAACCTCCGCCTGAAAGATGGTAGCATACTTGCCAAGGCTTACTGTGATGTCAACTCTCGGTTTTCTGCTGTACACTCCGGCTCCAACACCACTTGGGGTCTTTGAACCATCTGTGTACAGTACATAAGCCGTCCCTGGAAAGAGGATCTCCCCCCTTTCCCATTCGTCTCTTCTCGGAAGAAGGACGTTGAAGGACTTCTGTATGTGAGTTCTGGGAGAGAGCACATCCGAAACCATTCCGAGAGTGTGGTGAGTACTCATCTCTCGCAGCAGTCCAGAGTGGTCCCATAGCCTCTCCCCCTCGATTTGACCTGCCACCGACATGGCTCTATAGGAGGTCATTTTGGCCTCCTGCTCCAGTAATATATGGAGAGGAGTAAGACCCAGAAATCTTTCCATTGCCGCTGTCGGGGTAGATGACATGGCGCCTGTAATAGCCACACATGCTAATCTCTGTAGTCCAGATAATTTAGCCGCCGCAATAGACTGGAGCCCCTTCTGCAGACTAAGATCAGACCATCCAGAACCGCAATTAAACTTACAAAATCGAAGTATCGAAGTAAAGAGCCAAATAAAATTACTAGGCATCATATTAGATTGAAAGCTATACTGGAAATCCCAGATTGAATACTTAGTAATCAAATGCAGAAAGATTATTAATGTCATCAAATGTATGTCAAGTATCCGATGGGGTTCCGATAGGGAAATCGTATTAAGAGTTTACCAAACTTTATTTCAATCAAATATTGATTACGGCTGTATCGTTTATGGATCGGTAAGACGCTCACACTTAAAACAGCTAGATAAAATTTAAAATCTAGCAATAAGACAAACTATCGAAGCTTTCGACTTTGAAATACCTTCTACTTCAACATCAGGAAGATCTGAACAAAACCCTAAGTGTAATATATAATATAGAATCAATTAATACCTACTTTTCCTGTCAGTTGCCTCGAAAGAAAGATCATTTTCTAAACTTAAAATTATCAATAATGATCTAAGATCTGCCATTCTGCCATGTTATAAGGAAGGCTTAATGATTTATCAATAATTGCTATAGATTATGGATTCCATAAACTTAGACGAATTGATAAGAGATTTTGCTGCAAAGATAGCAAGAAAAGTTGATTTTATTGAAAATTCAAGATAGATTTTGTTTCGTGCTTATATATAAATATAATATTTTTTTTTTAAATTTGTATTTTCATTGTAGAGCTCCATATAAATAGGATATATAAAAATAAATAAAATTAGACCTTTTTTTCCTTTCCTCATAAGTATTAGATGAAAATGATAAATGTTTTTTGAAATAGTAGCGCAACCAAAACAATTTCTCGTGAAAATTTGGTTAAAATCAGTTAAGTAGTTTAAAAAAAAAATCGAAAAATTTAATCATACACACACGTACATCCATATATACAAATATACATTTTTCCAAAAATGGGTTTTTTGGACTCCGGGGACCTAGAAACGTAAAGAAAAGTCAAAAAATAGAGATCGGTTTTTTACCCGAAAATAATACTTTCCCTTATGTATACTATTGTATTGTATATATGTATGTAGCAGGAATAATAATAATATAATTGATATTATTTTCTTGACTGCGGTTTAATTTTAAATTTTAAATTTTTTGGACATGCTGCTAACCCGTACAGTTATTAAACTTAACACCACCGGGTGTATGTATGTATTTTCCTTTTTCCAGGTATTATATTCGCTACAATTTTCAACGCTTTTTCCATCGCTTCCTTTATTACAAGCGAAAGTCTTATACAGTCATTTTAGATTCGCACGAATATGGAGCACAATTTTTGTCCGCAATCAAAACAAATTGAAGCAAAAATAGGTTTAATGTATACGTTCCATAGAATTGTGTTTGGTATGAAAAATAGGTAAATTCTTTCCTAACTTGTGGAAATTTTATGACCTACTAAATCTTTTATTTTGTTCTTAAAAGTGTGAATTCAGAATAACAGTAAATACGGTTGTATTTCGAAAACCCCTTTCACGTAAATTAAAGTGGCAAACAGTCGCGCACATGTAATATTTTAACCCGGTAAATAAGGTTAATGCTATAAAATACCCAACAAGAAACACAATACAATAGCAAAACACTCAATTATTTGAACTGTCCACGGCGGGAGAATAGTCTTTTACCTTTATGTTTTGGAGTAATTTATGGCTGGGAAGGTCACAGTGCTCCATATTTTATCTAGTACTTTGTTTCGAACGTATTCGTGTTTGCGGTTTTGTATTATTAAGCTTCGATATTGGTAGACGTACAAGCCCACGGATAAATTTATAGTTCGATAATAATATGATTCGAATACCACAGTAAAATGGTTAGATACATGGAAAGCAACATTTAAACATTGGACTGATTTTCACCTAGATTTATTGAACTCAAATCAATGGGATACTTGCATGATTTTAAGTAAATGGGCCATTAGAAACCTGACCAATAAATCTTTAATCCATATTTTTTTTATTTTTTAAAAAACCTGTATTCGCCCTATAATTCAAAAAAAATTAAAATCTGTGACGACTTAAGGTAGATCAGTTAAAAAAATATGCTAAAGATTGCGCCACTCTGATTTATCTGAATTCAGGTTATGTCCGACAGTTTTCTGTGATGTGTCGGTAATAAACCATTAACTACATATCAATACTATAAATCATCGCAAGGGGGAGTTAGCGTCAGAAACTATTAAAAATCCTATTGTGACATAATAATTATAAAGAATTTTGTACTAAAAAGTAAGAATATAGTGAATAAATAACGTCGATTTTAGCGCCATCTTCAGAGAAATAGAGAATTCATGGATTTATAAGTAATTACAGGATACTGTTTACTCTGCTTAAGACGTCACACATATATTTAATATTCAAAATTAAGGGCACTGAACGTCAAAAAAATTCTGTGCTCGTCAACAGGGGTAATAAACATATAAAAGTAAAAAAAAATCTGAAAAAAAAATTATGCAAGCACCCCATTGTAATAAAATGATTTCAGAATGGTAAACATTTTTGTAAATATATGTGTATATAAAAATCTGAAAATCCGTACCTAAAATGTGGTATGTAAATATTTTGTGCTGTTATTTACTGTATATGTTTTATGTGCTACAAAATTGGTATAGGTTATATATACATTAAAAAGACGATGATGTAATTGGTAAATATTTTTTGTTGCCAATTATAAAATTGTATTTCTCAATTTTAAATGCGTGAAATATTGATGAACCAGTAAAATTTTGTTAGTATTTATCCTGATCATAAGGTAAGTGTCATGTAGTTCATGACGGTTTTTCACACTAGAGATAAAATTCCTTCACTCCAACTAACAATTAATGTTTTATAAATGGCCTATCAACGTTTACAGAACTATTTTTATAAAATAACAATGTCACTATGAACGCTGTAAAAACTTTTATAATACAACGCTTATAAACCTAATAAGGGCGCACTCCTATGCAGCAATTTTGTTCTTTAATTTATTTTATTATGGCTTCCACAGCTTTTACCCGATAATTGTTTAAACATTTACAAAATTATTATAAAACATAGTTTGCAACAGTTATAAAACAGTTTTATATAAAACAATTATAGGGCAAAATATTATTTTACTATTAGGACAATTATATAACGTTTATCGAGCTAGAATAAAACAGTTTTATACAAGTTGTTTTATTATCTCATATGTAGCTTTTTTGTTTTGACCAATACTAAAAGTAAGCTCTTTGTTGTTGAAGTGTACTCACTGAGAATAATTTTTTATTTAATGGTCCTTAAGATAACTGAACGATTTATGAATATTAGTATTCATAACTGTTGAAAAAACTGCGAGCGAGCGTTATTAAATAAAATCTTGGATTTCCTCGAAGGACCAAACTTTTTAGGTAGAGGTTAAACCAATATGAATGTTAAAATAAAAACAGTATTTGAAATAGGAATGTAATTTTTATTCCATTTTTTCCAAGTACGAACATGAACAGAAAAATCATAAAGCGGCACATTAATTTAAATTATGAAACGGAAACATAAATATTTAAATAGTACTCATCACTTCACTCACTGTAAAAACTATTTACATGGTTTTGTTAATTACCCGCCATTTTCTTTATGTGAAGAAACTTTTTTGTTCTATTGAATGCGACTGCATCTTTTTACAGTTGGGATGCGAGAGAATGATTGTTCTCTGAGTTCTAACGGAGAGTAAGGTTGGTGGTTTTTTTATTGGTAGGAGACATGTGACGTGGTATTTAAATAGCGTTGAATTAAGCATCGTAGCGAGAAGAAAACATCTATATTTTTGTCTCTTATAATGATGGGATAATATGAGAGAAAGATAAGCTTGCATAGCAACAGTCGCTTATGTATTTTATTTTTGTTAACTGTATTTTGCAAATAGACAGAAAAAAGTCTGAGGGACAGACGGAATAATATTGTGTTGATTTTAAATCTATTTATAGATTATAAAATATTAAAACATGCAATAATAGACATATATGAACTGGAAGATTAATATTATTAATTTTAAAATAAATATGAATTATTTTGTATTTTCTGGATAATATTCCAGTGAAATTTATCCAATTTTTGTTAACATGATTGATCTTACTTGAGCCGTGTCTCAAACTTAATTAAGAGCATCATTTAAAACTAATTGCACAATTGAGATATAATGGTATACATGAAACCACAAAATAATTATAACCTTCAACGTCTGCGAATTTTTCCTTTCAATATGTAAACAATTCACCCAATATAGTTTACAATATATATAAATTAGTTACTGAAATCGTAATTTTATTTTATCTTTATGAGTAAATTTTTAAGACATTAAGAAGAGTTGAACTGAAAAATCAGATTGAAGTTTATTTCCTAATTGTCACCTTTTAAATTTTAAATAGTCAAATGTTGGATATAAATAATGAATGTTATAATATAATTAATTTTATTTATTTATAACATATATTATACATTAATTTTACCTTTCTGTATTCCTCCTGTATATAAATTTTAACTATGTAAAATCTCATACTCCTCCGTTCGCGCATTACGCTTAAAAAGGAGTCTAAAGTTTTCTCTTTGCGTATTAATTTATAGATAAGACAATAATAACAGTATATAAATTACATTTAAATTAAAACAAATTAAGCTGGCCGCGCTTTTTCTTTAGGCTTTATTTTGTTCCAGGTATTTCCTACCGCAAGCTGCGTTAAGCAACAAAGTTACCAAAAAGCTGGTGGTAGAGGGTGTCTTTAAATAGGAACAGGTTATGAGTAACTGTATTGTTGTTTTATTAAATAAGAACAAAAAGTAGGTAGGTGCATAAGTACACACTTAATTTTTCTGTAGTGCCTTTTATTAATTTTATTATTTAAAATACATAAATAAAAACACATACTTGGCAAATAAAAAAAAGCAATACAAGATGTCAACAATCCAAAAAACTCTTTGAAACGTGTTACACTGCAGACAATAGGCCGAACATACTCCAATACGAACGTTGGACGTTTGACATTGGACACTTGTAGTTCGAGCATCGGCCACATGATGTGTCGCGTCGAACGATCAAGACTCCAACGTTGGTAGGAGAAAATCTTATGGGTTCGCGTCACCGACATGCTAATGCGCTGTGTGCGTTGGACGCTTTTTGGACGGATATGGACAGCTTTGCCAACCGTACTATAATTATAGTACTTGGATAAATTTCACTGGAATATTATCCAGAAAATATAAAATAATTCATATTTCTTTTAAAATTAATAATATTAATCTTTCAATTCATACTAATGTCTATTATTGGATATTTTAAAATCTAAAAATAGATTTAAACTCAACACAGGAGTTATTCCGTCTTTCTCTCAGACTTTTTTCTGTCTACTTGCAAAATACCGTTAACAAAAACAAAATACATAAGCGACCGTTGCTATGCAAGCAAGCTTATCTTTCTCTCGTATTATCCCATCATTATAAGAGACAAAAATTATAGATATATTTCTTCCCCGCTAAGATTCTGAATTCAAGGCTATTTAGATACCAAGTCTCATGTATCCTACCAATAAAAAACCAGCCACCCTCCTCTCCGCTAAAATTCAGAGTACAATAATTCTCTCTCGCAAACCGACTGTAAACAGATGCAATCGCATTCAATAGAGCAAAAAAGTTTCTTCAAATAATTAAAATGGTGCGTAATTAACCACACCCAAAAAGTTTCTGAATTTTCGTAACAAGAAAAAATGTAAATAATTTTTTACAGTGAGTGAAGTGATGAGTAATATTTGATTTCGGTTTCATAATTTAATATAATGTGCCGCTTTATAATTTTTCTGTTCATGTTGGTACTTGGAAAAAATGGAATAAAAATTACATTCCTATTTCAAATACTGTTCTTATTTAACATTCATATTGGTTTAATTTCTACCTAAAGAGTTTGGTCCTTCGATGTCTTCAAGAAAATCTAAGAATTTAAAAATAATGCTCGCAGTCTAGTGTTCTTTCAACATTTATGAATACTAATATTCATAAATCGTTCAATACTATAATTCTATATTTTCACAAATTATAACAAACATGACAAATTTCAAAAACAGATTTGAATAATCTGGAAAAGCACTTGCAGCGCCCTCTAATAGTTAATAATAAAATTGATCTGTAAATCATATAATATATTCATTAATGTAATCAATATATAATTGAAAAATACTGCATCAATTATAAAATTTAGTTTAATAAATTAAATGTCATTCTTCCAATATGAAACGTCGAATTAAAACTAACTTATTTGCAAACTAAATTTAGAATAAAAAAAAATAGTAATATAACAAAAAACAGTAGTGAAAAAGATAATCTTCTAGAGAATTTCACTAGGACGATTTTTAAGGATTTCTAAGAATTGTTAAGGATTTTAAAGGATTGTTAATGATTTTTAAGGATTTTTGGGATTTTAAGGATTTTCAAAAACTTTTTTAAGAAGTTTAAACTAGTTTTAGGGATTTTAATGTTTTTTAACGATTATGTTAGGATCATTAAGAATTGCTTAAAAATTTTAAGTACTTTTAAGGGTTTTTAGGGATTTTTCACGATTTTTTTAGGATATCTTAAGGATTAAAATCCTTAAAAAGTATTTTAAAAAATGTCTTAGATTTTTTAGGATTTTTAAATTTTTTCAGAATTTTAAGGGATTTTTAACTTTTTTTCAGATTTTTAAAGATTTTGGGATTTTAAGGATTTTCAAAAAGTTTTTTAAGAATTTTAAACTATTTTTAGGGATTTTAATGATTTTTAACGATTATTTTAGGATTTTTAAGAATTGCTTAAGATTTTTAAGTAATTTTAAGTACTTTTAAGGGTTTTTAGGGATTTTTCACGATTTTTTTAGGATATCATAAGGATTAAAATCCTTAAAAATCATTTTTAAGAATCTCTTAAGATTTTTTAGGATTTTTAAGTTTTTTCAGAATTTTAAGGGATTTTTAAATTTTTTTCATAATTTTAAGGGATTTTTAAATTTTTTCAGAATTTTAAGGGGTTTTTAAAGATTTTCAATGATTTTGAAGGATGTTTAATGATTTTTAAGGATTTTTGGGATTTTTAAGGATTTTCAAAAACTTATTTAAGAATTTTAAACCATTTTTAGGGATTTTAATATTTTTTAAGGATTATTTTAGGATATTTAAGAATTACTTGGGATTTTTAAGTATTTAAGGATTTTTAGGGATTTTTAAGAATTGTTTCAGGATTTTTTTAGGATATTTCAGATACTAAAATACTTAAAAAGTATTTTTTTAAATTTCTGAGATTTTCTTAAGATTTTTAAGTATTGTTAAAATGTTTTCATAATTTTAAGAGATTTTTAAATATTTTTAATTATTTTTAAATAGCTTTGGGATTATTTAGGATTTTTAAGAATTTTAAAGGATTTTTAAGAATTTTAAACTATTTTCAGGGATTTTAATGTTAAAGATTACTTTAGGATCTTTAAGAATTGCTTAAGATTTTTAAGTGATTATAAGTATTTTTAAGGGTTTTTACGGATTTTTAAGAAGGGATTTTTAAAGATTTTTTCGAAATTTTTAAGGATTTTAAAGTAATATTAAGAATTTTTAAGGTTTTCTTAAGATTTTTAAGGGTTTTTAAATTTTTTTCAGAATTTCAAGGAATTTAAAGGATTTTTAGTGATTTTTAAGGATTTTTGGGATTTTTAGGGATTCTCAAGGACTTTCAAGGATTCTTAGGGATTTTTAAGAGTTTTAAACTATTTTTAGGGATGTTAAAGTTTTTTTAAGAATTATTTTAGAATCTTTAAGAATTGCATATGATTTTTAAGTAGTTTTAAGACTTTTTAAGTGTTTTTAAGGATTTTTAAGAATTGCTTAAGATTTTTTAGTGATTATAAGTATTTTTAAGGGTTTTTGCGGATTATTTTTAAGAATTTTTAGGGATTTTTAAGGATTTTTTCGGGATTTTAAACGATTTTTTTAAGAATTTTAAAGTAATATTAAGAATTTTTAAGATTTTCTTAAGATTTTTAAGGGTTTTTAAATTTTTTTCAGAATTTTAAGGAATTTTTAAGGATTTTAAGGATTTTAAAGGATTTTTAATGATTTTTAAGGATTTTTAAGAGTTTTAAACTATTTTTAGGGATGTTAAATGTTAAAGTTTTTTAAGGATTATTTTAGAATATTTAAGAATTCCATATGATTTTTAAGTACTTTTAAGACTTTTTAAGTGTTTTTAAGGGTTTTTAGGGATTTTTAAGAATTTTTTAAGGTTTTTTTATGGATTTAAAGTATTTTTAAGATTTTCTTAGATTTTTAAGGATTTTTAAATTTTTTTAATAATTTTAAGGGTTTTTAAAGATATTTAAGGATTTTTAAGGATTTTTATAGAATTTTAAAGATATATTATTTACCAAGAGCAGAGGAAGTATAATTTATAATCCACAAAGTGTTGATTGAAATAATATAAGTGAATATTAATTATTAGTTCAATTAAGTTGTATTTATATTTTGCACTGGACTTGCGCAGTCCATCATATGATTTGACTAATAAATAAACCATATCAAATTGTATATAATTGTTGCTCGAGGTGTTGATAGATGTAAAAACCAAACTAACGTTAATAATTTTAATGTATAAATTATGAAATTTTATTTTTTAATACTACCATTAATTTAAAGTTAAAAAAAAACACTGTTTATAGTTTAAAGATTCCACTTCTGTCAGCAATTCCAATGACAATAACTGCCTATTTTTTCTTTTTAAATGGTACAACGATCAATGAAATTATAACTTATCACTCACCGGCTATTTAAACTTCAAAAAGCAGCATAAATCCCTATAGGGTTGTCATAGATACTTTTCAAATATATAATTACTACGTGACGAGGGTACAATCTCAAATTCCACTATCGGTGTTACGAAAATATGATAGATAGTATTAGGATCCTTTTATCAAGACCCACTGTATCGTAATGTTGACCTCTCAAATGGAAATGGGAGTAAGAATGGGATAAGAAAACAGAAATAAGGAACGACAACGTGTCTCCTTATATTCCTGTCTAAGAACAAAATTATTGCCACAGGATAAGTGAGATCAAACATATTGATCAAGATTGTAATATTTCAAAAATTCATTAACAAGAACTCAATCATGGTTTTATCAAAAATAGAAAAAATCGAAATAATAGAAATATGCCATGGTGACACACAAAATATTTACCATAATAACTTTTATGAAAATAGAATAACTTTGAATGAAATTGATTTAATTTTAAATTTTATTTTATATATTTTACAGAAATAATGTTTGATAATTTTGAAAAAAACTTGTATAATAAATGAATTAAAACAATTTAAATTTATTTGAATAAATACGTAATAATCTAATAAAGGATTTTAATTTAACAGTTGTATTTTATGTACATTTCGTTTTATTAACCATAAAATTTTTTATTAAAATTTTCTAATAATTGTTAACTCATAACCAAGTCAATTCAGTCACATAAAAAATTATTCATTATAAAAAATATAGGTAAAAAATATGTTTATTAAATTTAATATAATAATTCAAATGTCCCAAACTTAAAAAAATTATCGTTCTATAAAATACCTTGTATTTGTGATGTTTTAAAAAATCTTCTTTTCTACTAAAACTATTCGAAAAACTTACGAGTTTCCGCCGAGCGTCAAATTAAACGCAACCCGATCAACATGAAAACGCGCGAAATACTAAACCCTCAAGAGTTTCCCTACACGCCGGTGGAAAACGCTGGCGTTGTTGCCATTTAAACGGTTTTTTTTTTAATTTAATTCTTTTAAACGTGAACCTATTATATTGTTGAGCAAAGAGATGTTTTGAATATATTATGACATATATTTTTACAAAAATATATGGAAATTGCACAAAAAATTATTAAGAGGCCCGCACACCACGAGACTTTTGTGCGGTTGCCGGTTAGCGAATTATCTAAAGGAAATGTGCTTGTATTCTAATAAATTGGGTGTAAAAATTGTTTCTTTAGTATTATCTATCCTCTACTCCAATTTTTTTTACCCAGAACAGGGTAAAACGCCCTAAACATAAGTATTCGTTTTGGACGAGAACTCGCCTAATATAGCAACTAAAAATATGAGGTTTTTCATATTTATTATATTTATTAGAAGAGCGCGACTGTGCTCCTTTATTTTAATTTTTCTAGAGAAAAAAGTTGACTTTTACTAAAAATAATTTAAAAAAATTCCTGTCGGTAGGGTCGACAGAGGGAGGTAGATTTCTATTGTCTAAATTTGAGAATTTCATCCTTCCCCACTCCACGATATGGTCAGATCGAAAAAAGTTTCAAACAAATAAATTTTATAATAATTAGGACATGAAAAAAGTCTAATGACCTGTTTCAATATTTTCAAAAATAGCGGAGATATGAATTTTTTGAAATTTCAACCCCCTCCAGTTCCATCCCCTTTGGTCCGATTAAAAAAGTTTCAGATAAATTAATTTTATAATCATTAGAACATTAAAAAAAGTTTTATGGCCTGTTTCAATTTTTTTTTAAAATTGCGGATATAATTTTTTTGAAATTTCAACCCTCTCCAGTTCCATCCTCGTGGGTCGGATTAAAAAAAGTTTCAGACAAAATAGTTTTATAATAATTAGAATATAAAAAAGTCTTGTGGCCGGTTTCAATATTTTTGAAAATGGCGGAGATATAATTTTTTTTAAATTTCAACCCCCTCCAGTTTCACCCCCGTGAGTCGGATGAAAATAAGTTTCAGATAAATTAATTTTATAATAATCAGAGCATAAAAAAATCCAATGGTCTTTTTTAATATTTTCAAAAAGGAGAACTGAATTTTTAGAGATTTTAACCCCTCCAATTCTCACCCTCTTAGGGGTAGAATTCCCATTTGCAATACGCAACGAATTACTCCCCTAAAGAATTTTTGTAATAAATTTGGTGTCGATTGGACAAAAATTGCGACCTGAATGTCTACACATACATACATACAGGGTGATTCTTTTAGAGGGCTAATTAAAGGTTTCACGAGAATAGGCGGAATTAAAATCGGAAAATTTGGAATATGAGGTTTTCGGAGATGCTCAAACGATCTAAAATATTTAGAACAACCAGCTACTTCCGATTATACCGGAAATTGGTATCAACTTGCTTATTTTAAATAGAACACCCTATATTTTTTTACATTTTTAGATTCGTTCTAAGGACATAATTTCAAAAACCTATTATACCTATATTATAAAATAATCAGTATTAAAGTTATAGACAATTGCAAATCGCATTTTTCCAAGTTTAAGTGATTGCTCCGGCCAAACGACATAAAATCGGATAAAACGGATTACATGTTCCTATCTTAATTTTTTGGGTTCTACTTGGTGATATTAGAAGAAAATGTAAACAAGGTGATTCACATTTGTGTACTTTTGATCACCCTGTATACATTTTGGAGCAATGCAACCTGCAAGAGATTGCAGCAAGTTCTTGCAAGGTCAAAGTATTGCATGTTGTTTGACATTATGCAAGTCTCTTGCCATTGCAACATGGCTGCCAACCCTCCCAAAAAAAGGGGTTGCTATTGAACTGCTACCGCCGCCGGCTTCATAAATTATTTTAAAGGACCGATACGGCGGTTCAACAGCAATTTTCTAACCTCAAAAAATATTTTTTATTTGTCTTGAATATTTTGTCGATCTGTTTAAAAATGAAAATATCAAAACTAGCAAAATAAATAAGAAGAAAGTAATCAGTGCATCACTGTCCATAATTATAGCTGAAAAGGCAAGTGAAGTGACATTTGGTGAGTTGGTATACCAAAAGTAACTAGATTTTTCCCTAGAATTGCAATAGAAATAGAAATCGCACCAAACCGATAAAGTTGCAATTGCAAGCTCTTGCAAAAGTTGATCAGCTGGGCTTTAACTGCGCATGCCTTTGATCAAGACAAATTCCGTCTTGCATGGCGTTGCAGGTTGCATTGCTCCATGTCATGCGATGGGAAATCTTTCAAATTAATTATACACAACTGTCTTTGCGTTTGTCAAAAGAGTTTTTTTAAAAATTATTATAAAAAATTCGACTGCAAATAAGCAATTTCTATTGACTTCCTATCATTTAAGGTGAATTTTGGACCTAATGAAATAAATTAGGGGTAAGTAATTCTTTATCAGATATATTTTCGTTTGAAATAGTTTAAGGTTATGTAATAAATACTTTGATATTGATTTGTGCTATTTATGCAATAATAGCTATTCTAAAATTAACCTAAATATCAACTTAATAGTTTTTCAAATCTAAGTGTCAAATGAAACGAATTCTTCATGTCTTCAACGCTACTTGAAAGTTTTCAAATTCACAGTGCAATTGACATAATGAAATGTCAATTTAATTTATTGAATATTCCCATTCAATTGTTTTCACAAACTGCTTCTTTTCCATTAAATTCTTTTCAAATATATACCCAAAAAATTCCAAAAAATATCGGCGTAAAAATGATTAAATGTTCTAGTAGTGGAAAACATAGTATATAAACCACGGTAGAGAAGATTTTTCTCAGCCTCGCAACTTATTATCCCTCGATGCTTCGCATCTCGGGATAATAATAATGCATGGAGAAAAATTACTTCTCGACCTTGGTGTATAATATACTATTTTAAAGTTATGTCCAAACGAGATAATAGTTATTTTTGTAAAACTGAGAAAAGTACCGCAGGCAAAGGTCAAGTGAGTGATTAAATGCACTTTGTTTACTTGTGCTACACCCGATGTTTTCAAAAATTTTAAAATATAGAAGATAAAGTAATAATTTCTGCTGTTTGTAATACTTCTTATATTTATCAAGAATATAAATTAAATACTTTAAGATATAATATATTATATTACGTGTGCGAAAAATAACTTATACGGTCACACGATAATTTTACCAAATAATGTACATTTTGAAGTTTTTTGGCAGATTCTATGTTTGTTTGTTTTTAGTTTATATAAATAATCACTTTCATATTAAAATGAACATAAGTAATGGTAATCAAAGTTTATTTAAAAAATTATCAAGTCAGGTGCCTTTAATTTAATATATCGCGGCACGTTAGCGTGCCTATAGCGTTTTGTTTTAGGATTTCCGAATTTCCGAACTCATCTCGATTCGATCTTATAGATTGTCCAACTACTAAACCGATCGCTCAGTGTTGCCAGGTTGGAAAATTTTTGAGTACCACAAACTCGATAAAAATGTATTAAATTCTGCCTCAGCGTACCACTTTCCTAAGATGTCTAAAAACCCTGGTATATCCACTGATTAGATTTTGTTTCGAACTTTTTGGGAGTACCACCTGTTGCGTTCAATAGAACTTACCAGAATTTTGTAAGATGGCGCTGTTTAGAATTGTTCGTGTTCTAGCTTAGTTTGTCATGCGGATTTTTTTATGTATGTGGTATTAGTATTAGTCCATAAGGAATAGTTCTAAATAGTGTTTAAGTAAGGATACTTTTCGTCAAATGGGGCCGTACTGTATTTTGTGTGGAAAGTGTAAAGCTGCAGATTCGAGCATTCGTCTGTATTCAGTATCAAATTATAAATACACCCTGTGTGATCTGTGATTACATTTTACTATGAGCGATGTATGCACCATCTAAAATTTTTTATCTGAAACTTTAGTAATCTCTCAAAAATCAGTCAAAATCAAGTAGGTAGAGATCTCCCAGTTTTGACCCAAACTTTTACAGATATAAGTGTAAACACCATGATTTTTAGACATCTTACACTTTCCTTGAGCAACTTTCATTTCTTTGGCTGAATGGGCGGAAACAAGGCAAAAGTCAAATAATTTGAGAGTGACAGAGAACTTTCTGTTCATTTAGTTTTAATATCAACCTCTAGAGACCTATGTGACACACAAGAGTCTCAGGAGAGGAATGATTTGGCTGACAAGGTTGCCAAATTTCCATTTATAAATATTCATTCGAGTCCATTTATAAATATTCGTTCGAGTATAAATGGTTGCCGATTATGAACAACGTCAAGTGTCAGTGTTCTGCTGTTATAATAATAACTCATAAGTGTCCATTTTTCTCAGATTTTTATATTAGTTAAGCTCATAGACAAAGAATATATATCGGGTTCAGTTCATCAGTTGATTTCAGCAATTCAATCCAAAGTTCTGTTTAATTAATTATTAGTTCGTTGTTTTTTTCTCTAGTTTTTGCAAAAGATAGAAACTTCTATCGTCTCTTCGTAAACGTTTTTTTGTCATTGCCGAAAATACATTTAAAACTGATTTTTTTTCTTCCTACCCTACAATGAGTTTACCGTCTGAAATAAGTTGTTCTTACTGCAATAACATATTTAAGTACTAAAAAAGCTTGTATGTGTTCTTTCAATTTAAATTTAATTTCGGTAGACTTGTCAGCTGTCAGCCATATCATTCCATTTGGCAACGTTGTCAGTCAAATCATTCCTCTTCCGAGACTCTTATTGTGACACATGATTTACTTCATATACATCATAGAGAAACTAAACAGAGAGTCACACTTCTAGTACAAATTTTTATAAGCTCTGTTTTCATAGTCATCTGCTATAGATATTTTGATTTCTTGTTTGAAATGAGCGATAAAAAAATTGTATCGAGAAACTAATTTGGGTATCACATTTATCAAAGGAGTACCACCGTACTTTTTGACAACCAAGAGTACCACTCTGGAAACACTGCGACCGCTACGTTCAAAATTAGAGAAGTGGGGAACGAGGCCCGAAGATCTCCGAAATCGGTTGCGCATGGGCAAACGCAAAGTACATGGCAAACTGGCAGATACCAGTATCGTGCCTAAAGTTGTTATTGACATAGACTAAGTAGGTTATTGCTTATTATTAGAATGAAAAGTATTCTGACCAAACACAACAAATAATATCCAAAGTTATTAAGTTTATGAAAAATCAGGCAAAAAATGACATCCGAATTTCTTTACAATGTCACAGGATAAAAGTACTAGCAGCAACAGGAATTAAAAAGAACACTTTTCAAAAATTTTTTAAAGAGACAGAAGAAATTGAAACAGGTAATCGTCCCTCATTTTCTCCTTTGCGATAACTGGAGGATGAACACATTTAAAAAAATTTGCTAAAATCAGCAAAATACCTTAATTATAATTATCCTCTATTTAAAATACCTCCTATATTTAAACGTATTCATCAATTTAAATCAACTTCTTTGTTTAAAGTTGGATATATTTATTTTAACGTTTATATACACCTTTAAAATATCAGATATTTTAAATTTTCCGCCAAAGTAAACAATACAGGAAGCAGTTCAAAGTTGACGAACATTGCTACTGTGTAGTAATAGGTGGCGCTGGTTAAATAAATTGTGGAGACTGGCACTGGGCATGGGTCAGAATATACCTTTTCAGAGTAAGACATCTTTCCATTGTATATAGACTTCTATATACAATGATCTTGCGGTTGCAGCCATCTATCGGTTTCCATAGGAGGTAATACAAGCAAACTGTATTTCAAAGGAAACTATTATTTTTGGTCTGTCTAAGTTTACGGCATCGACATACACGTCTTCTTTTTTTTAAAAATAACTAATTGCCTTGTCGTCGAATGGGCGAGGACACATTTCTTCTTTTTTGTTATTAATTCCGCCGTTATTTTGTAAAAACTAATTACATTTTTCATTTTTGTAAAATTTAGTAATTTATTTTTATTTTACATTTATATTGATTGACTATGGAAGAAAGGTAAACGTTAACGAAAAAAAATAAAATTGCTAGAATACAATAAGTTTGTTTTAGTTTTCCAAAGGGAGGATGAACGAAAAATTTATTCAAATATCTAAACCACTTTATTTGCTTTTAAATTTAAAATACTAAAAAAAAAGGTGCACACCTTCCTCTTAATTTTACTTTATATCATTTTATCAATATCAGTTAACCTCTTGGAAATACATGTAACAAAACAAAACTAGACAATTTTTTTACAAAATAAAGATGGATTTAACTGGGGATTTAATGACAAAAAAAAAAGAAATTTGTCCTCGCCCACTCGACGAGGCACTTTGATTATATTTAAAAAAAATGAAGAAGTGTATGTCGATGCCGTAAACTTAGACAGACCAAAAATAAGAGTTTCCTTTCAAATACAGTTTGCTTCTATTACCTGCTATGTAAACCGATAGATGGAACAAAAAGCTATGCAACCGCCGCAAGATGTCTTACTCTGAAAAGGTCGATTCGTCGGGCGACAAACCACAAATCTAGCGGGACAAAATTTTTTAAAATAAACCATGCAATATTGTGTTGTAGAAAAACGATAAATATGTTAAAATATTTTCTAGTGGGATAGAAAAAGATAACAATATAATCTCGTGTTATAACCGTAATAGACTGATAATCCTACAACATAGCAGTGGATTAAGCAATCTTATTGGTGTTACGTCACTTACCATTTTGACCACACTTTTACAAATTTCAATATTTTTTTTTCTGCTTTATTTGGAACTTAAACAAAGTATTTTTTTACCAAATGGTTATTTTATCAAATATTATAGCCTTGAATTTTATCTCTGTTCATGACTGAAGCCCATTAATGAAGTTTTTGTCTAATTCTTATTTTTTTAATTTAAAATATGTTTTTCAGGCCATTTTTATTTATGTGTTTTTTTATATAAATTTTGTATTATTTTGAATAGTAATATTTGCTGTTTTTAGAGTTTTCGAAGAAAAAACTCTTATAAAACGGTTTTGTCTTTTTACTTATACCATATTTTACTGTATTATATAGAAATTTATTTTCGTAACTTTAAATTTTCGAAAACTCGAACTTATGTCAAAAATATTGCCGTTTTTCACTTGTCATAGTATTTTGAAGAATATTTTCTAATTGTAAATAAATATTTTTTAACTATTTAACTAATTTTATTCCTCAAAATAATTATCTCTCTAGATTTACGAATTGTTGCACCGTGCACCGATTATTATCAATACCAGGAATTAATGATTATCATCATAAAATAAAATGACCTTGCGTCAGGTGAAGCGAATTATATTTACATTTTACTTATTTGTTAGTTATATCAGTATAGTTTAATATATTGTTCAAAATAAAATAATAAATTATTGTGCAGATTTTTTAATGTCACCTGTGCTAACCAAAATTAGCGACGAGTATTAAATAAAAGTAAACAAAGCGGTAAGTGTATATACAAAATATGAAACAATTTACAAAAATATACAAACGTTATTTAAACCTTACATATTTCTGTTATTTAAGTGTGATTGTTTTTAGTTTGTATAGTCGGAGAAGCTGTGGTGAGACACGTTTCATTTTTTTTTTTTTTTTTTTTTTTTTTTTTTTTCGTATTACAACTATTATTGTCCTGAGTTGTGAAAGAAAGCGACTATCTTTTAAAGACACCCCACGCTTGGTTCTATGCGTAAGGTAGTGGTGGACTCTCCCCCGATCATTCTGCAGAGTCATGCAGGGGCATACCAACTAAACCCTCCTAGGTAATTTGTCCTGATTTCTTTTGTTTCCTTGTACCCCGCTGTAGTAGAGAGGTTCTCCTTTTCAGTGATACAGTGGGGACTGTTGATCTGAAATAAAATTTGTTAATTATCTTAAGATATTTGATGGAGAGGTATTTGGTTTGATACTTACGAGGCTCCCAGGTTGGGAGGCTCAGAGCGGCGATCGGTGGTGGATCTTCGGCATCAGTGGTGGTGGGTCGAGCTCATCTGAGGCTAAAGGGGGCATCTCCAATAGACCTAGGAGCTCGTCCGGGAGATCTATGTCTTCTCTTGCTTCACTAAGGATCCTGAGATTGGGTTGGGTGAATTTCTTCTTTGGTTTCCTGGGGATTGTTCGTCTATCTCCGTCAACTGTCCGTTTGGTCCTTAGAGTTTCTTATGCGTGGGTGTTGCTGCTCTCCGGTCTTCTCCCGATGTACCCTTTTTGGAGATTTTTGAATCTGGAAATGATTGTATTACTTACAGGAAGACGATCAGTAAGATTGACTTCTTCTGCAACATTCTTTCCTCAGATTGGTAGTATGGACCTCTACCAAACAACTGAAGTTGACCAGGAATGAAAATTAATCTGTGTAGTGGATCCTGTTCGCAGCGCCAATTAAGTTTTCACTCACTCAAAGAACGTTTTAAAAAATGTTTTGTCGTTTAATACCTATAGGTATTTCACAAGTAAATTAGTTAACGAAAAGTGTGTACTGCTTGAAGATTGAAATGAATGTGAACCCTGGGGGAACTGTGCGTTGGCTATTTATGTCATTAAGTAGGTGGGGTAGCGTCGAACTTCTGAATAGTTAATTGTTCTTAAGGGCTCTTGCACTTCACTCAGAACCGTGACGCGGCTCGACTCAGCGATTAAAACTGTCGTAACGTTGGTAGCCTTTAAAATGTCCAAGAAGAAGCCGCAAAGAAAATATTGGGTAAACCACAAATTTAATTCAAAATAGCAAGAAAGAGAATTTCTTACTCTCTTTAGAAGATTACAAGAGGATGAAGTTTTGTAAGTCGTAACGATGATCAATTGATCTGCCTTTTCGTCACCCATTGTACTTAATTTTTAATAAAACACCATGTATACCGTACAAAATCAGATCGTATACTAAACGACACAGTTCTACACAGCATAAAAAACGGGTAACATATCGTGTAGAGCAAGTGTGAACGTATTCATTTAAACAATAAAATATTTATCGGGCGACAATTTGTAGCAAATGAGAATCGACCTTGGGCATTAACAAAATATGTCGCACACCACTTAAAGATAATTATAGAACTTAACAAACACCCTATTATTAAAATTTTATCTTATTTTTTTAAATGTTTGTTTATTTTACACTTATAGACATTAAAGCCGAAATCCAGAAATCAGTGAACAAGTAAATCAAGTCTCTTTTTCTCATTTTTTGGAGATTTTCCAAATAAATTACCGTTTCTTCAGTGCATCTACTTCTTTAATTATTTAAGTTGTGCCGTGTGCTTTTGAAAATTGAAGCTAACAGTTGATAAAACAAATTCTTAGCGCCAGTCATGTCGTAATTCAAACAAATTTTGCTTTACAATCGATTATTTTAATAATTTACAAGAGTACAAGTGACCCAATAGTTTGGCGTGAAAGGATCGATAATGCTGACCTAAAACGTCATTATTTCTAGCAATATTTTAATTTTCATTAATGTACTATCTTTTCTTTACAGATAAATAATGTCGATAATTACTGGTTATTTATTGATCGATGCTGTGGGTATAATAATAGCCATTGTCACCTTATTTATATTTTACTGCAAAAGGACTTTCAATTATTGGAAAGAGAGAAATATTCCATATTTGGAAGCCTCAATTCCTTGGGGAAGTTTAAATGCACCTCATAAAAGACTAATTTCAATTGGAGAGGAAATAACTAAAATATACAAAGATTCTAAGGCTAAAGGTAAGTAACACGCTAACACACACACACAAACACACACTCACACACTAACACACACACACTAACACACACACACTAACACACACACACACACACAGACATCATCGCGAAAATACCAAAATCGTATTCTAGGGACCTTAAAACGTGTTTATCCATTGAAAACTCACTACCCAATTTTTAGCATGATTCCTATACCTCTCTTATCTGAAGGTCGAGAGGTAAAAAGTATAAATTGAAATGTCATCAAATTGGCCTTAAAATGACATCAAAGTGACGTTAATTTCTGACTGTAAATAGATCCTCATTCAAATGTAATAGACATGTTGTCAGTAGATAGAACGTCCTTTAACTTTAAAGATTCAGTAACTAAAGGCGATGACGTTTAGAATAAAACTTTACAAGTTAATTTATTGTACAATTGTCACAATCTAAACGTCATTGTCGTTAGTTACAGAACCGTTAAAGTTAACGAACGTTCTATCTACTGACAGATGGTGGAATAAAAATTGTAAATAAATAAAGTAATAGGAGCCCTGTATGGAATATGCTATGTATTTTCATAATTGTTTTTGGAAAATAAATTAGTTTTAGAATGTATTTGGAAACACTTTGAATTAATAAAATTACATAATATTTTAGGATGGAAACATCTAGGATTTTTTTCTATGGTTGCACCTACTTATATGCCAATTGATTTAGATATTATAAAATGTATACTAACAAAGGACTTCAATCATTTTGTCGATAGAGGAGTTTATGTTAATGAAAAAGATGAACCTATAAGTAAGTATACTAAAACTTATTTATGATTTTGTTCTAGACCACCTTGTAACAACTTTTAGTGAACACGGCGCTTGTAAAACTTATACCAAAAACATTTCGTATGTCTACTTTTTATCGTCTTGAATAAATTTCACTGGAATATTATCCAGAAAATAAAAATTAATTCATATTTATTTTAAAATTAATAATATTTATCTTCCATCAGTTCATATTTTAATATTTTATAATCTAAAAATAGATTTATAATCGACACAATATTATTCCGTCTGTCTCTCAGACTTTTTTCTGTCTACTTGCAAATTACAGTTAACAAAAACAAAGTTCATAAGCGACTGTTGCTATGCAAGCTTATCTTTCTCTCATATTATCCCATCATTATAAGAGACAAAAAATATAAATATGTTTTCTTCCCGCTAAGATTCTGAATTCAAGGCTATGTACATACCCCGTCACATGTCTCCTACCAATAAAAAACCACCAACCCTACTCTCCGTTAGAACTCATAGCACAATCAACCTCTCGTATATAGAATGTGAACCAATTCAGTCATGCGTTCAATAGAGCAACAAAGTTTCTTAAAATAAATAAAATGGGGCGTAATTAACACCATCCAAAAAGTTTTCTGATTTTTCATGATAAAAAAATGTAAATAGTTTTCACAGTGAGTGAAGTGATTAAGTACAATTTAAATATACATGTTTCGGTTTCATATTTTAATTTAATGTGCCCCTTTATGTTTTTTTGGCGTTCATGATTCGTACTTTGAAAAAATGGAATAAAAATCACATTTCTATTTCAAATACTACTTTTATTTTAACATTAATATTGGTTTAACTTCTACCTAAAAAGTTTGGTCCTTCGATGTCTTAGAAAAATTTTTATCACTTCGTAGTCTAGTATTCTTTTAACAGTTATGAATACTAATATTCATAATTTGTCCACGCCTTTCTAGGAACATTTAATTTAATAAACCTATTACCAATCAAATTCTAAATTTCATAATTAATCTCATATATTGTAACTGGTTTAACTATATACACAAAGTCAGTAGTTATAAAGCTTATTAACGCTATTAATTTAATAAGTAACCAACTGACGGTTATATTGTTATGTTGGGTAAAAAAATGGACATTATATAAAATATTTGTTATAGAAGGTGAACTGTGCATAGTTGTAAATAACAGCTTCGTTTGTATTTTGTTATTCGTTTGCTTTCTACGAGAAAGCAAACCAAACCTCTCATAAGAAGAATAAATTGAAATAGATTAATTGAATTTTATTTCACCTGTACAAATAAATTATGACAGAAATTAAAACCCGAACCGAACGCATACTGCGATTGCGCAAAATCTGCAGCCAATAGAAAGTGGGACTCAAATACCCCACCGCTCTCTTCTCAATCCTTGTTACACCACTTGGTTACCTTATGATCTTCCGTCACTATATTCCTTTGGCGGAATGACGTCCTATGAGAACTTTACTTTATTTTTTGACAAGGCGCCTTAGGTTTTATAAATGTATAAATTCTTTTTCTGGGATCCGAGATTACATATTGTTTAAAGATAGGTCCAAATTGTCTTCCAATTTAATTTCACTCTAAATCCGCGTGCACAATTTTAGATCCACTATGCTCTTGACCTTCTAATACAGACGAAGTTGTTAAGGAATAGTTTGGTCCTTTTTTTCTATTAGAACTTTTACTTAAAAAATTTTTTATGTCAGCTTCATCAGGATCCCACAAAGATTTAGTTGGTTAGGTTAATTTTAGATTAATATTTTCTTCTTTCACAATTTTAAAATGCAGCAAGGATGATTCTGGCTTAGAATAATTCATATATTTAGTTTAATTTTCAAAGTCAGTTTCAATATTTTGTTCTTTATCAATTTTAGAATAAGGCACCGACGGTTCTGGCTTCCGATAATTCACTTGTATGCCTTGTACTTTAAATGTTTGTTTATTTTTGAATGATTTTTGGTTTAGTTCTAATTTTCTTTTTGTTGCTGCTCATTTAAATAATCTTAAAGACAATAACACAATTTAGTTACTTAACAACATATTTAACGTCGTTATAATATTATAAATATATTGCAATTTATAGATTTGAACTTAGTTCAATTTACACACACTGGTATGTATATGCTATTATTAAACGTGTTAATAGAAGTAATAAAAGGCTGTAATCAAATACTTAGTTTGACATGGTGTGCACGTAACCAATCTATGATAGTTTTTCTTATAACAGATGAGTTATTTTTTTAGCTGCACATATTTTTGCAATTGGTGGGAAAAAATGGAGGAATTTGCGAACAAAATTTACACCAACTTTCACTTCTGGAAAGATGAGACAAATGTTTCAAACCCTTACTGACTGTGGTGTTAAGCTTGAAAAATATGTTCTCCAAGAAATCTCTCATCACGAGCCTATTGATATAAAAAATGTATTAGGTAAGTGTTATTCTTATTAAATGGCTTATAACAACAAAAATTGTGTTACATTAAAATGGGGATGTAATGGATTTATAATACTAAAGGTACAGGTAACAGTTGTCCAGAGCCTTCACGACATGTTATGCTAAATTGGAGTGTGTTATTTATTATATTTGTGTAATTAGCCACGCTTTTCTAGTTAAAATGGGCTTGAGGATTGCTTTGTAGATCAGTACCTTATTTTTTATAGATAATTGAGATTTTCTACCTATCAGCCAGTATAAGTCTCTTAGTTTCAAACCCAATTGTTTGCGCTTGGTAAACATGTGTTTCCTCCAGGTTAGGCACTTATCTAGGTGCATGTTTAGCTATTTGGCATCGTCCCGTTGTGGTATAGAGTTAGATTGTTTAGAGTGACTTCTAGAAATTTGCCTTTACAGTTGGTGAAAGTTACCTGAGCAGATTTCAATTCATTTGCTTGAACTCACCATTTCTTTAACCAGTTTTCTACCTTATTGAGGTGAATTTGTAGTGAATTTGATGCTATAGTAGGATCTTTGTGTGATACTAGTATGGCGGTATGGTCTGCAAATATCACTACTAATACGTCATTGCTATTTGGCAGATCAGCCATGAAGAGGAGGTAAAGAAGCGGCTCCAGAAGACTGTCTTGAGGAACTCCGGAGTTTATTTTAAACAGTGGTGTTTGCTCATCAAGGTATTTAACTAGGAAATAGTGATCTTTGAGCTAGAAGTGAATGATTTGGTAATAAATGATAGGTAAGGATTTTCTGATTTTAAATAAAAGGCCATCATGCCAATCCTTGTCAAATGCCTGCGTGATGTCTAGGAACGATGCAGCACAATATCTTCTATTTTCTAGATCTTCGTTTATTTGGTTGCATTTTTTCTACAAGTAGTTTTTCTAACAACTTGCCCATTATAGGAAGCAGACTTGTAAGGTCTATATGGCTTCACATCTTCTAGTGGCTTACCCGGTTTAGGAATTAGTATAATTTGTGCCACTTTCAACTGTGATGGGAAATCTGCTGTCCTTAGAGTAGCGTTATAGATATAAGTATTTTATAGCTATGGAACTCAATTCTTGCAATATTCTAGCTGATATAAGATCAACCCTGGGGCTTTACGAGGATTTAGCTTTGTCCTGATAAAATTAATAACTTGCTTTCCAAAAGCTTGAAACACTATTATTATTTTATATCAGAAAGCTGTACTCGCTACAACAGCTTTTATTGCTTTACATCGCTCAAATTCGATCATCACAGGAATATTACTCTCACAGCTGGATCTTTGCTTTTAAGCATATCTTGCGGTTATTCGATTCTATACAGAAAAGAGCGATTCGCCTTATTTGAGACACCGAATTAACTAGGAATACTGAAAGTTTGGAACATCAAAGATAGGGGGACACTTGTTTACAGATACTTTTATGGAAGGTCATCAGGCGACATTATTCGATTGATACCTGAAGGAAGAAGAAGTAAACTTTTTAAGTTGAGGGCTGGTTCGCATATTTTATAGTTTGTATAATTTTATGGATTTCTTCACTTCATTGTTTTTAGGTAAAAGAGCAAAGTTCGAAGGACCAGTTGCAGAAGCAACAAATATTGGAATAAGAGTTATAAATAATTGCATAACATAAATTATAATTTATCTATATTCAGACATTAGTTAGAATATATTATAATAGAAGTGGTAAAAGCGCGACACCCTCAATGATCTTTACGTTTGCGAAATATTGGAAAGAACTTACAGGTTGCAGGATTCAAAACAGACTTGGGATATTCGCGATCCGACTCGTCTGGCACTTTTCACAAAAAGAGATCGATTGTTACGTCGATATGGGTTATATAAAAATGTTTCGCGTTGGTTCGGACACGCCCGATTAAGATTTAGTATATGAAAATATTTAAGTAAATGATTTTTAAATTTGTGGTCGCTAAAGGCGACTTCTACAATACCTTCTAGAATCGTGCATGTAAATAATACCCATGGAGCTTGTACGTCCCATTCATGCAAAGTCCAACTTTGTTTTTCCTTACCAACTTATTTAAAAACTCCTTTATCACTCTGAAACCGTGTTTCACAAGGAAGTACAACGATTTAAATCCTACCTGAATCGCTATTTTCGTATATTCCCCGCTTTTGAAGCGACTCAAAGGATTTCCTATTATGCATATAATGATATTTAAAGACTGTAAAAGACCAGATTAAAAAATAATAAAAATCGTTATTTTTTTAGGAAACTTTAGCACTGATATTATTGGATCATGTGCATTTGGTTTAGAGTGCAACAGTTTTACAGAACCAGATAATCCGTTCAGAATAATGGGTAGAAGAATTTTCACAAGAACTAATTTTGAAAATTTGAAGTTTATGCTAGGAATGAATTTTCCTACTTTATCTCGTTTTCTTAGAATTCGGATTTTGGACCCAAATTTAACACAATTTTTTACCAAAGTTGTTGTCGATTCAGTTAATTATAGAGAAAAGAACAATGTAAACAGGCATGATTTTTTGCAACTATTAATAGATATTAAGAGCAATAAGGAAGGAACTCAACAACCCGGTAAGTTATTGCGCTTTGTTTTTAATTTAATACAGGGAATCATTTATTTTGTATTTATAAAAGTTTGAATAAATTTAACTGGATTAATTAGTACAAATTTTTATATTCCCTACTGTGTAAAAGAAATATTAGCCAACTGACTTTGTTAATATATAGTCAATATTATTTTTCTTCTTGAATTTCACTAATTACTTTTAAACCATTACAATTAATATAATCTTAAAAAGAGTTTTGTTACTAAAATATCAACAAATTTGTAAAATTAGATTAAATGTGTTTATTTTAGGTGACGGAAGTGAGTTAACAATGGATGAAATAGTCGCCCAAAGTTTTGTATTTTTTATAGCTGGTTTTGAAACTAGTTCTACTACTATGACTTTCGCATTATATGAACTTGCTAGGAATCCGGATATTCAACAAAATGTCAGAGAAGAAATTATTAATGTATTAAAAAAGCACAACGGAGCAGTCACATACGATTCTTTAAGTGAAATGAAATATTTGGGTCAAGTTATTGATGGTACATTGAAACTTAATCTTTTTTTTGTTTTACGTGTTGGATAGAAGTATTCTTAAACAATACTTTCATCCAACTTAGTAATATATTTGGATCATCAATCAAATTATTTATAAATATTTTATTTATCAGTTATTAGTTGAGATAAACTCATAATCGATACAAATTATTTTTATTAAACTCTTTATTTTATAGAAACTTTAAGAAAATTTCCTGCTGCTGCATTTATAACAAGAAAGTGTGTTGAAGACTACTTAGTACCGGGTACAAATCTTAAAATCGAAAAGGGTGTACAGGTTTTTATTCCAATAAGAGGAATACACTATGATGAGGAATATTATGAAAATCCAGAAGTATTTGATCCTGACAGATTCTCAGATGAAAATAAAAAAAGCAGAAATCAATACGCATTTATGCCATTTGGTGAAGGTCCTAGAATGTGTATAGGTTTGTAAAGTTTTTATTTATAAATGCGATATTTCTATATTCTTAGAAAGCAATATAACTTATAGAGCGAAAAGACGTTATTTTTCTATATAATTCTACGTAATTTATAGGGCTTTTTCACGATTATATATGTAATCCAGTCATTATATGTCATAACTTTGCCTTTGCCATGTTTGGGATGGCGGACGAGCCAAAATATTTGCCCGACAATATCTTTTTCGATTTTAAATTAAAAAAAACGTTCTATTGAAAGAAAAACTTTGTTTAGGTCATTAATTTTCCTTGTGCATTTAAACAATGAGTTTGCGAGGGACCACAAAAAAAACTTCCCTCTTCTTCCAAATTAAAGTATAAGTAGATATAAAGGTCTTTAAAAAACACGTAAGAGCAAGACTCGTATATTATCCAGCAATGAAGATATCATCTGCCATTTTTAATAAATTTGATAACAAAAGGTCATAGTGGCTAGAAGAAGAAAGTGACATTTATTTTCAATGAGCTGTCTAGTTATTTATAAGGTGCGTTCAGTAATGCCAAGAAAAGGAACATATAGTAAGTTTTATAAACATTATTGGAAGGTTTTATTTGTGATTCAACTTTGGGGTGACAAATCTTAAACATTTTTTATGTTCTGTTTGCAAACAAAGTTAAAAATCAATTATAATCAATATTTCTTAAAAAAAAATACTACATATAAATAGAGCGGAAAAGTGTTATGTTGTTCGTTTTATGGCCTAAAAAAGTTTCTCGTCCTTTTAAATTTTTCTTTTTTTAGGATAATATTCTAAAAATTTATAGATAGTTGTTATTTTATAGTAAATGTGAGACATCTTTACACAAATTATAATCTTAACCCCATAATATGATTTTTCATAAATTATTGTTTTTAGGGATGAGATTTGGTATTATGCAATCTAAAGTTGGGTTAGTAAATATTTTGAAAAATTTCAAAGTTACCCTAAACAACAGGACTAAGGAACCATTGAAACTTAGCGTAACCAGCTTTATACCGCAAGTAGAAGGTGGAATTTGGCTTGACATGGAAAAAGTTTAAATATAAAATTCGGTTTTATTTTGATAAACTATGATATTTTGTTACTATTGGTAAGGTCTAATTATTACCTTTTAATAAATGGGATGTAAGTACAAGTAAATTTTTATTAAATTTTTTTTATTTTATACGTTTTCTTATTTATTTTTACAGTACACATTGTAACTAGTGTATTTTTTTATCAAAATGTACCATTACACATGCCTTGGTCGATGTATTATTTTCCTTTCCCGGTCCCATCAAAGGGAAATTATAATGAACTAGCAAAAAAAAATTCGAGATATCGATGGAAATATCCATTTTGTCTCCAAGGAGATTGAAACCATTTACAGAGTAAGGTCTGTATGTCTGTGTGTAATCTTCTAACTGCCGAATCTTTTGACCAATCAAACTGTTCGGTATGAAAGGTTGATGTGTGCCTTGAATGCGACCATTATTTTTTGGTTTAAATTGGTACAGTAAACGTCCTCAAGACCGACATTGATTGAATACATATTTAAGATTTATTTCCTTTTTTTAAATTTTAAGGACAAATAACATACTTTAGTACAAAATAATATAGTGGAAAGATTTAGAGCATAAAATTTCCTACAATTTTTGTATCAATCTTTTTCCAGATTTGCAAAGTTTCCTATAACTTTTATATTAATTTGTTTTCAAATTCCCCATAGTTTCGCCGCTAGAGGGCGAAAAATATACGTATTTAGGATTTTCGCCTTTTTTAATTTGAAGACAAACAATGCACTTTAGTGCAAAATGTTCTACTGCAAAGTTGTAGTGCATAAAATTCTCTACAACTTTTGTGTCATTTTTTCCCGAATTCCCAATAGTTTTCACCCATGGTTTTAGGAAATCCTAATTGTAGCAGTGTGCTATATAATGTGCGCATGCGAAATCTTATGTCATTATCGACATTGAAATATCATTTCGGTAGACGTAGTTAATAATTTGATTTACATAGAGATATGGTCTAAAATGTTTACAAGAATCTATTATGGCTAGAAGCTCTTTTTCGGTCGTAGAATAATTTGTTCGGCCGAATTTAAGGTACGAGAATAATATGCAATGGGGTGATTTGATTATGTTAATACAGAGCCTATAGCTAAATTAGATGCGTCTGTTGTTAACGTAAAAGATTGAGAAAATTCGGGGTATTCTAATACAGGGGTATTAGAAAATAGGGTTTTACATTTTTCGAAGCATTCTAAATATGTTGGGTTTGTAAGGAGAGGTTATTTTTGCGAAGTTTGGTATAAAGCGTCTATAGTAGCCAATTAACCCTAAAAATGATTTAATTTCTTTAATTGTCTTGGAAAGTGGGTATTTTGGAATAGTTTCCAATTTTGTAGGATTTGGTTTGATTCCTTTTGTGGTGTGAGTGTGTGAGATATGTTCTTGCAGAGATTTCGAAAATATAATTACATCGTACATATAAACGAAGAATGGCCGTAGGATATTATCCATTAATTTTTGAAAAGTGACCGGGGCATTTTTTAAACCAAAGCGCATTCTAAGGAATTCGAAGTGTCGATTTTAGGAAGGGGATACTTGTCTTCAACGGTAATTTCGATGAGTTTTCTATAATCAATAACCATTCTAGATTTCTTCTTCCCGGAAAAATCGATTTTCTTTGGGACCACCCACCCAGGAAAACTGTACGGCGAAATTGGGGATTGATTGATTTTATCATCTACTAATTTGTTAATTTGTTTAGTAATTTCCTCTTGCATACTTTTGGGGTGTCAAAAACTACGAGCGTGTATGGGATTTTCGTGTCTTGTTCTGATTTCATGTTTAACAGCTGAAGTCCTTTTTTTCATCATAAAATATGTCTTTAAAGTCATAGTAAAGTTGTAAGATTTTATCTTTTTCCTCTGGGTTAAAGTATTGTGTTCGTATAATTTTTGGATAAAAATTTTAAGGTGTTTTGTCAGTATCGTAATTGTCTAACGATTCTACTTGTATTGGCTCTAATTGCATTTGTTCCTCTAAAGTAATGTCGTCTATGTAACCGTTAGTTACATTGTGAATTGATTCGGGAAAAATGATATTATTTATTTTTGTTTCAGGATATATTATTTCTCCGTTTTTGAAATTGACTGGAATTTTATTAAAAAGGTTTTGAAAAGGGATATCTAATTTAAATCTCCTAACAAAATATCAAAATCTTGGTTCCAATTTGCAATTCTTGAATCGATTATTTCGTTAATACCAATTTCTTTCAATAAAGCGATTTTTAAATTGTGACTGTGTTTAGTCGTTTTGTTCATTGATGTTAAAGTGAAATCTTTTTCTTAAACATTAGAGGGATTAAAATATTTTGATGCGTGGGGCGTTATAATAGTATCTGATCCTCCTGAGTCTATTAGTACTTTTAATTTACTTCGAGGTAGGATAAAATACGGTAGACGGTGGTAACGTTTAATATTGTTTAACATAATTAAGGGGGTGGAAATTCCTCTAACGAAGGGCTGTGAAAATTTGATTCTGTTGGGAAATTTTCCGCATAACTACTGCTGGGGTTATCATTTGGAGATTCGTTGTTTTATTCAGAATTATTCTAAATGTTAAAATTATGTGTACGTCTCGTTGTGATAATGTCCTCTATTGTTACTTGATTAATAATCGATAATCATTCACCATATACTGACTAATAATCACACTTGGTACTTTTAATGCTAAAAATTACAAATCTAGTAGGTATGATGTCATCTTTGTCATTGCTTTTCTACTGTAAATGTAAATTATTTAGCTGTCTAATTTTAAAATGTCATTAGTTCGTGTTATTATCTAATAAATACAACTCGTGGTATCGTGTCTATCGATAATCCCATAAGTTAATGCACTCAAATTATTTATTGGTAAAATATACGTAACAATAAATATTATCACCAAATTTCATGTTTATAGGTCAATGGAAAGTTAAAAATACTTCGGAACAAAATTTTGTAAAAATGCTGACTTTGGCGGCTTCTCATGCCTACGTTTTGCAATATTTTTTAAAACAAAAAAAAACAGCTTTTATCTACTCAATGAGATCTAGACAACTATACCTCACTCGATGTGGTAGGCCATTTTTTTCCAGTGCCTACCTTTAGCTGTATGGGAGCTACCTTGAAAAAATTAAAAAATATTTTTTACAATGTATGTGGACACGTTAAAGAGAGCAATAGGGCTTCGTTTGGACCCTATGGGGTACAGAACCCTAAAAATCAGCAAATTTGACCGAAAGAAATTTTTCTGTCTCGAAAACTATTGCCAGAAATTGAGAAAATCTTACCAAACTCAATTTCTCCATAAATGCCTGGTCCTTTCATCATAAAAATATAGTTTAATGCTTAAGTGTTTTATTAAATTTTTCAGAGCGATTAACAAAGTTAAAATTTACTACATACATGTGAACTTGTGATTAATCAATAAAATTATTTACTTCATTTCTATATCCTTCATATTAAGATTATTTAAAACAGTGTAATATGAAAAAGAAGATCGCACAATCTGTAATAGAAAAATTAGTTAAAAAAATAATAACAAAAAAATAACTATTGAATAACATAAGATAAATGAAAATCAAAATATATTCATAAATTAATGTTTTCAATTCTAAAATTAACTTCATGACAGATTGGTTATAGGCCTCGGTCACACGCCTAAGAAAGTTTGTGATAACAATTAACCCTTTAACTGCGGGTAAAATTTTGCTGCGCTGAACGCTATATGTAAAAAAATATTGAAAAGTACATTTTGAGACAATTTCAATATAATATCAATAAAATTAAATGTGATAATTTTCAAAAAATTACAAACAAGAAATTCAAAAATTTTAAAAATTCCAAAAAATTGCAAAACAATGAAATAAATAATAATGTCTGGAAATTCAAAAATATCGATAATTTCAAATTTCAAAAATATATCAGAAATTTCAAAAAATTTGAATATTTTGCAATTTTTTTCGAAAATTTCAAAAATTGCAAAAAATAGTAGGTAATGTCAAAATATTCAAAAACTTCTAAAATATATTGAAAATTTCGAAAAACATCAAATTATTCGGTTAATTAAAAATATTTCAAGAATTTTAACCGTTTCAAAAATATCAAAGTTGCAAAAAACATTATAAAATTATTCTAGAATTTCAAAAATATATCAAAAATTTCGAAAAAATTGAAATTTCACAATTTTTCAAAAATTTCTAAAACGTCGAAAATATCGAAAAACGTCAAATTTTAGGTTAATTAAAAATATTTCAAGAATGTTAATCATTTAAAAAATGTCCATGTTTCAAAAAACATTAAAAAATTATTCTAAAATTTCAAAAATATATCAAAAATTTCGAAAATATTGAATTTTTGCAATTTTTTAAAAAATTTCTAAAACATCGAAAATTTAAAAAAGTATCAAAATATTTCAAGAATTTTAATCATTTCAAAAATATCAGTTTCAAAAAACAAAAAAATTATTCTAAAATTTCAAAAATTTATCAAAAATTTCGAAAAATTTTAAATTTTGCAATTTCAAAAATTTGCAAAAGATAAAAATGTAAAAATATTCATAAATTTCTAAAATATATCAAAAATTTCAAGAAACATCAAATTATCCGCTTAATTAAAAATATTTCAAGAATTTTAACCATCAAAAAAATCAAAGTTGCAAAATCCTTTAAAAAATTATTCTAAAATTTCAAAAATCCATCAAAAACGTTGAAAAAACTGAAAAATGTTCAAAAATTTCTAAAATATATCAAAATTTTCAAAAAATTTAAAATTTTGCAATTTTTTTCCGAAAATTTCAAAAAATCCAAACGTCAAAATTATTCTACAACTTCAAAAAAAAAATGGAAAATATAGAAACTTCAATTTTTTTCAAAAATATCAAAAAGTAAAAATGTCAAAATATTAAAAAAATTCTAAAATACATCAAAAACAAAATTAATTCAAAAAATCTCAAAAGTTTCAAATAAACATTAAAAAATTATTCGAAAATTTCAAAAATTTCGAAAACTTAAATTTGTAAAATATGTTAAAATTTGTAAAAAATTGTAAAAATTTGTAAAAATATTGTAAAAATTTGTAAAAATATTGTAAAAATATTGTAAAAATATTGTAAAAATATTGTAAAAATTAAAAATTAAAAAAAAGCTATAATAAGTCTTTCTTAAAAAAATAAAATACTACACATAAATAGCGGGAAAGTATTATGATGGTCACAACCGATATTTATGAACCTTTTAACCAATATCTAATATATTTTTGAATGATTCAGTCTCTTACATGTCTTTTTATAAAAATAGAAAAAGTAAATTATATTTTCTACTTTAAACAAATATAATAATATATATTTAATTATAATTACCTTTAAGAAAGTGTCTACTGACAGTGGAAAAAAACCCATTACGTAAAAAACAAGCGGCTTTTGAGAATGTTGTATAAAAAATTTTATATCCATTCTAACCAAATTGGTACTATCCATCCATGGCAATGAATACACGGCAAAGTGTATTTGTTGGCTCTGAAAAATAAAACCCAACTTATTCATACATTTATGAAGTTTCATTAATTTGTAAATAAATAAAATATATTTTTTTAAAACATAATAACAGGATAAATCTTTATTTTTACATTATTGTTAAAATTCCTTAAGTTTCTAAAAGCTAACTTTGCAGATAGATTGTTGCAGGATTGGTAATGGGATTGCAAAAGCAGTAGTTGAACAAACTATAGAATTATTAGAAATTACTTAACTGACCATGCGCTATTCCTGGGATTATTATGGATTCATAAAAAAAGAACAAAAAACAAAAATATAGTAATGATACCCATCCTGTACTTTACCTCTTTACAAGTAAAGTCCAGAAGTTAAAGCTTAATATAAAGGATCCCATATAGCACAAATTAAAACTATGAATGTCTAATAGATTTATGTTCATGGATGTCTCTACCTCCATTGGACGTCCATTTTGTTTCCAATGGGCATCCAATGGACGTCCGTTTAGAGTCCAGATGTCACAAGTATGGACGTCCTTAGATTTCCCATTGAAGAACTTCCATAGATTGTCCATTGATGGACTTCTATAGATCGTCCATTAATGGACATCCATAAGTCGTTCATATAATGACCTGTTTTCACTGCCCTGAAAATCTATATAGGACCTTCAAATTTGTAATAAAAACAAGTGAAAATAAATAAATATTATTGAGCTGAGTACTACGAATTTCTGGATCGACGCAATCTTTTCGTAGTTGGCGTTTTCTATAGCTTGCTGGGTTTATTAGTATATTAAAATACAAGTTACATAAGACATTAATTTAGTTCACACGCAAATATTTTAAAAACGAGTCGGTTGCGTATCTATGTCTCTATAAACCGTGTATTTTATACCGTTTTTCTTATTCTTATGTATTTAAAAATAATAAACATTGCTTTGTTTCTATATTTAAAAGTTCAGAAATAAATTTCAATTTTTGATATTGATTCCTATATTACCACTGGTTGTTAAAATTACTCCATTTTTATAAATAAGAAAACAGACGATTCGACACAATTTTAAGAACTTTCTCAGAAGTGCTTGGTGCTCGCGAGCACTTTCCTGTAAAAATGCTTAGTGTTACTAATTTTAAAGCACTTTTTTGAGTGCTTAGTACTTCGTGCTCGGGAGTACTTTTTGTGAAAGTGACATCTCATTATTTTAGTTTATAATTTTGTTTTATCTTGTAATTTATTTCATACAATAAATATTTAATTAATCGTAATTTTTCTAATTTCACAGAAAAAAATACTAACCAATTGTATACTTTGTAATTTTGCAATATTTTTTTATTTATTTAATGTAGTTAGGTCGGTTTACCTCTGGGATAAATCGTCCTTAGGGATTAGCGAGCAACTTTTAGTGCTCTTCCGGAACGTCCATTGCAGATTACCTCTAATAATCTCCCTACTGGATTGAGAGTTATTCAAATTAATCTAGAGTAATAGATTATTGAAAAATTTGAAATAATCCATTTTTTGGTTTATATTTCTTATATTTACGACAAAAATGTAACATTTATTCACTTAGATCGTACAACATTTTAGTATTAAAATAATAAAATATTTAGAGTTTGTTAGTACTTACTTTGCGTTGCATTTCGGATGAAAACCAACATGGTACTAGAAGTAAGCAGATCATTGCCGCTTGGTAAGTTATTAGATAGAAAAACTCAAACGAATTTTTTTCAATCTAAAATAATAATAAGTTTTTACGTAATCTATAATAAGCTTGATAATAGAATGATATTTGTAAAGATCTCTAACCAACTTAGAAGGAACGTTTAATTAAGAAAAGTTGAAATTTTGCATTCCATAAATATGAATAAGATGTTAACTTCAGCTCCGTGAAATTAGCCCCCAAAGTGTCAATTTTTTTTCGGAAATTTCCCATTTGTTAGTGCTTCTTAGTGCTTTAATTATTTTCGTTAGTGCTTTTTCCGTTTTCTGCATATTAAGGATTTTTTAATTTAAAGGTCAGCCCTAAAAATCTACCAAAATGGACGAAATTTGGTACTTTCATTTAGTGCTTCGTTAGTGCTTCTTATTGCTTCAAATAGTTTCGAAAGTGCTTGTCTATTTTTTTAAATATTTTAGATTTTAACTTCAACGTCAACCCCAAAACATTTTTCTATTGACTCAATTTTGGTATCAGTTTTTAGTGCTTCGTTAGTGCTTCTTAGGGCTTCAAATAGTTACCATCACGATTCATTTCTTTTCCGGATATTTAACTTTTAATCTTTTAATTTTCAAGGTCTGCCCTCAAATCATATAATCAGAAAACGGAAAAATCACTAACGAAAATAGTTAAAGCACTAAGAAGCACTAACAAATGGGAAATTTCTGAAAAAAAAAATTTCACTTTGGGTGCTAACTTCACGGAGCTTTTAACTTCTAGTCAGAAATCGCAGCCTTGAGAAATATGATTATGTAAAAAAGCTAATGGCTAGTGATACATATATGTACACGTGCTGACACGAACACACGTACTGACTCATATACTCATAAAAGTACATACGCACACAACGACACACGCACATACCAACCACGCATATATTCACACGAATACACATACAAACGCATTATTATTATTATTTAGAGAAATAGAGGAAAATATGTTTTTTTTTTTAATTTTGAAGAGACGCACACAAATGTTCGAAATAGATAAAAGGCGCTTAAAATGTACATGTTTAGTTTAATTTCGGTTATTCAAATTTTCCTTTATAATTTATCTTGTAACAAGACCGGCCCTGTCGATACCCCGTGCACACCGAGAAACTTTTGAGTAATCGTGACGTCACCCTTCCAGATGTCTCTAGAGCGGTCATTATAAGTATATATACTTGGAAGAGCCGAACAAGTGATATAGAAGACGATAGCGGGCTAATATAAATTAATATTGTTAGTTGTTAGTTATGTTTAATATAAATATTAGAAATAGGTTAGTTACAATCTCTTCGAATAATTTAATTTTCTTATAGTTCAGTACTTACCACTGTTAAAAGAAATAATGTCATGCATAAAGCAGTTGTAGTTGCGCTAAACTGAAATAGGTATATTTCGGTTATAATAGCTTCTGCATCCCTGGCAAAGCTAAAAAAAAATATGTGTTGTGGTCAATATAATGCTATTGGTGTATAATAAATGAGAGGTAGAATGGGTGTGTAATAATCAGAGGTAGAATATTAATTGCAGATTTGGTTTCGTCAAATTGACAAACCGCACACTCGAAAAATAGCCGGCTATTTATCCAGTTCTTGTAGTATTAATATTACCTTTGATAACATAAACAAATCGGCGAGTCGCAAAAGGATAGATTCTTACTACACAGTTACAACGCCTACGTCACTTAATGCGATAATTTCTAGTATAAAAATGGCATAAAATAAGTAAAAACAGTCTGAAAATGTTTACCATTGCCTAAGCTTTCTAACAGTACCTAAGCTTCGCTTCGAGAAAGAATAAATTAAAACAAAAAAAAACAGTTCCTGTAAAATTTTCCATCGACGAAAACATCAATTATTTTGTAGACCTGTGTCTACCGCCAACTTCGACCCCGTAATAATTATTTGTAGGCCTTGCCTATCCTGTAGAAAACCACTGTCCATAAAACCAAGGAGAAAATAAGTATAGAGAAAAATAATCCAAAATTCGTTACAAAATAAAAAATCTAAATAAATGTTTCAAAAACACTCCTAATTCAAAATCCGGGGAAGAAAATTCATATTTAATTTGCGCCCGAACAAGTAAAATATTTGTTTAATTGACTATTCACAGCGGCGCGCCGTTGTGTGGGCGGAGTGGTTAATAAGTCATGTGTCTCATTTACCAATTACAACAATACACAATACATTACACAAATAAAATCTTGTGTTTTTATGAGTTGGTCAAGAGTATTAGTATGTCTATTAAACAAAAAAATAACTAATTATTTTGGGATGGTAGGAGTTGTGGTGAACTTTCCCAATGAGGAATGTCGCAGACGGCAATAGACCCGCGGGCATTCCATCTTCCTACCTGAATGATTAGGACATTATTGATTTCAAATCACCCAAAAAAATGGTTGTAAAATAAAAACAAACAGAAATATAAAAATAATTACACAATCATAAAATACAAATTGGTAAAATATGACAATATGTCTTCTCTTCACGGTTTTTATTTTTGTAATTGTCATAAAAAGTTAAAATGACTGAATATACGATTTAAAGGTTTATCAGTGTTTTATTTGTTTTTTATTTGCAGCAAACTTTACCATACGAATAAAAATACATCACAACTTAGTCCTTTAACAATACTATTTTATGATAAATTTGAGTATGGAAGTTTCTTACCGAAGTGGCCATTGGTTTGCTACTTTATACTCGCCGATAAATGGCCAGGGGGGGGGTAAAACTTTTTAACACAGCGAATTTAAAAAAGGCGCAACTTATTCCACTCTTAATTGTCTTACATCAGCTCTTAACTTAATCTTTTCAATAAATGATGACCAGAATTGATTGAGTAGATTTATGAACGGTATAATTCGGGAGAGGCCTGTTTATCCTAAATATACTAGAACATAGGCCCCACAAATAGTGTCAAAATATCTAGCTACATTGTTGTATCCATTGAATATTAGTTTTCAAGAACTTTCCTGTAAGTTAGTAACCTTATTAGCATTAGTTTCATCACACATAGGTCAGCCTACATAGATTACCGACGTAAAATTTATAGTAATAGAAAAAAAAGTTTTTTCATAAAACTGTTCTTTATTATATTTGCTCTTGAGTATTAAAGTATAGTGAAATAAAAGTTTAAACTTACTGCAAAATGCGCTTATGATGGGTAACGAACTCTTCGACCGATTTCATCGATTTTTGAACCATCATGTTTTGACAAAGAACATCAAATTGTATACCAATGAACGTACTAAATATGGCCACCATTATATCTAAATAAACGTTTATATAGGTAACATAAATAACCGATATACATTGGTGTAAATATATGAGTTCGTAAACTGGAGAATTGGAAACCTCAAAAGGATACCTAAAAATAAATGTTTTAATTATGGTTCTTGATTTCGTTATACATTTGATCTAAGTCTTATAGTCCGTACAATATTTCTTTTAACTTATTGACAATCCTGCAGACGGTAAAAGGTTAACATAGTTGTTTTGATATATTAATTATATTACTTCTTTTTATAAGCTTTAATCTAGGGCCAGGGAGTTTAAAAGGGATCGATGAAACAATTCATTTTTATATATTATTAAGATATATCATAGTTCATGCTGGAAGAGAAACTGAATTTGTAAAAGATAATATTATTTTTAAATCGGGATCCAGAACTGAAGACCATCATAGTGATATGGATTCAGATATTTTTGAAGATTGGGTAAAAATGATTTGTTGTCATGTTTGGAAACTCCTTCCTTAATCATACTTGGTAATGCGAGTTACCATAGTCGACAATTTGAGAAATAGCCAGCAAAATTCTGGAAAAGGGAACAATTACAACATTGGTTAAGAAAAAACAAATTTTATTCCCACCTTAATCGACTTAGAAAGACCTAAATAATATAATACAAAAAGTCCCAAAAACTGACAAAAAATATATTTTAGACGATTTAATTAAGGAAGCTGGTCATGAAGTACTTCATTTCCCTAATGAATGACTTTAATGCTATAGAAATGGTCAAGCAAAGCGTTTTTATGACCAAGTCATTTTTTCCAGTAAAAAAGTTATAATAGAAGTATGGCATAGTCCTTTAGATAAGGTTTCACAGGAGCAATGGGCTAATTATGTAAAACATGCACATAATACCATTATGGATGACTATAAAACTGATGAAATTGCTCTCTCTGAAAAAGTAAAACCATTAATTATTGAACCAATTAATAATTCTGATTATGATAGTGACGATGATAACATGGTAATTGTAAAACATATGTAGGTAAAAAGTGAGCTAAGAGTCCATTTCCGATAAAAAAAGTAAAGTTAAAACACAATTAATAATTTATAAGAATGATTCATAATTATTTTTGAAGGTTCTGAATTCTCAAAGATTGAATGAAATACCTCTTAATCCTTGGATAATTTGTGAAAGTAGTAGTACTGTAAAAAATGCACACTGTGACGGTGTTTTTGGTTTAGGGGAATGACATAGACCAAGTACAAGTGAGTCACAACTAAAAGATTCTACAGCACTTGGTCTAGTACAAGTGAATCACAACTAAAAGATTTTACAGCACCTGGTGCAGCTTGTGGAAAGAGAATAAACTAGCATTAACCAAAAAGGAATTGTGTTTTTATAAAATTTAAAGGATACTAAGAGAAGAGGAAGTGTTCTTTACTCAATTGTGAGTCAATGCAACAAAGAAATTGAACAATAAATTTTAAATCACATCAAGCATAATTTGAGTTTATCCCTGTATAAACCAGAACATGGGTTCAAAGAATTTTATGAACTAGGTATGACCTCTTCTTTTCAATCAATGTGATTGCCATAGAAAAGGGATGTGTGGAACTGATGGAACTGAAAAATACCTACTTAGAGAAAAGATCTGGAAATATATTCTTAAAATATGATCATTATTATTTTTTTTTGTCCGGGACCGTTCTTTGCAACCGGATTCACTGCAGCCTCGTGGGCTTATTGCGTTATCTCCCGTCTTTTGTCTACTGCACCCAGTCCATCAACCTTGCTCCCTGTACTAGTTTGTACAGGTTCTTTAATGGCTGTTTGTAGTAGTCTTCTGGATCCATTTTTGGTTTTCCATAAATTCTTTGCCTTCTGTGATCCAGCGCCTCACAGTTGCATAGTATGTGTAGTGCATTCTCGGTCCCTTTATTGCATTGTCTGCATTTAAGGTCGCCGTTATATAGCCCCGTTTTGTTTAGATGCTCTCTGGTGGGAAGGTGTCCCGTGAGGAGCCCTGTGGTAATTCGTAGTTGATTCCTACTCATTGAAAGCAGTTCTTCAGTTACGTTCTTTGTCGGTTCTTTTATAAATTTTTTCCCGTGTAGAAGTCCGGGTACATTGTCCCAGTATAATTTGTGTTTTCGCTTGATCCAGTCTTTTATATGGTTCCTAAACGTACGTTTTGGTACTCCCATCGCTGGTTCTGGACCAATTAATGAGGTGGACGACCCGCTTCTTGCGAGCTCGTCAGCCTTTTCGTTTCCAGCGATACCTTTGTGACTTGGTACCCACGATAAAGTTACTTTATTGTGGGTCGCCAGTTCCCTAAGTTCTTCGCCACATTCCCATACCAGTCCAGATGTCACTTTTGGGCTTCTTATGGCCTTAAGGGCTGCTTGACTGTCTGAGTAGATTATGATTCTTTTACCCTCGTGGGCTCTCATAATAATATGTCTCGCACATTCGAGTATTGCATAGACCTCTGCCTGGAATACAGAGGTATATTTTCCAAGAGAGAAACTCTTTTGATACTTATTCTATTCGCAGTATATACCAGCTCCAGTTCCCCCTTCGGTTTTTGACCAGTCTGTGTACCAGGTAATTCCGTTAGGGTTTGTCCTGAAATCTGTGCTTGTGTTCAACTCATTCCGATTCTTAATTATTATTCTCAGATCTTTGTTGAAGCTGTATTTAGCAGTCATGTAGTCTGACCTCATGCCAAGCATGTTGCCTCCCACATGATCTAGCTTAGTGTGTCCCAGACTATGATTTCATTCATAGAATGGTAAGTCCTCTAGCCGTCGTAGAGCCATTCTAGCCTCCCCCATTATAACGTATTGTAATGGTGGGAGGTCAAGAAGAGTTTCCAAAGCAGCTGTAGGTGTTGTTTTTATGTTCCCCGCTATTCCCAAGCAGGCAAGTCTTTGTATCTTGCCCAATTTGGAGACAGCGGTCCGTTGTTTTACCTTTCTCCACCAGACCAGAGATGCATATGTTACCATGGGCAGCACTACCATATTGTACAACCAATGTACCATTTTCGGATTGAGCCCCCATGTTTTTCCATACATGCGTCTAGCTATCATTAGAGTAGCAACCGCTTTCGTATGTATTTTTTGAATCTGAAGGTTCCAGGTAAGTTTCGGGTCTAGCATTACCCGAAGATATTTTACCCTTCCCTTTAGATTTACTTCTTCACCACGAAGCCATAGTGGGCTAAGGCCCTCTAAATTCCTTCTGTTGGTGAATGCTATTATATTGGACTTGGAGGGGTTGATTTTCAAACCCTCATGCTCTGACCAGAGTGTAACTGCGTTTAGGGCCATCTGAAGTCGTTCCCTAACCGTAGTATTGAATTTACCCTGGGTCATCTGCGTATCCCATTGTTTTGTGTCCTTCTTGTTGGAGGATTCTCAGCAGTCCATCCATTACTAGATTCCATAGCAGAGGAGAAAGTACTCCCCCTGCGGACAACCTCTGGTCACATGGGCTGCCTTTTTCACCCCCAACAGAGATGTACATATTAGCCTATTCCGTAGCATGCAGTCTATCCACCTGCAGCACTTTGCGTCAATACCCGAGTTTCTTGACGCTCTGGCTATTGAGTCTAATGACGTGTTGTCAAAAGCTTCTTCTATGTCCAGAAAAGCCGTTAGTAGCACCTCTCTTGTTTCTATGGCATTTTCAGCTCTGCTTACAAGCTGATGTAATGCAGTTTCTGTAGAAACGCCTGCTCTATAGGCATATTGGTCTTGGTGTAGAGGTCTTTCAGCCAGTACGCCATCCCTAATATGTCTGTCTAGCAGTTTTTCTAGTGTCTTTAATACAAAAGACATTACTATCAACTACAAATGCAAATGGCTTTGTGTGGCTTAAAATTTTGTGATTTTGTTTTGTGTGGAGTTCATTATATTTTTTTATAGAATTCATTTTAATAAAGGGTTTTGGCAAGCAGATAGGCTAAAATCCAAATCCCTCCAATCGTTATGAAAGCCACAGAAGCCTAATTAATAATAGTCTTTTAATCTAATTCCACTACTAGTATTAGAAGATGTCATTATTTATGCTGTGTTCGAGTCGAGAAATTAAATTTGCTTTTATATAACTTTTATGGTCAGTTTCTATGGATTGCTGCCTTAGTTAAACTAAATGATTATATAAAAATACTATAATTTACTTACCAAGAAGCCATTGGTAGTATTTGATCTGATTTTTTTATTAAAATTGGAGTCGTCATACAGCCAAAAACAGATAAAGAACAAATAGCCAATAGCACTGTCTTCACCATTTTATAGGTATACAACGATTTACTTGCTATTAAGAAACCTTTATAATCCTTTGGTTGAAATATGCTTTGATTAAATTCGTTTGCAATATTTTTAAGCAAATTACTGTGCTTAAAAAGATAGAATGATTTAACATTTGCCATGCAGGATATGGCCACAACGTAACCAGATGCAGCAAGTTTTTTTAAATCTGATTCCAAATAAAATAAATTGATTGTTTGTCCCAAATTGAAGACTAACATAAGCGGAAAATTAATAATGAAAGAGTAAATTTTTTTACTCAACTTTGGTTTTTCTTCAAGAAAATACATCCCCAAGAATTTAAGCATAAGAAAATCGTAACTAAAAAATTTTTGAAAATTAATGTAAAATTTCTTTTTTGTAGTATTCTGAGTCACTTCCATTTTAAATTATAAAACGTGTTCTGCAAAATTAATAATCGAACTGAACCAGAAAAGAAGTATCACTTTTTTTAAATCCAATTTTATTGATAGACGTAATCGGTATTAAATTATTTGTATTTCTGAATTAGAATACAGGGAGTTTATCGTACAAAAGTATTATTCATACGGGAATATTTTGCAAATTTTTTGGCATGGAATTGATAACTTTTTTTGAGATGTTTAACTCATATTTTTAATAACGAACAATATATCTAGACGCTGATTACTTTTAGGAACACGAGCACGTTATGGGCAATTCTAATGATGTCAAAAACAATATATGTTTGTGTTCACAAAACGTATCCAAAAAATTATTTTTTTATGAATCATACTTTCTTACCCCCACATTTTATCACTTTTCTCGATGTTTCCGAGCTCCCTGAGTATGAAAATGCAAAACAAATCCTGTCCTGGATGAGAAACACTGTAACTTTTGAACGAAAGCTCCGATCGTGTTCCGGTTTTCACTTTACCAAGTTAGTTTTGTCCAAGAAAGAAACCTATTGAATTTAAGCAGGATCGGACGGGCCGTAAAAATTAAAGTGGTTTGTATGGGAAAACTTTTTTCCAATTCCAGTAACGCGTTACTGTAACGAAGTAACGATTTCGCGTAGATGGTTCATGAAATAATCTTCCAAATATCACTCGAACTGAATAAATAAGCGGCTATTTATTGTTTAAATTTTCCTCGTGTACTTAACAAGTTGGTCTCGTCAAATTGACAAACCGCACACTCGAAAAATATTTATTCAGTTCTTGTAGTATTACCGTTGATTAGCCCATTTTAAAAGTATGGTTCAGTATATAGTTATTTTCCTAACAAGTGCGGAAAGTTATACTTTTCCGCATTCAATTGCAGTTGCCCGAACGACGCGAAGCGAGTTCGGGCATGCAATTAAGTGGGGAAAAGATACTTTACGCAAGTGTTAGGAACAATATTTTTTCTACAAGCGCCTAGAATTAACAAAAAATTTTAGCAAAAATATTTTTTTGTTATTAAACAAAAATTTTCTTAGTGCTTCTTAAAAAATAAAACATTAGGCTGAAAGTAATCATAGTAACCAAGCAAGAATTAATTTTTAATCATTTTAGCATTTATAAAATCAGTGCAGAAAAGTACAACTTTCCGCACGCTTGTAGAAAAAAATAGTTTTGAGTCAATTTGAGTGTTGTCATGAAAGTTCCATTTTAATGCTCGTTTTTAAATAAGTTCGTTCTTTGAAACTCATTTTCTCCCTGTATAAGGGATAATCAAATTAATGACTTTTCTAACAACTTTCGTTTGAATAAAAATACTTCTGTTACTTATTCTAGCAGTTAAATTTAATTAAGTCTTTCATATTAAATAAAAAATGTGGCACATTTCAGACGTCATAAATTGATGATATTTAATTCAGCAGATTTTTAATTCACGACCACCATAAATATAACAATATTAATTTTGTTTTTAAAAAGTAACATTACATATAATGTTTTTTAACTTTGTAACTATCATATAATAAAATTTAATAATTAATGCTTAATGAAAATTCATAAATCGTCTTAATTTTAAGCCATCTTATTAATGGTATTAGATAACAAGGGTGGTAGGAAGCGGATTATATATCTCGAATGTTACGTCATGGTGTGTCAGCTGGTGACCCGTCAACTGCACCCTGATAAATTCACCCCGACAAATTCGCCCCGGCAAATGTGCCCCGAAAAATGCGCCCCCCAACATATGCGCCCCAACAATAAAATATAAAATGGTTGAAATTAAATGAAAATAAAATTGTTTGGGTGGATTGTCATTTAATTTGGAATTATAATACAGTTATTTGTTGACCGTTAGTTATAATCATAATTAAAATTTTTGCTTAATGTACTTTTTAGTCAATAAATTATTGAATCAAATTTGTTATATTCTTTTTATAACTTTGCCAATTTACGTTATTGTTTATCTATTCTCACTTAAATTTATTATATATAATAAAATTGTAGAAAAATGTAGAAAGGTGATAAAATTCCACAGTACATTAATAAAATTATAAAAATATAAGTATATACATAAGTATTTTTAAAAAAATGGTGAACGCGCAATTGATGTGCAAAATTTTATATGAAGTACCATCATTAATTTTAGCCATTCTATCATCTCCCAAGTTTTAGGTACGAACTCCTGGAACACCCTGTATAGATTAAAATTGACAATTGTTTCGCTATATAAAAATAGTATCATCAGAATGACAGAAAAAATAGTCACATACTTGATATATAATATGCTCCATCAATTAAGAAACATATCTAGTTGTATACGGATCAGTGCTGCCAATATCTGGATAATTATCCGATTTTCGGATAATTTTGTATACCATCGGATAATTTTCGGATTGAACAATTTTTTGGATAATTTCGGATAAATCAGTGTTCTATGGAATGGATGTATATTTTTACTATATTCCTGGTCTTCTTCTAGTTTTTTTTTTTATTTTGAAAATCCACTCAATTACATTATTTTCTTTCTTTGTAGTACCTAATCATTTAAAAAAAATTTAATTACTCTTCTTCATTGCTAGGCGGGTTTTCTAGATCCACCGGGAATTTTTTTAGCAAATCTGCTAAATTTTGCCAATCGCGGTTTAACTCAATTTTGAATTTATTAATTTTGACAAAAAATTCATAACCTCCAACCTCAAAAACCCTTAAATACCAAATTTGAATATAGTGTCGATTTCGATTTTGGAAATTTCGTCGCCACATTTTAGATTTTTATCAAACATTTATTATTTTTATACTTATTAAAATTATCTCCGGCACTCTATGATATTTTTTTATGTCATTTCATCAACATCTATATGGTTAGTAGGAAGGAGAATTTCGCTTTTTCTTGGTGGAGCGCAGTGGGTCTTGTAAATGGCCGATGCGCACTATTATTATACGTTTCCTTTAGATAACCAGACTGAACCAAGTCGGTTACGAAAAACTGCTTCACCTTCTAGAAATGTCAAACGTCAAATGTCATTCTTATTTTTAAAGAACAATCTAGAGGCTTTAAGCATTATTATCTATTACTTATGCTGGTATAATTAGACTTGGAAAACGGTAGTGCAATTATCGTCTAAATTTGAGTGTTAGTTAGACATTAAAAATGAACAAAAATCTACAAAAACAGCGGTAAATGATTTATACGAAATATTTTAGTATTAGAAATTTCTAGCGCATTTTGGAAAGTAAATAATGATTAGAAAAAGTGTATATACTTTTCCAGTTTCTTTCTATTTTTTCTGTTTTCCATTATTTTATCCTATTTGTACTTATTTTTCCATATTTTCACCGTTGTCCCATATATTATTTTCCCTGTATTTTTCTATTTTTCAATGCTTTCCCATTTGTTTTCCTATTTATTTGTGTTCCCTATTTTTCATTTTCCCTATTTTAAACTATATTTCCCAAATTTCCCTATTATTCCTTATTTTGCCCTATTATTCCTTATTTTGCCCTATTTTTCCCTATTTTGGTCTATTTTTCCCAAATGTGCATTATTTGTTCTTAGTTTTTCCTATTTTTCCTTTATCGATCTATTTTTTCCCATTTGCCATTAGTTTTCCTGTTTTCTTTATTTTTCCTTGTTTTTGCCTATTTGTCCTTATTTTTCCGTATTTTGTCCTATTTTATTCATTTTTTTCCCTAATTTCCCTACTGTTTCTCTATTTTTGACTATTTCCTCATTTTTGTCAATTTCTCTAATTTTCCTATTTTTCCATACTGTTTTGCAATTTTTTTCAATTTTTTTCAATTTCTTCCTATTTTTTTCCAATTTTTCCCAAATTACGCTATATTTTCCCATGTTTCCCTGTTTTTTTTTCATATTTTTTGTTCCAGAATTATTAATAGTTTTACCGCTAGAGGGCACGACAAAATGTGCATATAGGTTTTCCAGATTTTTTAGATTTTGATAACAAACAATGCATTTTAGTGGTTTAATTTTAATATAAAACTTTTTTTTATTTGTTTTGAATGATTTTTTTTTTATTTAAATAAAGTTTGTTTAACCATTCATATTTTCTATGTTTTCTTGTCTTCTTGTCATTTGTCAAATTGTCAATTCAGTCATGTCATTACTGTCATTAGTCTTGATTATACTCTTCTTTTTCGATGTATTCATGATTGTATTCAATATGACGCTCGGTCAGATAATTTCAGTTCGACATTCAGATAATTTTTATTTTTGCATCGGCAGCACTGATACAGATACTCATTTCCCACGGTCAAACCCATGGGAAATGATTAATTTTCTCGCCTTAGTGCTTAAACAAAACAATCCTTAAAGCCGACAAGTTAAGACTAGTTAAAAGTAAAGCTTCCCTTTTGTTTTGAGGGTACCTAATAGACGGTGGCTGTGGGCTATTATTTTTTGTTTTTCTTATAATTACAACGTTGTCTCTTATTTTTTTTTCATACTTTCTGCCAATTTTTATTTCATTCGGCCTTACTGTGCAGTGGCTTCTTTTATGTATAGGCGTTGTCTGAATAAAGACAACGGTATGGGCAAAATCTATGTGTATTATTGGTTGCATACAATTATTTTAGATGAAAATGCCTTTGTGAATTGATATGCAACCAGTATTACATTAATGTGTAATATTGCTTGCAAACAACGATTAAATAATAATTATTTATTTCTCAGCGCCGAAGGTTTTTAGTTTCAGAGAAAATACAAAACTAATATTTATTACATAGGAATTCCAGTTATTACAATTATTATTTTATTAAAAGAAATAAAACACAAAGTCAGGTACCACAAGATTTATTAATTTAAAGGAAGGAGACTAGTTTCGATTAACAAGTACATCCAGTGTCAGTGTCTGTGAGTTTAGACCGTATAAAAATGAATATTAAACAAAATTGTTCGTAATTAAATTCTCTACAACTTTTATTTAAAATATTTCTCGATTTGAGAGTGTATTTTCGAGATATTAGCGTAAAATACGCGACACGCGTGCATGTTTTCAAATAACAAATAAACTTCAATCTCAGCTACATTTGGTCGTAGGGAATTTTGTAAGCTACAATTTTTATATCTATATTAATTCATTAAAATTTTCCGAGTTATTGAAAAACCGTTTTTTTGGGACCTTTAAAAAAAATGGCGTAAATAGCAAAAAATAGATAAGTTCTTATCAATTTCAGAAAAAAACGATATTATAAAGTTTTTTTACAGATGCAAGATACGCAAAATGGGAAATCCTTTAGCCGCTTCAAGAGCGGATTTTGGACGAAAATGGTGATTCTTTAGTCAAAGGAGTACAAAGTAGGACTTAACAGCTCGACGGGTGTTTCTTCCTCTATGAAAGTATCTGTAAAAAAGTGTTTTTTAAATAAATATAATAGAAATTGCAAAAATTAGTAAACAAAAAAAAAATAGAAAAAACAGAACAATCAGAAAAAATGAGGCAATTTTAGAAAATATTTAAAATAATTAAGAAAAAGAAACAAAAAATCATAAAGAATGATAAGAATCGATAAAATCTGAAAAATCGGAAAATAGTTATTTTCCTAACAAGTGCGGAAAGTTATACTTTTCCGCACCCAATTGCAGTTGCCCGAACGACGCGAAGCGGAGTTCGGGCACGCAATTAAGTGGGGAAAAGATACTTTACGCAAGTGTTAGGAACAATATTTTTTCTACAAGCGCCTAGAATTAAAAAAAAATTTTGGCAAAAATATTTTTTTGTCATTAAACAAAAATTTTCTTAGTGCTTCTTAATAAATAAAACATTAGGCTGAAAGTAATCATAGTAACCAAGCAAGAATTAATTTTTTAATCATTTTAGCATTTATAAAATCAGTGCGAAAAGGAACTTTTCCGCACTGGTGCGGAAAAGTACAACTTTCCGCACTCAAATGCGTGCGGAAAAGTATACTTTTCCGCACGCTTGTAGAAAAAATAATAAACAAAACAAAAAAACTTTGAAAAAAGAAAATAATTCAGAGAGACATTAGAAATTATTGGGAAAAAATGAAAAATACAATTGTAAAATACGGAAAAAACGTTAAAAATCACAAAAAAAAACCGAAAAAAACCTCAAAAACGTAAGAAAACAAAAAATATCACAAAAAATCATAAAACAATCGCAAATAATCACAAAAAATCAGAGGAATAAGAAAAAATGAGAAAAATAAGAAAACAAAAGAAAAAATAGAACAATGAGAAAAAATAAGGAAATATTAGAAAAAATAAGAAAACGAGAAAAAATTTAAAGAAAAAACAGAAAAAATCGGAAAAAAACGAAAACTTTGGAAAAAATTGAGGGAGAAATTAGAAAATATTGGGAAAAAAATGAAAAATATAATTGTAAAATACGGAAAAAATGAAGAAACCAAAAAACGCTAAAAATCCCAAAAAAAACGAAAAATAATGCTCAAAAAATCGCAAAACAATCGCAAAAAACCGCAACAAAATAACAAAAAAATGAGAAAAAATAACAAATTATCACAAAAAATTAATGAAATAAGAAAAAATGAGAAAAAAATAGAAACAAAAAAAGAATAGAAAAACAGAACAATATGAGCAAAAAATGAGGAAAGATTAGAAAAAATTGAAAAAACAAAAAAAAATCATAAAAATGAAAAAAAACCGAGCAAAAATTAGAAGAATCGAAAAAATCAAAAAAAAAAACTACAAAAATATCGCAAATTATCACAAAAAATTAAAGGAATAAGAAAACAATCAGGAAAAATATAAAAACAGAACAATAAGAAAAATGAGGAATAATTAGAAATAACAAAAAAAACAAATTTTATTTTTTGTGTTCTCTAAATTTTACAAAAGTGAAGACTTCAGGTAATGAAAAAAATCATTATAATATAAATCAAACCGAGGTTATTTATTTCTGGAAAAAAAATTGTTTGCTATACAAATCAGATAAAAATCCAAGGAATAATAAAAGTCCAAGTCATACAACAATTATTTATATGATGTTAAAATTTAACAATTAAATAGCAACATGTTTCGGCCAAACAATGGCCATCATCAGGAAGAAAGCGGTTAGTCAAGTACGACAAATTATGGTATGAAATTCACATAGTGAAAAAGGAAAACTTTAACTAAGTTAAATATGAAAAAAACCAAACTTTAAAAAAAAAAATGGCCGAAACATGTTGCCATTTAATTGTTAAATTTTAACATCATATAAATAATTGTGGTATGACTTGGAGTTTTATTATTCGTTGAATAATCTTACCACATTTGAGTATGGAAAATTTGCTGTTTTAGATAAAAATATTGAAAATTTTTTTTAAAGATTTCCTACCTAACATTCACAAGCGAGTTTATATATCAGATTACAGGTCAGTAATTTTTGGCCAGGCGAGTTTAATGGTCATAAAAATGTTTTATTTACCTGATGTCACTAAAATTTTAATTCACTCAAAATTAAAACCCGCCGGTCGTAAATATTAAAATTTTTACGCAGAAATTACATCTAATCGTCATCTATCGAACTTTTAGTTAAATAATAGTTTTTATTATGAAAATCATGGGGTGCTAAACATTGCTCAATTTCCGAAAATCTCCCTAAATGAAAAAAAAATTGTGATTTGAGAAATCTTTTGTCAATTTCTTGTGTCATAAAAAAATCTCCAGATTTAATGACATTTTCGGCTGTAAAATTCAATAGATTTAAGAATATTTTTTTAACTAATCAAGGTGGTTGCAATTTCTTATTGAATTTAAACTTGACCCACATTACAAAATTCCAGTCATTCGCCTTTTAACACTTACAAAACAAAAAAAAAGGTACAAATAAAACGTAAAAATTGCAAACAAATAAAAACTGTTGAATCATTTCCCGACTGCATCGTGACTTGCCGAAAAAATAAGAATCCTCTTTAACTGTTAAAAAAAATATTTACAATTCATTAGCGGGTATTAAATTTTAAAAAATAAAACAAGTCAAAACTTAAGCAAATTGGAATATGTAAAAATAATTAATTATATTTCAGACTGGGATTTTTTAATGCTCAGTATATGTACTGTGTTTTTTTTAATTTAGCGTTGACAAGTACTTTATTATGGTTCGCTAGTTCTAGTTGGCTAATTGAAAATAAAATTTATGTTCTGAAAATGAACAGAAAAAGCTTCAAGTTCCAACGCCAAGATTCTTAGTCGGTGGCCTTTGTATTAAGTTTTTGTTCTTATTAGTTTTTTTTTTTAATCTATAGTAAGCCGATTGTAAGTGATACAATAAATACGAATTCCTTAAACATACCATTTTGAGTGACATTAATACTGGGATCAATCAAGTTTAGGATTAATAGTGATGTTTAATATACAATATAAAAAAACTGGGAGACTCACTTTTAATTTTTAATGTAATAATTATTTATATTTATTTTCCACTCTTGTTTTCCTATTCTTGTTTCCCCATTTTCATTATTTTTTACCATTATTATTTTTTACCACACTTTTATTCCCACTTGTATTATTTCTCCTTTTTTCTCTCACGCTTTTATTTCCCCTACTTTTTTTCCCACTAGCGTTTTTTGCTTCATATTTTTGCCCCATTATTCTCCTTTTTTCCCACTCTTGGTTTTGCCTCACCTTTTCCCTCATTTTTTTTCAATCTTGTTTTATGTCCCACTTCTTTTCCCACTCTTGTTTTTTTGTCTTATTTTTCCCCTTTTCATTATTCTTAAATTTCTACTCTAAACTAAAATTCTACTATTTCTTTTATCTTATTAAACTCGTCCGACGTGATGAATGTTAATGTATCCGCCAAGTCGACGTTGAACCTTAATGTTGGAATTTCCAAGTGATTTTAACATGAGCCCCATTCGCAGCGCATCTTACATTCCTACCTACTTACCTACCTCTTTTTTTAACTTACTGGACATTTATACGAACCTCAAATAAAAAATGAACCGCGTAAAATCGTAAGGAACTCTATATATTTCGTTAGAGTAGAAGACAGGTACGTTTCTAGCCAACCGGATTTTCTTTTGAATCGGGCGTGAGATATTTCACCTGCACTGAGACTCTAGGCCTGTTGAACCCCGCCAGTTTTCACATCAACTCAGAACTCTTGATAAAGTCAAGAATAGTTCTGATGTTAGCTTTCGAGTTCAGGACACTGTGCCCCAAAGTGCCATTCCCTTTCCCTGATTACGTCCAGCAATAGCATAATACATGGAGAGGAGTTTCGTCCTCTTCCTCACATTTCGTACATAGGGAATCTTCCGATACTCCTATGAGGTTCAGGTGTCTTCTGAGCCCGCAGGACACCTAGTGCAGTTCTAAGTTCCTGCCTTTTTAAGCATAACAGCAGATTGTCTCTACTCTTGGTTGGACATTCTATAAGTGCTTTGGACTGTCTTAGTCCCGGAAGATCCATCCAGTATTCCCTGTGTTTGTCCCTTAATTATTTCTCCAGCATACCCTTTATATGTTGGTAGGAAATACTACATGTTAAAGGTTTTTTGGCTCCTTTATCAGCCAGGCGTTGTCCTCTTTATTTTCTTCTATGCCCATTCAAGTGTTATCTTGTTGCGTTCTGCCAGGGCATTTAGGTTTTTATGGCAGCCTAATACTAGTTTGGACTGTATTTCTATTCTTTGTATTGCTTTAACTTTAAGGTATGCTTAGCTTTCTATGAACATACGGATTCTCTTCTGTTTTTAATCCGTCCGTATACCAGACTGATTGATTTTTCTGGGTCCTGACAACACTCATTCTGTCCCTTTCAGGTATGTTTACCCTGAAAGGTTTCACAAAGTTATGGTTGACAGGCATTCTGTCCGATTGCATAATTAACGCCAGATTTTTTCTGTTTTTCTGCGATCATGGAATGGTATCATTTACTTGCCATTTATACCCAGCCTGTACATTGCTGCTAGTGCCTCTTTTTCCACAACTAGAAGACACGCTACTCTCTGTAGCTGCGCTTGCGCTGTTCGCTTTGTGCGGAGGCGTAAGTCACGGCATTCTAAAGAATTCGAAGTGTCCGTGAGGGACAGTAAAAGCTGTTTTCGCAATTGACTTGGGACCTAGTTCTATTTGATGAAAACCTTGTGCTAAGACAAGGGTAATGAAATACGTCGATTTTAGGAAAGGGATACTTGTCTCCAACGGTGATTTCGTTGAGTTTCCTACAATTAATAACCATTCTAAATTTCCTCTTCGCGGAAAAATCGATTATCTTTGGTACAATCCAAACCGGAAAACTGTACGGGGAAATGGAGGGTTGAATGATTTTATCATCTAATAATTTGTTAATTTGTTTAGTATTTTCTTCTTGTTCTGATTTCATGTTTAACAGCTGAGGTGAAAGATATATATTTTTTTCACCATAAAATATGTCTTTAAAGTTATAGCATAGTTGTAAGACTTAATTTTTCCTCTGGGTTTAAATGTTGTGTTCGTATAATTTTTGGATCAAAATTTGAAGTTGTTTTGTCAGTATCGTAATTGTCTAATGATTCTACTTGTATTTAATCTAATTGCATTGGTTCGTCTAAAATAATGTCGTCTATGTAATCGTTGGTTACATTATGAATTGATTCAGGAAAAATGATATTATTTATTTTATAAAATTTAAATAAATAAAACAACGTTTTAGAATTTCTACAAAAATAATAACAAAAGTTATTAATTTAATAGTGACTAGTTTCGTTACATTGTAACTTCATCCGACTAATGTTAGTATTGGGAAGCTAATTGTTAATTGTTATTTCTTTTTTGTATTTTGTACTCCTGATGATATGTATGTATTTCTGTATGTATTTTATACTGTTCATAGATCTGTTCTATAGTTGGGTGCAAACAGTAAATAAATAAAGAAATAAAATACTACATGGTGCCGTATCTAGTGCAGCATATATAATCTAAGGTAAACATCACCACCATCAAACATAACTTTGCGATCTTGCGAATGGCAGTGATTTAAACAGTCGTGCCAACTGCGCATAGGAGGACCGCGAGCACTGCGTAGTGGCGGTCCATTCCCACAATCTAGAGTAAGTTGTCACTTATTCAGTTGAATACTTTTGTAGCATGATGCATGTCTCAATCAAAAATACACAACGTATTTTATTATTACTTTTTATATAATTTCGTTTTATTTTCTAGCAAGAGATTAATTTTTCATTGTCTGCAATTTTAAGTATTAATTTTCGCCATATCGAAGAAATTTACCCTTTACTGTTACGCCTATGTATATACTTTTAAATGCGACGTCATACTCGCTCCGGCACATCCCCATTCCTACCTTCTCCTTTCCTCTCACCTCACCTGGCCAAGTTTAATGTTGGAGTGTAAACAAATAGTAAGTCATGAATGAGTCGTTGGGGATGTGATATTTCACCAGAAAAATGTGTACTGCTTGAAGATTGAAATGAATGTGAACCCTGGGCGAACTGTGTGTTGGCTATTTATGTCATCGGTTCTAGGCGGGGTAGCGTTTCTTACGAGTCGATGAACTTCTGAATAACATGGTAACATTATAGTAACATTTCTATATAATTCTGAAAAGAACGTATATTCAGCACAGAGACAACACTGCAATTAAATAAAACTTGGCAATGCCGCTATTTACCACTAAGTGTGTTCCGTAACGATGCGCGACAACATGTCGTTCTGGGCGACTGTCTTTTCTGACTGGTAATTGTTTTGTGGTTAGAGGTAGAAAATTGGCTATACAAAATAATGATTTTTTTTTGCAACATATCGTGTTATATACGGTTACTCAAAATCACTAACCGGTCCATTTTTGCGAGGAAACTGGTAATATGGGAAGGTTTTATGACGTCAACAGCAACGTTATAATTTTATAATACGATATCAATATCAGTAAACCAAGTCGTGATTAGGCTTACTGTCGATTACACACTACCGGTTACACTCAATGGGGGAGTTCCCTCAATGTTGCCAACCTAGAAAAAGGTCTACCAACGGGGAAGGATTATTTTTGGTCAAAATCTTCTTCATTATTTTCGCAATGATACAATATGTGTACAACATTCTATTGAGCTTTCCAGAATATATCGTTAGCGAAATATAATGATTTTAATAAAATCTTACTTCTGATTGGTTGAAATTTCGTTGTCAAATGTCATTCGTCATATAGAAAGTATAACAGAGCGACATGTTTCATTTTCAGCGTCTGACTTACAGCCTTGGAGGATTGGTGGAACTGAACTGAATTTGGCGAGTAGTTTGAATATTCTATAATCTGAAAATAAAACATGTTACTCTGTTATGATTACTCTATGAGGAATGACAGTTGACAACGAAATTTCAACCAATCAGAAGTAAGATTTTATTAAATAATCTGCGAAAATAATGAAGTAGATTTTGACCAAAAATAATCCTTCCCCGTTGGTAGACCTTTTTCTAGGTTGGCAACATTGAGGGAACTCCCCCATTGACAGTAATGACAGGTGACAATAGAAAGGAGGGTATCGTTTTAAATGGGTGTTTTGGGTTTCTCATGAAAAAAATTTTTATGTTTCAAAAACTTGAAAATCCAAGAGAGGAAAGCGAAAAAATTTGTTTTGTATTAAAACTATAAGCTTAAAATGAATTTCCATTGCGAGAAATTCTAAATTACCTGATTTTTAGGGTGTATACGGACGGCTAAAATTATTAATAAATAAAACACATTTAATGAAAGAAATCTCTTTGAAATGAAAAAAAAATACGTAGAATGAATCACTAATACTTTTACAACTATTACATCTGTCTAAAAAAGCCCAAATATTTAACAATTGTTAACTGAAAAATCTAAGAACTGTAAAAGTTTGACATTTATTATTAATATCCAAATTGTTAAACCAATTTTTAAATATGGCAACATCGCATGTCTTAACACAGAACCACAGTAGCTCCTATATGAGGTGGAGCTTTTGGGAGACAAATACTCATTATTGTGCGCATGCGTCGTTAATGTTAGATTAGGTTTTTTCTGATTATTTAGAATACAAATAAAAAAAAAATATTATTTGGATTAAACGGGGGTTAATCAGTAATACAAAATTGCATTTATTTTGCATATCACAAAAAAAAAAAATATGGAATATTTGTCTCCCAATAGCTCCCCCTACTATGAACCTTATATTATGACAGAAATAGCTCCTACTATAAGCTGTGACAGAACTAGGACTTTTATGTTTCTTTTAACTTTAATATGTTTATTACCCATATTGATAAGCAAAGACCAGGATTTAGCAGATTTTTTTACGATCAAACGTTTAATTTCAAATATTTAATATTTTTGAGACGTCTTAAGGTAAATCAGTTTAAGAAATAAGCGAAAGATGGCGCCAGTCGTCAATTTAAGTTTGAATTATCTATTTAAGCAAAGATGGCGTTACAATCGAAGTTATTTATTTAATTATATGCTCACCTTTTTGCTACAAAATGCCCTAAAAACGTAATTTCGACGCTAACTCCCCCTTGGTTATTTATAGTATTGAGGTGTAGTATTGCCGATACTACAGAGAAAACTGTCGACTGTAAACCGAATTTAAATAAATCCGAGTGGCACCATCTTTCTCATATTTGTTTAACTGATCTACCTTAAGTGACAGATTTTTTTTAATTATAGGTTGAATATAGGTTTAAAAAATAATAAAAAATAAGGGTTATATTTTTATTACTCAGGTTTTTAATGGCCCATTAACCTAAAATCAAGCAAACACCCCATTCGGGTAATAAGTTTAAATGTTAAATCTTTTTATTGATCTAATAGGATAACCCTATAACGTCAAATAAAATATTACTAACACATTTTTTAAAAGCTTTATTCAAATATTTATCAATCCTAATTTGTTAAATTAACGTGAAAAGTATAGTTAGTATTGTTTGAAATATTGAAACTGCGATATTTTAAATCAGATGAAATGCTATTTAAATTAATACCTTTTGCTCTTCTATCCATTTGATGAACTTGTCATAATCTTTAATGTCTTCTGATTTTTGCTGTATTAACCGCGATTCTGCTTTATTATTTTAGGTATCAATGTTAGAACTTATTTTTAAGTAATATACAACCTGTAACAACTGTGGTGACAACAATAAATCTTATGTGATAGATTGAAAATTAATTTTTGTATTTGTCATTTCGATGACAGCTGATGACATGACTAATTCAACCAGTTTACATTATTGTTTCTTTATTTTCATTTTTTGTAGTAATAATACCAGTATTTATGATTTTAAAGTGTACCAATGAAAAAAATTGCAGAAAGTATTCGTGGATAACTGGTCTTTAAAACACTTGACCTATTTCGAGAAAAATCGCGCGTGTTCTATTAAATGACAGCTGGCCGCCATGTTGCCAAATCCTCCTTGTGATTTCAAAATTTCGAAATTAAAATAAAGTATGTTCCGGGGCGTTTTAAAGAAAAAAATTTTGGGAAATCCATTTTTTTTTTAATATCTTTTAGTGAGAAAAATTTCGTACGGGGTCGCAAAAAACCCAAAAAACGATACCCTCCTTTTAGATAATTCACATAATTCTTTTTTTTTTATTTATGCACAGAGAAAAATATTACAAATTAGAAAAAATGGATGAATTAACCGAATTATCAATAAATTATGAAGGGAGTGATTATACAGTAATTGTTCCTCTTCATGTTGCAAATGTTTTGTTGAGCATTTCTTTAGCAAGTAGGCCAAATAATCTCATTCGACAGAAAGACATTTTAAAACAGAAAATAAATTTGGATCTGTTCACTAATGCACGGATAATATTCTATCCTCAAACAACAAACACCATACACAAAAAAACAACTGAAAACCGTTCTCAAATTGAAATCGTTGCGTTTTTGCGAAACGGGAAATTTACAACAATATTGGCAGATGATGGGGATATGACGATATGTCACAAAAATATCATTTAAGTGTTATCTTATCATATAAATTTTTATTTATTTAAGAACCGTGTTAAATTGTATAATAATAACTAAATATTCGATGACTGCTGTAAAAATCGCCGATAAGCTTGATTGGTTGATTTCATAAAAACCTGCGGCTGAAAATGAAGGTGACCAATGCTGAGCATATTTCGCTAAAATAAGCAATTGGTTTTTATTGACGTTGTCGTTAAGGCTTTCGTGTAGTGCGTAGCAAGTTTTTATTAGTTTATTATTACTTTTTTCAACTGCGTCACAGGCCATAGTCATAATAATCAAACAAACCTAAAACAAAATAATAAGTTGAAAAGGAAAATATTTTTATTCAGATAAATAATGTATTTATCGGGTTTGAAATTTCTTAATTACGATTTATTATGTTAATTTCTTTTGGCTTTCTAGCGGCGAAACTGCGGAGAATTTTAGAAAAAGTTTGATACAACAGTTGTAGGGAATTTTATACTTTACAACTTTGCACTAGAAAAATTTGCACAAAAGTGCACCATTTGTCCTGAAAATCTGGATAAGTCGGAAAAACCTACATGCAAATTTTTTTTGTGCCTTCTAGCGGCGAATCTACAGGGAATGTTGAAAAATGTATGACACAAAATATGTCGGAAATTTGATGCTCTATAAATCATTTTGTACTGAAGATCATTGTTTGTACTGAAAATCTGGAAAAATATCAGGAAAACCTACATGCACATTTTTCTCGCACTCTCCATTGTTTTACAAATTAATTCAAAATTTTAATTAATATTAAAAATTTGAAAAAAATCACAATTGTAGTATTATTTATTATCGATAAATAGTGTATGAGATTGCTGTGGAAAATTATTTTAGTGTACTAATGGTATATTATATACCAAGTGATTAAAAGACACTTTAGTCCTGTGGTATATACGCTATTTTTTACACCGCGGTGCCAAGGCCGCTTAAAATTCAAATAATTATTTAAATACAATTTTTTTTAAATATAATTTTTTTTTAATATAACTTTGTTCTAAAACTTCTTTTTAGTCGGTTAAAATATGTTTTTGCACAATTTAAAAATCTTATAATTTGATATATAACGTATATTCATGAGGGGAACACAAAATTGGAGAGAAACGAGGGGAAATTTTGTAGGAAGAGGAAATTTGAGACAAAAATAGGTAAAAAGAGGTAATCAAAAACAAATAGAATAAGTTTTCGAAACTATACACTCCGACCATTACCATACATGTTTCATCCTTATAGGAATCTTCAGTGGTAATTTCAGAAAAAAAGTGATAAAATTTGAGACAAAAGAAGGGAAATTTGACAAAATGAAAAAGAAAGGTTTAATTTAAAAAAGGGGTATTTTTAATGAGAGAAAAGAGGTAATTTTAGTAAAAAAGAGGAAATTTCAGATTAAATATTGAAAAAGTTGGGAGAAACAAGAGTAAATTTTGGAGGAAGAGCGAAAAATGTGAACAAAATGAGAAAAAAGGGTAATTTTAGAAAAGAGAGGTAATTTTTTAAAAAACGTGTAATTTACTCAAAAAATATAACAAAATTTGAGAGAAAAGAGGAGAAATTCGACAAAAATGAAAAAAAGGGATACTTTTAATGAGAGAAAAAAGTAATTTTAGGGAAAAAAGAAAGGAAATTTGAGGCAATAAAGTAAGAAAAGTTGAGAGAAACAAAGGGAAATTTATAGGAAGAGGGAAAATTTAATGCCAAAAAGTGAAAAATAACAAAAAAGGGGTAATTTTAGAAAAAATAGGTAGCTTTTTAAAAAACGTATATTTCTGCAAAAAAGTAAGAATTTTTAAAAGAAAAGAAGGGAAATTCGAGAAAAATAAGAAAAAAGAGGTAATTTTATAAAAAAAAGTGGTAATGATCGAGAGAGAAAATTTCAGGACAAAAGTGACAAAATTTGAGACAAAAAAGGGAAAAAATCTATAAAAAACGAGAGGAAATTTTAGAGGGAAAAGGTAAATAAAAAAAGTGACAAAAGTGAGAGAGAATGAAATAATTTCAGTAAAAAAGTGACAAAATTTGAGAGAAAAGATAGGAAATTTGAGACCAAAAAGTGACAAAACTTTACAGAAACGAGGAAAAGTTTTTGATTAAATGCGGGACTAAAGTACTAGTTTCACTCCCCGCGGTGTAAAAAATGTATTTTTCAATCTCTTATATTTATAGAATTAAATATTATGTTTTAAATTATACTTACAACATATGGTATGGGATAAAAATTTTTTAATTGAGCAATACGCTGAGGACCATCAGAATCCATGGCAAGAATAGCGATTCGTAAAACTTGTAATATAATTGTAGTATTATTTAAAAAACATTGAAAACCAAATAATTTATTATTCATATTAACAATATGATTAGCAATGCTTAAGTATTTAATAATTTCATCAATTTTTTCTTCAAAAATATACTGCTTCTCAACAATTAAAGTGAAATTATCATATTTATTTCTTAACCAGTTTGATAATATAAGAAAGTAAGTAAACAATAGAATCACGTATACGATGTATATTATTTCTGAAGAACCGTTTAATAATAAATCAAAACTATTTTTCAAAATAATTCGATAAATAATTAAACCAAAAAGTAAACCAATAAGTGCGAACACTAAATGAAACTTTGTATTTAAATAGTAATTTCTTGGTTTAAAATTATTTTTAGATTCCAAATCATATAAAGACGTATAAAAATAATGTTGTAGATATTTATCAAAAAATGGAAACCTTATCACACTGTACAGTACGTAACAATATTCACATATAGCTCGTATAAGTATCATTTTTCCAAAAACAATACTTTGTGTTTTTGACTCTTGTAACTTCAAATTAAAATTTACATAACAATAAGGTATAAAAATGGAAACGAAAATTGTAGACATTATTTTACGATTTGAAGCTAAAGGACCTAAACCGAAATATTTGATTAGTTCTAAAGTATTTAAAAGCATCCGGAAGTCTTTAGATTTGGTAGAAATATTTTTACCTTCCATGTTCACTATTGATTTTAAACTGGTTAATGCAGTAAAAAGTTTTAAAAATGTGGCAGAGCATCATAGGCGGACTTATAGAGGGTTAACTGGTAGATAATAAATGTCATAACAATTAGTAGAAATTTGTATATTACATCAGGCGTAGGTACGCCACTGAAGGGTACATAATATGTTATGTTGAATTTGACTATAATTTATAATATTTGGAAGATATTGAAATTTGATTTTGGTCAAATTTTGATTGATTCGATAAGACTTTTGTGCATTTATGGCTTAAATGGTTAAATTACATTTTGGTCCATTAGAGCCCGATTCGATCAGAATTTTATCTTAAAATGAACACAATAATTTTCAATGATGAATAGGAAAAATTATATAAAAATTTGAAGGGGTAACTACGCCTGTGCTACATATTTTATATAATTATTATTGACTATATATTTAGTTCAATAAAAAAAATCAGATAGCATGTTTTTATACTTTTGTCTTATTTAAAGGTTAATTTTGTATTATTTAACATCACGCAATATTAGTTTTTAGGTATATACGTTTGAATTGAGGTAAAATATAGTTATTAATAAATAATTACTTTTGAAAAATAATAAATAAACATTTCTAAACATAATTATGCGGTTAATATATATTTTTTGTTTCTGTGTCGTTTATTTTATGGATTATTTAAATATTTGAAATGATGATTTTTTTTTTTATTTAAAAAATTTTAATCCAAAAATTTTAATAATTTCAACAATTTTGATTAAAAAAAAAATGGGGAATGTCGTAAAAAAATTGTCAAAAACCAAAACCAATGTAAAAGATACCAAAAAATCCCAAAAAATTTAAAAACACAAAGAATAACAAAATCAGTGAAAAATAGGAAAGAAATCAAAAAAAAAATTTCTGGCTAATTGGTCTTTGCCAAAGAAATAAAAAAAATTATATAAATTACAAAAAATGAAAATATGGGAAAAATGGACAAAAACCGAAAGCAATAAAAAATCCCAAGAAAATGCAAATTCTAAAAAAAGAAACGTAAAAATATCGGAAAAATGAAAAAACCCAAAAAAAAATTTCAAGACACAAAAAAATCGAAGAAAAATACCTAAAGATCAAAAACAAATAACGCAAAATTTTGTAAAAACCCCAAAAAATATTGGAAAGAATCGAAAAAAATTGACATAATCGCAGATACCGGAAACAATGAAAAAATAGTAAAAAAATGGGTAAAAACACACAAAATCAAAAAGCCGAAAATAAACAGAGGAATAATTGGAAAAAATCGCAAAAAAAATACCTAAAGAATCAAAAACAAATAACGCAAAACTTTGTAAAAATCCCCAAAAAATATTGAAAAAATCGAAAAAAATTTACATAATCGCAGATACCGGAAACAATGAAAAAATAGTTAAAAAATGGCTAAAAACACACAAAATCAAAAAAGCCGAAAATAAACAGAAAAAATTAAAAATTTCAAGAATTCTGATCAAAAGATCAAAAATTTCTAGAATCGTTATTAAAACTTACATGAATTTTGATCAAAAATGTCAAACGTATATACAATGATAAAAAGTTTCTAAAATATAACCGGCCGCTTTTACTTTCCTGACCCACCTCTCAGAAGAGAAAGTATTGTGAACGAGATAAAAAAAAATTTCGAGATAAAAATGGAAATATCCATTTTAAGGTCCACTGAGATGATTAAGACCATTTCCAGATGGAAGTCTCTCCGACTGTCTGTCTGTGTTTAACGTTTAACCTGATTGAGCTGAAATTTTGTATATGGTTTCGGGTTATCCATAGGAAAAATCCATTATTTTTGTACATCTGTCAAACGGAAGTGTCACTATCAAAAAATGTCAGAAGCAATATATCACGGAATTTGTAGCGCTTGAAAAACTCTATTCAAAAGAGTCAAAATTATTTATCCAACTGTCACCTGTCAAAAATAAAAAAATGTCAAATTTGAAACTTTATGATTAAATCTCTGAAAAGAGAAGAGATTTTCTTTTCGGACTTTAATAGTTAGGTTTCATACAGTGCGGTGGAATAAGTGTTACCCCCCCTCTATTAACTACTCTATTTTTATATCTTAAGAAAAAAGCTCAAACAGGTCAATTTTTATATTAAACGTAGTATGTTATGACATAAAAGTTTCGAACCTGACATAATCCCTCTTCATGGGGGTGTCACCCCTTCGATTTTTTTAAATGAGAAAGTGCATCATGCGACACCTCATTTGAAACCTATTGAAACACTGATTTCAAAAATTTGTCACTTGTCATTTAGTCAGTTGCCGCATGGTGATAAGTTAAAACGCATTTTATATACAAGTTTAAATTTTAATTTTGTAAAGTGCATCATAGATTGCAGTACGACTTTAATCATATATTGTTATACGCTCAGCTCTCCAGTATGGGGCGGCTAAAAAACCTTTTGTTTTAAATTTTTAAAAAAAAATTTTTATGTTCTACCACATTTATTTGTTATAATGTATATCGCCACACTTGGTTAAAGTTTTCTTTTCAATTCATACTAATGTCATCGTACAATTAATATGTTATACAAAATTTCTGTAAGTAACCACTAACCTTTGTCCTGTTGCGTATCTTTAATGTAACTTTTTTGTATTATAGGCCTGATGATGGCCATCTAATGGCCGAAACATGCTGCCTCCTGCTGTTAAATATACTAAATTATATTATTGTGGATTACGAGTTTTTTTATTACTTCTTCTGTTTTTTATAAAGTCAGTTACTTAAATTTTATTTATTACATTCGACTAAAGCTACTTTTTTCGTAGATTATCAAGACTAATAAATACAGGGATCCTTCGTAACAAGTCATTAACTTTGATTTCAGATTTAACGGACAAATTTATTTCAGTGTCCACTTCGTCGGCAGATAAACGACGTAGTTATGCTTTAAATATACAATTTATACATTTCGGATTGTTTTATAATCAAACGAGAAAAGATATTTCGAAAATTTGAAGACCGACAAAATTCATTACGAAGTTGATATAACTATATTTTTTTCTTATACCCTTAAAAATAATTTCCATCAACTTGCATTTTTTCTTAAAACTCTTTTTTTTTAAACGGTACACCTGATATACATCATCTTCCTTTTATGATTTTTTTTAAGTCATAAATATTAATACCATGAGATTTGTTGCACTTGATGCTCTTTCCTATATCTTACTTAGCAATCTTAATCACGTAGGTCCTTCCTAGATTATAAATTTTAACTTGCGGTCGTTCTTTTTGATATGAATTTTAAACAAAAACAGTTGGTTTGTAGAAATAAATTCCAAACAAACAACGTCCGTCTATTTTGTTAAATTTTTAGAATGTTGAAGAAGAAAATAAAAATGCAAAGACAGAAAAATTATTGAAGCAGTAGAAATGTGAAGGAAAAAGAAGAAATCGATGAGATTTTTTTTGACCTATTGCGCCCCCGACATATACGACTCAACAATACATATATCTGGACTTCAGAGACTAGCTTGTGTGGCTTTTACAGATGCCATGTCAACTACCCCGCCAGCGGCAATGGAAAGATCTCTAGGTCTTACTCCTCTTCATATAATATTGCCAGAATAACCTCCTACAGAGCCATGTCGGTGGCTACTCAAACTGAGGGGGAAAGGCTATGGGACCACTCTAGAGTGTATGGAATGGTTTCGGATGTGCTCTCCTCCAGAACTCACATACAGAAGTCTTTTAACGTCCTTCTTCCGAGAAGAGATGTATGGAAAAAGGGGGAGATCCTCTTTCCAGGGACGGCTTATGTACTGTAGACAGATGCTTTAAAGACCCCAAAAGCCTAAGTGTACAGCAAAAAACGTAGAGTTGACATTCCAGTAAGCCTCGGCAAGTATGATACTATCTTTCAGGCGGAGGTCTTCAGTATAGAATTGTGTGCAAGAGAGTTGGCAAATCATCCTTTTGTCAACAGAAGTATTTACATTTTGTCGAACAGCCAGGCAGCTTTAAAAGCACGAAGTTCTAACCGCTTGGACTCGAAGCTAATGTAGAACTGCATCAAATCCTTGGATCGCATTGCTACCAGTAACAGAGTAACCCTACTCTGGGTATCTGGACACGAAGGGGTTGAGGGCAATGAGAAAGCCGATAATCTTGCGAGAATAGGTGCAGAATCCGAGTTCGTTGGATTGGAATAGCCAAAAGCAGTACCAATCTGGAAATGGGATGAGAGAAAAACTCAGTACTGTAAAGATATTCCTGGGTTAGCTTACTCTAAGGCGTTCATAGTAAAACTCTCAAGTAGCACCATACTATAGCTCCCAGAATGAACTAGAAGTGATCTACGCATCCTAATTTTACTGCTTACAGGGCACTGTCGTCTGCGTTACCATCTGAAGAAGCTAGGTCTGAGTCAAACATCGGACTGTAGCTTCTGCAGTGTGGAAGACGAAATGGCGGAGTATATTTTATGCTCCTGTCTTGCCCTGGAAATGAATAGGCTTCGTACGTTTGGTTTCGTACAGCTGGAGCCTATCGACTTCAAGGAAGCTTCACCTAAATCAACCATAGACTTCGTGAGAAGGTGTGGATTGTATGGTGAATTATAGCCCATAGGGGTAAGCCCCAATAGGCCTCTGCTGGCCGAAATAGAGGGGCTAGCAAACGCTCCACTCGCACATTGAACCTAAGACCTAACATGGATAACTGTGGGGAGAAACCAGAATTTGTTTTGTACTCAAGCAAACTTTTCTGAGCCACTAGATTCAAGTTTTAATAGACGATTAGCGTGGATAGAAACTAGAATTTGTTTTGTGTTTTTTGGGCCATTAGGCTTGAATTTGGACAGATAATTAATCTCATTTGAGACAAGAAGTTACATTATGAAATAGTTATTTTTACCACAATTATTAATTTCAGTAATAGAAACGAAGAAAACGTGTTAAATTGGTTAAAAATAGAGGTGGGAATTGGCAAATAAAAATAACTTTTAAAATAACGGAAAAATATCACGTTACACAATTATAAAAGATGAGTAGAAAAACAGAGAGATATTTTTTTTACTGAGTCACCAGATAACAAAGAAAAATTTAAATATAATTACAAGAGATCTAAAGTACCAATATCTAATATAAAAAAAGTAATAATAATAAATATGTAACAAACTTTTTCTATTTGTTCATTGGTGTTCGTTCTACCACAACGAGACTTGAAAACACCAAATATTAATTAAATGAGACGAATTTTTTATTTCAAATTAAGGGCGCCATCCATTTATATTTTTTTTTAATAAAATAGGAAAATAAATAATCTAAGTTAAAGGAATAAATACATTTAATAATTTATTATAAATGTTAATAATAGTAATGATTTTTAAATTAGTACAAAAGGTACTGCTTAAAAAAAATAGAAATAAAATAATAAATCTTTATAAAAACCATTAAAATATTTTAATGGAATGCTAAAATCTTATTATTTACATAAATGTTTGTTAAAAGACAAGAAATTTATGTTTTATTGCATATAGTATATTTTTTATAACTGTTGTATTTAGAATAACTGTATAACGAGTGAGTCAAGGTGTAGGAGCCATAATGAAATATTTTAAAATTCGGAATGGTCATAATAAACCTAAGTTCAAATCTAAAATTTTAATGTTTTAAATTTGAATCTATTCACATTTTTTTTATTTAATTTTGCGTTAGTATTTCTGAAAATAAAGATTCAACTACTTTGAATTAATCATGTTACTGACTTTTTCGATATGTCACGTCATGCTTTATTTTTGGGTCTGAAATAATCTTATATTTTTCAATTAAAAATTTCGTTATTTTTGATTACATAAATTGTTTTAAAAATTACAGACAAATAAATTACAGAACAAAACAATTAAGATTGTGGGAAAATTCAAGTCCATAAAATAATTCTACCACTAATGGTTTGGAAACGATTTGTGCAAACTTTATGATACTAATAAAAAATTCGGTAGATTTTATATCGTTTTGTAAAAGAAAAAAATTGTGAAATGTGAATGCCTTAAAATAACCGTATTTTTTTTTTTAATTAAATTTTTTTATTAAAAAAATGATAAATATTGTTAAGTCAAGTTCAAGTTTACAAAACAGCGGAATAATTTCATAATAGCTATAGACACTGTCAAGGTGAAATTTACAACGAGTAACATAAATTACGTTGCACTTGAACTTATTTGTAACACTTTCACTTTCCAGTTATATCATTGACTAATTTATTCGTTATTCTGATCAATGAACTTTTAAATTTTTATCCAGTTAAAAAACAATTTTTATTTATAAATAAATAAGAAAAAAATTAACAAAAATAAACTAAACGGAAGTAAATTTATTCAGATATTTTTTCAAATAAAATAAAAACAACACAGATTAGTTTAAAATTTCGTTATTTTCTTAATAAAACTTAAATATTTTAATACACGGCGACACTGTTTTCCAGATTTTATAACTTTTTAAAATTTCAAGGTTTTATTTTGTATTTTTTTCATATTCTTAGCGAGTTTTCCACATTTTGCAAGTCATCCAGATTTTGTAACATTTCCAAATTATTTAAATTTCCAGATTTTGCAAGCTTTCAGATTTTGCAAGTTGCGAATGTTAATTATGGAGCCTGCCAGGGCCCCCCTGCAAGTTCCACCTCTTGAGGAGTGCTCAATCGTCTGAGTGCGATATGGACAATCCGCACAAGTTGAACAGTATATTTTTACTACAACCCACCGACGGGAAAAACTAAAAAAATCGGTTGTGTCGCCCAAAAACTTTCCCGACGAGTATCCACGAATACTTTTTCAAATATTTAATGTTAAAGTTTCAACTTCTAATATTTTTTTTTGGCAGGTGACAGGTGTAGAAATAATTTTTATTTTTCTATATAGAGTTTTTCAAGGGCTTTCAAATGACATATTATTGCAAGTCCAATTCCGTGACATATTGCATCTGTCATTTTTTGCTAGTGATACTACCGTTTAGCACATGTCATACAAAAACTAATAATTTCTTCCCAAATTTCAGCAAAATCGAATTAATACTTTTTAAGATATTTAATGCTAAAGTTTAAAATTTTGACATTTTTTATTTTTGACAGGTGTACAGTTGGATAAATAATTTTAACTGGTCTGAATGGAGTTTTTCAAGGACTTTCAAATAACATATTGCAAGTCAAATTCCGTGACATATTTCATCTGTCATTTTTTGATAGTGATACTTCCGTTTGACATATGTCGTACAAAAACTAACGGGTTCTTCTGACGGATAACCCAAATCCCTATACAAAATTTCAGCTCAATCGGATTAAACGTGTGGCCTCTATCGTGAAAGAATACACACACACATAGATACACACACAGACAGACAGACAGACTTCTATTTGGAAATGGTCTTAATCGTCTCAGGGCACCCGAAAATGGATATTTCCGTTTTTATCTCGAAATTCTTTTTTAGCTTGTTCACAATACTTTCCCTTCTATGAGGTGGGTCGGAAAGTAAAAATCTGACCCGAAAAGGCACTTCAAAAATCATCAAAATTTTTACTCACTCAGATTTTCAAAATAAATGGTAGATAGATGGTTTAAGGGGCGTAGATTCCAAAAAAATGATCAGTTCCTCTCTAGCTCTTTTAGTTTCAGAGGAAATTGAGTTCTTTTAAAAAATGGTGAAAGCGCAACTTGTCAATAATTCGTCAAAAAAGACGTTAAAAAAGAAATTAAAAAGAAACAGACAGCATCCCTTGGGTCGAATTACCTATCTCTATCTATACTACAAATTACAGTTAGATCGGAAAAAAAAAATCTGACCCGAAAAAAAGGGTCATGGAAATGGTCTTAATCATCTCAGGGGACCCGAAAATGGATATTTTCGTTTTTATCTCGAATTTTTTTTTAGCTCGTTCACAATACTTTCCCTTCTATGATTTGGGTCGGAAAAGTAAAACATTATAAAAAAATGATTACAATCACAGGGTTTGAATCGAGGATCTTCTTATCCTAAAGCGAGAACTTTAGCTCTGCGCCATTACGAGCTGTTACTAATTTGTTATAAAAACATATAAAACTAATAGGCACCTTCTATTTTTTTGCTCCAAATGACTTAAAATGTCATGAAACGTAGAGAAAATGGATTTTCCGAGAAAAAAGTCTGTCTGTGTGGATGCCTGTGTGCACAATAACTCGAGAACGATACGGCCAATCCAGAAAATTCTTTCGGCCATCAGATTTTGTTCATAAAAGGAAGGCTGTATCAGAAGATGAGCTATTCCGGGCCCGAGAACCCTGGGCCCGCCATACAAAGTGAAAGGTGTTGTGCAAATCAAGACGCGTCGATTGATATCCATATCCCATGGGGCTCGTTGAAAAAAAAACTGACAAATTTAAAAAAAAATTATTGGAGAAATTCCCATTTTTTTGGAATCGGACCAAGTTATTCCTTTTGCTAGTTTTGAGTTTTAGAACATGCAGTAGGTACACTTTTAATAAAGAATACATCTTTTTAATAAAACTAATAATAATTTAATTTAGTTTAATTTTTTTTTTGACCGATGTGTTACTTTTTTTAAATTTACTTAATTATAATTATGATAATTACATTTATTTTTTTAAATTTTGTTAATAATGTAATTATTAAATTTGCTTTAAACTGCTATTAATTCTAATTCGTTTAATCTCAATTTTCTGCGTTAAAACGGATACTAATATGGGAGTACTTAAATCTCCGCGATGTATGTAATTTTAGTGAGAGAGGCGTTTTAACAGATTCAGTTACGCCATTACTTTTACTGTGTACACCTGCTTGCTAATAATAAACCTGATTGATATATTCATGATTCACTCGTAATAATTCATCTGCTTCAATTGCTTCAAATATGATGAATTATGTTTACTAAGTGTTAGTTAGTATCTTGTCACGACATGATTTAAAATATGTCAATTTCTTTTTATTACGGCCCTGTACTTTTATTTCAAATTTAAAATCCCCATTTGTCCATCCAATTATATTTAACATTTAATAATTTTAGATTTTCACAATGAACTGTACTTAAGGAATTTTTCTAGTTCATAGGATAATTTTGTTTTCAAATTCATCTGTATATAAATGTTGGTGATTAAATTGTTTTTTTTTCAAATTTTTTAAAAATATACTTCTAAAATATGCTCAAAAATTCAGAATAAAAATTTACAGGACCGTAGATTGGGACGCTCTCGGCCCAAATCTTCTTACCTTTTACGCTTATTTCTCAAAATGCTCGGTTTCATCCTGACTTACTAACATTCTTACAACCTAAGCAGGAAATATCTTGATCAACCTAAAAGGAAAATAATATGATTATTAATACATCAAAATATAGGGTGCACTGCTCAAGGGTAATCATCGTCGAAGCGTAACTAACCAGAAGGTCCAAGCATCACAAAGCCAGAAAACCTAAGCTAAACTTACTATACGCCAGAAGACAGTCCATGCGTGACTAGCCAGAAGGTCCAAGCATCACAAAGCCAGAAAACCCAAGCTTCACGCTAGAAGACAGTCCAAGCGTCACTAGCCAGAAGGTCCAAGCATCACAAAGAAAGATGATCAATGTTATTATTCAATCAAACCGGATTTTACTCTATTTAATCAAACCGGATTGCAGTCAATTACTCATCAAATATCATTTCAACCCCAAACGCTAAAGTGTATTGTTTGTCCTTAAAATTTAAAAAAAAAATGTAAAAAATCTTACATGTATATTCAATCAATGTCGTACTTGAGGACGTTTTACTGCACCAATATAAACTAAAAATTGATGGTCGCATTCCAGGCACACACTAATCCTCATACCAAATTTTAGCTTGATTGATCAAATAGTTCGGCAGACACACAAACGCAAGACACACAAACACACAGACACACAGACAGACAGACACAGAGACACGCAGATACACAGACAGACCTTACTCTGTAAATGGTCTCAAAGTGGATATTTCCATAGATATCTCGATTTTTTTTTGCTCGTTCCTTTTGATGGGACCGGCAAAGTAAAATTATGAATTTCTGAAAAATTATTTTGTTTTTTTTTCAGATATAGGGAAATTTTTACAAAATTTGTCATAGATTATTGAAAAACATACAGTGTAATATTGAACAGGATAGTACTTAGAACAATTCCAGAACAATTAATTCATTGTCCAAACTAATAAAAAAATTCTACAGGAGGATTTAAAAAATGAAATGAAAAGCTGAAGTCCATATTTAAAAATTTTGCCATCCAGTACTTATACCGGGTGACACAGGGGTATGGATCACCCCTTTAACTTTTTTATTTATTAGCCGTTTTTTATGAAATTTTAACTGGGTATAGTAAGAGTAATTTCTGATTTTCTGACCTTACAATTAAGATGGCCGACTTTAAGTTTCGCCGGAAATGGACCCAAATTATGATTCTCAAATGGAACACCCTGTATATTTTAATAAATTTGGATTCTACGGATCAAAATACATGCAATTCACTAGTCACATATCAATTAGACAGAAGTTTCACGTACACTGAAAAAAGAATCAGCTGGAACTTTGTTTCATTTAATTTAAAAAAAATGAATAAAAGAAAGTGGGTGTATGCTGTGCACATCCTTTTATTTGTATTAAAATGGGCTTCAAAAAAGCACAGGTGATCCAAGGGTGTTACAATAAAAAAAATGAGTTTAGGTAAAAAAAAACTGTTGCTTTTCTAATAAAATTTTAATGAATCAGACAAAAACTGTTTTTAAAAGGAAATAACATTTTTTGGGAACTTCTCCATCATCTTTAATTGATAAAAAATAAAAGTTTTGTCAAATTGACATTTCACTAGTGGACTACATGTATTTGGATCCGTAGAATCCAAATTTATCAATATATACAGGGTGTTCCATTTAAAAATCAAAATTTGGGTACATTTCAGGTCAGAAAATCTGAAATTACTCTTGGTATAACCAGTTAAAATTTCATAGAAATCGGCTAATAAATAAAAAAAGTTAAAGGGGTGATCCATACCCCTGTCTCACCCGGTATACCCAAAAATTTTGTACCAGATAGAAAATTGTGAATAAAAGACCAGTCGTACCAGTTGAACCGTCGCCAGGCAGATGGAGACACTCTCGTCTCTGCTTCTTAGACGCTTAAGTCCGTATCGAGTAGGGCAATTCATTCCGTAGTCGGTAGCTGCAGAGGCAGCGAGAAGTCCGACTTGCTGTGGCCGTCCCAATTGGAACAGCAGTGCAGTCCGTCGACCTTTAGAGATGGGTCAAGCTGAAGCCAAGTTCAAGTTGTACCGGAGTCCAGAACCGTCAGTCCGACTACACCACGCCGCCAAGCCAATCGTCCGTTACACACCTTTTCTCCGCCGGATTTTATGGGTAATAAATAAAAGTTTTATTTATTATTATTTGTTTGTGTTTTAACATCCTAGCAGCTAATACCCAGGTTACTCAACCAAGTAGGGCATGTAAAGACCGCCCTTCTGGCCGCCAGTGATTTTGGTCGATACCATAACGACCCCTGGAGTATTTCTTTCTCCACTGACGCTGCCCGTGCAGTGGCCTTCACACTCTAAACGGAAGTTGGCGCCCGAGGCAATCCGAAACCTGGACTAAGGCGCCAAAGTGACCCGCAACGACCGAAGTGTCGTCGCACCATATAAACCGAAATTTCGGAAACTGATATGTCCACTTTTACAGCCAGTACTTTAACAATCTATAACACAAATCCATCAGCGATTCAGCGACAATATAAAACACTAAAACTTCAAATACGAACCTTTGAACCAATTTTAACAAGAATTTGTTGTTTTTACAAGAATTTGTTGTTCACACCTTGAACAAAATAATGAACAGTATTATAATAATATATATAATTTATAAGCATTCGCGTTCTTGGATTTTATAAATATAAGTTAATAATAATATGTATGACATTTGGCTGTCAAAATTTTAAATTGGTAGCAGTGTTAAATGACAGAAAATTGCAGGTTTGTAACTGACAATTGTCAGTTCGAAAGTGACAATTGTCAGTTTGCGTGACAATTGTCAGTTTGCAAGTGACAATTGTCAGTTTGAAAGTGACAATTGTCAGTTTGCAACTGAAAATTGTCAGTTTGCAACTGACAATTGTCAGTTTGCAAGTGACATTGACAGTTGGCAAGTGACAATACTGGAAAAAAAGTGAATCAGTGGCCCTAATACGCCTTCGTAGTGAACCGTCCGAAAACTCAATTAAATATTCGGAAATATGCGTATTGTTAATTTCGTATATTTAATTGGTGATATATTTGATTTGGTTTTTTTTTAGATTAAAAAATTTTCTTGTCTCATTATTATTATAAAATGTTTGAGTCATTTTTTTATGTAACGGTAAAAAAAATTTAAAATTATTGACATGAAATTTTATAAATAATCAAAATAATTAACAGACAAATAAAACCTGACAACAATTCAACTATAACCATTTATTATTTAGATAAAGTTATCTAAAGTACCTGTAACAATATTAAAAGTCCGTCTCGTGCGTTTTTTTAAAACCAGTCGACTGTCTGCAAACCAATAAATTAATGTTATGGGTACCTACACAGTTAGAAAAAATTTAAAATTCAAATTGCAACAATTCATTATAATCTGACTTGTAACCATTAATCTTTATTTATTTTTAATATGTTATTCGATTTTTCGGTCAATTTAAAATGTAGGAAATTTTTGCTAATAAACCGTTTATTGTCCTACTTAAAAAAAAAATTATTTTTTTTTCAGAGATTGATTTCAAATATGTTTTTGCTTTCTTTCTTGTGTTTTTAAGAATGCACTTAAAGCTCATATAGACATCGTTTAACGCACATAACGGAAAAATGTGAATGCGGGAATTACTCTAACTTGAAGGTCGGATTTTTATATCGGCAATAAAACGAATTAATTTTGTAACTTGTGCGAATGCGAAGTGTGTGTGAGTGTGAGCGTGTGTTGTCATTGGCCTTGCACTGGAAGAAAGACGAAACGAGTTTTTCGTGATATGAGCCGGGCAGTGTCGACTCGTAGTATTAATTTAAATCCAATAATAGATCGTTTGTATCATTACAAAAAAAAACTAAAATTCTTATTAAAAATTAAAATTAAAAATTATATGAGTGAAACAAAATCATATACTATGGAGCGTATAGTGAAAGTACGTTTCGTTTACAAAGTAATCTTCAGGGCAATAAATTACAACCAAAACAAAAACACAATTATTTTTTAATCAAAATTTATGTATTCTTGGCATCATCCTGTATATTTTTTATATGTGATTTTGCAATTATATAAAGCTTATAGTATTTAGAAACTTTTATTACGAAAGAAAATTTCGTGTAAAAAGTGGCCCAAATAATAATTGATAAAGACAATTAATAAATTGAAATTATAAATATTTTATTTTAACTACTTAATAAAGGTCCAAAATGACACACCTAAAAATAAATAAAAGACACATATGAGCAATTATTATCATATTCATTCAGATCGTAATCAAATATATCGTTTTATCCATTTAATTTTACTTTATTAAATCAATAGGAACATAATAAATCTTAATTATTTAAATACCAATTCAATTAAACAATATTAATCAATATACACTGAGGGGCAGAATCACGCAACAGTGTTTTTCATTATTTCAATACCAAGGATATTTGCACTAGGGAGTAAAGGAGCTATGACAGTTCTAGAATGAAAACCCTCATTTTTACATATAAATCTTCATAAGAAAATCCAAGATTCATTCTGTCAATTTTTGTCCATATCAAGGTCATTCGTCATCGCATCGCCAGCTGGCGGTAACGCGGAGTTGAATAAATCACAGACGCCTACATAGGTCTACAGAGGTCTACAGAAGACGTACGTCAGACGTCTGTAGACCTCTGTAAACCTTTGTAGGCGACTCAAGTACGTCTTCTGTAGACCTATGTAGGCGTCTGTGATTTATTCTCCGTGTTACCGCCAGCTGGCGATGCGATGACTAATGACCTTGATATGGACAAAAATTGCAAGAATGAACCTTAGATTTTCTTATGGAGATTTACATGTAAAAATGAGGGTTTTGATTCTAGAACTGTCATAGCTCCTTTACTGAAAGTAAGTTGGCAACACTATTCTCCTTTATATTTCAGAAAAAGTACAATGTTGGTAAATTATTAAATGACAGAAATTTTAAAATTATAACGAGAAAGAAATATGTTGATGAGATGAAGTACTATGTTGATAACGTATCGAAAATTATTCTAAGTTAAAATGACAGCTGACAATTATTTAAATATTATAGCGAGAAAGTAAAAATTATGGGTCTATCAGAAAGTGCTATGTGCGAAGAACGTTGTATTATGTATATGTTGAGCAACGGGGGTGAACGGGGATCTATGTCACGTGATACATTTTAATAATTTTTTCGTAAACACAGGGGTGTGGTTCTGAAGGGGGTAGTTGGGATTTTTTCATTATTTCTGTTAACACGGGGTAGTTGGGGGTTGAAGGGGGTTGATATTATTTTTTTAATTATTTTCCCATAATCTAATATTCAACGATGTGTCACATGATACATTTTAATAATTTTTCCGTAAACATAGGGGTCGTGGGGGTTGATATATTTGAGCCCATTACCCCTTAGGCCTACCCATGTAAAATCTTTGAGCCGGCCATCCCTGAAGCCGAGCCGTAAAAAATTTATTCAACTCTAGGGGCAGAATCACGCAAAGTTCTTAACAAATGGAACATCTACTGAATACTAAGGGCAGAATCACGCAGAATACTCTGTTCCTACACCGAGGGGCAGAATCACGCAACAGTGTCTCTAATCATTTAAATATCAAGGATATTAGGGGCAAAATCTCACAAAATATCCTTCTACCAGCACTAGGGGCAGCATCACGCAAAGTGTTTCACAAATGGATCATCTACTGAGTACTACTAAGGGCAGAATTACGCAGAGTGCTCCGTTCTAACAATATTTAAACAATAAATATTAATCTATCAACACTGAGGGGCAGAATCACGCAACAGTGCTTCAGTAAACAATTAAATATTAAATAATTCACATAACTAAAGGAAGCCAAAGAAAAATAGGAAGATATAGGAAAAATAGGAAAAAAATAGGACAAGTAGTGAAAATAGTGAAAAATAGGGGAAAACATGGAAATAAATGGAGAAAAATTGGGAAAACTACGAACAAATAGTGCAAATTTTGGAGCAAACTATGGAAAAATAGGACAAAATAAGGAAAAATAGGGAAATATGGGAAACATAGTAAGAAATAGGAAAAAAAGCAAAATAGAAAAAGAAACCTGGAAAAATAAGGAAATTAGAGAATAAATAGGGAAACATATGGGATAAAAGTTAAAAATAGAGAAAAATGGGGAAAATATTGATAAATAGGCACAAATAGGATAAAATAATGAAAAACAGAAATAGTAAAAATGGGAAAAAGAAGATAAAAAATAGGGGGAAAATAGGAAAATTTGCGAATAATAGGCAAAAATAGTGATAAATAGGAAAAACATGGAAAAATAGAAAAATATTTGGAAAAATAAGAAAAAATCAGAAAAAGACAGCTAAAATAGAGAAATTAAAGATAAATAAAAAAAATCAGGAAAATAGACAAATATATAGAGAAAAATAGTGAAAAATAGGGGAAAATGGTAAAAATAGGAAAAAGACAGATAATAAGAACAAATACGGACAAATAGGCAAAAACAGGAAAAAATAATAAAAATCGGGAAAAATAGGAAGAAATAAGAAAATATTAATATTATCATATAAGTGTAATAGGTTGTTGAAATCACCGTCTCAGGACGAATCTAAAAATGTTAACAAATACAGGATGTTCTATTTAAAATAACCTAGTTGGTCGTTACTTTCGAAACACCCAGTAAAGACCGAAAGTTGAAAATATTTTATTTAGATGTGGCATAACCACAAACACTTGTATACAAATTATCATAATTATCGTGTGAGTAGTTTTTGATATACAGATAGTTTACCCCCTTCGTGACACACACTGTATAATAATGTTCTATCAACATAAAAAAACCTACCTGTAATTAGATTGGACCGCCTATGGTAGAAGAGATTGAAAGATGACGGGTGATCCAAATATTTCAACTGGTCTCTTCTCTAGTTTTGTCTTAAAAAATAAAAGAAAAAATCATTTCAGTTTTATACAATTTTTTTTCAAAATTAAAAAAATTACCTGGGGGTCACTTATTTTAACGAAATTATTTAATTTTTAAATTTTCACCTTGTAATATTAAGTTGACAGAAAATTTTAATCTTAATTTATTAAAATTTATAAAATTGGAAAATAAATTCCGAAAATATACAGGGTGATATCAAGATTATTATAAAATAACTCTTTAGTTTGCACACCCTGTAATATTAAGTTGACGGAAAATTTTCCTCCTATATAATAAAGGACGAAAGGAAGAAAGAAATAAAGAAAAGAAAAGAAAGAAAAGAAAGAAAAGAAAGAAAAGAAAGAAAAGAAAGAAAAGAAAGAAAAGAAAGAAAAGAAAGAAAAGAAAGAAAGAAAAGAAAGAAAAGAAAGAAAAGAAAGAAAAGAAAGAAAAGAAAGAAAAGAAAGAAAGAAAAGAAAGAAAAGAAAGAAAAGAAAGAAAAAAAAAGAAAAGAAAGACAAAATTGTTTAATTTTATTTTTGGAACTTAAATTTTAACTAACAAAAATAAACCATTAAAACAAAACAATTAAAAAATTTATAATCATAGTAACAAATAATTTTTTCATTATAGATTTACCATAAATACGTGTTTAACATACAAAATTATCTACAAATAAATTTCGCGGCATTATTGTAACCGAAAAGTGTAACAATGACGTCCTCGACATTGTTAGCTATGTCGAAGAAAGAAGCAAAAGAAGACCGTTGGTTTGAGCTCCCGATGATCGCATCTTCTTCGCGAATTCCAATTCCAGCTTGCAAAAGAGTCGCTCTTTGGCGAAAACGGGGGGAGGGGGTAGCGTATAAGTATATCAGAGTAAGTTAATGTTGAAGTATACAAAGTGTCTTGTCACACAGTCCCGAAAAAATATTTTTCAATTCGCGAAAATAAAACGTGCAAAAATTTATTCGCGTAATTAAATTTTTTTTGTGAGTGAGTTTTATTTCTGATATAAATAAAATGGTTAAAGTTTAAATAGTTGTGGTAAGTTTTTTTATTATATTAAATCAGATGTTCCCCAGGGATATGCTATAGTACCATTTTTGGTAATTTTATAAAAATAATTGTATATTAAATATCAAATTTAGCAAAAATGTTTTCCCTGCTAAGAAGAATCTTTAATTATTCTTTTAATGTGGAGCTGAAGGTGGTCCTCAGAAGACAAAACGTTGTAAATAAAATTTAACATACATTTATCTGAGACAAATGTAAAATTTAACATAAAGGTTTCTCTTGCATAGAGCAACCCTTAATTTTTTTAATGTGGAGCTGAGGGTGGTCTTCAGAAGACAAAACGTTGTGAATAAAATTTAATATTTATTGTTCAAATGGGCTTTAACAAAATTTGTATTTTTTTCATTTTATAAAATTACATTTTTTTGTAAAATTTTATTATTTTTAAAGCTACGTTGCCAAATTTATGAATATTTCTATAAATCTGGGTATATTTTAATTACCTACAATATATACAGAGGATGCTAAAAATCGCTTACATTATCATCTAATTATATATTTTTTTGTTAAAATAATAATGGTAATAATAAATTATAAAATGATTTTTTTGATAAATTTTACTTTTCATCATTTCTTAAACAATTGTAATAATTTAAAAATGCCGTTGCCAAATTTCTAAAAAATTCATAAAATCTGGATTATGTTATTTTAAATAAATACATTTTTTTTGAGTAAAAATATTTTTTTGGAAATAAATATTATTTTTTTATTTTTTAAAACGTCACAGCATATTTTATCGTTTTTTACTTATTCTTATTTCTGTTTCGGATAATTTAATATTTTTAAAGCGACGTTGCCAATTTTTCGTAAATTTTTGTAAATCTGGAGATTTTTTATGACTAAAAAGATTCATGTACTAAAATTGCATTTATTAATTAATTTTTATCTCTAAATTTAAAGTACTTAAAAAATTAATTTCTTGACAAATCTTAGTTTTTTTATTCTAAACATTTTAAAAACACTGTTGCCAAATTTCTAAAAATGTCATTAAAATTGGAATTTTTTTAACGAAAATTAAGTTATAATTTTTTTTTGTGGGAATAAAACAAATCAAAATTGTTTTTCGAAAATTTTTATCGTCACAAAAGTTACCAAATTTGGATATTTTATCGTTTTTCAGTATTTTTATTTATGAATAATTTTGACATTTTTAAAGCAACGTTGCCAAATTTCCGAAAACTTTAAATCTAAATAATTCAAGCACGTGGAGGATTCGGTAAAAAAATTTCTCACCGAAATATTAAAAAAAAACCGTTTGTGTATCCACGAATAGTTTTTCAGATATTTAATGTTAAAGTTTCATTTTTTTTTTTTTGACAAGTGGCAGTTGGAAAAATAATTTTGACTGTTCTGAAAAGAGTTTTTCAGGGGCTTTCAAATGACATAATACAAGTCAAATTCCGTGACATATTGCGTCTGTCATTTCTTGATAGTGACATTTCCGTTTGACAGATGTCGTACAAAAATTAATGGGTTCTTCCCAAACCCATTTACCAAATTTCGGATTAAACGTGTGGCCTCTATCGTTTAAGAAATCTTACTGTTTTTTTATTCTAAATATTTTAAAAGCGCTGTTGCCAAATTTTTAAAAATGTCATTAAAACAGGAATTTTTTTAACGAAAACCAAGTTCTAATTTTTTTGTGTCAATAATATAAATAAAAATAGTTTTCCGAACATTCGGAACTTTTTTCATCACAAAAGTTAGCAAATTTGGATATTTTATCGTTTTTCAGTATTTTTTTATGAATAATTTTGACATTTTTAAAGCAAAGTTGCCAAATTTCCGAAAATTTATTTAAATCTGAGGATTTTTTATGGCTAAAAAATACATAGAAGATACTCAAAAGTGTATTTATTAAATAAAAAATAAACTGGGAGCAGGAGCAAAAAAAACTAAAGAAAAACAAGTGAGCAATATTATTTATTTTTATATAGTGGGCTATACCTCCATTAATATTATCATAAAAGCTTAAAAGTTTCGATTCTTGTGTAATTTCCCTCCAGGTGACAAATTGAATTTTATAAATAAATCTCTTGTATAAAATACGAAAAAAATATTAAATATTTTCTATAGACGCGTGTTAGTGTCATTTTAACAACCATTCCCTTTTTTTACAACCTGCAAAATTGTTAAAACAGAAGATGTAGATGAAAAAAAAGAAGCCGCAAGACCTTTAAGTCATTGATGCGTAAACTGTCAAGGTTGTTAACCATTACTTTGGTTTTATGGTAGACAGCTACTTGTTATTTTACGAGTTGCAGGTGCATTTATTTTTTTTTATTATAAAGAAAAAATTAATACAAATAAAATAAAAACAAAATATATGTGTTTTATTTTAACAAGAAAAAAATTATTTATTAAAATACATTACTCATAGTTTCTGACTTCCCTCGTACATGCCATTTTTTTAAATACGGTCCTGCAATTTTTTGCCCGATTTTTTTCTTTATCCAATCATGTAGAACACTTATTATTTTTTAGACAATGAATTATATTTTCAGAATTTCCATAAGTACTGTCCTGTTCTATTTTCACTATAATTTTTTTTGATAGAAATTAATTAAAAATTTAGTATAAATAACGCCATAAATATAAATAATTTCTTATAAAAAAGGTGAATTGTTTAAAAAACATGTATTTTTTTTATTTCAAAAAATTTGCTTTAAAAATATTAAAATTATTTAAAATAAAAAAATACTAAAAAACGATGCAATATGTAATATTAAATTATGAATTTCTGAAAAATGATTTCGAATTATTTTTTTCAGATTTGGGGAAATTTTTAGAAATTTGGCAACGGCTTTTACATTATTAGAATTGTTAAAAAATCACTAGTTTCTAAAAAAAATTAAAAAAGTAATTCAAAATTATCAAAAAAAATTTGTAGATTGTTTAAAAAACGATTTAATAAATGAAATAAAAAAAGTGAAAGTCCGTGTTTTAAAATTTCGCCATCCTGTATATACCTACAGTGTGTGCTAAAAAGATTGTACCATATGAAAAACTTTATTACTAATTTTTGAGAATAAATTATTTATTTTACACTTTTTTACCATTCTTATTTCTTTTTTGGATAATTTTGATATTTTTAAAACGACGTTGTCAAATTTTCGTAAATTTTCCTATTTCTGGAGATTTTTATTACTAAAAAAAATACATAGAAGATACTGAAAAATTTTTTTTAGAAATTCTAGTGATTTTTTAACAATTTAATTTCAAAAACGTCGTTGCCAAATTTATGAAAATTTCTCTATAACTGTAATTTTTTTTAAACACAAAATAAGTTCTGATTTTGGAGGGGATGGGGAGAAAAATAAATCAAAATATTTGTTGAAAAATTCGTAATTTTATTTTTCCCCATATTGTTAAAAAAACATTCAGGGTAAAAATGAACAGGACCGTACTTAGAAAAATCCCTTATTACTTTAAGTATTAAATTAATTAATAATGCAATTTTCTGTATCTTCTATGTATCTTTTTTTATTTAAAAAACATTGCTTTAAAAATATTAAAATTATACAAAATAAAAAATTTTTAAAAAACCATGCAACACGTAATAATTACAAAAATTATGAATTTCTGAAAAATGATTTTAATTATTTATTTCAGATTTACGTAAATTTTTAGAAACTTGGCAACGGCGTTTTTACATTATTAGAATTGTTAAAAATCACTAGTTTCTTAAAAAAAAAATTAAAAAATTAAAAAAGAAACCGTCAAAATTGTCAAGAAAAATTCCTAGATTGTTTAAAAAACATTCAGTGTAAAAATGAACAGGATCGTACTTATAGAAATTACTGCATTAATTGTCAAAAAATAATAAAAAATTGTATATGATTAAATGATGACTTAAACAATGAAATAAAAAAGTTTAGGTCCGTATTTTAAAATTTAGCCATCCTGTATGTATAGTGTGTCCCAAAAAGTTTGTACCATATGGAAAATAATAATAATAATTACTTAAAATATTTGAAAGTCAGAAAATATCTTTATTATATATTTTTTCCAATTTGCAGTTATTATTTGTACACACTGTATACGTTATCGTTACTGGAAATGTACCATGTGTTATATTTTTTTCCGGTGTCGCTGAAATTTATTCAAATGGCGAAATTAATCGAATTCGCTGATATAAAAGCCATAATAACGGACCAACTTGGATCATTATACGAAATGCCAGTCCCTCCTAAAACGGGACTTGCCAATTTCAAACTTACAAAAATGTTGAAAAACAACTTTGAGAAAAACATAAAATAAAATAACATGATACCAAATAAAGTTGCGTAATATATTTCGATACTAGTTTTAAAAAGTTTTAAATACATATTATTTTGAATCGCCCTGTAAGTTCTAAAAGTGATTATTTTTTCATATAAAAAATATAAATACTTGTACCCCTTTTTTTGCTGATCTTTGTTGACAAGTTAATCGTAAATTTTCTTCTAAATTGCAAATTAATGTTATAAAACGTTGCAGAACGGTGAGATGTGATGTTATTAAAGTTAACTGCAACCAGTAATTTCGAAGCCATTACATCGAGTTGTAATTACCTATTTTAAAATCGAAACGTGTAGTTTTATTTTGCCTAAATAGTACCTGCCTACGATTATTATTTTTAACCAAAGAAAAAATTATTTTATATTGGACTGTTTGTATTACAAAAAAGATACTAAAAAACGGTGATTTTAAAAAAAAACTTCCAGATTTGGGGAAATTTTTAGAAATTTGGCAATGGCGCTTTTAAATTTATTAAAATTGTTAACAAAAAACACCAAGATTTCTAAAAAAAATATTGGAAAATCAAAAAACTAAAATTTGTCAAAAAATTCACTCATTAATTGTTTTACTAAAATTCTTTAAGTAAAAAAGATTAAATTATTTATTAAATCCATTTTCAGTATGTTCAACATATTTTTTTTCAGACATAAAAAATCCCTAGAGTCATCCCAAAACTTTTTGAATTTTTTTATTTTTGACAGGTGACAGATGGAGAAATAATTTTGACTGTTTTGAATAGAGTTTTTCAAGGGCTTTCAAATGACATATGGCAAGTCAAATTAGTGACATATTGCATCTGTTATTTTTTTATAGTGACACTTCCGTTTGACAGATGCCGTATAAAAACTAATGGATTCTTCCGACAGGTAACCCAAACCCACATACCAAATTTCAGCTCAATCGGATTAAACGTGTGGCCTCTATCTTGGAAGAATACACACAGACAGACAGACAGATAGACAGACAGACAGGCAGACAGGCAGACAGGCAGACAGGCAGACAGGCAGACAGGCAGACAGGCAGACAGACAAAACAGACATGCAGACAGACAGACATACAGACAGACAGACAGATTTCCATCTCGAAATGGTCTAAATCATCTCAGCTGACCTCAAAATGGATATTTCCATCTTGATCTCGAAAAATTTTTTTTAGCTCGTTCACAATACTTTCCCTTCTCGGAGGTGGGTCTGGAAAGTAATACTAGTACAATGACGGTTTTGGATGGTAAATTTAAATGTCATTTTACTATTAACGTCAAAAAAATTTTAAAAATACGATAAATTATTGAAAAACTTTTGTGAAAAAAAAATTATGAATTTCTGATTTCTTCCCCCCACCCCAAAAAAAAATATTTTAAGAAACGGCAAATAAATAAACAAGTTAGATAATAAAACGCTTCTTGGACAATTAAGAATAAGAATGCTGCTGTAAAAAAAACTTATTAGTATGAATATGGTATGACTTCCATCAGAACCTGATCAAGTTCTGGTCGGTTTAGTTTTTATTTCTTCTCTTGCGTTGCTATTTTTAAAAAAGATTCTACTGTATAGTCTATACGAAGTCAATACGAACAGCTAAAATAAAAAAAAGATTTACGTAACGGGTCTGATAAAATCACATATAACCTCTCATATAAAATTGATGATTAGACCTCCCACGCAGCACAAAACGTCCACTGGACGTCCATTTCAAGTCCAAACGTCCAAGGACATTGAATGTACGTCCATTGTACGTACAAACATGTATGCTTATTGGACGTCCGCTCAACGACCATTTTAAGTCCAAACATTCATTGACATTTTATGGACATCCATTGTAAGTACAAAGATGGACATAGATTTGATGTTTGGAATTAAACGACCGATGTTCCAAATTGTACGTCGGTTATACGTATGAAGGTAGACGTACAATGGATGTTACAAATCGAACGTCCATTGGTCGTCCATTTTACGACGATTCAAAGTACGAATAGCCATGGACGTTGAATGAACATCCATTGTATGTCCGAAAATGAACGTACATTGGATGTTCCTAATTGTACGTCAGTTGTACGTACGAAGGGTAGGGTGTAAGTAATGATATATTATGTTCAATGATGAAAAATCTTATTCATATACAGAATAAGTCACATTATTAACAAGAACAACTGATTTTTTTCATTTCTTTAGGTGTATAGAACATAAACAAATTTTTCGTTCACAGTTTGAAAGCTGAGCCATTGTGCTTCCAAAGATGTACATTCATTGTACGTCCAAAGTTGGACGTTCATTGTGCGTCCAAAGATGGACGTTCATTGTGCGTCCAAAGATGGATGTTTATTGTATGTCCAAAAATGGACGTTCATTGTACGTCCGGAGATGGACAATCATTGTACGTCTGAAGATGGAAATCCATTGTATGTCCAAATATGGTCGTTCATTGAATGTCCAAAGTGGTGTCCTCAGGACATTCAGTAGTGTAATTAGAACATCCAGTTGACGTCCATTGGACGTTAATGTCCAATTGTATACTTCCAATTGACGTCCGAAACATCATAAGTGGACGTCCATTGAATGTACAATGGATGTACATGTGCTGTGTGGGCTCATATGAATTTCTAATCACTCACTCAAAGTAGGCCGGCCGCATATAGTCGAATATTGCGTGGACAAACAAGCAAAGGGTCAAACAATGTCGGGTCCACTGTGAACACCCGAGTTTGCATTTTAGAATAAATTGTCAATGGTGCGGCTTGGATTAGGATTTATAAAATTAGTTTATTCTGCGTTCTTCCCATAGATAAATCCATAGATACATAAAAATAGAGATATCATTGTTTTCCAGAATTCTGGACTCCAACAACACATCACAGTCTAAACCAACGAGAGGTATAAAGTAACAATGATCGTTCACTGTTGCCAAACTTTTTTTTAAATTTAAGTATTTACTAAATAGTTCAATAAAGGACCAGAAAGACACTTTAAGTTGCTTAAATGATTGTTTTAAATTTATTAATGTTTAATTTTGAAATTGATGCTAACAGTGACAAATTTTACCTATATAATTTAATTTTCCATTTGCCAACGGCGCGCACCAGGCTTTTATTCAAAATGACGGATTTGTAACATAGATAAATAAAAATATGTTAAGCAAAATATGCGTGTTTTATAAGTTTGTAATTTTTGCTGTTTAATGAAATGTTTAAAAAAAATATTTTTAAAAATGGCGGAGATGATTTTTTTGAAATTTCAACCACCTCCACTTCCACCCATGAAGGTCAAATCGAAAAAAGTTTCGAGTGAATTAATTTTATAATAAATCCATAAGGTTATCCATATCTCGATTCCGAGCTCAGAATTGGGCCAACACGGTTCGAATTGGCCCCAGGGGCCGAAAATGGCGGTTCCCGGGATAAGGCGAAGTCGACGCTGAATTTTGGAGCCAAAGCCGGATTTGTGCTCGAAAAGTTTATTGCCAACTGAAATTCCGGGTTTGGATCCGGGAAAATGTCCCCTTGGCGCGAGAAAATCCTGTTTCGGACGTCCTGGTCGCGACTGTGGTATTTTCATGGTATTTTCAATTCTGGAGTTGAGACTGGGTGTGAAAAGTGTTTGGTCAGCTGAAATTCCCAGTTTGGGTCCGGGAAAATGGCCCATTGGGGCCGGAAAATCATATTTCGAAGGTACCAATCGCAACAGTGGGATTTTTATGTACTAATTCCTGTAGCTTGGAATGTGCTTGACAGGTTTATGGCCATGTGAAATTCCCTGTTCGGGTCTCTCAGGTCCAGAATTGAAAAACACGAAAATACCACTGTTGCAACTGGTATGTCCGAAATATGATTTTCCGGCCCTATTGGGCTATTTTCGCGGACCCAAACTGGCAATTTCACCTGACCAAACATTTTTCACACCCAGGCTCAGCTCCAGAATTGGAAAGTCCATGAAAATAACTCAGTCGCTACCGGGACGTCCAAAACAGGATTTTCCCGCCCTAAGGGGTCATTTTCCCGGACCCAAACCCGGAATTTCAGTTGGCCATAAACTTTTCGAGCACAAATCTGGCTTTAGCTCCAAAATTCAGCGTCGCCTTCTACTTATCCCGGGAACCGCATTTCAGGCGATTTTCGGCCCCTGGGGCCCCTTCCAGACGTGTAGGGCCAATTCTGATCTCGGAATCGGATTCAGCGTCGAAAAATACATGGGAATACATATGTCACTCTCTTGTATATGAACTTTTTTTGTGGGGCTGTGTTATTATTAAAAAAATTAGGGAACGGCAACTAGTTTCGGCTTACGAGCCATCTTCAGGCCATGAATTGGTTGAAAACTTGTTGAAGATTTATAAACAATTCACATAATGTTATAATTAGTTTAAATTTATAAGGAGTTGGTTTTAAGTAATAAGGGAGGAGTTACATATGGAAATAAAAGGAGAAAAAGGTTGAGTGTGGGACATGAAATGCAAATTAAAAAATTTATATAGAAATATATTCCAACAAGGGAATCGTCCTACCCCATTGTGGAGGTTTTCCAATATTGGAGATTTCAAATTTTTATATAAAATCACTCAGTTCATTTCTATATTAATTATAAATTTAACCTAATTATAACATTATGTGATTTGTTTATAAATTTTCAACATGTTTTTAACCAATTCATGACCTGAAGATGGCTTGTAAGCCGAAACTAGTTGCCGTTCCCTAATTTTGTTAATAATAATTTATGTGGTACATGACTTGGAGTTTTATTTAATTTAATTTAACAATAATTAGGATATGAAAAAAGTTCAACCACCTGTTTCAATATTTTTAAAAAGCGCATAGATATAAATTTTTTGAAATTTCAACCCCATCCAGTTCCACCTATGAAGGTCATATCAAAAAAGTTTCCATCGAATTAATTTTATAATAATTAAGACATGAAAAAGGGTAATGACTTGTTTCAAAATTTTCAAAATGGTGGAGACATAAATTTTTTTGAGATTTCAACCCCCTCCACCCGTAGGTCGGGTAAGAAAAATTCCATAAAAATTAATTTTATAATAATTAGTATAAAAAAAAGTGTGATGACCTGTTACAATATATTCAAAAATGGCAGAGTTGAATTTTTGGAAATTCCAACTCCTTCCACTCATAAAGGTCAAATTAAAAAAAGTTTCAAGTAAATTAATTTTATAATAAATAGGGACATGAATAAAGTCTAATAACCTGTTTTAATATATTTCAAAATGCCGAAGATATGATTTTTTCGAAATTTCAACCCCTTCAGTTTCCACCCCAATAGAAGTAGAATGTCCAAAACAATAGGGATCCTTTCCTAGACATAAGAAGACGATTATTGAATTTTTTCATACTTCTGATGCGGACCAAAAAAATAATATATCCATATAGGTATATGAAAAATTAAATTAATTTAAATAATAAATTATATCACGCCGCCCATGTTTTACAAAGAAGTCGCCGACAGTCGGTAGATATTTAGTTTTTATACCGTTTGTTCGAATTGACTTCGTATAGACTATATTAGATGTTTTTTATAAACAGCATCGGTTTGCTGGAAAAACTCAAATTTCAAGCAATTAATTTAATAATTTATTTTTTAAGATGAGAAGTTTTTCAGATGTTTTACAAAAAAATTATTAGTACCTTTTTCAAAGAAAATTTTTGTTTTTAAAGCAGATGCAAACAATCTCATATTTACATACAATCGATTTTCCTTTAAAATTACAGAATTTTTAGAAAATTTCTAATAATATTCTTAAATTTTAAAGCATCATTGCCAAATTTCCGATAATTTCCCTAAATCTGGGAATTTTTATTTACGATAAATAAATAATTTTAAGCTTACAAAAAAAATATAATTTTTGTTTGGTAGTTTATAATATTTGATCTACATAGTATGCGAATGCAAATAAAATGATTCATCCACAGAGGAAGGTCAAAAAAATAATCAGAGTTAAACGAACCCAACGTGAACTTTCGATTTTTTTTAAACTTTTTGTTGATGCAAGGTCTCTCTCTCATTTAGTTACCTTAATTCCTGGAACCGGACTACAGTTTCAGTTTTGCAATAAAAAACCAGTTTTATTAATAAAACGTACGATTTAACTGTTACGTGATTATGAATCAGGATATTTTTCCTATATTTATGATAAGAAATCTAAGATGTGTTTCACAATGAAAATATTTTAAAAATGTCTTGAAATCTAATCATTTATTGTTTCTTAGTATATGTGTCAAAATATAGTTTATTTCCTGTAAATTATTATTAATAAAATAGTTCTTCAGTACAAACAAACAACTGTGTTTGTAAAATAGTGGTTGCGTGTTTTATCTATCTTTCATTCATATTTATATGCAGAGGTACAAGTACAAGATATCTGAATATCGGAATATCTCGTATCTTAGGACCCCTATGGAGGTGACATCCGACCAATAACTCTTAATAACATATAGTCGGAGCGGTAAAAATAACTAAAGGTTGTATCACAACTGTGTTAAAAAGTATGTTGTATCGGGTTATGAAAACCAGCGGCGAAACTATTGAAAATTCTGGAAAAAGTTTGATACAACTTTGCACTTGAACATTATGGACTATATGGAAAAATCGGAAAAACATACATGCCCTTTTTTTTCGCACCCTCTAGCGGTGAAATTAGTCAGAAATCTGAAAACAGTTTGATACAAAATTTATAAGGAATTGTAAGCTCTACAACTTTTCACTTTTAAATCTGGAAAACCTTCATGCATATTTTTTCGCGCCCTCTAGCGATGAAACTATTCAGAATTCAGGAAAAATTTTGATAAAGAAATTGTAGGGAATTTTATACTGTATAACTTTGTACTGGAACATTTTACATTAAAGTGCATTGTTTGTCCTTAAAATATGAAAAAAATCGGCTGTGTCACCCCAGAACTTTCCCGGCTCGACCGTAGAGATTATGTTATTTATTATTATTATTTTAATTACAAAATACAAAGCATTACAATAATTTATGGAACACATTAAAAATAGCGAGCCGATGGTGAATACGTCTACTGAAAAGTGACAAGTAAAACGCTGTGACTAGCAGTACATCGGATGTACGTTTATTTTATATATCGGTCGTTCACTGCGTTTTAAGGTTTAAAAAGTATGAAAATATGTTGGCGCATTTGCTTGATAAGTTTGATAATATTTCTGTCACTCGTAATACGTATATTATATGGTTTCGGTGTATAAGGGCCCGGAGTTTGTTTCCCAGTACGGCCAACTTTATTATGTTTTGATAATTTATTAGCTTCCTAAAAACAACATAAACACAGTCATTGGTAACCGGTTTGATTTGTACAGTAATAATTTAATTAAAATAATAAACTGATCAGTAGTAAAAGTTGTGTTTGCTATTTGTATTGAGGTAAAAAATATAATGATATTTATAGTTCAGTATTTCCAGTGGTGGGTGTATTAGGGCCGGAACGCCGTTTCGGTACCTTTTTTCAGTCCGGTACATTTTTTCAGAATGGATATTTATTTGGGAGCGACTTGTGGTAGAATTTAACCGGCACAAAACGTCACAAAAGAAAAAAGCGTTATGCCCCCTCCAAGCTCTTTCTGTTACCTGTCTCTTTTCACAATATAATTTTTGTCTCATTTAATTTTTTATATTATTTATAGTTATTTTATAGGGAGAGAAAGTTTTTTATATTTTCTCGTTTTTTGGCATTTTTCTGATTTGAGTTTTTTTTTTTTTAATTTTTTTTTTGGTTTATTTTTCTAATTTTTTCTCATTTTTTCCTATTGTTCTGATTTTTTTTCTTTTGTATTCTTATTTTTTCTTATTGCTCTGACTTTTTGTGATTATTTACCATTTTTCTGCCATTTACTTCGAATTTTGTTTCGATTTTTTTAATTATTTTTTTGGTTACAATTTTTTCTGGTTTTTTCGTTGTTTTACATCGTTTTTTTTGCGACTTTTAGAGGGCTTGGTCTTGCCGTTTTTTCCGTATTTTACAATTTTATTTTTCATTTTTTTTCAATATTTTTGTTTAAATTTGATTTCTGTTTTTCTTATTACTTTTTGTGATTTTTTGGGTTGTTAAAATTTTTTCTCGTCTTTTTCACATTTTTCTGATTTTTTTTTCGATTTTTTCTCATCGTTCCTGATTTTTTCATCATTGTTTTTTTTTCTAATTTTTTCTAATTCCTTTATTTTTTGTGATAATTTGCGATTTTCTTCTCTTATTTTTGGAAGAGAGAAAAAGTTTTTTTATAGTTTTTCGTTTTTTTTTTTCATTTTTTTGATTTTTTGTTTTTTTTTTTTTGGTTTTTTTCGAGTTTTTCTAATTTTTTACTTTCCCGACCCACCTCCTAGTTTTCTTATTCCTCTGTTTATTTGCGATTTTTTTGCCGTTTTCTCGAATTTTGTTGCGATTTTTTTTCAATTCATTCGATTTTCTTCATTTTTTTTTTATCGTTACAATTATTCTGGTGTAGTTCTTTTTTTTTTGGTTGTTAAAATTTTTTCTCGTCTTTTTCTTATTTTTCGTTTTTTTTTGTCGATTTTTATCATTTTTCACATTTTGGATCATTGTTCCTTTTTTTTCTAATCTTATTTTCTATTTTTTCTCATTTTTCTTATTCTTTTATTTCTTTGCGATTATTTATGATTTTTTTTTCATTTTTTTTGAAATTTTGTTGAATTTTTTTACAATTTATTTAAATTCTGTCGAATTTTTAATTTTTTATAAATTTTTTGTGTTTTCTTTTGCTATATTTACGTTTTTCTGAGCCGTTTTTGTTGTTGCAGTTTTAAGCGTTTGATTTTTTTTCGTTTTTTCCAAATTTTCTGATTTTTCTTTAAATTTTTTTCCGATATTTTCTATTTTCTTTTCTCCAAAATTAATGTTTATTAAATTTCGCTTTTTTAACTTCTTTAAAACTACATAAAAATATTGACTGGTAATCATTTTCATTTATACAGTAAAATGACATTTTTCTTCATTTTTTTTCATCAAAGTTCGAGATGTAAAAATTAGATGGTTAATTTTATTTTCCGACCTACGATATAAACGAGTACATCTGATGTACAGCTAGTCACGGCGAAAAAAAAAAACAATATAATTTTCTTCTTTTCTCATGTTTACATCTGGCCTCTATTTAATAAGGAATTCAGTTCGTAGGATACTGCCACCTCTGAACAGTATTATCAAATAATGTAGATATTTTTAATTTATTTATTTTTTTATTAAAATATAGGTGGAAAAAATTTATAAATATTTTTTCTAGGCACATTTGATAACAGACTTTTAAATGAAAATTTAAAAATTTTACATAATACGTCCCCATTAGGATCTCCAAAAATCATGTGTAAAAACTATTGGGAATTCCGGAAAAATTTTCATACATTAGTTGTAGGGAATTTTATGCTTTAGAACTTTGTAGTGAAACATTTTGCACTAAAGAGCATAATTTACCTCCAATTTAAAAAAATGGAAAATCCTAAACGTGTATTTTTCTCGCCATCTAGCGGCGAAACTATGAGGAATTCGATAAAAAGTCAGACATAAAAGTTAAAGAAAATTTGATGCTTTACAACTTTGCACAAGAAAATTTTGCACTAAAATTCATTGTTTGTCCTTAAAATCAAGAAAAACTAGAGAAAACCTACATGCACGTTTTTTACGAGCCCTCTAGTGGCGCAACTATTGGAAATTCTAGAACAAGTTTTAGACAAAAGTTGTAGGGAATTTTATGCTCTAAAACTTTGTACTACAACATTTTGCACTAAAGTGTATCATTTGTCCTCAAAATCAAGAAAAACTAGAGAAAACATACTTGCACATTTTTACGCGCCCTCTAGTGGCGCAACTAATGGAAATTCTGGAAAAAGCTTAAGACAAAAGTTCTAGGGAATTTTATGCTCTAAAACTTTGTACTATAACTATTTTGCACGAAAGTCTTTTGATTGTCCTCAAAATCAAGAAAAGCTAGAGAAAACCTACATGCACATGTTTTACGCGCCCTTTAAATTTCCTGATATCTAAATGTAGTATACTTTGAACCACAGCAATGAGTTTAAATAAAATAGACAGGTCCGTATTTAAAAAATAAAGTTGATGGTGGCCCCGAAGAGACAAAACGTCACGGAATAATCAAGTGTGATATATCGTTGAATTTAGTATTCGATCGATTTAATAATATTAAATAAAATAGACAGGTCCATATTTAAAAAGATAAAGTTGATGGTGGCCCCGAAGAGACAAAACGTCACATTTTAAATTTAAATATGGCGGTTTCTAACGATGTTAGAATACAACAAAAACTTTTAATAAAGTTATCCCAAATTTTGTATAATAACAGAGCTTTGGCAAAAAAACGATTTTCGACAAATTCGGATTTTGTCGTTTAACTCCGGAACCAATAGGAATATTTTGGGTTTCAAAAAATAGTTTCGTCTATTTTTATATTTCGCATATTTTCCCCATTTAACCGTCTACCGTTTACGAGATAGCAATACTGTCATTATTAAAAAGTAGCCACCCTGTATAGGATTAGGATACTTTTTTTATTATTCATATTTTTTTAAATTAGATTAAAAGTATTTTGCGTTCTTGTAGTTCACGTTTTTGTATTTACGTCCACGAAACGAGCCATCGCTTCGTAGGCGAGATATTGTCTTTTTACCATGATATTTATGAACCCATTCTTATTTAGAATGTTGCTTCTTGGGCACTTGCTTTTTTCTACATTTTATATAGAAGATAAAACGTCCGTGCCATCCACTTTAATACCTTAGTAGGTACGACCACTTTTATGAGATTCACATAGAATTAAACTTGCAAAAAGCAAGAAAATATAGGGTGGATTCAATATAAAAAAATAAACAAAAAATTGTATTAAGATTAAAAAGTTATAAAATAAATATTATCAACAACATATTAAAAGTTCGTCTTAGCAATAGTACGTATTCTCGGGAGGGCACAATTTAATAAAATTTAAAAAATCAAACAGATACTTTTTCAAAACGTTATTATATCAAATTAGTAAAAAATCAAACATCTATAAAAGCAAAATGATATTTTATCAAAACCGTAAAAAATTAAATCGTAGTAAAACAAATAATAAAGAATCAAATAGATATTTTATCAAATTAATAAAATATCAAAATACTAAAAAACCAGAACGTTAAAACTTCAAATAGTTAATATATCAAAAACGTAAAATATAAAAACACTAATTTATCAAAATACCAATGGATCAAACTCTTATAAACTCATTAAGCGTTTGATTTTTTACTCCTTTGATATTTTGGACTTTTGATAGATTAAATTTTGGTGAATTGCTTTATGATTTCTTGCTGTTTTGTCAGTTTACGATTTTACTTTTTTATCATTTTGTTTTAGTACACTTTTGAAGTTTTATTGGTTTGATTTAATACAGTTTTAACTTTATACTGTTCTGAATTAATAAGGTTTTGTTATAATACCTGTTTGGTGAATTATTACTTGATAAATTATAAATTTGTCATTTTGTTGGTTTGACGAGTTGCCATTTTTTTTTTTTTTTCATTTTGATAGTTTCCATTTTGCTTTATTAAATTCTGATTAAATATAGTTCTGAAGAAGTAAGATTTTGTTGTTATGATGGTTTAAAACATTAAATTTTGTTAAACAGACTGTTTGATATAATACGATTTTGGTAAAATGTATGGACCCGTATTCTCAACTGATTATAGTTACTTAAAAGGAAATATGTGTTTTATTTTTTCGTGTGAGATAAACAAAAATACCCGAGGCAAAATATTGATCTTCGAACGTGTTTTAATTTGATTAATAGCATCCATCTTGTCACTTAATTGTCGAAAGACTTTTCGCGGTTAAGAAGGAGATAACTAATAGAATTTCATTAACGATACGAATGCCTCAGGTTGACAGGTATATTTAGAACTGATATATTATGTCGCGTACTTGCACATAATAATTTTTGGTATTTTTATTTTATATCTTTTCTCATTATTATAAAAATAAATGAAATTTTAATTATTTTAAAAATATATAGTTAATTATTTTAAAAATATATAGTAGGAGTGTTTTAATTTAGCGTACAAATTCTTTTTAATTGTATCAATTAACTTTATTTTCTCTGTTCATTTTATTTTATTTTGTACATATACTAAAAATAAATAATTTTCCAATACGTCACATCTGTAAATAACGAAATTTCTGACTTTATTCCTTGTATCCTTTTATTATTATTATTATTAAAACGTTTTTGACGAACAAAAAAAATTGGAATACCTGCGCGTCTTTCAATAAAAAATAATAAATCTTTTTTGAATCGAGAACAATAAATGACGTTTGTTTTGTTATAACTGTAAGATTGTAGGAGTGTTCAATATCGCTAAAAATTCGCATATTTGAATATTTAAAATCGCATTCGCAAATAGCGGAACCGTCGACTTTAAATCGGGCCATTACTGACCGAGTGTCAACTGATTTTAATCTCAATTTTTTAAATTCAACGAACGTATTCTGGGTTAAACGAAATTATAGCTTTGTTTACCAAGTTCCTGCTGAGATTTACAAATTCTTTGATTGATTGACAGGAATTGTTTAAACATACGTATACATGCTTAGATAAAGGAAAAAAGGATTTAATGCAGCCGAATTCTTTTTATTATTAATAAAGGCATTTCTTAGAAGTAAAGAATTTTTATCCCCTTAAACAACATAATTATTCATCTTGTATAAAAATTAAAACAGATGGCGCTATCTTTTCATTATTCATGTCGTTTTAGCGGACAACCGGACACGTAAAATTAATTACGAAGCATTTTATGTAATTAAATCTTTCTCCAAAAGACCATTAACTAGTGTCTTGATTTAAAGCAATTGATATTCAAATGCGGTTGTCGCGTAGCTACTACATTGCATCGCGATTTATTGCAATTATGAATAATGTGTTGCAAAGATGCTATTATGATAAATAAGTGTCTATTGTTGGATAATTTACATGGTCAAATTGAATATGTACTACTTGAACTGGTTAAAATTCATATTAATAAAATACAAATAAATCGATAGAAATAAAATTATACCTGGAAAAAATTTACACGATTCGAAATAAATTTTCTTGAATTAATTAAATGAATTTGGTTGATGTGTTTGATTAAAAAATAAAATTATAGTTAAAAAAACAGGGTTTTGCAGCAATATTAACTGCACGCTTTTTTATATCATATTTCTTATCAAAATTTTACCAAAGGTACCTACTCAAAATTTTATCGATAAATTTTTAGTTTCCACGAAAACTTTTTTATTTGGAAAAACACGAACCTAATTGTGAAGTCTGCATCAAAAACTGGTCTTGGTTTCGTTGTAGTACTATTCAGTTTTAACACATGTCGATGAGGTAGATAATGGACGTCGTTTCGTCAAATGAAAATTACTGGGAATTGGAGCATGACCTTCAAGGCAAAGCAACTGCATATCTTCCATCATGAACTTGAACTGTATCATGAAAATGTTGCATCATAACCATTTCCAATTCTAATTTGGACTGTCTATCATCAGTATCTGATATTCCAAGAACATCAAGGTTTCATAAATGCGATATCTGGTTATTTTTACATAAGAGCGACATTATCATATTAAACTGGAAGTGTTTAAAAAAGCGTTAGAAACCTTTCCTAGAAGAGTCCATCCTAGTTGAGTTTCGATAGCCACCAAACCACTGGATAAATTACCTCAGTGATCTTAGCATCCGGCCGGCCAGCAATAAGCTTATAACGAAGTAATCTTGGCTCACGGCCGGCCAACTCCAAGCTGCACTTTTCCACCACGGTCAAATACTTTCACAAATTCATTCTGCCGATTTGGGGTCTACTCATACAAAATTTCTCGTTTTATTAATTTGTTTACATTTTTTGTGGCGTTGATAATAGGTAGCCAAGAACAAAAATTAGCTGATTACATAGAGAAATGGAAGGACCATTCAGACAAAAATTTTCGTTTACATACATCACCCCCAAAGGGCCAGCTCCAAGAATCTAAAATTAAATTTTCGTAGCGGTCGAACAAACTTCAATATTTTTTTTCGGGGGTTGAGAATGGGCGGCCACGAACAAAAATTAGCTGATTACATAGAAGCACTATTCAGTCAAAATTTTTCGTTTACATACATCTCCCCCAAAGAGCCACCTCCAAGTATTTAAAAATAGATTTTCGTTAGCGGTCGAACAAATTTCAATATTTTTTTTCGTGGGTTGAGAATGGGCGGCCACGAACAAAAATTAGCTGATTACATAGAGGACAAACAAATTAATAAAACCAGAAATTTTGTATGAGTAGACCGCTAATCGGCAGAATGAATTTGTGAAATTATTTGACCGTGGTGGAAAAGTGCCGCTTGAAGTTGGCCGGCCGTGAGCCAAGATTACTTCGTTATAAGCTTTGTGGTGGCCGGCCGGGTGCTAAGGTCACCGAGATGGATAAATTGTATTTTTTACCAATAAAAAGTTTACCAGCGATATCGGTACCCATTAAAACATCAATTGGAGCATCTTTGATATCAAATATTTCTATTCCTAAATCTTCAAGTTCACCCATCCAAGGACCTTGAGGGATAGAGTTAATATTCGTACATGTAATGGGTTGATCTAAATTCTATACTGTAGTGGCTTACATGACTACCGCAAATGCTTTGCGAAGAATTTTTGACACAAAGTTCTTCGACATTAAATTTTAACTGATTATATTTACAATTTAAATCATCAGATTTATGTATTTCATTCATAAGATCGTATTCAACTGATTCGCCTTATTCTAGCAAAAAATCAATCAATTGATTTAGAAGGTTGATATCTTCAACTTTATTAGCTAACACATGAATAAGACCTTTAATATGTCTAAAAGCCGCTGAATTTTCTCCATATCGTATAAGAACTGGAACGTCCTGTAACGGTCGCCAAAATGTTCAGAATGGGTAAAACCTACCTAAAACCTACCTGGTTTACCCTTCTGTATTATTAAAATGGAGAACTAACTCAAAAGATGACTTTTCCCAAAATATATTGACAAAACAATAATCTTTTTTTTATACATAACAACAAAAATACAGATAACAACAATATACACTAACTATACACTCGTCTAGTCTTTCCATTTACAACAGGAACTTTCAGTATCGAATTCCTAAAAACAAACCAATGATGATTACACTAAAAGGACTATTATGAATTTTCACTTCGAATGCTTAAAGACAAACTTATAAAGGACTATTAGGAACTTTTATGATCGAATTCCTAAAAACAAGCCAATAAAAATTGCAATAAAAGGACTTTTAGGAACTCTTCGAATTCCTAAAAACAAACCAATGATGATTAAACTAAAAGGACTATTATGAATTTTCGCTTTCGAATGTTTAAAGACAAACTTATAAAAATTGCAACAAAAGGACTATTAGGAACTTTCATTATCGAATTACTAAAAACAAGCCAATAAAAATTGCAATAAAAGGACTATTAGGAACTCTAACTTACGAATTCCTAAAAACAAACCAATGATGATTACAATAAAAGGACTATTATGAATTTTCACTTTCGAATGCTTAAAGACAAACTTATAAAGATTGTAATAAAAGGACTATTAGGAACTTTCACATTGGAAAGCCTTAAGTGCAGCCAACGAAGATTGCAATAAAAAGATTATTAAGAACTTTTAGGTTTAAACGCATAAAGACAAAACTAATAAAGATTACAACAAAAGGACTATTAGGAACTTAAGATAAATCAATAAAGATTTCAATAAGAAATGTTAATAAATGGTAGTGATATTGATAAGAAAATTAAGAACGTACAAATAAATTAATTAAGATTATTAACGGCTATAATGCAAAATATTGCATGCTATTCAATCGTTAATCATACTTAAACTGCAATAACGACTTATTACAACGTTTAACATATTAAAAATCAACTTTATAACGATCAATAATTGAAATAACATTTGGTTGGTACGTCATTACATTATAATAAACTTGCCAAAAAGGTGTAGAATCGCAGCATGTGGGTTGGACTTGTTGCGATAAATTTGCCTTTGCTTAAATCCGAGAATTACCGGACCAGTGGGTTCTCATCCCAAGATATATGTCATACAAAATAAAAAAAATGGACATTGATTCGATTTTACTGTTGAAGATAAATTATTATCTTGTCTTGGGGATTTCGCTGCAGTATTAATTTATTACTGGATCAAGCAGTAAACTTCGGGTTCACTAATTTGTATTAAGAGGGCGCCATGTACAAAATCAAATACTAATATTGTACGTTACTGATAGACAGATTTATATATTTAATAAAAAAAAACTTCTTGTCGCTCATAGATGCGTAATTACTTAATTAAATTGATAAAGAGGATAAATAATAAATGATATACTCGTCTTAAATGAGATACTCATCTAAATACATGCTCAATGTTGCGTTGGTTTTATTTGTCTCTTTTGCATAATTTAAGCAAGTATGCAAAGACATCATTTTTCGCCGACATGCAAAATTAATTAACAGCCATTTCTTGCAATTAAACGCATTCAAGACGATATTAAATAGTTTTAGACTGAGTGAAATTCAAATGAAATTTAATCATAAAAAATTCATTTCACAGAAAATATTGGTTAAAAGAAAAAAAGAAAAAACAAAGAATCAAGGACAAAAAGGATAAAGGACAAAAAGGAAATAATAATATATAACAAATCATAACTTGTACTCTCTTTTTGTCTGTCTGTATATGTGTCTGTCTGTATTTTTTCACGATAGAGGCCACACGTTTAATTTGATTGAGCTGAAATTTGTTATATGGGTTTCGGATATTCGTCGGAAGAACTCATTAGTTTTTGTACAATATCTGTCAAACGGAAATGTCATTGTCAAAAAATAACAGAAGCAATATGTTACCTTGAAAAACTCTATGCAGAACAGTCAAAATTATTTCTCCAATTGTCACCTGTCAAAAATAAAAATATGTCAATGTTTGAAATTTTAACAATAAATATCTGAAAAAGGATTCGTCTCTAGATACTCTTCGGGAAATTTTTTATTGCTACACAAACGATTTTTTTGTTTAAAATTCTAAGTGAAAAATCTGGCCCCACGTTGGTCACCTCAAATTGATTACTTCGATTTTAGTCGAGTGGATCGTTAGTTAGTCGGTGACAAAATTTGTATTCACCTTAGGGCGCCACGCACAAAAGCAAACTCAAATTAATTGTTCATATCAAGTTGACTTTTAGTAAGATTTTTTATTAACTAATATTTTTTTTGTTACAGATTACTGCACTCGAAAGGAATACGTTTAGGTTAAAATGGATTTTTTTGGAAAATTTCTAGTTCTAACACTTTTATATTATTTTTCACCTGCTTACTGTATAGGTAAGTACACAAAAAGTGCCCTTTTGTCGTTGCTACTGTGCATATATTTTTATGTATCATATTTCAAATTGCAAATTATAGAAAAATTCAAATAGGATTTTGAAAGATTTCAAATAACAAAATAAAAAACTGACGCCATCTTTGAATCAAAAATGAACTTATTAACACAAAAAAGTATAAAACAAATTGACTTTGTAGTAAATCTGGCAACAATGACAAAAGTTTTGAAATTTTCAATAGTTTTTGAGTTATCGTTACTACAACATCCATCCTAACGTGTTTATCTATTGAAAACTCATTACCCAATTTTTGGCATGATTACTATACCTCTCTTCTCTGAAGGTCGAGAGGTAAAAATAGGATCTTGGAAAATTGAAAATCGTAAAATAATTTGATCTTCAAAGATTGCAAATTATAACATAAATATTGGATCTTGTAAGATTGAGTATTATGAAATAATAAATAAGATAAATGAGATCTTGAAAGTTTACAATAAAATATCAAATTAAGATTTTGGAAGATTGCAATAAAAATAGGATCTTTGAAGATTGCTTTAAAATAGACTTTTGGAATATTGCAATAAAAATAAGATCTTGGAAGATTGTAATAAAAATAGGATCTTGGAAGATTGCAATAAAAATAGATTCTTGAAAGATTGCAATAAAAATAGAATTAATTTCAAATTATAAAATAAAAATTAGATTTTGGAAGATTGCAAATAATAAAATAAAAGAAGGATCTTGGAAGATTACAATAAAAATAGACTTGCAAGTTTGCAATAAAAATAGGATCTTGAAATAAAAATAGGATTCTGGAATATTGCAATAATATTTTTATTGCAATATTCCAGAATCTTGGAAGACTGTAATAAAAAATTGAATTTTGGAAGATTGAAATAACAATAGGGTTTTGGAAGATTGCAATAAAAATGTGATCTTGAAAGATTGCAATAAATATAGGATCTAGGAAGATTGCAATAAAAAAATAATATATAAAGATTGCTATAAAATAAGATCTTGGAAGATTGCAATAAAAAATAATAGAGAAAGATTGCTATAAAATAAGATCTTGGAAGATTGCAACAAAAATAGGATTTTGCAATATTTCAATAAAAATTGCATTTTGCAATAGGGACAGGATCTCGGAAGATTTCAATAAAAAATTGAATCTTGAAGATTGCAATAAAAATAAAATCTTGGAGGATTGCAGTGAAAATAGGATCTAGGAAGATTGCAATAAAAATAGACTCTTGAAACTTGCAATAAAAATAAGATCTTGAAAGATTGAAATAAAAACCGGATTCCGGAAGATTGCAATAAAATAGACTCTTGGAAGATTGTAATAAAAATATGATCTTGAAAGATTGCAATAAAAATAGGATCTTGTTAGATTGCAATAAAAATATAACGTTGGAAGATTGCAATAAAAAATATAATCTTGTAAGATTGCGATAAAAATAGGATCTAGGAAGACTGCAATAAAAAATAGGATCTAGGAAGATTGCTGTAAAAATAAGATCTTGGAAGATTGCAATAAAAATAGGATTTTGGACTATTGCATCTTAGAAGATTGCAATAAGGACAGGATCTCGGAACATTGAAATAAAAAATAGAATCTTGGAAGATTGCAATAAAAATAGGATTTTGGACTATTGCATCTTAGAAGATTGCAATAAGGACAGGATCTCGGAACATTGAAATAAAAAATAGAATCTTGGAAGATTGCAATAAAAATAGGATTTTGGAAGATTGTAATAAAAATATAATCTTGGAAGATTGTAATAAAAATAGGATCTAGAAAGATTCGAACAAAAAGAGGATTTGGAAGATTGCAATGAAATTAGATTCTTGGAAGATTGCAATAAAAATATTATCTTGGAAGATTGCAATGAATACAGGATCATGGAAGATTGCAAAAAATTGTCGGAAGATTGCAATATGAATAGGATCTAGGAAGATTGCAATAAAAATAGAATGTTGTAAAATGTATTTAAAAGGAGGTTCTTCGGATATTGCAATAAAAATGGGATTTTGGAAGATTGCATTAAAAAGAGACTCTTGGAACTGCAATAAAAATAAGATCTTGAAAGATTGCAATAAAAATCGGATTCCGGAAGATTGCAATAAAATAGACTCTTGGAAGATTGTATCAAAATAGGATATTGGTAGATTGCAATAAAAATAGAATCTTGGAAGTTTGCAATAAAAATAAAATTTTGAAAGATTGCAATAAAATAGACTCCTGCAAGATTGTAATCTTGAAGGATTCCAATAAAAATAAGATTCTAGAAAATTGCAATAAAAATAGACTCTTGGAAGATTGCAATAAAAATTGGCTTTTGGAAGATTGAAATAACAATAGGATTTTGGATGATTGCAATAAAAATTTGATCTTGAAAGATTGCAATAAAAATAGGATCTTGTAAGATTGCAATAAAAATGTAACGTTGGAAGATTGCAATAAAAAATATAATCTTGGAAGATTGCAATAGAAATAGGATTTTGGAAGATTGTAATAAAAATAGGATCTTGGAAGATTGTAATAAAAATAGGATCTAGAAAGATTCGAACAAAAAGAGGATTTGGAAGATTGCAATAAAATTAGATTCTTGGAAGATTGCAATAAAAATATTATCTTGGAAGATTGCAATGAATACAGGAAAAATAGAATGTTGTAAAATGTATTAAAAAGTAGGTTCTTCGGAGATTGCAATAAAAATAAGATTTTGGAAGATTGCATTAAAAATAGACTCTTGGCTTGCAATAAAAATAAGATCTTGAAAGATTGCAATAAAAACCGGATTCCGGAAGATTGCAATAAAATAGACTTTTGGAAAATTGCATCAAAATAGGATATTGGAAGATTGCAATAAAAATAGGATCTTGGAAGTTTGCAATAAAAAAAAAATCTTCGAAGATTGCAATAAAATAGACTCCTGCAAGATTGTAATCTTGAAGGATTCCAATAAAAATAAGATTCTGGAAAATTGCAATAAAAATAGACTCTTGGAAGATTGCAATAAAAATTGGCTTTTGGAAGATTGAAATAACAATAGGATTTTGGATGATTGCAATAAAAATATGATCTTGAAAGATTGCAATAAAAATAGGATCTTGGAAGATTGCAATAAAAATATAACGTTGGAAGAATAAAAAATATAATCATGGAAGATTGCGATAAAAATAGGATCTAGGAAGATTGCTGTAAAAATAAGATCTTGGAAGATTGCAATAAAAATAGGATTTTGGGCTATTGCAATAAAAATTGCATCTTAGAAGATTGCAATAAGGACAGGATCTCGGAACATTGCAATAAAAAATAGAATCTTGGAAGATTGCAATAAAAATATAATCTTAGAAAATTACTATAAAATAGGATCTTGGAAGATTGCAATAAAAATTTTATCTTAGAAGATTGCAAATTATGGTGATATAGGATACTGGGAATTCGTATAGCAAATATTTTTTATGAAACAATAAATCATTAACACTTTTTTCAGTTTGTATAACGTAAAGAAAACGTCCTACTGCGTGTACAAAAGTGTTGGCATGACCGAAAGAAATAAACGTGTAGGTTCTTTTTTAGGGCACGCAGACGTATCGGCACTTAACAAGTATAAATGCGGTTGGTCGTGGGTATCTTTGACTCTCGTTCGGGCCGGTTGAATCACAAATTTATAGCCCTTCCGATACCGAGACCAGTTTTTTCGTTAATGGCCTTGAGAGGTCATTAAATTCTAGAACACGAACGATCCATTTACCTATTATTCATTTTTTAATTATTAAAATTAACGAAATGAAATAATGTTTGACGAATTATTTATTTTTTATAATATTTTTTTTGCAATTGTTTTACAATTTACATTTGCTATGGAAATAACTTTTCGCTGGGAATTAAATATTCCCATAAATTTGTAAGACATAAGTCCTGCGATACCGTGTAACCAGTACCATTAACAATGTACCAAGATCCAAGGATAATGGTCTGCGGGATTTCAAAATAATATTTATTGATGTTTGAGCCCATGAAACGACCTTCGTGCATTAGGGTTTTGCATTTATAGTGGAATTAATATTGAGAATAAAACAAATAATACATGAAACTTAATTCAATTACAAGTATAAAATGATTTAATGTTTAAGATGATTATGTATTATATTCAGAGGCGTACGTATAATTGATATATGGTTATTATTTTTTATCTCATGCTGGAGAGTTCAAAAACCTTTTCCAAAATAACAACAAATATCAGGTAATTGACCTTTGATAAACATTTCATGGGTTATAAATTTTTGGTAATTACGATTTTTTATTCCTTCCTTTTAATTATATATTTATGTTGGCAAAAAAATAGGAAACAAAGAATCTACATTTTTGATGAATTTAGTTGACCATATAAAAACCTGTTTAGTTACATAAAATTCTTGAAGATATCGAGGAATGAATAAGATCAAGATTATAACCTTCAGTTTTTATGAAACAAATATGATCAGACGGTAAAATATAAATTGATACATTGAAATGTCGGCTTGTCTTATACGAGAGCAAATTATTCGATATATTCACCTATGGAAATTGAAACTGACAACTTATATTTTCAAGAGGTTCTTGTCCGATGATAAATCATTTAATTTAAAATTGTAATAATATTTGAAAATTGCAATAATTTCAAAAATTCCTAGTTTTAATTTTTTATTTTTATTGCAATCTTCCTAAATTCTATTTTTACTGCAATCTTCCAAAATCCTATTTTTATTGCAATCTTCCACAATCCTATTTTATTGCAATCTTCAAGTCCTATTTTTATTGCAATCTCCGAAGAACCTATTTTACAAAATTCTATTTTTATTGCAATCTTCCTAGATCCTATTCATATTGCAATCTTCCTACATTTTATTTTTTGCAATCTTCCAAGATCGTGTCTTTATTGCAATATTCCAAGATGCTATTTTTATTTTATTATTTGCAATCTTCTAAAATCTAATTTTTATTTTATAATTTGAAATCTTCCAAGATCCTATTTTTATTGCCATCTTCCAGAATCCTATTTTTATTGCAATTGTTCAAGATCTTATTTAGATTCTATTTTTAATACAATTTTCCAATATTCTATTTTTATGCAATCTTCCAAAATCCCATTTTTATTGCAATCTTCGAAGAATCAATTTGTATTTTTTTGCAATCTTTCAAGATGCTGTCTTTATTGCAATCTTTCAAGATTCTACTTTTATTACATTATTACAATCTTCGAGAATCCTATTCTAAAATTATATTTTTATTGCAATCTTCGTAAATTCTATTTTTATTGCAATCTTCCATGATCCTGTCCTTATTGCAATCATGCAAGATACTTTCCATATGCCACTCTTCTAAAATGCTATTTTTTTGCAATCGTCCAAAATCCTTATTTTTATTACAATCTTCCTATCCTATTTTTATAGCAATCTTCTAAGATTCTATTTTTATTATGATCTTCCTAAATTCTATTATTATTGCAATTTTCCAAGACCCTGTCCTTATTGCAATATACCAAGATACTGTCTTTATTGCACTCTTGTACGATGCTATTTTTATTGCAATCTTTCAAAATCCTATTTTTATTGCAATCTTCCAAAATCCCATTTTTATTGCAAGCTTCCAAAATTATATTTGTGTTACAATCTTCAAAGAGCCCATTTTTATTGCAATCTTACGATATTCTATTTTATTGAAATCTTACAAAATTCTATTTTTATTGCAGTCTTCCAAAATCCCATTTTTATTGAAATCTTCGAAGAATCCATTTTTATTGCAATCTTCGAAGAATCCATTTGTAATATTTTTTTGCAATCTTCCAAGATGCTGTCCTTATTGCAATCTTTCTAAATTCTATTTTTATTGCAAGCTTCTGAAATTCTATTTTTATTGCAATCTTCCAAGATCCTGTCCTTATTGCAATCATCCAAGGCACTGTCCATATTGCACTCTTCCCATTTTAATTGCAATCTTCAAAAATTCTATTTTTATTGCAATCTTATAAAATCCCATTTTTATTGCAAGTTTCCAAAATCCTATTTTTTTTACAATCTTCAAAAAGCCCATTTTTATTGCAATCTTACGATATTCTATTTTATTGCAATCTTACAAAATTCTGTTTTTATTGCAAGCTTCCAGAATCCTATTTTTATTGGAATCCTTCAAGATCCTATTTTTATTGGAGTCTTGTAATATACTATTTTTATTGTAATCTTTCGAGATCGTTCTTTCATTTTATTATTTGCAATCTTTCAAAATCTAATTTTTATTTTATAATTTGGAAACTTTCAAGATCGTATTTTATTGCAATCTTCCAAGATTTTATTTTTATTGCAATATTCCAAGATCCAATTTTTATTGCAATCTTCAAAAATCCTATTTTTATAACGATCTTACAAAACCTATTTTTATTGCAACCTTCCAAGATCCTACTTTATTGCAATCTTCCAAAATTCTAAATATATTTTAAATGTAATTATTTTGTTTTCATATTTAATTAATTACAAATTATATTTTAGATGCAAGAATAAATGAACCATCAACACAAATCCTAACCTACAACTCGATATTTACTTGTCCTGGTGAAGGATTCTATCCAGATTTGCAGAATTGTAAAGTATTTTATCGTTGCATACCAAATGGTAAAAATGGTATATTACCCATAAGATTTGAATGTGGAGAAGGGACAGTATTCGATACAGCTACAACAACCTGTAATTACCCATACGCTAGTTCAAGAGAAGAATGTGGTGGTAATCTTATAGAAGAACCAAGTAAAATCTCAGATATTCCAATAAGTGTAACTTCTACAGAAAAATTCGTGCAATTAGGGAGTTTATGTAATAAAGAAGGTTTTATAAGCGATTCTAAAGATTGTAAAAAGTTTTATAGATGTGTATCCAATGGACAGTACGGCTTCACCAAATACGAGTTTAGTTGTGGCGACGGGACAGTCTGGGATCCAAATACATCATCATGCAACTTCCCTTTGGCAGCAAATAGATTTGACTGCTTTACCATTCAAGGTAGACAAGCAGTTAATAACTTATCCGCTTTAAATTCAACAGTATCAAACCAAACATCATCCTTGTCCTCACAACAATCTTTCCAAAATAGCAGTAGCGGCAGTTCTAGTTCGTTTTCTAACAGTAGTAGTAGTAGCAGCAGTAGCTCAAGCAGTAGTAGTAATTTTTTATCGGGAGGTAGTTCTCAAAATACAGGTTCAAATTCCACAGGTGGACATGGATCCTCTAATTCAAATCAATCTGGTAGTTCGTCCAATTCGGAACAAAGTTCTTCTAGTTCCAGTCAAAACTCAGGAGGATCCAATTTAAATCAACAGGGTACTGGATCCTCTAATTCAAACCAGCAAAACTCAAATAATCAAAACCAACAAAATCAACAAGGTTCTTCTAATCAACAGAATTCTTCAAACCAAAATCAGCAAGGTTCATCCAGTTCCTCATCGTCAAATAACTCTTCAAATTTAAACCAAAATCAACACGGTTCATCGAGTTCTGGATCAAATCAAAATCAGCAGAATCAACAGAGTTCATCTAGCTCTGGATCGAATCAAAATCAACAAAACCAACAGGGTTCATCAAATCAACAGAATTCTTCTAACCAAAGTTCAAATCAAAATCAACAGAATCAAGAAGGTTCAAGCTCTGGATCGAATCAAAATCAACAGGGTTCATCTAGCTCTGGATCGAACCAAAACCAACAGAATCAACAGGAAAGTAATAACAATCAAGGTTCATCCAGTTCATCAAGTTCCTCATCATCGAATAACTCTAATCAGAATCAAGGAGGCACCAATTCAAACCAAAATCAAGGTTCGTCAAGCTCTGGATCGAATCAAAACCAACAAAATCAACAGGAAAGTAATAACAGTCAAGGTTCATCCAGTTCATCAAGTTCCTCATCATCGAATAACTCTAATCAAAATCAAGGAGGCATTAATTCAAATCAAAATCAAGGGTCGTCAAGCTCTGGATCGAATCAAAATCAACAGAATCAACAGGGTTCATCCAGCTCTGGATCGAACCAAAACCAACAGAATCAACAGGAAAGTAATAACAATCAAGGTTCATCCAGTTCATCAAGTTCCTCATCATCGAATAACTCTAATCAAAATCAAGGAGGCACTAATTCAAATCAAAATCAAGGTTCGTCAAGCTCTGGATCGAATCAAAATCAACAGAATCAACAAGGTTCATCAAATTCTGGATCGAATCAAAGTCAACAGAATCAACAGGGTTCATCTAGTTCCGGATCGAATCAAAATCAACAGAATCAACAGGGTTCATCAAATTCTGGATCAAATCAAAATCAACAGAATCAACAGGGTTCATCTAGCTCTGGATCGAATCAAAACCAACAGAATCAACAAGGTTCATCAAATTCTGGGTCGAATCAAAATCAACAGAATCAACAGGGTTCATCTAGCTCTACATCGAATCAAAATCAACAGGAAAGTAATAACACTCAAAATCAACAGGAAAGTAATAACAGTCAAAATCAACAGAATAAACAGAACTCAGGCAATCAAAATACAAATAATCAACAAAATCAAGTAGGAGAAATAGCAAATAATAAATGCACGAAAGAAGGATTTGCAAAAGATGATAGTGACTGTAAAAAATTCTATCGCTGTGTGAGCGATGGTAGAGGCGGATTTATAAAGTACGATTTCTTATGTTCCGATGGTACTGTTTGGGATGAACGTTCACTTTCTTGCAATTATCCATGGGCAGTAATAGGAAAATGCTCTGGGGGATCGCCTCAACAAGGGATAGGAAATAATAATGAACAAAGCAATAATCAACAAAATCAACTCAACAATGAACAAAATCAAGAGAACAATGGACAAAATCAACAGAATAATGGACAAAATCAACAGAACGCACAAAATCAACAGAACAATGGACAAAATCAACAGAATCAACAAGAATCCGGACAAAATCAACAAGGATCTGGTCAAAATCAACAAGGCACTAGCCAAAATCAACAAGGAACTGGTCAAAATCAACAAAACCAACAAGGCACTGGAGAAAATCAACAAAGTACAGGCCAAAACCAACAAAACGGGTCAAACCAAACTAGTGTTGGACAAATTACAAATAATCAATGCACGAAAGAAGGTTTTGCTAAAGATGAAAACGACTGTAAGAAATTCTATAGATGTGTAAGTGACGGAAAAGGTGGATTTATTAAATACGAATTTTCTTGTGCTGACGGTACAGTTTGGGATGAAAATAACCTTGCTTGCAATTATCCATCGGCTGTAACTGGAAAATGTTACATAGGCCAAAATCAACAAGGAAATGGCCAAAATCAACAAGGCACTGGCCAAAATCAACAAGGCATCGACCAAAATCAACAAGGAACCGGCCAAAATCAACAAGGAACTGGCCAAAATCAACAAGGCAATGGCCAAAATCAACAAGGAATCAGTCAAAGCCAACAAGGAACTGGTCAAAATCAACAAGGGACTGGTCAAAATCAACAAGGAACTGGTCAAAATCAACAAGGAACTGGTCAAAATCAACAAAATCAACAAGGAACTGGTCAAAATCAACAAAACCAGCAGGGTACTGGAGAAAATCAACAAAGCACAGGCCAAAACCAACAAAACGGATCAAATGAAACTAGTGTTGGACAAATTACAAATAATCAATGCACAAAAGAAGGTTTTGCTAAAGATGAAAATGACTGTAAGAAATTCTATAGATGTGTAAGTGATGGAAAAGGTGGATTTATTAAATACGAATTTTCTTGTGCTGACGGTACAGTTTGGGATGAAAACAACCTTGCTTGCAACTATCCATCGGCTGTAACTGGAAAATGTTACATAGCACAAAATCAACAAGGTACGGGAGAAAATCAACAGGGCACAGGACAGAATGAACAAGGAACTGGCCAAAATCAACAAGGCAGTGGTCAAAATCAACAAGGAACCGGCCAAAACCAACAAGGAACTGGGCAAAATCAGCAAGGTACTGGTCAAAATCAACAAGGAACTGGTCAAAATCAACAAGGAACTGGCCAAAATCAACAAGGAACCGGCCAAAACCAACAAGGAACTGGGCAAAATCAACAAGGAACGGGTCAAAACCAGCAGGGAACTGGGCAGAATCAACAAGGAACTGGTCAAAATCAACAAGGAACTGGTCAAAATCAACAAGGAACGGTTCAAAACCAGCAGGGAACTGGGCAAAATCAACAAGGAACTGGACAAAATCAACAAGGAACTGGACAAAATCAACAAGGAACCGGCCAAAATCAACAAGGAGCTAGCCAAAATCAACAAGGATCTGGACAAAACCAACAAGCAACTGGTCAAAATCAACAAAACCAGCAGGGTACTGGAGAAAATCAACAAGGCACAGGTCAAAACCAACAAAACGGATCAAACGAAACTGGTGTTGGACAAATTACAAATAATCAATGCACGAAAGAAGGTTTTGCTAAAGATGAAAATGACTGTAAGAAATTCTATAGATGTGTAAGTGACGGAAAAGGTGGATTTATTAAATACGAATTTTCTTGCGCTGACGGTACAGTTTGGGATGAAAACAACCTTGCTTGCAACTATCCATCGGCTGTAACTGGAATATGTTACATAGCACAAAATCAACAAGGTACGGGAGAAAATCAACAGGGCACAGGACAGAATGAACAAGGAACTGGCCAAAATCAACAAGGCAGTGGTCAAAATCAACAAGGAACCGGCCAAAACCAACAAGGAACTGGGCAAAATCAGCAAGGTACTGGTCAAAATCAACAAGGAACTGGTCAAAATCAACAAGGAACTGGTCAAAATCAACAAGGAACTGGTCAAAATCAACAAGGCAGTGGCCAAAATCAACAAGGCAATGGTCAAAATCAACAGGGAACTGGCCAAAATCAACAAGGAACCGGCCAAAACCAACAAGGAACTGGGCAAAATCAGCAAGGTACTGGTCAAAATCAACAAGGAACTGGTCAAAATCAACAAGGCACTGGTCAAAATCAACAAGGCACTGGTCAAAATCAACAAAACCAACAGGGTCCTGGAGAAAATCAACAAAGCATAGGCCAAAACCAACAAAATGGATCAAACGAAACTGGTGTTGGACAAATTACAAATAATCAATGCACAAAAGAAGGTTTTGCTAAAGATGAAAATGACTGTAAGAAATTCTATAGATGTGTAAGTGACGGAAAAGATGGATTTATTAAATACGAATTTTCTTGCGCGGACGGTACAGTTTGGGATGAAAATAACCTTGCTTGCAACTATCCATCGGCTGTAACTGGAAAATGTTACATAGCACAAAATCAACAAGGTATTGGAGAAAATCAACAAGGCACAGGACAGAATGAACAAGGAACTGGCCAAAATCAACAAGGCAGTGGTCAAAATCAACAAGGCAATGGTCAAAATCAACAAGGAACTGGCCAAAATCAACAAGGAACTGGACAAAATCAACAAGGAACTGGTCAAAATCAACAAGGAACCGGCCAAAATCAACAAGGAACCGGCCAAAATCAACAAGGAGCTAGCCAAAATCAACAAGGCACTGGTCAAAATCAACAAGGAACAGGGCAAAATCAACAAGGAACTGGGCAAAATCAGCAAGGTACTGGTCAAAATCAACAAGGAACTGGTCAAAATCAACAAGGAACTGGTCAAAATCAACAAGGAACTGGACAAAATCAACAAGGAACTGGTCAAAATCAACAAGGAACCGGCCAAAATCAACAAGGAACCGGTCAAAACCAACAAGGAACTGGGCAAAATCAGCAAGGAACTGGTCAAAATCAACAAGGAACTGGTCAAAATCAACAAAACCAACAGGGTACTGGAGAAAATCAACAAAGCATAGGCCAAAACCAACAAAACGGATCAAACGAAACTGGTGTTGGACAAATTACAAATAATCAATGCACGAAAGAAGGTTTTGCTAAAGATGAAAATGACTGTAAGAAATTCTATAGATGTGTAAGTGACGGAAAAGGTGGATTTATTAAATATGAATTTTCTTGTGCTGACGGTACAGTTTGGGATGAAAACAACCTTGCTTGCAATTATCCATCGGCTGTAACTGGAAAATGTTACATAGCACAAAATCAACAAGGTACGGGAGAAAATCAACAGGGCACAGGACAGAATCAACAAGGAACTGGCCAAAATCAACAAGGAACCGGTCAAAACCAACAAGGAACTGGGCAAAATCAGCAAGGTACTGGTCAAAATCAACAAGGAACTGGCCAAAATCAACAAGGAACCGGTCAAAACCAACAAGGAACTGGGCAAAATCAGCAAGGTACTGGTCAAAATCAACAAGGAACTGGCCAAAATCAACAAGGAACCGGTCAAAACCAACAAGGAACTGGGCAAAATCAGCAAGGTACTGGTCAAAATCAACAAGGAACTGGTCAAAATCAGCAAGGAACTGGACAAAATCAACAAGGAACTGGTCAAAATCAACAAGGAACCGGCCAAAATCAACAGGGCACTGGCCAAAATCAACAAAGCACAGGACCGAATCAACCAGGAACTGGCCAAAATCAACAAGGTACTGGCCAAAATCAACAAGGCACAAGTCAAAATCCTCAAAACAATGGTGAAACCCAACAGAATCAACAAGGCACTGGACAAATTACAAATAATCAATGTATAAAAGAAGGTTTTGCAAACGATGAAAATGACTGTAAAAAATTCTATAGATGTGTGAACAATGGTAAAGACGGATTTATCAAATATGAATTTTCTTGCGCTGAAGGTACAGTTTGGGATCAAAACACTCTTGCTTGCAACTACCCATGGGCTTTAACTGGAAAATGTTCTACTGTACAAAATGAAGGACCTCAACAAGAAAACGGTCAGAATCAACAAGGCACCAGCCAAAACCCTCAGAATAACGCTGACAACCAACAAAATCAACAAAATAATAACCAAAATCAACATGGAACAGGCCATAATCAACAAAACAATAATCAAAACCAACAGAATCAGCAAGGTACAGTGCAAAACCAACAAAACAATAATCAAAACCAACAGAATCAGCAAGGTACAGGACAAAACCAACAGAATCAACAAGGCACGGAGCAAAATCAACAAGGTACTGGACAAAACCAACAAAACAATAATCAAAACCAGCAGAATCAACATGGCACAGGGCAAAATCAACAGAATCAACAAGGCACAGGGCAAAACCAACAAAACAATAATCAAAACGAACAAGGGACAGAACTAAATCAACAAAATGAAGGAGAAAATCAAAATCAATCATCTACAGGACAACTATCAAATAATAAATGTGTAAAAGAAGGTTTCGTCAAAGATGACAACGATTGCAAGAAATTTTATAGATGCGTTAACGACGGCAACGGTGGACTGATCAAATACGAATTTTCATGCGGCGAGGGAACCGTTTGGGATGAAGTAACAATATCCTGTAATTATCCTAGGGCAGTAGTTGGCAAATGTTTCCGTCAACAGTCCAACGAAGGCCCCAATCAAAATAACCAACAAAATAATAACCAACAGAATAATAATGAACATGGATCTAATCAGCAAAACAATCAAGGAAATAATAATAATAATAATAATGGTTCAAACCAACAAGGAAATCAAGGATCGAATCAAAATAACCAACAGAATAATAATGGAGATGGATCAAACCAACAAGGAAATCAAGGATCGAATCAAAATAACCAACAGAATAATAATGGAGATGGATCAAACCAACAAGGAAATCAAGGATCCAATCAAAATAACCAACAGAATAATAATGGAGATGGATCAAACCAACAAGGAAATCAAGGATCCAATCAAAATAACCAACAGAATAATAATGGAGATGGATCAAACCAACAAGGAAATCAAGGATCCAATCAAAACAATCAACAGAATAATGGAGATGGAACAAACCAGCAAAATAATCAACAATCCAATGGAGGAGCCAATCAAAATAATCAGCAGAATAATGGAGATGGATCAAATCAGCAAAATAATCAACAATCCAATGGAGGATCCAATCAAAATAATCAACAGAATAATGGAGATGGTTCAAATCAGCAAAACAATCAACACAATGAAGACGGATCAAACCAGAATACTAACTTCAATGAAACTAATTTATCCAGTGGTGTCGGTACTTTGTGCTCAAAAGAGGGATTCCTAGGAGATCCGAAAGATTGCAAGAAGTTTTATAGGTAAGTTTTAATGTCTTAAAATTTTTTTTCTATGACTAATTTTTAGATGTGTAACTGATGGACGAGGTGGTTACATCAAGTATGAATTCTCTTGTCCGAAGAGTACCGTATGGGATACAGAACGTGTGACGTGTAATTATCCTTGGGCTGTTATTGGTAAATGTTACAACACTGCTGGGGCAAGTTTATACCAAACTTCAAAAATCCAAACAATTTTAACGGTGTATATATTTATTTTTTCAGGAAACTAGTTCTCCAGAAGGAACAGTCACTATTGAACCACCAGAAGTACTTTACGGTTCTAGTAGTGCACAACCAGAAGTTTCTCCATTAGAACCCAACATACCTTCTGAATCTCCAAGCACTACTATAACTAAACCTTGCCCAATTAGTGAACTTGAAGGTCACCAAGTAGCTTTAGTATGTCCTACAGGGTTCCGAAGACATCCTAAGTATTGTAATCTTTTTTATCAATGTACTACAAGTACAAATGGACAAGATATTAAAGTTCTAGTGTTGAGTTGTCCTAATGGGTTGATATTTGATGATAGAAAAGTACAATGTTTGCCCAGAAACGAAACCAGTAGCGCATGTGAAGGAGATATTGCTACTGGTAGTTTGTATAAGAAGTTGGAAGATAATTCTTTACCTCCAGTAAGTAAAAAAATGAATATCTCAAAAAGTAATTGAGATATCATAAATTTAGAAAATTATTCTTAAAGTGTAGATAATTTTCTAAAAGAAATAGTACCTATAGTATCTATAATAATAGAAATAGTACAAATATCAAAAATTTCAAAAATGGTTCTTAAAGTGGACAATTTCCTAGAAGAAATGGGGAATTTAAAAATTTTTTTGCAAAAATTTAAGTGATGCTTAAAAATTTGCAAATTTAAAAAAAAATTAAAAAAAGAATATTTCGAAAAATAGTACAGATATAGAATATTTCAAAAAGGGTTTTTAAAGTGTAGAGAATATAATAAAAGAAGTGGTATTAGAAATTTTTAAAAAAAAATACAGGTGGCGCTTAAAAAATTGTAAAATTATAAAAAGTAAAAGGATATTTAGTTTTTCGGGAATATCTCGAAAAATAATGCAGATATCAAAAAATTCCAAATGGGATCTTAAAGTATAAAGAATTCCCTAAATAAAATGGTATCCAGAAAATTTTAAAAAAATCAAGTGGCGCTTAGAAAAACATAAAATTATAAAAAAATAATAAAATGATTTTTAGTTTTTAGCGAAGATCTCGAAAAATAATACAGATATCGAAAATTTCAAAATTAGTTCCTAAATTGCAGAGAATTTCTTTAAAAAAATTTTAAAAAAATTTAAGTGGTGTTTAAAAAATTGCAAACTTTAAAAAATAAAAAAAAGACTATCTTGAAAAATATTACAGATATCGAAAATTACAAAAAGGTTCTTAAAGTGTTGGGAATTCAATAAAAGAAATGGTATTAGAAATTTAAAAAAAAATTAAGTGGCGCTTAAAAAATTGTAAAAGTTATAAAAAGTAGATGGATATTTAGTTTTTTCGCGAATATCTCGAAAAACAATACAGATATCAAAAAATCAAAATGGGTCCTTCGAGTACAGAGAATTCCTTAAATGAAATGGTATCCAGAAAATAAAAAAATCAAGTGGCGCTTAAAAAATTGCAAAAATTTAAAAAATAAAAAAAATGATATTTAGTTTTTAGCGAAGATCTCGAAAAATAATACAGATATCTAAAATTTCAAAAATACTTCTTAAAGTGCAGAGAATTTTCTTTAAAAAAATTTAAGTGGTGCTTAAAAAATTGCAAAGTTTAAAAAAAAAGAATATCTCAAAAAATAATACAGATGTCGAAAATTTTAAAAAGGGTTCTTAAAGTATAGGGAATTCAATAAAAGAAATGGTATTAGAATTTTTTGAAATTCAAGTGGCGCTTAAAAAATTGTAAAGGTATAAAAAATAAATGGATATTTAGTTTTTCGCGAATATCTCGAAAAATAATGCAGATATCAAAAAAACTAAAATGGGTTCTCAAAGTACAGAAAATTCCTGAAATGAAATAGTATCCAGAAAATAAAAAAAAAAATCAAGTGGCGCTTAAAAAAATTGCAAAAATTTAAAAAATAAAAAAAATGATATTTAGTTTTTATTGAAGATCTCAAAAAATAATACAGATATCGAAAATTTCAAAAATAGTTCTTATAGTGCAAAATTTAAAAAAAAAACTTAAGTGGTGCTTAAAAAATTGCAAAGTTAAAAAAAATAAAAAAGGGAATATCTCGAAAAATAATACAGCTGTCGTAAATTTCAAAAAGGGTTAAGTGTGGATAATTTAATAAAAGGAATGGAATTACAAATAAAAAAAATATCCAAGTGGCGCTTAAAAAATTGCAAAAATATAAAAAAATGATATTTAGTTTTTAGCGAAGATCTCGAAAAATAATACAGATATAGAAAATGCCGAAAATAGTTCTTAAACTGCAGATAATTTACTGCACAAATTTTTTAAAAAAATTAAGTGGTGCTTAAAAAATTGCAATTTAAAAAATAAAAAAAAAGAATATCTCGAAAAATAATACAGATGTCGAAAATTTCAAAAAGGGATCTTAAGTGTAGGGAATTCAATAAAAGAAATGGTATTAGAAATTTAAAAAAAAAATTCAAGTGGCGCTTAAAAAATTGCAAAAGTTATAAAAAATAAAAGGATATTTAATTTTTCGCAAATTTCTTGAAAAATAATGCAGATATCAAAAAAATCAAAATGGGTTCTTAAAGTACAGAGAATTTCTTAAATAAAATGGTATTCCAGAAAATAAAAAAAAATCAAGTGGGGCTTAAAAAATTGCAAAAATTTAAAAAATAAAAAAAATGATATTTAGTTTTTAGCGAAGACATCAAAAAATAATACAGATATCGAAAATGCCATAAATATTTATTAAAGTGCAAAGAATTTCCTAGAAGAAATGGGGTATTTAAAAAATTTTAAGTCTTGCTTAAAAAATTGCAAAGTTAAAAAATATAATAAAAAGGAATATCTCGAAAAATGGGGCATTTAAAAAATTTTAAAAAAAATTTAAGTGGAGCTTAAAAAATTGCAAAGTTAAAAAAATTCAAAAAAAAAAGAATATTTCGAAAAATAATACAGATCGAAAATTTCAAAAAGGGTTTTTCGAGGGGTTTTTTTAAAGTGTAGAGAATTTAATAAAAGAAATGGTATTAGAAATTTAAAAAAAAATAAAAAGATATTTAGTTTTTCGCAAATATTTCGAAAACAAATGCAGTTATCAAAAAATTCAAAACGGGTTCTTAAAGTACAGAGAATTCCCTAAATGAAATCTTATCCAGAAAATTAAAAAAAAAATCAAGTGGCGCTTAAAAAATTGTAAAATTATAAAAGAAAAAAATGATATTTAGTTTTTCGCGAATATCTCGAAAACGAATACAGATATCGGAAATTTCAAAAAGGGTATGTTTTTAAAAAAATCAAATGGCGCTTAAAAAACTGCAAAAGTTATAAAAATATCAAAAAGAAAATATTTAGTTTTTTACGAATATCTCGGAAAGTAATAACGATATCGAAAATTTCAAAAAGTGCAGAAAAGTTCTTTGAAGAAATGGTATCCTGAAAATTTTTAAAAAAATTTAAGCCGTGCTTAAAAAATTTCGGCATTTATTAAAAAATACAAAAAATGATATTTAGTTTTCCCGAATATCTGATTCCTAAAGAGTAAAAATTTTACTAGAAACTTTTTGAAAAAAAATCAAATTGTTTTAAAAAAAATTACAAAAGTTGTAACAATATTTTTTTTTGTTTTTTAAATCAATTGTTTATTTTTGACATATTTATTTTTAGTTACAGATCACAAAAACAGATTCTCTCTGCCCTACAGAAGGCGTCTACAGTCTTCAACCAACAGCATGTAGCACAGACTTCATTAAATGTCAAAAATCTATCAATTCTAGAACCCTATTCGACGCTTACATGTACCAATGTCCAGAAGGATTCGCTTTTTGGAATGTCAGTCGAAGATGCGAAAGAACCAATAAACTTTTAGATTGTAGAGGTTACGATAATGAACATTCAAAATGGCAATTACCGATAGAGGTTCAAAATGTGTCTTATAGAAGAAGAAAAAGTGCTTATTTTTGGTAGTTACTGGAATAAAATTGTTATAGGAAATTTTGTCATTTTCTAATAATTTTTCATGTATACGTTTTCTTTTTAAATTAATTTTAAGAACAGGCACCAAATTTTTAAATTAATTATTTAAATATCAATTGTTTACATTAATTAATAGATATATACTGGGTGTTTCTGTAATTTATATGAAACACTTTGTATATTCAATTGGTGTAAAATTCGACTGATTTTAACTAGAAATAAAAAATAGCGATATTGAAATATTTATTTTATTATTTTAATATCGCTTTTGGGTTTTGGTTGTGGTTATTTATTTTTTATGTATAAAACTGCCAGTGTAATTTTGTAGAAAAATTAATAAACATTTTAAAAATAAATTATTAATTATAATTTGAAATCAAAACTATTTACCTTATATTGTTTAATTTTTGTCACACAAAATATTCAACGTTACTAATTGAATAAGAAAATTTATAGTTGGAGGCTGGGTTTTAGGCGGGGAATGACATGTGTAAACTATAGTCTAAAACATGTTCATCTTAAATTTTCGTACTATTTTGTACCTTAATTTTTATTAAAATGAACTAAAAAATTTAAATTCTGATATAGTCAAGGCACAGAATATCAATTTTCCTTTAGTTTGGCTTATCAAACTTGTCGATTAATAAAGTAGTATGAAAGTTCTGTGCGAAGTTAACTATAAATTAACAAATGAATCTAAATAAAACATGGCTGCATGAGAACGCGGAAACTACTGATATTAGTTTGGATATTCACTAACATACAGCATATATATACAGAAAGGTATATGTACTATTTTTTATTTGAAAATCTAAGTGCTGGCTTTCTCGCCTAAACCCCCCGCCTTAAGTGAATGTTCTTAATTATATATACAAAGTTTTTTATTACCTTAAAATTAGTTTCAAATATTCATAAAACGAGAATTTACTCTATTTCTTTTCGTTATCAAGATATTTTTGAAGTATATTCGAAACCAAAAATTAAAATAAGGCCCAAATTTATATTTTTTTGCCTCCCTTGTACACATTGAACTTTTTTTAAATATTTTAATTTACTTTTGTGTATTAAGTGAAGCACTAACTTTTATCAAGAATAGTTCGTTCTCGAAATTCGAAAATAAAAAAGTTTTCAATATAGTACAATTATTGAGACACACTGTATATTTTAGCTCCAGCGTGTTTAAATCCAACATTTAAAAACGCGCGTGTTTTTACTTTCCCGGTCCTATTAAATGGAAAGTATAGTGAACGAGAAAAAAAATTCGAGGTCCCCAAAGATAATTAAAACCATTTCCAGTGTTAGGTCTGTCTGTGTGAAATCTTCCACGATAACTGCCGAACCGATTGACAAATAAGCTGAAATTTGGTACGAAGGATTGGTGTGTGCCTCGAATACGATCATTAGTTTTTGATTTAAATTGGTATAGTAGAAGGTCCTTATGAAAGATTTTTTGCACTTTTTTAAATTTTAAGGACGAGCAATACACTTTAGTGCATGTTTTAGTACGAAGTTTTAGAGCATTAAATTTTCTATAATTTTTGTATTAAACGTTTTCCAAAATTTTCAATAGTTGCGCCACTAGATAGCGCGCAAAAAGGTGCATGTAGGTTTTCCATAGTTTTTCCAAATTTTGAGGAAAAACAATGCACTTCAATGCAAAATTGTATAGGGCAAAGTTATAGCACTAAATTTCCTTTATTTTATAATCATAATAAAGATATTAATAAGTATTTGTGAATAGAAAATTACTAATTTAATTAAGAGAATCCAGCACGGTATATGTACCTTGACTCCCTTTTTTGGGACCCCTGTATTTTTAGTCATGGTGCAATGCGCAAAACTGATACATATGACTCAAGATATACGTGAACCAAAATTAAAAAAAACTGCATGCTTACATTTAATATTTTCCAAAGAAAACTAGAATTCTAAAAAACATAAAATAACGCCCTCTAACGTGCTTGTTACTTATTAAGTAGAGTTGAGAATATAACCCTTACACTGGTGGAAAAGAGCTCTTTTTAACAAAACTAAATTTGCAAAGATTGGTTAAATATAATCAGAGTTATAGTCGTTTTTCCTTAACAAAGTTCCTACTCTCCCCTACCTCTTATTTGAATGGTTTGAACAAAACTTGTATTATCAAATATACGCATAATTTTTTGCACAATACGGTATTGTTTTTGTTATGCTTCATGAATAACGCCCTCTAGCGGTGGACCTTCAATTCTATAAATAATTAGCAGGTTTTCTCGTAACCACTTTTCTTATAAAATTTTTCTTCCAAAGCTCTACTACAATCCAATCTGAAGATATGGCCGACGGCCGTTCTTATTTGCCCACCCGGTACAATTGGATAAGTTGTACTTGCCTAACAAATTTTTTGTAAGTAACCTTTTAACTTTGTCCTATTGCTCATCTAAATTTATTTTTTGTATTGTAGGCCTGATAATGGCCATCGAATAGCCGAAACATGTTGCCCCTCGTTTGTTAACTTTCTTAAATTACATTATTGTGGTAAGAGTTTTATTATTCTTTGAATAATTTTACCACATTTGAGTATGAATAATGTTCTGTTTTGGCAGAACAATTGATTAAACAATTACTTTACTATCAGTGTTCGGAAAGTTGGGTATAGGATTACTGTTTATTTATTTTAAAGTTGTGAAATAATAATAAATATAGGTTAAAAAATATTGTAAGTACTTATAGTTATTAATGGAAATAAACTTTATTATAAGAAATGATTTGTAAGCTCAGATTTCATAAACTTTTTTTCACAAATACTACACATGTGTTTTTTACCAGTATGAATACATAAATGTTTGGTAAGTGAATCTAAATGTTTTGTTACAAAGACCGCACTTATTTGTATTTCTTTTCACCAGTATGAATTCGTAAATGTCCTGTTAAATGAGATTTCTGAGTAAACACTTTTTTACAAATACTGCACTTATGGTGTTTTTCACCAGTGTGAATTAATAAATGGGTTGTTAGATTAGATTTCAAAGTAAATGATTTTTTACAAATACTGCACTTATAATTTTTTTCACCAGTATGACTTAATAAATGGTTTGTAAGGTGAGATTTCTGACCAAATACTTTTTCACATATACTGCACTCATGGTTTTTTTCACCAGTATGAATTAAAAAATGTCTTTTTAGATGAGATTTCTGACCAAATACTTTTTCACAAATACTGCACTTATAGTTCTTTTCACCAGTATGAGTTAAGGAATGTTTTGTAAGATGAGATTTCCAACCAAATGTTTTTTCACAAATACTACATTTATGTTTTTTTCCACTAGTTTGCCTAAAACTTCGACCTAAAGGGTCTCTATTTTTCGTATATGCCTCTGTTGCAGTTACCTCTTTATTATCTTTACTGTTTTTAATTTGAAAGCTGAAATTATTGTTGTGATTTGGCCAAATTTTATGATTGATTAAACAAATTTTTATATCTCTTCTAACGCCTATTTCTTGAGAGTCCATATTGATTTTACCTAGAAAATACTTATATGAAAACAAATCTAGTAAACAAAAACAATAAATCAGAAATTGTTTAGCATACAAAACTACTTTAGTAACTATTTTATAGGAAAATAAATGTTTTCGATCTCATCAAGAATCGAAAGGACCTTTCACTTGTCTTGTACAAAATGGCTTTCGGCCAATTTATTTAAATTTTTAAAATGTTGTAGATTTTAACGTTCTGATTAAATATCTCCATTGGCTCAACTCAATCATTTGACCAGTTTTCAAGATATTGGTGAATAAATGGGTATTTAGGTAATTTTGTTTTAATTTCAATTTCTTGAATTTTTAATAAAACTGATCAGCTTATATTGAATTTGTTCATTGGAATCATGTGTTATAGTACAATGGTTATAATATAGGTAACATTAATTTAAAATTTGTATAGGATACAACAATTTGTATGGACTCCATAATTTTAAAAGTACATTTTGCATTCAAATAGTTTTAATTTTGGGTTTTCTAGTTCATTTTTGATATGAAACTAACTTTTATAGTCTTCCAAACTTCCGTTTGATGAATTTTCTAATAAATTATACACAATTTATTTTATAACTACAAGCGATGACAAAGATGCAAAAAATACCGGGAAAATTTTGGCATCTTGAATAAAATATTGATATAAATTTGTGGTAACTTTATTTACCTAATTATGAATCTTTGAATAAGTTGTTTAAGGCAAATTTTACGTTTAAAATTATTTATATTTATGAAATTAAAAAGTTATTACCTTTTTGTCCAATATGAAGTTTTGAATGTTTATTTAATTCCAAACTACCAGTAAATAGTTTTAAACATATTTTACATTGTAATGGTTTCCTACTCGAAGCAGATTTAGTCCCTAATCTTTTATATTTATTTTTTACAAAATGAACTGTATAATGATTCCAAAATTGTAATTTTCCATTGGATTCTCTTCCACAAAAATAACAAATTATGGAGCTTTTTTTAAAGTGCTGATCAAAATGTTTTAATCTCGTCTTTGAAGATGAGAAATCTAGAAATAAAACAACATTTAATAACTAGTCTTTAAGAAATAAAAGAACTTACATTTTTGGCAAACTGGGCATTCAAACTTCGTTTTATTTTTCTTGAAAATCTTATTTGGATGTGTTTGAACACAGTCATCTTTCCCGAAAACTGTATTTATAGTTTTTAAATCAAATGAATCTGGAATTTCATTTTTAATATTATTTTCTTGGATAATAAAATCATATTTCTGATTTATCTCGATTTCTTTTTTTACAAGCGCCAAGTTTGTTTCGATATCTAGAATTTCATTTTTTATCTTACATTTCTGTGTTTGATAATTATTTTCCAGAAGACTCAAATGATATTCCTCTTCTTTTTTCTGAATTGGTACATCAGAAAATAAGAAAGGCTCAGGTTTAACTTCTGTTAAATTTAATTCGGAACATTCTTTTTTCATATCCATTCTTTTTGTTTTTATTTGAAATACTGAATAAAGAAAATATGAAATAGACTAAAATTTCACTTTCTCGCGATTGATACCTAACCTAACAATACAATTCACATCTGAGCCGTTTTTTAGCCACCACTTTGGTTTAAAACATTTTTTAAACAGTGTTCAAAATGACGTCATTAATTAATAGATGGCTAAAATACTGTTGATTTTCACGAGGTATAATTGATGCAATAAATGGTACTATGGAATTTGCGGTGTTGCCTATTTTTATAATTAGTTAAGTTAATTGGTATAAAATCAAAATGGAGAGAAGACGTAGAGTTTTTATAACTTGCTCTTCTTCAAAGAGAAAACAAAACCAAACTATTTTAGGAGTCCTGATGAAGGGTCTTTGCATTGAGAAATCAAAAATGAAAATATAATTAAGATTATTAGTTTAATAATATTTAAAATATTAACTGTTCGTATTACATATTTCTTCTCTTTGAGAAACTTTAATACTTCCATTCCATGCGATTTATCCCATAATGGTTTTTGCTACACCTATAGGTGAATGGTGCCATCAATCATCAGTAAGTCGCCAGCAACGTCACGGCAAATAATAATAATAGCCGTCCCTTCCCCGAACAAGCATTTGGATTCCGGAAATATTATTATCATTATTATTTTATAACACGTATTTCTTTCAACACTGTTTAAATGATACTAAAATTGGACCCATTAAAAAAAACACCTGCTAAATATTTAATTTTCTTATTCATATTTTATAATACGTATTTGCAACACTGCTAAATAAATTGCTACTATAAACAGCGAATAGTGTGAAAACCTGCGCATAAACCAGTGTTGCCAATCTGCGGGTAATTAACCGATTTTCGGGTATTTTCCTTGTTTGTGGGTATTCTTGCGGGTATTTCAATTTTTGGATATTGCCTTCCAACTTCATCTCATGACAATTATTTACTGTTTTGATGTTTTGTGGGAGTGAGGCCACTTCAACTAAACATAAATATTACAGCTACAGCTATCTTATTTCTCAAAAAATAAATAAAAATAGTAATTGGTTTACATTAAACACACTTGGCAACACTACCACATAATTCACGTCAGATGTCAAAGTCTTATAGAAAATAGCCCTGGCAGCTGAGGACACAAAAAGGAAAAGAAGAAGAAAATTATTTTGTGTTGCATTTGCGCATGTTGTAATTTGTGATGTAATCTGTTGTAAACATTAGAAAAATGTTATAACTAACTGACAAACACTTCAAATTGTAAGTGGGTAAAATCGGGTATTTTGGGGCCCAGTTGCGGGTGTTTTGGTGATTTGTCATTGGCAACACTGGCATAAACATACATGATTTTTTACTATTGACACAATACGATATCGCAGAATTTCGTAGAACATATTGCACGTCATTGCGATAGAAAAATATTGCTGCCATAAATTTATCGCATCGCGTTGGATGTGAAGCGATATAGCAACTTTTTATTGCTGAAACATATTGCTCCGTGTGAAAACGCTCTTAAAGTAACATATAATAACTATTATAACTGCAAACTGTACAATTTGTTTAATTTGCATATTGGGGTGTTAAAATTTTTAATATTCTACAGTTTTCTAAGAGAGATAAGTACCTTTCTGGGCTATTGCTGTTTGAATTTTGGGGTGTCGTAAAATGTAATTTTATTTTATGTAATTTGCAAAGTTCCTTTAATAGCTCGCATTTGAGCTCTGTTCCATTATCGTATATGTTATGCTAAAGTGTGACACAAAAATACTCAAACATTCTGTTGGGAATTCACTTATATTATATGCTGCTGGCTATCTTAATAAAAAAGAGTCACATTACTAAACGCGAAGAAAGAGAAGAAGATAACCCGGGAAATGACTTTTTTTTTAATCAGTAAGAACCATAAATAGTGGTAGTCGCTTTTTGTTATTAAAAATATTAATAGTTCATTATAAGTTTTGGTGAACAGTGTTGTTTTTCTGAATCTTTCGGGGGAATAAATCTCCCAACAAAATGGCCCATGATCGAAGCCGGATCACAGCAAGTGAAAATACAAACAAATTAGAAAAACACCCAGGGGAAAGCGAAGCAGATCTTCAATTACAGTCCATAAACAAAGTGAGTTCATTTAATTTTATTCCAATTTTTCCTTTTTAATCATAATTATTCAAGCTGATTCGATTGAAAATGGCTAATTCAGAATTTACTCTAAGTGTTTTAATATTTAAACGAAGTCAAATTAAGTCACATATAACAAGAATATATGATTACATAAAAACAATTATAATTTAAATATTGAAAATTTCAATCAAGTAAATTGCAGATGTGAGAATCTAACTCCATTACTAAAACCAATTTAATGATATACAAGATATCATTGAGCTAAACACATTCTTTGATTGTGGGTTGAATTGAGAACAGGTTCCACGATATATGCCTGACCATATTTTGAAAAGAAGTCAAAAATTTGGTTTTAATAATTCGTCTGTGTGAATAGTTTCGAAAGGTTTACTAGGAGCGACGGTTAATGAAAATTTTATTTTTGGTAGATGTCTATTGTATTTTGCTTGGTTTTGCAGAGATTTCTGAATTCATATCGGGCCAATAGTATTTAATCTAAGGCATTTTCTGTTTCATTCATACCACGGTGACACATCTTGGGTTTCGTGGTGATATTTGATACAATTTTCGCGTTCGTCCGCGTGTTACGAATTTTCTAGATATTAACATTTTATAACTATGATTTTTAAATGTATTAAAATGGTTTGTTCGTATGTATAATTTTGGTGTTGTTTTACTTATGTATGGTTGAAAGGTGATAAGTAAGTGTCATATGTAAGTATGATAGGAATAAAAAATGAAAATAAGGTTATAAATATTATATTATATACCAAGGGACTAAAGTGCATCTTTTAATCCTGAGGGAAACAATCACCTGAGGGATTAAAAGACACTTAGTCCTGTGTCATATACGCTAGTTTTTACACCGCTGTGCCCAAGGCCCCTTAAAATTCAAATAATTATTTACCTGTTAATTTTGTAAATATTTAAACGTAACAATAAATTCTATTATTTGTAAGTTTCCTACTTCTGATTAGGTAATTATGTTTGATATTAAATCATATATTTTTTATAAAATACCGGCTCTTAAAAAAGTTATAAGAAAATGGGGTTCCCGATGGGGCTCGAACTCAGACCAATTTCGATCCACATTCAAATCAATAATGACAGAAGATTGCGACTTTGTCTCATTTAAGATATTTTAGAATAAAATCGTAAAACATATATAATAAAGCTTACAATGGTTTCGTAAAATTGTGTTGGAGAAAAGAAAATTGAAGACTGTATTACCAAAAATTGTTTCCTATACTCCATTGTGGAAGTATTTGACAGTTCTGAAGTAAATTAGAATAATAAACAATGTGGCTGGTACCAAATTCTTTTTATTTGCGGGACTAAAAAATTTTAGTCCCTTGGGCACTTTAGTCACAATCGTCGTTCGAATTAATAATAACTATGATTGTAGGAATATTATCTTTATTTTTATGGAAAATAGTGGAAACAAAAAGAAAACAAATTTATGAATATACTTTTTTAATTATGTATTCAAGTTAAGCATTCAATAAATTATTAAATCATTTTTTCTTATTATATACTATACATTTAATATTTTTACAGGGATAAAAAGTAGAAAAAAAGTTTTACTATTATCAATAAAAGCGAAGGATATGATTGATCACCAGTAGTTTTTTTTTCTTTAATATGAGTGAACACCAAACGCCAAATTTGGGAAGGGACGAATATTATTACTATTTGCCGTGGCGAATAAATAATAGAAGTTTAAAATATGCGCTGTTGCGGCCGACCGATGTTGGCACAAGTGTCGCCATCTATATCATCAGTACGCAACATACTACTCGTCTACAATTTTTTATGGATATTAGGACTGGCCTAATAAACGTGAAACATAAAAAATCGAAATAAATCTGATAGAATCGAAAAAATCGGAAAATACCGGAAAGACTAAAAATCGGAAAAAAACCAAAACAAACAATGAAGTCCAAAAAAACCGAAAAAAATCTGAAGCAAAACAAAGAAATTTGGAGAACATATGAAAGATCGAAAAAAATTGAAAAAAATCGAAAAAAAAATTGGAAAAAATCGAAAAATATCCAGAAATTTGCAAAAAAAAATCGAAATAAATTAAAAAAAAAACGAAATAAACCGAAAAAAATGGAAAAACTCGAAAAATTAAAAGCAAATCGGAGATATTTGAAAAAAAAAAAACGAAAATAAACAAAAGAAATCGAAAAAAAAAATGGAAAATATCAGAATAAATCAGGGAAACTCGAAAATACCGGAAAAATTAATCAAAATCGAAAAAAATGGAATAAAACAGCTAAAAAACTGATATCATCTAAAAAAATCGGTTGTGTCGCCCCAAAACTTTCCCGTCGAGGATCCACGAATATTTTTTCAGATGTTAAACTTTCAAATTTTGACATTTTTTTATTTTTAGAGGTGACAGTTGGAGAAATAATTTTCACTGTTCTGAATAGAGTTTTTCAAGGGCTTTCGAAAACAAAAACGAAACAAATCGAAAAAATAAGAAAAACTGTAAAAAATAGAAAAAAAAGTCAAAAAACCCAAACAAATTGACAAATTTCAAATAAACTGGAAAAAAATCGAATGTAATCGAAAAAAAAAGAAAAATCGAAAAAAAAAATTAAGAAACCGAAAGCAAATCCGAGAAGATCTAAAAATATTGGAAAAAACCAGAAAAAATCGAAACAAATTGACAAAAATCGAAAAAAACCGGAAGCAAACATCACAAAAAAATCGGAGAAATTTTAGAAAATTGATAAAAATCGAAACAAATAGAAAAAACGAAACAAATCGAAAAAATCTAAACAATGAAAAATCGGAAATATCTGAAATAATCGAAGAAATTCAGAAAATTGACAAAAATCGAAACAAATAGAAAAAACGAAAAAAAAAATGACACAAATCGAAAAATCTAAAAATCGAAACAAATAGAAAAAACGAAAAAAAAATGACACAAATCGAAAGATCTAAAAAAAAATGGAAAATTCGAAAAAAAAATGGAAGCAAATCGGTGAAATTCAGAAAAAATCAGAAAGATCGGAAAAAACAAAAGCAAACGAAAAATCGAAAAAACCTAAAAAATTGACAAATGGGAGAAATTTGTAAAAAATCGAAAAGAACGAAAGCAAATCGGAGAAATTCGGATAAAATAAGATCGGAAAATCTGAAAAAATCGAAAAAATGATAGAAAACGAATATAAACCGAAAAAAATCGAAAACAATTGAAAGAAATAAAAAAAAATACTGTTGTACATCAACTGACCGGCGCAACTGCTTCATTGTTTTAATTTCAATTGTTAATATAACATGTCTATTATTTAAAGATTAAGTTTTTTTTTAACTGCTGGTGACCATTTAAATCCTTCGATACGAACAAAAACGAAAAATTTTAACGTTAAGAATTACATTCAAACATTTAAGAAAAATAGAAATATATTTTTAATATGTACATACCACCAATATCATTTTGAGTGCTTTTAATTATAAATCACAGAAAAAAAAATGAGGTTTTTGGTAAGATTGCACCATTTATATAAAAAATAATAATAATATATTGAGTGATTACATTTATTAAAAAAAAATGTATGGAAAAATGATTTAAATAAAATGGTGCATACTTATACAAGGACGTTGAAGGACAACATATTTTTTCATACAATTTGAAATTTTTTACATTTAAATTTAGAAGTTGTAAATTTAAATTTATTAAAAAAAAATGGTCCCTCAAAGCACTTGTATACTGATTACCTTATTAGATTTTTATCGAATTAATAACGTTAAATAAAAATTATATATATATAATTTAATAAGGAAACCAGATTTACTAACTACGTATTTAACATCTTAATAATAATAATAAAGAACTTTTAATTAGAAAAACAATAAGTACAAAAAATAGTCTGCTTTAAATTCGTAAGTACCGCTTAAGTTAAATAAAATTTATTACAATCGGTTGTTAAATAAGATAAACGTCAAATTGCAAAAAAATATTGCATCTTGGTAACAATATAAAAATAGCAAAAATTGCAAAATTAATAATTGTAAACCAAAAACGATTTTATGTTTAAAAGTTTATTGGATTACTCTATATTTATATATAAATATTTCTAATGGTTTTTTTTTTTCAAAAAATTACAGGATAGTTCGTGAGAATATCTCAAAAATTAATATTATTTTAAACCATTTTTTGGTAAGAAATTTGATTTTATAATGTATATAAACAAATAACGTTTATATAATTGCAAAAATAATTTAAATATTATAACAACAATAAGTGATCTCTTTTACAATTATTATGGTTATTTATCTGCGTTTTTACTTCTAATAATTTTTTATATTTGTAAATATGTAAATAATAATAATACTTTTTAATAATATTTCTCACTAATTAGGATATTTTTTTAAGTTAATAAAATAATAACAAATATTTAAACGAGAAAATCGGAGAAAATCGAAAAAAAAATGAGATTGAAAAAAATAAGAAATGAGTAAAAAGCCAAGAAAAGATCGATATATTTTTAAAAAAATCCAGAAATTATAAAAAATTCTGAAATTTAAAAATAAAATCGAAAAAATGAAAACACTCGAAAAGAAATTAAAAAAAAAATCTGAAACAAATCGGAGAAATTCGAAAAAATAGAAAATAAACCGAACAAAACAGAAACATATTGAAAAAAACCGAAAACATCTAAAACAATCGAAAAAAATTGAAAAAAAAGAAAAATCAGAAAGAATAGAATTTTTCCGGTTTACTTCCGGTTTTTATAGAATTTTTTCGATTTTTTCAATAAATAGGAAATTTTTTTAAATATTTTTCAATGTTTCAAGTAGTTATCAGGAATTTTTATAATTTTTTTTAAGGATGTTCAGAGAGTTAAAGGAATTTTCAAGAATTTTCTAGGACTCTTGAGGATTTTTTTTGAAGTATTTTTTAAGGATTTTCATGAATTTTCAAAAACTTATTAACAAAGTTTAAAAGGATTGTAAAAAGTTTATAAAAAATTAGGATTTTTTCAAGGACTTTTTAGAAAGGGGATTTTCAAGATTTTACGGATTTTCCAAGGATATTTTTTAGAATTTTTAAAGAATAAGGATTTCAGGGAAAGGAAAATTGAAAAGTTGGCTGGAAAATTAAAAAAATTGGATATAATAGAACACAATCGGAAAAATAAAAAAAAATAGAATAAATAAATTGGAAAAATGGGACAAAATCGAAAAAATTTGAAAAAACCGAAAAAATCAGAAGAAACGGAAATAATTAGGAAAACAAAAAATCGAAAAGAATCGGAAAATATTTTAAAAATTTGGAAAAAAATCGAGGAATTAAAAAACTATAAAAAATCGGAAGAAACAGAAAAAAATCGCAAAAAACAGGAAAACGAAAACAAGTCGAAAAACAAAATGGATAAAATCGAGAAAAAACAAAATATCAAAAAAATTGGAAAACCAAAAAAATCGAAAATATCTGAAAAATTTGGAAAGTTCGGAAAAAATGCTTGAGACCGCTTCAGCTGTTTTTTTTTTAATGGAAAATTCATAAATAAATCGAACAAAATCGGAAAAAATAAGAATCATTTCCAAAGGAAAATCGAAAACAAAAAAAAACCAAAAAAAAATGGGGAAAAAATCAGATAACAAAAAAAAAGGAAGAAACACAATAAATCAAAAAAATGTGAAAAATCAGAAGGAATTTTAAAAATACGAAAACAAAAAAATTTGAAAGAGATCCAAAAATAATCGAACAAAATAAGACAAATGGGGAAAAATTGGAGAAAAAAACGAATGAATTGGAAAGCTTAAAAAATTTAAAAAAAAAATCTGATGTGGCCAGCACATGACCTCTCGCTATTTTTGAATCAAAAATTTACAGGTTGACACAAAAAAGTATGAAAAAAAATTATATTTTTGTAAATCTGGCAACAATGGCAAAAGTTTAGAAAATTTTAATGAGATGAAAATAAACTGTACTGTATACAAAATATATGTGTAAAACTTTATTGCCGTTTTCTATAATAATGGCGTCATCACCCATAGCAACTGCCACTTCCGGTTGTGCGATTGGCACCAAAATCTAATCAGATCTAATCTAGGGTATCAGAAGCCTGTATGCAAAATTTGAAATTTTTTTATTCAGTAGTTTTTGAGTTATCGTTACTACAACATCCATCCAAACACACACACACACACACTAACACACTAACACACACACACACTAACACACACACACACAGACATCATCGCGAAAATATTAAAATCGTATTCTAGGGACCCCAAAACGTGTTTATCCATTGAAAACTCACTACCCAATTTTTAGCATGATTCCTATACCTCTCTTATCTGAAGGGCGAGAGGTAAAAATGGAAAAAATTGCAAAATCCGGAACAAACGAAAAGAATCGGTAAAAATCTAAGAATTTGGAAAAAACCGGATAAAAATCGGACAAAAATGGAAAAAAATAGAAAAAAAATGAGAAAAATCGAAAAATTGGAAGAGATCCAAATTGAAAAAAAATCGGAAAATATCAGAAAAAATTCGGATAAAAATCGAAAACAAACTAAAAAATGTGGGAAAAACTGGGAAGAAACGAAAAAATTGAAAAAAAAAATCGAAAAAAAAATGGAAGGTAACCAAAAATATCTGAAAAAATTCGGTCAAAAATCGGAAAAAATGAAAAAAAATCGGAAGAAACGAAAAAATCAGAAAAAAATTGAAAACCCCGGAAAAAATTGGAAAACAGAATAAATCGAAAATAGGAATAAATCCTAAAAACTTGGGAAAAATCTAAAAAAATCCGAAAATTCGGAAAAAATCGAAAAATAAAAAAAAATCGGAAAAAATCGAAAAATAAAAAAAATCGGAAAAAACGGAAACCATTAAAAAAAATACGAGAAAAATCGAAAAAAATTGGAAGAAATCCAAAAAAAAAATTGGAAAAATTCGAATTGCAGTAAAAATAATATAAATCTGTTTAAATATTTATTAATAACCATCTTTACTATTTGATAATTTGAGAAATAAAATTTACTCTGAGAATTTCAAAACGAAATAACCATAATAAAAAGATTTATAATCAAATTTTTATATTTTAATTAATTTTCATAATTTTGTTTGAAAAATCATCTTTCATAATAATTCGAATAATACAATAAAAATATGATAACTAAAAACCCTAAAATAATTGCATCTTTGGTTTTTACCAACTACAACAAAAACAGAGAGAGCCAACTTAACAATAAGAAAAAGATCACAAACTTCAGCCCTCGCATCCATCAATGCCTTAAAAAAAGCACCAGGTATCAAAAAAAAAAACTTCATACAGGCACATTTACACTTGTCTAAATGTTCTCAACTTCCACCTAAATACTTTTATCTAGCTCACCCTATATGTAAAAAATCTAAGAACTGGACAGATCTGTTCACTACCATAAAAACAACGTCCATGTTCATTAATTATACAGGTTGTTCCGAAAAAAAAAATTTGAAACAATCTGTATAATAAAACTGTGATGTCTACTTATTTGTCGAATTAGTCTCATAATTTTCACCACTTATCGTAAAAAACTTACGCATCGCTGTCAGGATCCGTTTCGCTTCTTGGTTGACCGAAATTTCTGGTTATACTTTCGCTCATCGATCTAATGTTTTGAAGATGTACTTCATCGGTAGGCACAGAAAAGTAATTTAATCTATCTAAGTCCGGTACTGCGTTTAGATCGTCGTCGGTGCGGTAACAGTTGTCGTATTCGGAGTCATAGAGGGCGCTTAGCGAGTCCAATGACATCATGGCATCCGAGTCAAAGATACGAGATGACGCACGTGACGACATGCTCGTATTGTCGTCCATGTCTGCGTCGTGGTTGTGGTCTATGTATGCAGAATTTACGTCGCTTAAAGCACCTAGAAATAAGAAATAATCAAATTAAACTTTTTCTTAGATTCTGTCCGGTAAAGGAGGGTATGTATGCTTTTGATAGAAGAATTTGGGCCTTTTCTGAAAAAAAATTTAAATGCTTATAAATGAGTAATGTAGTAATACTTTTCATTTTTTTTTCAGTTTAGAATAATTTATATTATGTATAAAAAAATAATAACTTCTAATCAATTATTTTCAAAAAATGCAAAGTGGCAACATTGCTTTTCAATAATAATTTAAATGGTTAATTATCAAAACTGACATTTTCTAATTAGTCAGTATTTTTATTTAATTTTAACACTTTTTATATCTATTTGTTAGCATATTTTTTATTTGAACAGTTTTATATCTTGATATGTTCAAATCCTCGCACATTTACGTAGTTATTACAATGACGTGCTTAAAATAATCTGGCCTCTACCTATGTATTACATCAAAACCACAGAACAGACCAATCCAAGATGCTGTCAGTTGAAATTCAAGATGGCTGCTGGTAGGCACACAAATCCTTGTCTTTCATGTAGTTAACATGAAGAGAGCAGTTTATTTTAATATGTGAAACGATTGGAGCTTAAAACGGACATTTTAATTTAGAACAGTTGTGTGCCTGACTACTTGGAATGCATTATCGATATTTAATAAAGTGACAGTGTATAGAAAACATATTATTTATTAGAAAGAACTAAACATGCATCCTACTGGTTCTGTAGTCAATTATGGGAGTCGAAGAGGTCGTGAAACTGTTAAATTTTACAGAATACCCTAGTGAATTACATTTTCCACACAAACCAGAACGGAATGACCTCTAAAAAACCAGGAAAAATATTTATATGTTGTCAAACTCTTGTAGACCTTGACTTGTTCTTTGGTGTAAAAACTATGTGTGAGGACCAAATATTAGAATATGTGGAAAGCAGTAAAACAGTCACTGATGATGGAAAGTCATCTTCTCGAGTTTTAGATCAATTCCAGGAGTATTGTATATGTATTTATTTATACTTTCATTATGTATGTTATTTTTTTTCTTATTTGCTTATTATTTGAAAAAGCAATTATTTTTATTTCAAACACTTTCTAAAAGCTCAAAATACTTCAAATAAACTTAAAATACATGCAAAATGAAGTGCAATACAATTTGTGTGTACCAGCGGCCATTTTTGATGACGTTTGGTCACATAAGCGGCGTTGCCAAATGTCTATTTTTTATTATATTGCCTTAAAATGTTTTGCTGAAGAAGAGCTTATTTGAAGATGTTCCGGAATGGTTTGAAAGCTAAAATTTTGGGAAAATGTTTCTTTTTTATAGATCTAAAAGTGTGCAAAATCTTATGGCCCAGATAGCCCAGAAAAGATACCCTCCTTTGAAACAAGAAGACAAAATTTTTAGAAACCATTATAACTATTTTTTTTCTTGTCAATTTCAACTGTTATTTTATTTTATTAGGTCCCACCTCTACATTAAAATAACTGATAAATATGCTATAAATTGTATATTTTACCAAGATTATTGGTTATCGATTGTTGTGTTTTTTCCTCATATATTTTGTTAAATATTTGTAATAGTCTAAATAAGGTTTAAAAAACAGAATACTATGTACTTAATATAAATATTTAGAAAAAAAAATCAAAAATTTGAAAAAAAATTGAAAAAAACGGACAAAATTGGAAGAAACGGACAAAAATCAGAATAAAATGGAAAACCGAAAAAACGAAAAAAAATGGAAAAACAAAAAATCGGAAGAAATTGAAAAATTTGGAAAAAATGAAGAAAAATTCAGACAAAAATAGGAAAGACTGGAAAAATACAAAAAAAAAAATCGGAAACAAAAAGACATAAAAGGCACAAAATTTTTGAAAGCACGTTTCATCTAAAAAATCGAAAAAATAAAACAAAAAATGGAAAGACAGAAAAAATCGAAAAGAATCGGAAGAAATCTGGGACAAAATGGAGAAAAACTCGGACAAAAATCGGAAAACACGGAAAAAATTTTTAAAAAAAATCGGAAGAAACGAAAAAAAATTAAGAAAATCGGAAAAAATTGAAAAAACTAGAAGAAATTAAAAATAATCAGAAAAAATCAACAAAATTTTGGAAAAAAATCGGAAAAAAATGAAAAAGTGAAAGTTATTTTTTATGGGATCGATTTGGCTAATTTTTTTAATGTTTGAAATAGTCCGAATATGGATTTGCTTTAAAGAAAAGTTAGAAAAACGGAAAAATCGAAAAAAAATTAGAATAAATTTAAAAAAAAAGAAAAAATCCCAAAAAAAACAAAAACGGGAAATCATGGAAATAATGAAAAACCCAGAACCGAAAAAAATAGAAAAATAAAAAAAATCGACAAGAATCCGGAAAAAGGACCATAGAAATTACTGTGTTAAAAAAACTGGAAAAATAGTTTTAATTAATATTTATGCTGATCCCAAATTTTTTGAATCTTATACGACAGAAAATAATTTACCTTCTGCATCTGTTAATCCAGTCTCGTTAATCATAGAAATATTTTCCAATGCAGGATCATCCGTAGTATATCCCGTAGATTCTCTGTCGTTTAACAAAGGTTCTGACGCACCTCCATCTTCATCTTCTGACCACTCCGAAGGACTACCTTCCGCTGCGGTATTTGTCCGTTCTTGACCCAATGGGTCTAGGACGATATTTTCCAGATTTCGAAGCTTCTCTTGAATCTTTTCTTCCAGAAGTCGTTTAACCTCAGCTTCCTGTGGAAATTAAAAAAAAATCTTGAATATTAATTTTTAATTTTCTTTTATTTGTATCCGTTTATAATCAACGAATAGTCCAGAATATTCCAAGATATTATAATTTAATAAAACTAAAAAACAACAATTTTACGTAATCCAAAAGAACATTGAAAACAAACTTAATAAATTTCCAAATAATATTTACCAGTTCTTTGTCCACTGGGAGCTTGTGAAGAAGAAAAAATGATAAAATTAGAAAAAATATTTTGACATATTGAGAAAAAAATAATTAGCCCAGGCATGAATTTACATTACCATTTTAGCATGTTTTTTGATTATTTTTACTATTTATTTTTATTTTTCCTGTTTTTCATTATTTTTTCCTATTTTTCCTCATTTGTAACCATATTTTCTGTTTTTTCTAATTCTTTTCTATTCTTCCTGTTTATTTCCTTTTTTCCTGTTGTTCATTATTTTTCAGTTTTTTCTTATTTTTCCCTGTTTTTCATAATTTTTTCCCATTTTCCAATGTCCTCCTATTTTTTCCAATATTTCCATACTTTGCTTTTTGCCTATTTATTTAATTTTTTCCCTGTTTTCCCTATTTTTCACTATTTTCTATATTTTTTTCTACTTTTAATGTTTCTTCTAATTTTTCCTGTTTTTCCCTACTATTAATACCCTGTTTGTCCTGTTTTTCATTATTTTTCAATTTCTTTGTTTTTTAATTTTTTTATCATTTTCTCCTATTTTTATCTATATTTTCCTATTTTGCCTTGTATTTTACTATTTATTTAAATTATTCCCTATTTTCCCTTTTTTTCAAATTCTTCCTAATTTTCCCCTATTTTTTGTCTATTTTCCTATTTCTCAATTTTTTTCATTATTTTTTCCAATTTTCCAATGTCTTCCTATTGTTTCCATTATTTCTATATTTTTTTTTACTTTTCCTATTTCTTCAAATTTTTCCTTTTTCCCTACTATTAATCCCTTATCTTTCTATTTATTCCTGTTTTTCATAATATTTCATTTTCTATTAATTTCTTTTTATTTTTTTAAACTTTCTCCTATTTTTCTTTTTTTTCCTATTTTTCCCCATTTTTCTCTATATTTTCCTATTTTGTCTTATTTTTTCACATTTTCCCCTATTTTTCTTATTTACTTCTATTTTTTTCCCATTGTTCATTATTTTTTTCCAATTTCTTCCTATTTTGCAGTATTTTTTCTATTTTTTCCCATTTTCTGTATATTTCCGTATTTTGCCGTATTTTTCCTGTTTATTTAAATTATTCCCTATTTTCCCTTTTTTCAAATTCTTCCCATTTTCCCCCATTTTTTTCTATTTTTCCCAATTCTCAATTTTTTTCGAGTTTTTCATATTTTTTTCCTATTTTGCCCTATTTTTCATTTTTCATATTTTTCCCTATTTTGCCTTATTTTTTTCTGTTTATTTAAATTTTTTCCTATTTCTCCATTTTTCTCATTTTTGTATATTTTTCCTAATTCCAACTGTTTTTTCCTGTTTTTCATTGTTTTTCCAATTTTGCCCTATTTATCCCTTTTTTCTATTTTTCCCCATTATTTCCCATTTTTCTCTATATTTCCTTAGTTTGACTTATTTTTTCTTGTTTAATAAAATTTTTCCTATTTTTCCTATTTTTCTCTATTTTTTCCTGTCTTTTATTTTTTCCTATTTCTTTCTGTTTTTTCGTGTTTTTCATTTTTTTCCTATTTTTTCTTATTTTTCGATATTTTTAACTATTTCTTCCCATTTATTTACCTATTTGCCTTATTTTTTCCTACTTATTTAATTGTTAACTATTTTTTCCCTATTTGCCGTATTTTTTTCTATTTTTCTTACTTTCCTATTTCTTTCCAATTTTTCCTGTTTTTTTCCTATTTTTGTCGTGTATCCTATTTCTATCTATTTTTCCCGTTTTTTATTATTTTTTCTGTTTTACTATTTTTCCAGTTTTTCATTATTTTTTCCTATTTTTTCCTATTTTGCCCTATTTTTCTCTATAATTCCCTAATTTGCCTTATTTATTCCCATTTATTTAAATGTTTCCCTATTTTCCCTATTTTTTCTCATTTTCCCCTATTTTCTTTTCTTATTTTTTCTATTTCCTATTTTTCAAATTTCTTTCTATTGTTTCCTGTTTTTCCAAATATTTCCCTATTTTGCCCTATTTTTTTATTTTTTATATTTTCCCCCATTATTTCCCATATTTTTTTACCATTTTTCCATATTTTTCCTATTTCTTTCTAATTTTTCAGCTTCATTCTAAAGTTCATGAAAAGTAATTTATTTCTTACCTTAGCGACTTCTTCTTCCATTCGCCTTTCTTCCTGTTCGAAACTTTCCAGATCCGTATCGTCATCATCGTGCCTAATTTCAGGCATATCACAGTCTAAGTCTATATCATCTTCTTCGACAGTCCTTGGACATCTGAAAAATAATCTGAAGTGTTTAAACTACAATAAAGATCTCTACACATATGTGGTAACATTGAAGAGGGTTTTATTTAGCTACGAATGGGAACGCAAATGATTTTAAGCGTGAATTGTGCTGAGCAAGCAGCATGGATATTAGTGTGTTAGTTGATTAATGAATCTTTTTTTAATGGTTTAGTGTGTAGTTACATACAAAAATTTTAGTTGATTTCAGTTAAAAATTTATAAAAGAAAACTACTATCGTAATTTCTTTCTTTAAAATGTGTAAAACATGCAAACTAATTTCTAATTTAATTACACTTAAGATGCAACTAATGATATTATGGAGATACGTTTTTTAGTTAGTAAAGTAGATGATGTATGCCAGTTTTGGTACAAGTATAGGGCAATCAATGTATTAGAGAGAGAGAGAGAAAACGGGCGGTTGGTAATGGTAGTCTATTTCTATCGGTCTCGGTGGCACAGATCGTTGGCTATCGGTCATATTCATTTAGGGCTGTTTATATGCTAAAGCCAACGTGGGTTCGTGCCTCGTATCTGGCAGTGAAATTTTAATTTAAAAATTGGATATTAATTTAATCCCCCTGTGTCACTGTGCCGATGATGGTGGTGAGGTTTTGCTACACCTATAGCCAAATGGCGCCATCAATCCTCAGTAAGTCGCCCTGGAGCGCCACGGCAAATAATAATAATAGCCGTCCCTTCCCCGCACAAGCCATTGGCTTTCTGGGGTTCACTCGTAAGGGGGTGAAATGTAGCGCGAGTATTATTATTATTATTTATAGAAGCGATGTTGCCATTTCGGTAATTAAATATGTAACGCACTGTTTTAATAATGAATATTTATTAAATTAAACGTTTTTAATTAGCTCCGGCTGTCATTTGTAAACTGGAAAAGAGCATCAGCGTCCATCTCCGTTACTTCTGGTCGATTTTGTTTTTTTTTAATGTCTTTTTTTTCTGGTTTTCCATTTATCTCTACCTTTTTACACTTTTTCTGATGTTTTTTTGATTTTCTGGTTTTTTTTTGATTTTGTTCTGAATTTTTCCAAATTTTTATTTTTTTTCTGATTTTATCTGTTTTTTTTTGTCGATTATTTTCTTATTTTCTGTTTTCTGATTTTTTAAGATTTTTCCAATTTTTTTCGATTATTTCCGCTGTTTGTTTTCTGGGTTTTTAAACTTTTTAATTTTTTTAAATTCTATTAATTTTTCCAATTTTTTTAAATTTTTGATATTTTCTTATTTATTCTGTTTTCTGATTTTTAAGATTTTTTCCAGTTTTTTCTGATTTTTTCGATTCTTTTCGTTTTTAATTTTTTAAATTTTTAAAATTTTTTTCTTTTATTTTTGGTTTATTAATTTTTCTACGTTTTTCCTCTTTTTCTGTTATTTTCTTCTGGATTTTTTGTTTTTTCCTGTTTTCTGATTTTTTTATTTTTTTTATTGAATTTTCTAATATTTTATGATTTTTCTGATTTTCCTAGAATTTTTTTCCAACTTTACCCATTTTTCCTTTTTATTTTCTGATTGTTTTTTATTTTTTGTTTTTTCAAATTTTTTCTGATTTTTTCATTTTTCTGATTTCCATTTTTTTCTGATTTTACTCGGTTCTTTCAGATTTTTTTTACATTTTTCGGGATTTTTTTGAACATTTTTTCAGATGTTTTCAGATTTTTTTCATATTTTATCAAATTTTTTCAGATTTTTTTCACATTTTTTCAGACGTTTTTAAACTTTTTTCACATTTTTTTCAGATTTTTCCACAATTTTTCAGCTTTTTCAGATTTTTTCTTTTTTTTCAAATTATTCTGATATTTTCAGTTTTTTGTTTTTTACTGGTTTTTTTCTGATTTTCAGTTTTTTTTTTGATTTTGTTCTGAATTTTTCCAAATTTTTATTTTTTTTCTGATTTTATCTGTTTTTTTTGTCTATTATTTTCTTATTTTCTGTTTTCTGATTTTTTAAGATTTTTCCAATTTTTTACCATTATTTCCGCTGTTTTTTTCTGGTTTTTTAAACTTTTGAATTTTTTTAAATTCTATTAATTTTTTTAGATTTTTGATATATCTTTATTTTTCTGATTTTTTTGTTTTCCAATTTTTTGGTTTTTTAGGTTTTTTAATTTTTTCTTTTTTGTGGTTTATTCATTCTTTATATGTTTTTCCTCTTTTTCTGTTATTTTTTTCTGACAAAATTGGATTTTTTGTTTTTCCCTGTGGTTTCTGATTTTGTCGGATTCTTTCTATTTTTTTATATTTCTTATTGATTTTCTAATATTTTATGATTTTTTCCAAGTTTCTCCAATTTTCTTTTTTATTTTCTGTTTGTTTTTTATTTTTTCTGTTTTTTTAAATTGTTTCTAATTTTTTGATTTTTCTGATTATTTCTATGTTTTTCTGATTTTACTCAGTTTTTTCTGGTTTTTTTCAGAATTTTTTCATGTTTTATTAGATTTTTTTCAGATTTTTTTAACATTTTTTTTCGACCTTCACTTTTTCACATTTTTTCATTGTCCCATTTTCTTCATATTTGGTCAGATTTTTTTTTTCACATTTTTTCAGATATTTTAATATTTTTTAGATATCTTAAGATTATTTTTCAATTTTTTCAGTTTTTTAGATATTTTTCACAATATTTTCATATTTTTTACACATTTTTTATAAATTGTTTCCCATTTTTTAAAATTTTTTTTAGATTTTTTTAGATTTTTTTAGATTTTTTTAGATTTTTTTAGATTTTTTCAGATTTTTTCATATTTTTTTCTCATTTTTTCAACATTGTTTATAGATTTTTTCCCATTTTTTGATTTTTTCTACTTTTTTCACATTTTTTCGATTTTTTCAAATTTTTTTGGATTTTTTCAAATTTTTTAATTTCTATGTTCAGTTTTTTCCAATTTTTCAGTTAATTACTGTTTTTTCATATTTCTTGATTTCCTAGAATCATACGATTTTTTATTTATACTGTTTTTTAATTACTTCTTTTTTTAATTTTTTTTGTTGATTTTCTAATATTTTATGATATTTCTGATTTTCAAATTTTTTTCGGCGTTTCCTTTTTATTTTCTGATTGTTTTTTTTAATTTCTTTCTAATTTTTTGGGATTTTTATGATTCTTCCTTTTTCTGTTCTTTTAATTCCTATTTTTTCCGTTTTTGATATTCTAGCTGATGCTGTATTTTTATTTTTCTTATTTTTCCTGAATCTTTTTTTGATTGTTCCATTTTTTACATTTTTTTAATTTTTTTTAAGTTTTTTAATCTTCAATTTTTTCTTTTTTTTCTGATTTTTCCTTTTTATTTTTTTTTTCTATTTTTCTAAATTTATTTTATTTTTCTTATTTTTTCCAATTTTCTTAAGTTTTTTAAAATAATTTCTAATTTTTTCTGACTTTTCCCATATTCAGAATTTTCTGATATATTTACATTTTTCGTTCTTTCTGATTTTTTTGAAATTTTTTCTAATTTTTCTGACTATTTTAGTTTTTGATTTTTCTCCTGATATTTTAAATTATTTCAGAATTATTCTTTTTTTTCGACTATTTCTATTTTTTCTCATATTCTTTGTTTGTCAGTTTTTTCCTGTGTTTTCTGATTATTGATTCTGTTATTTTTTGATAATTTTGTTTTTTTTTTTCTGAATTTTTGATTTTCTCTTTTTTTATTTCTTCCGATTTGTCCTATTTTTTCATTTTTCTAATTTCCATTGGTCTTTTTGCTTTTTTCAATTTTTTTCGATTTTCCATTTTTTGATTTTTTACAAAATTCTTCAAAAATTTTGTCAAAAAATTCACATGATTGTTCAAGGATTTTTATTTAAAAAAGATTTTTTACCGAATTTTCAAGGAATTTTTTTAAGGATTTTTCATTGTGTATTTTCCAAGAAAGTTTTATGGATTTTTAAATGGTTTCGCTAATATTTTTTTAACAAATTTTAACATTTTAAGGATTTTTCAAAAAATTTTTCAAAATTTTTACTACAAACCTTATAAAATTAGACTTGAAAAATGTACTATTTAAAATTCAATTTTTTCGTTCCATCAACATATTAAAAAAAAAACATCTAGAAAAAATTTTGACATTAAAAAATAAATCACTTTGGAAGAATAATGAAAAATTACAAAAATCCGGTAAAAAATTATGAAGAAAAATTGTAGAATTCTAGAATTTTAAAAATTTCCATATTTTTTGGAATTATTAAGTAGAGGTGAGCAGCTTCTAGTAAAAATATAAGGAAATTAAGGTGTTAGGGAGAGAGAGCGTGTATTTATTTACTGTAGTATTAATAGGAAAAGTTTTAACTAAATTATGTATTATTTTAATATAAGTTTTTTTTTTAATCACTAACTGTCTGATCCTACACACTAATTATTAGTGACAACAATCAATCTATCACCCCCAATGAAACGTCGCAATCAATACCTGTCAAGAGGCGACACTTTTGCCAACTTAATGCCATCCTGTCCAGGCGTACCGGGTGAAGCCCCCCTCTTAAGCGACCCCTCCTTGCTGCTTGCTCGAGGCGATGGCGACATATTGGTAATATTCGTATTTGCCATGTTGGTACCATTGTTTTGGCGTAAACCGAGCGCCAGCGCTTGAATCGCAGCCAGACCCACTTGGTGGTTGTTGTTGTTCGGAGCGTACCTTTGCAAAGAGATCGTTAGGAAAAAGAATAATTAAAAGATAAAAAATAATAAAATGTAAGAATAATTAAGTAATAAATTGTCAGTTTTTATTTATTATTTAAAACTCAACAGTAATTATTTTAGTATTTCTTGAATGAAACCTTCTTAAACGTTCTAGTGGAGCAAAAATAAGTAGTAAATAAAATATTCACTTGCTTTATCCACTACCGATTACCGAATATTCCATACTGTACGCATGCGCCGTGTGCAAATATTTATTTATGTTTCATAATAAAAAGATTTTGCCACATTATACTCTTAAAGATACATTATCTTTGTGAATTTTTGGTAGTCCATATTTTCTTCTTTGTATCCTGTAGTAATGACGATTGCTCTATGTGACATATGTAAACTTGGCAACGTCGGAGCCAGTACTCTGCCGTATGACAGGTGATGTGGGGGGATTCAACTAATGTCAACCAGGCAGATGTATGGGAACGATCTGTAAACATATGCCTAGGAAAGAGAATATTCATGATATTTCACATGACTAAACGTAAAAGTAAATTACAATAAAGCCTATTAGTATAGTTTTATTCTGTGTAAAATAATAGAAGGTAAATACACCACAAATTGGCGACGAGGATTCCTTAATAGCCCAAGAGCTGGTGACGCACGTTTCATGAAGTGTTTGATGCACCTTGAAATTTTCTGTAATAGTATCTACTGGATAGATGAGCAGGTAGACATATGTTGGCCAGACCTACCTGGGGACACCTGCTACTGCGCATAAGAAGAAGGTGTAAAAAAATATTTCAGATTCAGTTTCAGAGGCCAACAAACACTAATTGAAAGTTAAGGTAATTTAAAGCACAGACATATATAAGGTAAACACTTTTGAGAGGGTTAACATTGAAAAAAAACATCCCAGAGTTGTTTTTTTTTGACATACGAAATGAAGTGTTTTATTCACGCTGAAATTTTAACAGCGTCTTAATTACATACAGTGAGGACCAAAAGTGTTACCCCCCCACTTTAACTCGTCTACGAATGAATTTTCGAAAAATCACTCGAACACGTTTATTTTAATTCATATCGAAGTAAGTTTATGAAGAAAAATTTCACCCTTAACTTAATCCCCTAGAGTAGGGAAGCTACCCCCATGAAAATTTTAAATAGCAAGGGGGTCAAGTGGCAGCTCTTCAGAAAGAGGATTCAATTCTCTATTTGGCAGTGTAAAAAAAATAGGAAATTCATTTAGAAAAAATGGTTGAGACCGCTATAAAAAAGAACAGGATAATAAGGACAAGGAGGAAAATATAAATTTTGTTCGCAGCTTTACCTTATTTTTCATTATTTTCGCTACTCCCAAGTAAGTACTATAGTGCAAGCCGCGTAAAGAAATTTTCCTATATGAAATGCAAGATACCTTGTGACCCCCCATATCTCCGGTCCACTTTGTCCTACAGGGCTGAAATTTAAACTCGACCTAGTTATGACCCTAAGGTATATACAAACCAATTTTGAAGCAAAACGGTCTAGTGAAACGGCCGTGAGAGCTTTCTCAGACAGACACACTAACACACCCACACTAACAAGATGATCTCAATAAGTTACTTCCTGAAGCTCTGAAGTAAATTAATAAAAGTTGATTACCCCTTTTTTGTTAATATTATCCATTTTTTCTTATTTTTTAAACTTTTCGTCTCAAATTTCCCCTTTTCGCTCTTAAAAAGTAACTTTTTAGTTCATTTTTTTCCATTCTTCCTTAAGAATTTCCCCTCCTTTTTCTCGAAAAAATCACTTTTTTGAGAATTTTTTTTATTCTTCACCCCTGCCCCTTTTTATTTTTCTAGTAGGTATCTAACCACTCCTATGTCGCAGGATCCACAAATCAAAATTGCGCTTAACGTGTTAAGTTTAGTAATACAATAAAAAATTATAAAAAAAAAATAAAAATTCCACTTACCTGACTAAAGGTTCCAGCACTAATTCCTTCAATTCCAATTTCGGCGGAATATTCTGCAACAAATTCTGTTCGTCCAAAAGCTGTTGTATTTCCCTCTCGAATGGAATATTACTAATCTTGCTATTCGGACTAATTTTCTCCCTAAACTGAATGGGACTCCTCAATTTCCTTAGATCCTTTTTATCCGTTTGACAGCAACCGTCTTTTTTAGAACTCCTTTCACTACTCACGGTAGTCTTATTATCATCTTCACGTAAGAGTAGCTGCCTGATTTCATCGGCTTCTTTAAAACTAGGCGATCGTTTACAAGCAGACGTGAGCTTGTTACACTCTAAAACGGAATCACTGTCATTTCTAGTCCGGTGTTTGTCTAAGTTTAGAATCTTTTTAACACCGCGGGAACCATTAGCCGAGATGCTTCGAAGTAGAGGCGTAGATTTCGTCACAAATTCGAAACTTGCACAGCTTTCTCCTCTGTAGCTATCTTCACCGTCTAATATTGGAGGACTAGTGATTATAGAAGAATCCACAGTGTTACAAGTAGCTGTTAAAGCTAGCGGTAAATTATTCCTTTTAGACTCTTGGATGTTTCTTAATGAACAATTCGGAGGTATGTAATCTAAAGACGCTCTTGGAGAAACTTCAGGTGATGATAAGGGGTTAACTTGTATATCAGAAGGGAATAAAAACTGTTGTGTATCAGTCGGTAATGGGGGAGAAACGCATGGACTAGCATCAGCATCTGTAGTTCTACTATAGCTTTCGTCGGAGCTGCTTATACTAGGAGAATGATTCAAACTGCTAATCTCATCCGCTGAAGAATGTATCCTATGAGGTATGCCGGGATTATAGACTCCTCCACCTAAACTTTCATCTGAATAATGTCGTTGTAGGGGACTGTGACGTTGATGAAGAGGCGAATGACGTGGATGCGCTAAAGGGTTGTGACGCGTTTGAATTTTGGATCGTAGAAGTTCCGGAGTAAGTGGTGGAGTACGTTGAACATTTTGGTGGGGTGGTGGGATCGGAGCGATGTGGTGTTTTCTATAAAAATAAAATAAATAAATTGTTAACTAAGGAATATTTTTAATCTTACCGAGTATGTTTATTTGGTGATTCTTTTCCAGGTGGTTTTGGTAGTGGTTTTAAATACGGTTTGTTGTTGTCCATTGGCCATGGAGGATGGTACCGCATTTCTGGCGTTCCCTGTCTTTGAGAGTTATGAGAATTGTTGGAACCGTGAGAATTATTTTTGTGGGGTGGTAGAGGTGGCGGAGGAAGAAGTTCTTCTGCTGGTAAAGTCTTTTTCTTACTGTTCCTGCAAATTAAGTTATTACTAACTTAAACGAATAGACCAATCATTAGAGACAATCAATTCGCATTAATTCCAAAAGTTTTCAAATTCTCATGAAGTGCATTAATGAAAACAAACTATAAAATTTTGCTGAAGTCTGGAATGAACGAAATATTGTTTCAATCTCAAAAAACATTTTAATGCTTTATTTTTGTACTTATTTAAGTTTTCCATTGTAATTTGTTTAAAAAAATGACAAAACATCTTCACGTAGATTTGTAACAATTTATAATTACAACTAATATTTTACACACAAGAAATTTGCAACCGTCATTTTTTAACCGAACATTTTTTTATTAAATATCTTATTGATAAATTCAATTTTTATTCAAATCACCCTATTATTAGCTATAACAACAAATAAAACAAATATAAGAATTTCTGCAAGTCCTAGCCTGCGTATCTACGTCATTCGAATTTCTAGAATCTTTATCCGCAAATACAGCTCTTATTTCAAATTTCCAATTTTTTGTCACACTCATTAGACGAAAAATAAAACCTCAATATTTTGTACGATATTCAATTTTTTCACGGTTTTCAATTTCTTTTCGTTTATCGCTTTTTCTCGATTGTATTGGATTTGTTTCGATTTTATCGAGTTGTTTCGATTTTATTACAGATTTTTGTTTGATTTTGTTATTATTTTTTCCTAATTTTTCCTCTTTTTTTTGGTCAAATCTCGATATTTTCCAATTTTTTTACAATATTTCCAATTTTTTTCCAAATTTCTCCGATTTGCTTCCAATTTTTTTCATGTTAAATTATATGTATAGTATATTAGACTAGGAAAGAATCGACTAGAAGAATTAAAATTGAAAAATGTTTATTAACTCAATCACTAACCTGCAGTTCGGTAGCAGGGGTTCGTTTTCACAGCCGTTGACGTGATACGAGGCGGTTTCTCTGAGAGGCGGCAACCTGATGGCGTTTCTAGAAAGCGTATACGGATCTTCGCGCGAGGACTGACGAGACTGAAGAGGGTTGTGCTTGGGACGGCCGTTGTTCAAGTCGCTGTGGTGAAGAAGAGCAAGAGGCGTGGCTACTCCTCCGTACATGTTGATGTCTAAAAATATTAAGTCATTAGAAAACTATAGGAATTACAATATTTTAAAAAATCCGCAGATTTAGGGAAATTTTCGAAAATTTGACAACATGTCTTTAAAATAAAAAAAGTACTAAAAAACGACAAAATATCAAAAAATTTGTTAAAATTATTATAATTATTATAAAAACACTAGAATTTCAGAAAAATGTTAAAAAAAAAAAAAAAAAACTAAATTAATTAATAAATGCAGCTTTCAGTGACTTCTATTTATTTTTTTTAGTCATAAAAATACTTAGATTTAGGTAAATTTTCGGAAATTTGGCAACATGGTTTTAAAAATATCAAAATTATTTAAAATAAAAAAAAACAAAAAAACGATTAAAATATCCAAAAATTTAGTGACATTTGTGATAAAAATTATGAATTTCTGAAAAGCAATTTTGATTTATTTTTTCTAAAAAAAAAAAAAAAAAAATCGGAACGTAATTTGTGTTTTAAGGATTTTTTTTACAAATTTGGTAACGTTGCTTTAATAATATTAAAATGAAGTAATATAAAAAATCCCCAAATTTAGGGAAAGTTTCGAAAATTTGACACCATTGATTTAAAAATACCAAAATTATTAAAAATAAAAAAGTACCAAAAAAACGATGAAAAATTTGGTGACTTTTATGTTAAAAAAATTATGAATTTCTGAAAAACTATTATAATTTATTTTTTCTTAAAAAAAAATCAGAACGTAAATTGTGTTTACGGAAATTTTTAGAAATTTGGCAACGTTACTTTAATAATATCAAAATTATGTCAAATAAAAAATTACCAGATTTTCGGCAAATTTGGCAACGTCGCTTTCAAAATATTAAAATTATTTAAAAAAAAACTACTAAAAAACGATGAAATATCTAAAAGTTTGGTTATCTTTGTGATAAAAAAATTAAAAAAAAAAAATCTGAACGTAAATTCTTTTACGGAAATTTTTAGAAATTTGGCAACTTTGCTTTAATAATGTCAAAATTATTTTAAATGAAAAATTGGCAACGTTGCTTTTAAAAACTTGTTAAAATTATTAGAATTGTTAAAAAAATTAATAAATACAGTTTTTAGTATGTTCTATGTATTTTTTTAGTACAAAAATCCCTAGATTTAGGTACATTTTCCGAAATTTGGCAACATGGTTTTAAAAATGTCAAAATTATTTAAAATAAAAAAAACCAAAAAACGATTAAAATATCCAAAAATTTAGTGACGGTAAAAAAATTATGAATTTCTGAAAATCAATTTTGATTTATTTTTTCTTCAAAAAAAAATCGGAACGTAATTTGTGTTTTAAGAAAATTTTTAGAAATTTGGTAACGTTGCTTTAATAATATTAAAATTAAGTAATATAAAAAATCCCCAAATTTTGGGAAATTATCGAAAATTTGACACCATTGATTTAAAAATAACAAAATTATTAAAGATAAAAAAAGTACTAAAAAAACGATGGAAAATTTGGACTTTTATGTTCTGAATTTCTGAAAAACTATTGATTTATTTCTTCTTAAAAAAAAATCAGAACGTAAATTGTGTTTACGGAAATTTTTAGAAATTTGGCAACGTTACTTTAATACTATCAAAATTATGTCAAATAAAAAATTTCCAGATTTTCGGCAAATTTGGCAACGTCGCTTTGAAAATATTAAAATTATTTAAATAAAAAAAAACTACTAAAAACGATGAAATATTAAAAAGTTTGGTGATCTTTGTGATAAAAAAAATTAAAAAAAAAGAAATCTGAACGTAAATTGTTTTACAGAAATTTTTAGAAATTTGGCAACTTTGCTTTAATAATGTCAAAATTATTTTAAATGAAAAATTCCCAGATTTAGAGAAATTTTCGGAAAATTGGCAACAAATGAAAACATGAAAATAAATGAAAAAAGGAAAACAAAAGAAAACAAACGAAAACAAATGAAAATAAACGAAAACAAATGAAAATAAATCACAACAAATGAAAACAAACGGAAATTTGGCAACGTTGCTTTAATAATATGAAAATTATTTCAAATAAAGAAAGTACTAAAAAACGATAAAATATCCAAAAATTTGTTAAACTTATTAGAACTGTTAAAAAATCACTAGAATTTCAAAAAAATGTAAAAAAAAAATAAAAACAAAAACTGTAAAATTAATTAATAAATACAATTTTCAGAATTTTCTACGTTTTTTTTTTTGGTCACAAAAATCCCCAGTTTTAGGGAAATTCGGCAACCTTGTTTTAAAAATATCAAAATTATTTCAAAATAAAAAAAGTACCAAAAAACGATAAAATATCCACAAATTTGTTAAAATTAGAACTGTTAGCAAAATTATTAGAACTTAAAAAAAATGTAAAAAAAATAAAAACAAAAACTGTAAAATTAATTAATAAATACAATTTTCAATATCTCCTATGTTTTTTTTGTCATAAAAAATCCCCAGATATAGGGAAATTCGGCAACCTTGTTTATATCAAAATTATTCCAAATAAAAAAAGTACTAAAAAAACGATAAAATATCCAAAAATTTGTTAAAATTATTAGAACTGTTAAAAAATTATTAGAATTTAAAAAAAAAATGAAAAAAAAATAAAAACAAAAACTGTAAAATTCTTCCATTTATTTTTTTTGGTCATAAAATTCCCAGGTTTATGGAAATTTGGCAACGTTGCATTAAAAATAACAAAATTATTTAAAATAAAAAATTAATTAAAAACCGATAAAATATACAAAAATTTGTGAAACCAGAATTAAAAAATCACTATAATTTCAAAAAAAATGTTAGAAAAATAAAAACAAAAACGTAAAATTAATTAATAAATAGAAATATCTTCGAAGTATTTTTTTTTGGCAAAAAAATCCCCAGATTTAGGAAAACTCGGCAACCTTGTAAAAAAAATATCAAAATTATTTCAAAATAAAAAAAGTAGTAAAAAAACGTTAAAATATCCAAAAATTTGTTAAAATTATTAGAACTGTTAAAAAATCACTGGAATTTCAAAAAAATATAAAAAAAAAGAGAAACAAAAACTGTAAAATTAATTAATAAATACAATTTTCAGTAACTTCTATGAATTTTTTTGTCATAAAAAATCCCCAGATTTAGGGAAATTCGGCAACCTTGTTTTAAAAATATCAAAATTATTCAAAATAAAAAAAGTACTAAATCACGATAAAATATCCAAAAATTTGTTAAAATTATTAGAACTGCTAAAAAGAATCACTGGAATTTCAAAAAAAAAAAAATGTAAAAAAAAATAAAAACAAAAACTGTAAAATTAATTAATAAATACAATTTTCAGTATTTTCTACGTTTTTTTTTGGTCATAAAAATCCCCAGTTTTAGGGAAATTCGGCAACCTTGTTTTAAAAATATCAAAATTATTCAAAATAAAAAAAGTACTAAATCACGATAAAATATCCAAAACTTTGGTGACTTTTGTGATAAAAAAATATAAATTTCAGAAACACTATTTTGATTTTTTTCCTCAAAAAAAAAAATTAGAACGTAAATTGTGTTTTAGGAAATTTTTAGAAATTTGGCAATGTTGCTTTAATGTTATCAAAATCATTTAAAATTCAAAAAATTGGTGACGTGTGATAACATTATGAATTTCTGAAAAAAAAAAAAAAAAAAATTCAGAACATCAGTTGTGTAAAAAAAACTTCCAAATTCAGGGAAATTTTTAGAAATTTGGCAGAGCGCTTTCAAAATTATTAGAATTTTTTATAAAATCACTAGAATTTCGAAAAAATTAATTAATAAAAACCATTTTATGTATTTTTTTGGTCATAAAAAATCCTGATTTATCGAAATTTTCGGAAATTCGGCAACGATGCTTTAAAAAATATTTTTTTCCCAAACATAATTTGTGTTAAAAAAAACTTCCAGATTTAGGGAATTATTTAGAAATTTGGCAACGGCGCTTTTAAACTTAATAGATTGTTACAAATTTATTAGAATTTGAAAAAAATGTAAAAAAATAAAATATTTCAGTATCTTCTATTTGTTTTTTGGGTTAAAAAAAATCCCCAGATTTAGGGAAATTTTCGGAAATTTGGCAAACCATTTCTAATCTACCACTCTGAAGTAGCTAGCACACATTATCCAAAAACCTTAAATCTATTACCGATATTACCAATAAATTCTTACTGTTCACGTTATTAGCATTGGACCTAAGACTATTCAATTCTTCTACTCTCATTGTACCAGGTTGTTTTCTGTCAATCAAAAAATACGTCGTCATGTCTCCTTTTCCTTTTACTTTAACTTTTCCTCGACACTGGAACTCGTAAGGGTAAGTACGAAGAACGTGGAAAACTTCTTCGGTAACTTGAGTATGATTTGGGAGACCGGTAGAATCCATGCGGCTCGCTACATTGACAGTGTTGCCCCAAATATCGTATTGGGGTTTTCGAGCACCTATGACACCAGCTACTACTGGTCCAATGTTTATACCTACAAATAAACATATTAAATAAATAAATTCTATACTAAACTAAACATATTTATACTACGATACTTTTTATTATTAATGCTTATCGTGGTCTTGGACACATTAATTTTTTTTTCAAAAAACTTGAGCTTGGAACAATAATAATATACAAATTACAAAAATTTACATTTTTGGGACATACTGTTTATATAATTTTCACGATCTTTCATTTTGGGACACACTGTATTCACCGTAGAAGAATTTTTATTTTGGGACATACTGTTTACACCTTACAATTTTTTTTCGGTTTTTGTTTTTATTCGATCTTTTCCGATTTTCATCGACTTTATTTTCGATTTTTTTGGATTATATCTGATTTTTCCAATTTTTCTCGATTTTTTAATTTTATCTGATCTTTCCGAGTTTTCCAATTTTTTCCGATTTTCTCGTTTTTTTTTTTGGAATTTCTCAACTTGCTTTTTTCGATTTATTTCTTTCGAATTGATCTTGATTTTTTCCGATTTTTCTCGATTTTTTAAATTTCTTGATTTTTACGATTTTTATTCGATTTTTACATTTTATTCGATTCTTTCGATCTTTCTGATTTTTTTCGACATCGATTTTTTTAATTCTTTGTGTTTTTTCGATTGTTTCGATTTTTGTCGATTTATTTCGTCTTTTTTTCGATTTTCTCTAATTTTTCCAATTTTTCGGATTTTCTCAATTTCTCCGAATTTCTTTGATTTGCTTCCGAATTTAATCGATTTTTTCTATTTTTCCGTTTTTTTCATTATTGGGAGATAAACTAATTTTTTTTCCAGTTTCTACTATTTGTTTCAGATTTATTTAATTTTCTCGATTTTTTCAGTTTTTTTCAATATCTTCACTCGTTTTCTGTTTTGTCTTCTTTTATTTGATCGTTTTCGATTTTTGTTCATTTATTTCGGTTTTCTCCGATTTTTTCCGGTTTTTTCGTCGATTTTTCTATTTTTCCGATTCTTTTCACTTTTTTTGCAAATTTTTTTCCGAATTTATCTGACTTTCTATTTTATCGATTTTTTCGTTCGTTTTTTATTTGTTTTTCGATTCTTTCGGGTTTTCCAATTTTCTTTTTCGATTTTATTTTTTTGTATTTCTCAGATTTTTCCGACCTTTCCGATATTTTCAGAATTTCTCTTTTTTTTATTATTTCCAATTTTTCAGATATTTTTTTTTGAAATTTTTCATATTTTTTCTTATCGATTTTTTCCCATTTTCCCCAATTTTTTTTGTAATGTCTGGATTTTTTTGGTTTCTTCGATTTCTTCAATTTTTCCACTTTCTTCCGATTTTGTTGATTTTTCCGAATTTCTTTGATTTGCTTCTGATTTTCGTCGATTTTTTTCTATTTTCCAATTCTCTTTAATTTTTTCATTAGTGCGACGTACTTAAATTTTTGTTCCGAATTTTTCCGATTTGCTACCGATTCTTTTTTGTTATTTTTTCAACTATTTTTCGCTTTTTTCGCTTTAGTTTTTTTCCATTTTCCCGATTTTAAATGATTTTTTTCGATTTTGACGATTTGTTTCGATTTCATTTTTGATATTTTTTTCGATTTTTTAAATTTTTTTCGATCTTTCCGATTTTGCTCAGTTTCTCCAATGTTTTCATTTTTTCTGTTTTTTTTCTGAATTTCCTCGATTTGCTTTCGATTTTCGTCGATTTTTTCCATTTTTTTTCATACTAAAATTTTGATTACCCACATTTTTTTCGATTTTATCGATTTTTGTTAGTTTTTTGTTTTTCGATTTTTTCTTTTTCGATTTATTTTATTTTTTGGCTTTGATTCTTTCCAATTTTTTTTATTTTTCCAAACTTTCGGATGTTTTCGGAATTTCTCCATTTTTATTCGATTATTTCCGATTTTTCAGATTTTTTTTTTAAATTTCATTTCATCGATTTTTTTTCAGTTTTCTTTTCCAATGTTTTCCGATCTTATCGATTTTTTCGATCATTTCCTGTTTTTCCTCAATTTTTTTTTTGAAATGTCTCGATTTTTTCGATTTTCTAATTTCTTTCGATCTTTTCAATTTTTCCGAATTTCTTCGATTTGCTTCCGATTTTTCTGGATTTGCTACTGAATTTTTTAGTTTTTTTTTCTATTTTTCGCCTTTTTCCCTTTAGTTTTTCCATTTGCCAGATTTTAAATGATTTTTTCGATTTTCCGGGTTTTCTGGTTTTTCCATTATTTTCGAAATTCTCCGATTTTAGTGACTTTTCCCATTTTTTGAATTTATTCGCGTTTTAGGCTTTTTCTGGATTTTAGTCATTTGTTTAGATTTTATTTTTAATTTAGTTTCGGTTTTTTATGATTTTTTCACATTTTTGAATTTGCATTTTTTTATATTTCTTTTTTAAATATCTTGATTTTTTCCAATTTTTTTCGATTTTTTCCAGTCTTTTCGATTTCTCCGAATTTTTTCATTTTCTTTTCGATTTTTTCATTATTTTTTTTCCTAATTTCTCCAATTTGCTACCGATTTCTTTTTGAGTTTTTCGATTTGTTTTGTTTTTAATTTTAATTTTTTATGATTTTCTCGGGGTTCGGTTTATTTCCAGTTTTTTTTTTCGGTTTTTCCAATTTTTTCTTTCTCCCATTTTTCTGAATTTCTCCGATTTGTAACCGACATAATTTTATTTTTATTTTTTATTATTTCAGTTCTTCAATTTTTTACTTTTTTTTCGTTTTTCCCATTTTTATAGATTTTTGTCGATTTGATTCGATTTTATTTTTGATTTTTTCAATTTTTTATGATTTATTTAAATTTTTTCAATTTTTCTGATCTTTCCGATTTTTTCCTAATTATTCCGATTTGTCTCAGATTTTTCCGATTTCTTTTCTAAATTTCCCGATCTTTTCCGATTTTTTTCCTAAAATTTTTGTTTCCGATTTTTTCAAATCATTTCGATTTTTTTCGATTTTATCTCATTTATGTCGTTTCCTTCAGGTTTTCCTCATTTTTTTCAGTCCAGTCTCTCTCTTGTTTAAGATATTTTATAATTCTCGTACTCATATTTAAAGGGTAAAAATGAACAGGACCGTACTTAAAAAAATCCTAAATTACAGTTAATTACCAAAACTTAATAAAACTAAAAAATTTAGTGTCCTACATGGTTGGATAGATAAAAAAAATTGGAATTTCAAAAATGAAATAAAAAATACAGGTCCGTAGTAGATAAGGTAAGTTGGTTCTACTACCACTATAGGGAATTCAATGTGTAAGAGAGAGAAGTATAGGAAATTCAGCGTGTCAGAAAGAGAAGCAGATAAAAATAGCGGCATGTGGCATACTTTAATGAATGAAATATATCACGTGACACATCATAGATGTAAATTAAGGAACAAATAGTCATAAAATCCCAACTACCCCCTCCAACCCTCAACTACCCCCTATTTACAGAAAAATTGATAAAATAGCTAATACCACAAGGAGTAAGGGAAAAATAAGTATAAAATCCCAACTACCCCCTTCAACCCTCCACAACCCCACAGGCTAGACAAATGAATGAATCGGGACGAGCGGCCCCTCGCTGAATAGAAGAGTAGATGAACGAAAAATTCTCATATACAGGGTGTGTCAAAAAGTAGCATTTACTAAAAAATCAATCGAGACCTTGTCATTTTCCACTATAATATATCAGTGTTGATAATTTCGCACAAAAAAGCGGTACCAACTGACTCTTAGTCTATAATTGTTGCCAACATGATAGTTTCCCTCTACGCTGAATAGGAGAGTAGATGAACGAAAAATTCTCATATACAGGGTGTGTCAAAAAGTAGCATTTACAGAAAAATCAATCGAGACCTTGTCATTTTCCACTATAATATATCAGTGTTGATAATTTCGCACAAAAAAGCGGTACCAACTGACTCTTAGTCTATAATTGTTGCCAACATGATAGTTTCCCTCTACGCTGAATAGGAGAGTAGATGAACGAAAAATTCTCATATACAGGGTGTGTCAAAAAGTAGCATTTACAGAAAAATCAATCGAGACCTTGTCATTTTCCACTATAATATATCAGTGTTGATAATTTCGCACAAAAAAGCGGTACCAACTGACTCTTAGTCTATATTTGTTGCCAACATGATAGTACTACATCTTAGAGTTATGTAGAGTACTATATTTTTAGTCCGCAGCCATTTTTTATCCTAATATTTAAAGTATGCCACATGCCGCCATTTTTATCTGCTTCTCTTTCTGACACGCTGAATTTCCTATACCTCTCTCTCTAACACATTGAATTCCGTATAGAGGTAGTAGAACCAACTTACCTTATCTACTGTCCGTATTAAAAAAAAACAATAGTTAAATAATTTTCGTTTACTCACCTACTCTCAACATGAAATTGTTATAGGAATTTTCATTGATATTTAGCAGTCTATCTCTCATGGCAAACACAAACTCAACCAACGTACTCATATGAGTACCAGCTGTAGTTTCATCATCATCTAAAATCCTCAAATCAGGCATTAATCCAACGGCAGCCATATACGTCGATCCTACAGTTTTGATTTTGTCAATTGCCTTGAAGCGTTCTTCGGATAATAAATCGTCAAAATCCGCTATAATTTCGTTTAAAAGCCTCAAACATTCGACCCCTTGATTATTTCCATCCAGTTCTGTGTAGAACTCGTGATAATTTGTGATAGAAGCGAATACTACTCCTACTCGAGAATAGCTCTGGTGGTAGAGTTCCTGCGATAGAGTTGTCTGTAAGAGAATGTTCAGGAAATTGGATTTAAACCGTTGGGTGTGCAGCCAACATCATTTTAAGCAACAGATATTCGTAAAAAATGGTTGTAAGTCTTAACAAAGCATCTTATAATAAAAAAATTCTTAATCAGATGCAGTATTTGGTACAACTTAGAGTAAGAAAATAAAAATAACGTTAACGACAAAGCAATTTTTAGACGACGATGTTTTTCGTTTTATTTTTTGGTATTCGAATTTTTTCAGATTGTTTCGATTTTTGCTATTTGTTTCGATTTATGCGATTTGTTTCGATTTTTTTAGTTTGTATCGATTTTTGATATTTTTCCGATTTTTGTCATTTTTTTTCTCGATTTTTTCCGATTGCTTTGATTTCTGCCATTTGCTTCCATATTTGTCATTTTATTCGATCTTTTTTTGGAATACGATTTTTTTCAGTTTGTTTGTTATTTGTTTTGGTTTTTACTATTTTTTTCGATTTTTTTCGATTTTTTTTTTTGGTATTGTTCGAATTTTTCCATTTTTTCCGATTTTAGCTATTTGTTTCGATTTTTATTATTTTTTTTGGGTTTTTTTGTGTCGATTGTTATCGAATTTTTTCAGTTTCTTTCAATTTTTGCTATTTGTTTCGACAAGTAATTTTTTTCAATTTTTTTTGGTATTGTTTCATTTTTGTCAATTTCTTTCGATTTTCATGGATTTTTTTTTAAATTTTTTCTTGGTATTCGAATTTTTTCAGTTTGTTTCGATTTTGTCATTTTTTTTTCGATTGTTTTCGATTAATTGTGGTTATTCAGTTTGTTTCATCTTGCTATTTGTTTCGATTTTTGTCGTTTTTTTCAATTTTGTTTTTATATTCGAATTTTTTCCGTTTGTATCGATTTTTGCTATTTGATTCGGTTTTTTCAATTTTTTCCGATTTTTTTTGTCATTTTTTCGATTTTTTTTTTGGTATTAGAATTTTTTCAGTTTGTTTGCCATTTGTTTTCATTTTTGCCATTTTTTCCGTTTTTTTTTTTGGTATTCGAATTTTTTCAGTTTGTTTCGATTTTTTCTATTTGTTCCGATTTTTTTTGGTATTCGAATTTTTTCAGCTTTGGTAATTTTTTTCATTTTTTTTTGTTTTGTTCAATTTTTGTCAATTTTTTTCGATTTTTTTTTCAATTTTTTTTTGGTATTCTAATTTTTTCAGTTTGTTTCGATTTTTATCGATTGTTTTCGATTATTTTTGGTCTTCAGTTTGTTTCAATTTTTGCCATTTGTTTAGATTTTTGTCATTTTTTTCGATTTTGTTTTGATATCCGAATTTTTTCAGTGTGTATCGATTTTTGAGATTTGTTTCGATTTTTGTCAATTTTTTCCCACTTTATTGTCATTTTATTCGATTTTTTAGGTTTTGTGCGAATTTTTTTAGTTTGTTTATCATTTGTTTCCATTTCTGCCATTTTTTCCATTTTTTTTTGGTTTTATTCGAATTTTTCCAGTTTGTTTCGATTTTTGTCATTTTTTTCGAAAGTTTTCGATTTTTTTTTGGTATATGAATTTTGTTCAGGTTGTTTTGATTTTTGCCATTTTTTTCGATTTTTATATTTTTTTTTCGGTTTTTTTGTTTCAATTGTTTTCGATTTTTTTAAGTTTTTTTCGATTTTTGATATTTTTTTCGATTTTTGTCATTTTTTCGGTAATTTTCGACTTTTTTTTGGCATTGTTCGAAATTTTTCAGTTTGCTTCGATTTTTGCTCTTTGTTTTGACTTCGGTCATTTTTTTTGGTATTGTTCCATTTTTGTCAATTGTTTTCGATTTTTTTTTCATTTTTTTTGGTATTAGAATTTTTTCAGTGTATTTCAATTTTTTCTATTTGTTTAGATTTTTGTAAAATTTTTCGATTTTTTTTTTTTGTATTCGAATTTTTTGCTCTTTTTCGATTTTTTTTGGTATTGTTCCTATTTTTTCAGTTTTTTCTATTTTTGATATTGATTTCGATTTTTGTCAATTTTCTTGATCGTTTTCGATTTTTTTTGGTATTGTTCGAATTTTTTCAGTTTCTTTACTATTTGTTTCGATTTTTTCTATTTCTTTCGATTTTTGTCATTTTCGTTTTTTTTTATATTGTACGAATTTTTTCAGTTTGTTTCGATTTTTGCCATTTGTTTCGGTTTTGATCAATTTTTTCAGTTTTTATCTTTTTTTTTCGATATTTGTCATTTTTTTGGTATTCGAATTTTTTCAGTTTGTTTCGATTTTTGCCGTTTGTTTCTATTTTATTCGATTTTTTAGTTTTTTCGCATTTTCTTGAAATTTTGTTTTTTTTTTCGATTTTGTTTGATTTTCGAATTTGTTTATTTTGTTTCGATTTTTGCTATTTGTTCGAGTTGTGTCATTTGTTTCGATTGTTTTATATTTATTCAATTTTTTTTTCGTGTTTTGGATTTTTTTTTTTCGAGGTAACACAGCATCTGATAAAAAAATTCTTAATCAGATACAATGTTTGATACAACCAAAAGTAAGAAAATAAAATAACATTAACAACAAAGCAATTTTTAGACGACAAATAAACAAAACACAAAATGTTGCCTACACGGACATAAGATTTTTCTCGAAATAATTTTTTACTTATTTCCTGACTTAGTTGAACAATACAACATTTTTAAGTTAGATTTTTGTTATTTGTTTCGATTTTTTCAGTTTGTTTAGATTTTTGTCATTTGTTTCCGTTTTTTTTTTGATTTTTTCATTCACTTTTTATTTTCATTGGTTCATTTAAAAATTTTTCGGGTTTTTTTCGATTTCTTTTCATTTGTTCTTATTCGATTTTTTTTGTTTTTTTTTCCGATTTTTAACTTTATATCATTTTGTTCGATTTTTTTCAATTATTTTCGATTTTCGTCATTTGTTCAGATTTTTTTTTTCGATTTGTCGAATTTTTTCGATTTATTTTGGTATTCGAATTTTTTCAATTTGTTTCGATTTTTGACATTTGTTTCGATTTTTTTGGATCAGTTTAAATTTTTCGTTTTTGTTTGGTTTTTTCCTGCTTTTGTTTCGATTTTTGTCATTTGTTTCGATTTGTTTATCATTTTTGTATTTTTTTGTTTGATTTTTTTCAGCTTGTTTCAATATTTGTCATTTGTTTTCAATTTTACCGATTTTTTTTTAATTTTTTTCCATTTTTTTTTCGTTTTTTTTCGATATTTTTATTTTTTTTCAGTTTTTCGAATTTTGCTATTTGTTTTGATTTTTGTCAGTTATTTTGATTGTTTTAAATTTGTTTAAAAAAATGCACTAGTTTCGGTTTTTTATTTTTTCGCTTGTTCTTGATTTTTTCGATTTAGTTTGATTTTTTGGTTCCTCGATTTTATTCCTTTTTTTTAATTTTTTTTTCGGTTTGTTAAAATTTTTGGCATTTGTTTCGTTTTTTGCCAATTTTTTATTTTTTTTATTTACCGTTTTTTCGATTTTGTTTGTTTTTTTTAATTTTGTTCGTTTTTTAATTTTGTTTCAATTTTATTTGATTCTTTTCGGTGTTTTCGATGTTTTTCAATTTGATTTGATTTTTGTCATTTTTTTCGATTTTATTCAATTTATTGATTCCAATTCTTTTTCGATTTTTTCAGTTTGTTTCGATTTGTTTTCGATTTTGTTTATATTTTTGGCATTTATTTCGATTTTTGATATTTCCATCGATTTTTGCCATTTTTTCCGATTTTTTTTGTATTCGAATTTTTCCATTTTGATTTTGTTCCAATTTTTTTACTTCTTCGATTTTCTCCATCGTTTCCGGTTTTTTCGATTTTGTTAAAATTTTTCAGTTTGTTTCGATTTTTGTCAATTTTTTTGTTTTCGATTTTTTTGTTACCGATTTTTTTGTTTTCGATTTTTCTTTGGTATTCGAATTTTTTCCGATTGTTTCGATTTCTGCTGTTTGTTTCGATTTTTGTCATTCTATTCGATTTTCCTCATTTTATTCGGTTTTTTGTTGGATTTTTTCAATTTTTTTTTCGATTTGTATTATTTGAGTCGAACAAATTCGATTTTGTTTGCCTTTTTCTTGATTTTTTTCAGTTTTCATCGCTTTTTGTTTCAATTTTTGTCATTTGTTTCGATTTTATTTGATTCCTTTTGATGTTTTTCAATTTATTTTCCAATTTTTTTTCAACCTGTTTTGATTTTTGTCGTTTGTTTGGATTTTATTCGATTTTTTTTTTAGTTTTTTCGATTAATTCTGATTCTTTTCGATTTTGTTCAAAATTTTTTCAGTTTGTTTTGATTTTGTTTCAATTTTTACAATTTGTTTCGATTTCTTTAAATTTTTTTCAGTTATTTCGATTTTTTTAATTTTTCGTTTTTTGTTTTGATTTTCCAATTTTTTTACTTTACGATTTTTTCGATTTTTTTCGATTGTTTCCGGTTTTTTTCATTTGGTTTAAAATTTTTCCAGTTTGTTTCGATTTTTGTCATTTTTTTTAATTGTTTTCGATTCTTTTTTGGTATTGTTTGAATTTTTTCAGTTCGTTTCGATTTTTGTCATTTTATTTATTTTTTTTTGTGTGATTTTTCATTTTTTCCGATTTGTGCCATTTGAGTCGATTTTATTCGATTTTTTTTTTATTAAATTTTTTCAGTGTGCTCCGGTTTTATTTTCGATGTTTTACAATTTTTCTGTTTTTTTTTTTAGAATGTTTCCGTTTTCTTCTTTATTTTTTTCAAGTTTTTTACAATTTTTATTAATTTTCTTTTCTTTTCTTGGTTTTTTTTGTTGTGTCCAATTTTTTTTCGATTTTTTTCTGTTTTTTAGAATTTCTCCAATTTTTTTCGGTCTTTTTTCGATTAGTTTCCGTTTGTTCGTTTTTTTTTCGATTTTTTGCTCATATTTTACTATATACAATATGCTCTACATACAGTGTCCTTTAACCTGACCTACTATTTTTTTGTATTGTTTTACTAAGAGGAATATTATTCTCATACTAATGAACCAACTAAAGTAATAAAACTAATAAAATAATTTTTAAATTAGAAAATTATTTCGAGAGTCATTTTTCACAAAAACACTCATTACAAATCTTACCATATTATTTCGAAACTGATTATCCAAAAAATGCGTAGCAACATGCGCCGGTAACAAATTAAACAAAATCCTCTTGTTCGAATGTTGCAACGCATCCATCTCTCTTTTTTCTTCATTCGCTTGTATCTGCCACAAAAAATCCAACCTAGCAGTCCATTCCACTTGTCTACCATGTAATAAAACTGCTAAAACGAACATCAGAACCTCTACCACACTAACGACGTGAAGAGGAATCACCGAACTGAAAATAATAGTTATTTATGTACCAAGGGTATAAATAGATCTTTATATCCTGCACTTTGCTGGTAATAAAGTGCATTTTGCGGCCGCGTGGGCACTAGAACTTTATTGATCGAAAGGTGCACTTTATGGCCTGAGCGGGATATACAGTTCACTTTATGCCCACACGGGCCATAAAGTGTACTATGCCGGCCATAAAGTGCACTTAGCGAGCCATAAAGTGCCCTTTATGCCCGCACCGCATTATTATTATGCTTATACTTACCCAACTCTAACGTCGTAGCATAAAAACAAGTCGAGATGAGATAACTCAATGTGTAAAACGTAAATCGTGGACATAACGACTAATAACAGAGCCTTAAGTAATATCGGAAGTCTTAAAAATATAGCCACAGCCAAATATCCAAGGGCACATGAAAGGACGATATATTGCGGTATAGGGCACGCCCTATGGTCCCTGCCTTCCAATGTAACGTTGGTCGTTGAGTGACGATAGCAGTTTATGTCCGGCAGGCACGTAAACTAGAAAAAATAATATTATTTATGAATACAACGTATGCGTAAAAACATGTTCACGCATGTGTGTTATACAAAATTTTATCTCCTTAAAATTTGTAATTCGTAGATGAAAAAGTACGCTACAATATTCTTAGATCATATATATGTAGCATGAAGATTATTTTGTTTGGTAATGAAGGGAGAATAAGGTGCTCGACGATCTCTTATTGGTTGATTTAAATACGCGAATAGCGTTTATGTGAATAGCGATACATTACCCAGCCCCACAAAAAAAAAGTTAATACACAAGAGAGTGACATGTATTCCCATGTATTTTTCGACGCTGAATCCGATGCCGAGCTCAGCATTGGGCCTACATGTCTGGAATTGGCCCCAGGGGCCGAAAATGGCCTGAAATGCGGTTCCCAAGATAAGGCGAAGTCGACGCTGAATTTTGGAGCTAAAGCCGGTTTTGTGCTCGATAAGTTTATGGCCAACTGAAATTCCGGGTCCGGGAAAATGACCCCTTGGGGCGGGAAAATCCTGTTTTGGACGTCCCGGTCGAAACTGTGGTATTTTCATGGACTTTCCAATTCTGGAGCCGAGACTGGGTGTGACGAGTGTTTGGTCAGCTGTAATTCCCAGTTTGGGTCCGGGAAAATGGCCCATTGGGGCCGGAAAATCATATTTCGGACGTACCATTCGCAACAGTGGGATTTTTATGTACTAATTCCTGTAGCTTAAACTGTGCTGGACAGGTTTATGGCCATGTGAAATTCCCTGTTCGGGTCCCTCAGGTCCAGAATTGAAAAACATACGAAAATACCACTGTTGCGACTGGTACGTCCGAAATATGATTTTCCGGCCCCAATGGGCTATTTTCCCGGACCCAAACTGGGAATTTCAGCTGTCCAAAAACTTTTTGAGCATACTCCAAGGACCAGGATTGAAAAATACATGAAAATCCCACTTTTGCGAATGGTACGTCCGAAATATGATTTTCCGGCGCCAATGGGTCATTTTCCCGGACCCAAACTGGGAATTTCAGCTGACCAAACACTTTTCACATCAAGGGGTCATTTTCCCGGACCCAAAACCCGGAATTTCAGTTGGCCATAAACTTTTCGAGCACAAATCCGGCTTTAGCTCCAAAATTCAGCGTCGACTTCACCTTCCCGGGAAGCGCAGGCCATTTTCGGCCCCTGGGGCCAATTCCAGACGTGTAGGCCCAATTCTGAGCTCGGGATCGGATTCAGCGTCGAAAAATACATGGGAATACATATGTCACTCTCTTGTGTATGAACTTTTTTTTTGTGGGGCTGTTATTAACCTTTTAAGGACGGGACTGGTCGATATTTCGACCACTCAAGTATCATAATATTTTTGAATGATTTTGGGAATAATATTATGTTTTGAATATAGGGAATATAGTGTAACAATTTTAGGTAGCATATTTGACCTTGAAATTAGTGATTTCAAGGTCGAATTTTTTATTTGGTATTTCGACATATAAAATGGTATACCTATGTATTTTGATGCGCTGAATACGAAAACAATAAACCAATAGTAGCAAAATAACCATTTTAGAATGCATATTTGACCTTGAAATAGTGACTTCGAACCGAAGTCTTCTGGGTCCACTTGGGGATTTCCTCTATCCTACTGTAACTCAAAAAATATACATCCGATCGCCCTAAAATTTGGACACATGGTCCAGTTCGGGGTCCCGGAGAGCTGTACACTTGTTGAGCCAGATCGACCCTCCTCCTCCACCTCCCCCACTTGAAATTTCCAATTTTTCTAGAAAATTGTTTCAAATGCAGATAAACGTCGGGAAGAGTTGTGGCGGAAGGAGGTCCAACTCAACTCTGCCCTCCTCCCCACCCCCTCCACCGTTTTCACCCTAAATTTATAAATTAGCGGAAAATTTGTTTCAAATCCAGATAAATGTCGGGAAAAATTGTAGTCGAACTCAACCCCGCCGCCCCCTCCCCCCACCCATCATGGTCATTTTTCGGGAAATACCGGAAAGGGAATTCTCGGGGATCAAATTTTCGCCACATCCACGCTGTTGATTCTGGGTCATGCTGAGAGCGAAAACTGAAATACCGGGTCTCTGAGGGAAGGATGTCCACCCGGAACCAGAGGGAAGAGGAAAAAAAATTTTTTTTTTGCTTTTTCTAATAAAATTTTTCTAAATTCGGTCCCTATTTCTGGTGGTTTTCAATTGAAAAATAAGGCGCTATTTCAAAAAGGGGCCATCATTTGATGGAAAAAATGGCAAATGACATAAAAAACGTTACTATTTTCCTATATCCAACGTAAAAACATTTACAGATATCATTTCTGACAGAAAACAACGGATTTGGCCTTGAAATTTAATTTTCAAGGTCAAAGTTGTCTTTTATTATCTTTTTCGTATGCAGCGCATCCAATTACTTAGGAATGCACTGTTTTTTCCCAAATGAAATTTTCATCATTTAACTTTCCGTTCCGGACGGGACTGGTCGAAATTTCGACCACCAAATTTATCGGGCACTCGACGTGTCAAATCTTTTATGTTCAGATATCGTATAAAAAAATGTCCAATTTCTACGTAAAAATCCCCGTCCTTAAGAGGTTAAATAACAAAATATAAGTTCGTTGAAAATTTTTAAACATAAATTTGTCTATATATAAACAATGACCAAAACAAAAAAGTAAAACATTTTTAAAAGGGCACGCTACTGATTAGTGGCAACTATTTTCGAGAGCATTATATTGGCCGAAAAACATCTAAAGGGTATTTCGCCCTTCGCGAGTTATACAGGCAAAATTAAAAATGTTATTTTTGGTTTTTTACGCCCATAATTTGTATTTAGAAAAATATCAAAAAATGAAAAAGGAAAGTTTTATTGCCCTGTTTTCTCTATTTTTCCATATTTTCTCAATTTGACTCCATTTTTCCCAATTTTGTCTATTTTCCTTATTTCCTTAATTTTCTCCTATTTCCTTTATATTTCCCGGTTTTTCTTTATTTTTTATATTTTTCCCTATTTTGATTTGTTTTTCTTTATTTTCTATATTTGTCTGTATTTTTCCCATCTTCCTCTACTTTCTCTATCAATATTATTCTGTTTTTCAATATTTTTCAATTTTTCCCTGTTTATCCTTATTTCTGCTTATTTTTACCTACTCTTCTCTCTTTCCCCCCCTTTTTTTCTCTATTTTTCTATTTTTCCTATTTTCTCCGTTTAAATTATTTTTATCTTTTTTACCATTTTTTTATTTTTCCTCAATTCTTCTATTTTTCCCTAGTTCCTTCATTTTTTCCTATTTCCTTTATTTTTCTGTAATATTCCGTATTTTACTTTATTTTTCTTTATATTAGTTTATTTTTTCCTGTTTTTCCTATTCCCCTATTTTACCTATATTTCCCTGGTTTTTCCAATTTTAATTTATTTTTCCTCATTTCTTTTATTTTTCTTCATTGTTCTTTATTTTTCTATATTTTTACCTAATTTTCATTATTTTCCTCTATTTTTTTCCATATTTCATTTATTTTCTCCTATTTGTTTTTCTCTATTTTTCCCAATTTTTCATCTTTTCTTCAATTTCCCTATTTGAGTTTCTTTTTTCCCTATTTTACTTTATTTTATCTATTTTTCTTAATTTCTTTTCAGTCGAACTATTTTTATTTTTCATTAATAATCGATTTCCATTTATCTCTTGATGAACTATACATTTTTGAATTTTTAAATAACAGCAATTTTTTAATTTTTAATTTTTTAAAAAAGCCGTAATTTTTTGAAAAAAATTGACATAATTGAAAAAAAAATTGTAAAGTTAATTTTAGAGTGAAAAAAAAAATAAGATAACTTATGGGGGTAATTTTTCATTAAAAAAGTGAAAAAATTAGGAAATTTAATGGAAATTATTGTTCTTTGAAAAAAGTGAAAAAAAATGTGGGGGTAATTTTTGAGCGAAAAGGTGAAAAAATTAAGAAAATTTGTGGGGGAAATTTTTCATTAAAAAAGTGAAAAAGTTGAAAAATTTAATGGGGATAAAAAGTGAACAAATTCGTGTGGGTAATTTTTGAGTGAAAAAGTAAAAAAAATGAAGAAATATTGTGGGGGTTATTTTCTGTGAGAAAACTGTCAAAATGAAGAAAAATTGTGTTGATAATTTTTCATCAAAAAAACTGAAAAAATGAAGAAATAAGTTGAGGTAATTTTTCATTGAATAAAGCGAAAAAATGGAAGAAAAAAAGTTGGGTTCAGTGAAAAAAGAGTGGTAAATATTATCTCTTGATGAACTATATATTTTTGAATTTTTAAATAATAGCAATTTTTTATTTTTTCCAAAAAGGCGTAATTTTTTGAAAAAAAGTGACATAATTAAAAAAAAATTGTGAAGTTAATTTTAGAGTGAAAAATAAAAAAAAAAAAAAGTAATGGGGGTAATTTTTCATTGAAAAAGTGAAAAAATTAGGAAATTTAATGGAAATTATTGTTCTTTGAAAAAAGTGAAAAAAAATGTGGGGGTAATTTTTGAGCGAAAAAGTGAAAAAATTAAGAAAATTGGTGGGGAAAATTTTTCATTAAAAAAGTGAAAAAGTTGAAAAATTTAATGGGGATAAAAGTGAACAAATTCGTGGGTAATTTTTGAGTGAAAAAGTAAAAAAATGAAGAAATATTGTGGGGGTAATTTTCTGTGAGAAAACTGTCAAAATGAACAAAAATTGGGTGGGTAATTTTTCATCAAAAAAACTGAAAAAATGAAGAAAAAAAGATGGGTTTAAGTGAAAAAACAGTGGTAAACATTATCTCTTGAATTTTTAAATAATAGCAATTTTTTAATTTTTAATTTTTCCAAAAAGGCGTAATTTTTTGAAAAAAATTGACACAATTGAAAAAAAATTGTGAAGTTAATTTTAGAGTGAAAAAAAAATAAGATAACTTATGGGGGTAATTTTTCATTAAAAAAGTGAAAAAAATAGGAAATTTAATGGGAATTATTGTTCTTTGAAATAAGTGAAAAAAAATGTGGGGGTAATTTTTGATCGAAAAAGTGAAAAAATTAAGAAAATTTGTGGGGGAAATTATTCATTAAAAAAGTGAAAAAGATAATGGGGATAAAAAGTGAACAAATTCGTGTGGATATTTTTTCAATGAGAAAACTGTCAAAATGAAGAAAAATTGTGTGGGTAATTTTTCATCAAAAAAACTGAAAAAATGAAGAAATAAGTTGAGGTAATTTGTCATCGAAAAAACTGAAAAAATTAAGAAAAAAGTTAGGGGCAATTTTAAAAGTGAAAAAAGAGTGGTAAACATTACCGATATTGATATTAAGTTGAAAATTGTTATACAAAATTAAAAAATCAAAATATAAAATAAATTAAAAAATATAGTAAGTCAAAGAATAAACGGCTTGACGTTGAAAACAAAAACATCTAAAAAAATAATAAGACAAAAAATAAAACCAAACGTTGATAAAACAAATTGAAATGACTGGAAATAAAATATTAAAAATACAGTTCGTCCAGACATTAATGGCCAGATGTTAATAAAAATTTGGAATATCTGCAAAAATTTTTCAACTCACCACATTAGCTTGTGCGACGGCGTACACCAAAATAATTGTAAAAACAGTAATAGCCAGTCTTAATACGAAACTTTGAGAAATATCCCAGAGTATCCACCTCAAGCGTACCGCTAGCAGTAGCATCAGTACTACCGCTATCCAAACGAATGCTACTAGAAATAAAATGAACAAAATTGTGGTTTTTGGCAGTATGGTTGCCTGGACAGTACCCATTAGTACTAGTAGAACCAAGGCACAGGCTAACGTCGAACTGTATCCCACGTCGATGTCGCCATGGTACTGAAAAAAGAAAGAATAAAAGTAAATAAAGGTTAAACAAAAATAATTAAATTTAATTAACATGGCCGCAGGTGGAAATTATATAGTATAGGGTAGTAGAGGAAGTATAATTAATGCTAAAGTTGTAACGAAGTTACTTGTTTCCGTAATATGAAATGAAAATGCCTCGAGTATAAGGCCAGTCGTACCAGTTGTAAACTCCTCGCGTATTTATTTTGCATAGTCAGCCGACCTTATGGTATACGGCAGCCGGAGTCGATCAAGTTAGCTGCAGTGGCAGCGTGAATTCAAACAAAATTGGAACAACCGATAAAAATTGGAAAAAAGTCTAAAAAAAATCGAAAAATTAGAGAAAAAAATCGGAAAAAATCCGAAAAATTTGGAAAAATGGAAAACAAACGCAATTGAAAAAAATTAAAAAAAAAAAAAAATCGGACAAAACCATAAACCTGAAAAACTGATAAAATAGAGAAAAAAAAAAACGGAAAAACCGTAAAGTTTGAAATAATCAAAAAAAACTTTAAAAATCGGAAATATAGAATATGGAAAAAAAAAAAACCGGAAAATCAGAAAAAGAAAAATCGAGAATTTAAGAAATCCGAAAGAATCCAAAAAATACGAAAATCTGAAGTATTTGGAAAAAATGAAAAATGCCTTAAATGGAAAATTTGGAAAAGTGCTTTTTCCGTTATAGTTGGAAAAATTAGAAAAAAAAACAGGATAAATCAGAACAAATCGATAAATATCGAAAAAACCGGGAATAAAAATTGAAAAAAAATTCAAAAACTGAGACCTTGAAAAAATGAAAAATGTTCAAAAAATTAAAAAACTAACAAGATTGAAAAAACTAGGTAGATTGAAAATGTTGAAAATTTGAAAAAAGTTGAAAATATGAAAAAAATGGAAATTGAAAAAAGTCTAAAAAAATTAGAAAAAATCATAAAAAATCTGAAAAATTTGGAGAAATGAAAAAAAATCGCAAACAATCGAAAAAAAAATGAAAAATCGAAAAATTGGACAAAACGAAAAACCTGAAAAACTGATAAAATCGAGAAAAAAAAAACCGGAAAACCCGTAAAATTTGAAATAATCAAAAAAAAAATAATTAAAAATCGGAAAAATCAGAATATCGAAAAAAAAAACAAAAAACCGGAAGATCAGAAAAATTAAGAAAAAAAAGAAAAATCGAGAATTTAAGAAATCCAAAAGAATCCAAAAAATATTAAAATCTGAAAAATTTGGAAAAAATGCCTGAAATGGATAAGGTCGGAAAAACCGGGGATAAAAAGTGAAAAAAAATCAAAAAAACTGACCTTGAAAAAAATGAAAAATGTTGAAAAAATGAAAAAACTAACAAGATTGAAAAAAATTGATAATTTGAAAAAGGTTGAAAATCTGAAAAAAGTTGAAAATATGAAAAAAACTGAAAATTGAAAAGAACTGAAAAAAATGAAAAAATCGAAAAAAACTGGGAAAAAAAATTTGGAAATATTCGAAAAAAATCGGAAAAAATCAGAAAAATTGCAAAAAACAAACGAAAAAAATCAGAAAAATGAAAAAAAATTAAAAAATTGGAATCAATCGGAAAAATCATTGGACAAAACAGAAAAATCGGACAAAACAGAAAAATCGAAACAGAAAAATGAAAAAATCATAAAAATTTAAAAAAAGAAAAATCCGGAAACTTTCGGAAAAACAAAAAATCTGGAAAAAAGAGAAAACCCTGAAAAATTGGAAAACAATTTTAAAATTTGGAAAAAAAAATTCGAAAATAAAATAAAAGAAAATTTTCAAGGGTCTAATTATGAAAAATGGTATGTAAAAACTTAAAAAAAAGATAAAAACCGGAAACATTCGGAAAAACAAAAAATCTGGAAAAACAGAAAAATTGGAAAATATTTAAAAAGTCGAAAAAGCATTTTAAAATATCGAAAAAAAAATCGAAAATAAAATAAAAGAAAAACTGGAAATATTGGAAAAATTGAAAAAAAACTCGAAAATAAAATAAAAGAAAAAATTTTAAAATTTGAAAATATGAAAAAACTGAAAAGAATTGAAGAGAATTGAAAAGATCTGAAAAAAATTGAAAAAAATCAGAAATCAGAAAAATCGAAAAAAACTGGAAAATAAATTTGGAAAAACTCGAAAAAAATGGGAAAAAATCTGAAAAATTACAAAAAAATCGAAAAATGGAAAAAAATTATTTAAAAATTGGAATCAATTGGAAAAATCCGACAAAACAGAAAAATCGGACAAAACAGAAAAATCGAAACAGAAAAATGAAAAAACCGTAAAAATTTAAAAAAAGAAAAATCCGGAAACTTTCGGAATAACAAAAAATCTGGAAAAAAAGAGAAAACCCGGAAAAATTGGAAAATATTGGAGAAATTGAAAAAGAATTTTAAAATATCGAAAAAAAAAAATCAAAAATAAAATAAAAGAAAAAATTTTAAAGGGTCCAATGATGAAAAATGGTATGTAAAAACTTAAACCGGAAACATTCAGAAAAACAAAAAATTTGGAAAAACAGAAAAATTGGAAAATATTGGAAAAATAGAAAAAGAATTTTAAAATATCTAAAAAAAATCGAAAATAAAATAAAAGAAAGAATTTTAAAGGGTCAAATTATGAAAAATGGTATGTAAAAATTCTCGACCAGGCACCTAAAGTACCTTTGTAAACATTTTGTACAAAATAACTTAGATAAACACGCGAAATTAATTTTCGCGCAATATAAATTTATAAAAAATTACAATTGCTATTAAGACTTACCTGGTCCTCTTTTTGTTGATCCTTAAAACACAGAGTGAACAAATTAACATGAGTAGATTTTTCTCTATCCACACTTCTAGCTTCTATCGCCTGTGCCAAATATTTATTAACCCTATTAGAAGGTTGATGGTATACGCTCGAATGTCTTTTTTTAAACGGTCTTTTGAATTTTTCCGTTACTTTATTCTAAAAACAAAAGACAGTTAACAAAAATGAATACAAAAAGGGACTCATCACTGTTTATAATATTTGTCTAAATAGTGCTGAGTCTTTTTGGTAATTAAGAATTGACCAACAAATTAATAGAACAAATTTCTTATTGATTTATTCCAGTGACGTAACATAGTGATGTATAGTGAAAATAAACAAGAATTAAAATTAAATACAAAACTAATTGATAAAAACTTGTGAGCGCATTAAAATAAGTCAGAATTCATTATTCAAAAATTCTTAATTTTCGATATACAGAGTGTTAAAGTTGATAAATAAAAACAGTTTTTTCACATTCCCATTTTTTTTTTAAATTTTTTCGGTTTTTTTCTGATTTTTTCCAATTTTATTTTAACCATTTCAATTATTTAATTTTTTTATCAATTTTTTTGATTTTCCATTTTTTTCATTTTTTTTCTGTTTTTTTTTTTTTAATGTTTTAGATTTTTTAATTCGTTCTAGTTTTTTCAATTTTTATCCGTTTTTTTCTGATTTTTTTTGTTTGTCCAATTAATTTCGATCTTGTTACAATTTTTTTCGATTTTTTCCACTGCAATTTTTTCTGGTTTTCTGGTTTTTTCAATTTTTCTGGTTTTTTTCGATTTTTTCGACTTTTTCATTTTTCCAATTCAAATAAAAAATCGGAAAAAGCTAAAAACCGAGACAAAAATCGAAAAAATAAAAAAAAATTAAAAGGATCGAAAATGTAAAAAAATAAAAAAAAAGAAAAATCGAAAAAACAAACAAAAATTAATCAGAAAATAGATAAAATGGGGACAAAAAACGAAAAAAAACAAAAAATCAAAAAGACCGAAAAAAATCGGAAAAAAAATTTTTAGTGGAAAAAATAGAAAACAACAAACTAAATACTCCGAAAAACAGAAAAATCGGAATCGAAAAAATTGAAGGAGAAAAAATCGGAAAAATTCGGCAAATTTGGAAATGAGAAAAATTGAAAAAAAATCTGAAAATACATAAATCGAAATGGAAAAAAAGGATAAATCGAAGAAAAAACATTGGAAAAAATCCAAAAAAATTGTAAAAAATCACAGAAACAGATAAAATTAGAAATTAGAAAAATTTCGAAACAAATTAAAACAAATATGTATAAAATCAAGAAAAAATTAAGAAAAAAAATACGTATAAAATCAAGTAAAAATTAGAAAAATTGGAAGAGATAGTAAAATGGAAAAAAAATCGAAAAGAAAACCCGAAAAAAACTAAAAAAAAAAAACGAAAAAACTAGAAAAAAGCGAAAAAATAGAAAAAATCGGAAAAATTGAAGAAGAAAAAGGAAAAAAATTGGACAAATTGTCCAGATGATTGAAAAAGTCGAGAAAAACTAAAAGTGCTTTTCCTATGGAACAGGTTTGGCAATTTTTTTTAAATGTTACCTAATAATAATTCCAATAAGAATTTTAGGGAAATAAATAAGAAAAATTGACCGAAAAATTGTCAAATTCGGATATAATCAAACAAAATTGGAAAGAGATGAAAAAATTGAAAAAATTGAAAAAATCAGAAAAAAAGTAAAAAAAACGACTTAAAAAAAACAAAAAAAAAATCAGAAAAAACGGAAAAATTAGGTTGGAAAAAAAATTGAAAAAATTCTAGGAGATCTAAAAAAATTAAAAAGACAAAATAGAAAAAATCGGAAAAAGTTGAAAAACAAAAAAAAGAAAAATTAAACAAAACATTTAAAAAATAAAAAAAAAAATTGAAAAAGAAACAAAAACTGAGAAAAAATGGGAGAAATTGAAAAACAAATTATAAACCAAATAAAATCAGAAAAAATCCAGAAAAACTAGAATATTTCCAAAAAATTGGAAAACAATTAAAAAAACGGAAAAAATCTGAAAAATTTTGAACGAAATCGGAAAAAGTTGAAAAAAAATTGGCAAAAAAGTACAATAGAAGAAAAGCTGAAAAAAAAATCGGGAAATCGAAAAATTTTGAAAAACATTGTAAAAAATCAAAAAAAAAACTGACAATAATATTACAAATAATTAACGGACAAAATAAGAAACATTCGAAAAAAAAACAGAAAATCAGAAAAATCGAAAATCAAAAAAATTAAAAAAAAATCGAAAAAAATAGGTAAAATGAATACGTCTGGAAAATTGAAAAATTATGGAAAAACTGAGTTCTTTTTATGGAACCGGTTTAGCTTCATTTTTGAATTAAATCAAGAGGTATCTTTTCTTTAGTAAAATATCTGGAAAAATCCATTTTGCATACTATAATTATCATTTTTGTAAAAAATTAGATTTTGTAACCATTCAGTATAGCCCAAACGTACAGTAGTACCATACGCTCCCGAGTTTTTGATCCGTTCCGGACTATCCTGTAGACATCAACTTATAAAACAGAAAAAATATACAAATATTGTTCTTATTTCTTTCTAATTTTGAAAGAAGATACTACTTGTGTACACTATGGAATAAAAACATCTTTTGTTGGTCAATTCTATGAACTATGAAATACATTTCCATGTAAAGTGATATTTTCGTGATGGGAATACATACAAAGCTGTACTGTGAGTTATGCTGTTAGAACTAGCAACAAAAAACGAAGCTGTGGAAATTTTGTTATATTTTTCTACTGACTATGAGTTTAGTGTTTTGTTTCAATTTCATTTAAACACAAAACAAGCTTAAAATAAAAATAAGATTTAAATCAATATTATTTAGAATTGTATATCGCAATATTATAGGCCAGTCCGTTCGGTGAAAAATATATGTAGACCATCAGTTTTGTGAATTGGGTGAAAAATTGTTTTGTCTAAATGTGTTATTAAAACAATAATGGAAAATAAAATGTATGTTTATTTTTCTAAAATTTTAATAACAAAATTTTTAAGAATTTATTAATAATTTTGTTAAAAATTTCAAAAATCATCTATTTTCGTATTCAAGTGACTGTTATTCATACTGTTCTTGTTTTTATCTATCTCTTACTACTATTTCACTTTTTAACTAAATCCATCCATCTTTCTCGTCTCATTTCCCCTCTTTTAGTACTTCCTCGAAATGTTTTTGATACTCTTCTATCATACCTTAAAAAGCATGTATCACACGTTCCTTATCAGTTAATGTGAGCAAAACAAGATAATCCTAAATATGTTTTTTACATCATGGCCTCCATCACTTGTTTATTTCCAACTTTCCTTATTATTTGTTGTAAGCAAAACAAGGTTATCGTTAACATGCCTCCGCTACTTGTTTATTTACAACGTTCCTTATCAGTCGTAGTGAGTAAAGCAAGTTTATCGTAAACATGACCTCCATCACTTGTTTATTTCCCACTTTAATTATTATTTTTGTGCATAAAACCAGTTTATCGTTAACATCATTTTCACGTCGTGCCTCTCTTACTTGTTCATTTCCCACGTTCCTTATCAGTCGTAGTGAGTAAAGCAAGTTTATCGTAAACACATTTTACACATCACGAATTCCTTTACACATCACGAATTCCATCACTTGTGTATCTCCCACTTATTATTTATTGTAAGCAAAACAATTTTATCCTTAACATGCTTTTCACGTCGTGCCTTCGCTACTTGTTTATTTCCACGTTCCTTATCAGACGTAGTGAGCAAATCAAGTTTATACTAAACATGTTTTTCATATCATGACCTACATCACTTGTTTATTTCCCACTTTCCGTATTATTTATTGTAAGCAAAACAAGCTTATCGTTAACATGATTTTCACGTCGTGCCTCTCTTACTTGTTCATTTCCCACGTTCCTTATCAGTCGTAGTGAGTAAAGCAAGTTTATCGTAAACATGTTGTTTACATCATGACCTCCATCACTTGTTTATTTCCCAGTTTCCTTATTATTTATTGTAAACAAAACAATTTTATCCTTACCATGCTTTTCACGTCGTGCCTTCGCTGCTTCTTTATTTCCACGTTCCTTATCAGACGTAGTGAGCAAATCAAGTTTATACTAAACATGTTTTTCATATCATGACCTACATCACTTGTTTATTTCCCACTTTCCTTATTATTTATTGTAAACAAAACAATTTTATCCTTACCATGCTTTTCACGTCGTGCCTTCGCTGCTTGTTTATTTCCCACGTTCCTTATCAGACGTAGTGAGCAAATCAAGTTTATACTAAACATGTTTTTCATATCATGAACTTCATCACTTGTTTATTTCCAACTTTCCTTATTATTTATAACAAGCAAAACAATTTTATCCTTAACATGCTTTTCACGTCGTGCCTTCGCTACTTGTTTATTTCCCACGTTCCTTATCAGACGTAGTGAGCAAATCAAGTTTATACTAAACATGTTTTTAATATCATGACCTACATCACTTGTTTATTTCCCACTTTCCTTATTATTTATTGTAAGCAAAAGAATTTTTTCCTTAATATGCTTGTCACGTCGTGCCTTCGCTACTTGTGTATTTCCACGTTCCTTATCAGACGTAGTGAGCAAATCAAGTTTATACTAAATATGTTTTTCATATCATGACCTAAATCACATGTTTATTTCCCACTTTCCTTATTATTTATTGTTTTATTTTATTACTTCCCACGTTCCTTATCAGTCGTAGTGAGCAAAAGCAAGTTTATTGTAAAAATGTATTTACATCGCTTGTGTAAACATATTTTTCACATCGTGGTCCAACAAAACCGGTTTTATCTCTATATTTTGCTCAAAGTAAAGTGTTGAGGTATTTTGCTGCTAATCTAATTATAAATGGAAATTCAATTAGCCCTTAAATTTGATTAGTATTATTAAAGACACATGATTTTCTGATAAATGAGCAATCTAATTAATTAGTTTAGTTACTGATTAAAATTCTCGTGCCTTTGTAGAAAATCAGATTTGCTAACCACATAATTATTTACATCGATCTAAATTTGCTAAAATAATAAAACGCTCTTAAACCAAAAATATCACAAAGAAATTTAGAGACGTAAGAGGATTCGTAACTAACTTCAGAGTTCATTGACAGCTAATGTACCATCATAAGTGACGTAATTATTTATTAACTTAACTATCTTTCATGTATGTATTGGGATCGTAACCTAACAATTTTTTCACTTCGAGGATTCATTTAAACAGTCTTCCCATAACTAAGATCATATTATTATAATTCTTAGTCTTATAAGACGTTAAAAACATGTTTACGATCAACTGGGTTTGCTCACAATCACTGAAAAGGAACGTGGGAAATAAACAAGTGATGGAGATCATGATGTGAAAAATATGTTTACGATATACTTGTTTTGTTCATAACAACTGATAAGGAACGTGAGAAATAAATAAGTGATGGAATTCATAATGTTAAAAACTTGTTTACTATAAACTGGTTTTGCTCATAATCACTGATAAAGAACGTTGTAAATAAACAAGTGATGGAGATCATGATGTGAAAAATATGTTTACGATAAGATTGTTTTGTTCATAACAACTGATAAGGAACGTGAGAAATAAATAAGTGATGGAATTCATAATGTTAAAAACTTGTTTACTATAAACTGGTTTTGCTCATAATCACTGATAAAGAACGTTGTAAATAAACAAGTGATGGAGATCATGATGTGAAAAATATGTTTACGATAAGATTGTTTTGTTCATAACAACTGATAAGGAACGTGAGAAATAAAAAAGTGATGGAATTCATGATGTTAAAAATATGTTTACGATAAACTGGTTTTGGTCACAATCACTGATAAGGAACGTGGTAAATAAACAAGTGATGGAGATCATGATGTGAAAAATATGTTTACGATAAGATTGTTTTGTTCATAACAACTGATAAGGAACGTGAGAAATAAAAAAGTGATGGAATTCATGATGTTAAAAATATGTTTACGATAAACTGGTTTTGGTCACAATCACTGATAAGGAACGTGGTAAATAAACAAGTGATGGAGATCATGATGTGAAAAATATGTTTACGATAAACTTGTTTTGTTCATAACAACTGATAAGGAACGTGAGAAATAAATAAGTGATGAAATTCATTATGTTAAAAACATGTTTACGATAAACTGGTTTTGCTCACAGAAGTCACTGATAAGGAACGTGGTAAAAAAACAAGTGAAGGAGATCATGATGTGAAAAATATGTTTACGATAAGATTGTTTTGTTCATAACAACTGATAAGGAACGTGAGAAATAAAAAAGTGATGGAATTCATGATGTTAAAAACATGTTTACGATAAACTGGTTTTGGTCACTGATAAAGAACGTGGTAAATAAACAAGTGATGGAGATCATGCTGTGAAAAATATGTTTACGATATACTTGTTTTGTTCATAACAACTGATAAGGAACATGAGAAATAAAAAAGTGATGGAATTCATGATGTTAAAAACATGTTTACGATAAACTGGTTTTGCTCACAATCACTGATAAGGAGCATAGTAAGTAAACAAGTGATGGAGATCATGATGTGAAAAATATGTTTACGATAAACTTGTTTTGTTCATAACAACTGATAAGGAACGTGAGAAATAAATAAGTGATGACATTCATGATGTTAAAAACATGTTTATGATAAACTATTTTTGCTCACAATCACTGATAAGGAACGTGGTAAATAAACAAGTGATGGAGATCATGATGTGAAAAATATGTTTACGATAAACTTGTTTTGTTCATAACAACTGATAAGGAACGTGAGAAATAAAAAAGTGATGGAATTCATGATGTTAAAAACATGTTTACGATAAACTGGTTTTGCTCGCAATAACTGATAATGAACATGGTAAATAATCAAGTGATGGATATCATGATGTAAAAAACATTAACAATTAACTTGTTTTGGTAACGACTGATAAGCAACGTAGGAAATAAACAACTGAAGTTAGTCATGATGTAAAAGCATTAACGACAAACGTGTTTTTTAAGGACTGATAAGGAACGTTGGAAATAAACACATGATGGAGGTCATGATGTAAAAAACATATCTACGATAAACTTGGTTTATTAACTTCTGATAAGGAACGTGGGAAATAAACAAATAGCAGAGGCCACGACGTGAAAAACATGTTTACGTTAAACTTGTTTTGCTCACAATGACTGACAGGAACGTCTAACAGATGATTTTTATTATATTGGAAGAGTATCGAAAATAATCCGAGGAAATACTAATAAAGAGGAGAAACGAGATGATAGATTTAGTAAGAAAGTGAAAAACCGGTAGAAAAAAACAGCAAATAGATAAAAACAAGAACTATACGAATAATCACTTTAATACAAAACGTACATGATTTTAAGAACGTAAATAAATATTTAAATATCTGCAATTTGCATGAGTTGAAATATTCTTCATTTTTGCTTACTGAAATTTTTAAAAATAAAGTCCACTTAACTCTACGTGTATTTTAAAATATACATTGTTACAGCAAACGCCAACTATGAAGGGATTAAGCAGATTTTGAAATTCGTCGTACCCCGCCCATAATGCGCGGCTTTACCTCATGCTCGATACGATGAGCTTGCGAAATCCCTCTTAGTTGGCGCTTACTGTAATTAAGATGATTATATCCATTCAAAATTCTCGGTATTCAAAATTTGATTCCTTAAAACAGATATTACCCAAACGGACTGGCCTATTTCTTCGTATATTAATCAAGAACAAAAACATCAAGCTGTGAAGTAATAAATCAAAAATTTTAGTTATTTACAGTAAAACTTTTGTTAATTATCAATTTGTTATAATTAGTAAACTTTTAATTAAGCACTGATTACTTAAAAGACAGAAGCTGTGTTAAGAATATAAGCAAACCTTTAATTGCTTTATCAGATCGATTACAAAAAAAACAAATGTATCATGAAAGCATGCACCTTAAAATATTATTTTTCAAAGTTAGGGTAAACGTGCAAACTCAGCTATGTAGTATAGTTTCAAGGTAGCTAGGTAGTAGTAGTATTAGAAAAATAAAGTATTACATTTTAGGATTATTATTACAGAAAAAACACAATTTTTCATATTCCAAAAATTACTATTTTTCGTTTTTATTTACAGGAATATGAATAAAGTGATTCATACAAAAAGTAATCTTGATTCAAACAAAAAATATAAAAAAAATATTCGTTTTTAAAAATGAAAAGCTGGATTTACATAATTGAAAATTGCAATATAGACTTATCTCCTGATAAAGACCAAAAAATATACAGGAAAAAGAATACATAAATTTACCAAACATGACAGACAAAGTGAACGCACCGAGTGAGAGCGTTGATATACACTAAAAACGGTAATTTTCGCTCCTTAACCGGTTACAACTAATCATAGTTGAACCGTTCATTATAGAAAGGAACGTGGGAAATGAACAAGTAGCGGAGGCAACGACGTGAAAAACACGTTTACGATAAATTTATTTTGTTCACAAGAACTGATACGGAACGTGGGAAATAAACAAGTGATGGAGAGCATGATGTAAAAAACATAAACACTGACTAGAATTTTGGTCAGACCGAAGATTGAACGGTTTCATAGATAACACGAACCTGAAATACGTGAGACAACCTTAATTCGGTACATCTAATATCGAGACAAAACAGATGATTTGAGTTTTGCGGATGCAGGTATAGTTTTTTTCCAAATAAGGGTACATACTAATAGATGAACAACCCTACGGGGTACGAACCGTTCACAACAACGTATACACAAAAGATGAGGACTAAACAACAAGCCAAAGATCCTAAAAGAATGTTAACTGGTAGAAATTTGGCGCCAAAACATCTAAACTTAACCCCCAAACCAGTGACAAATGTCAAGCGAAAGAACTCACTCACTTAACAGAATGAATACAAAAACTCAGAGAAAACGTTTGGAAGTTGATCATTATGAAATATTGACGAAATTAAGGAGAATGTTCCTGACGAAAGTAAGAACACTAGTAACGAAAGTAAGGAAACAAATCTTGACGAAAGTAAGGAAAAAACTCATGGCGAAAGTAAGTAGGAAACTCCAGACGTAAGTAAGGAAACAATTCCAGACGAATCAGAATATGGAATAGAAACAACAAGCTAAAGATCCTAAAAGAATATGAACTGGTAAAAGTCAAACGAAAGCACTCACTCACACTAAAGAGGACGAACACGAAAGCTTAGAAAAAGCCCTTAGCAACACTGAGGACAAAGGAAGAGTGTTTAACAAATATTTTGAAAACAAAATTTAAAAAAATGAAAATCACAATCAGATTGAATGAAAATAAATAAAAATAAATGAAAAGAAATGAAGATAAATGAAAATAAATCACAAAACTGTCTGAAATCCTAAGAAAATCAGAAACAGACAACGACGCCCTCATAATAAAAATAATAAAAACAGTGGAAAAGTACAAAGCTACCGCCCCATTTACTATAATATTGAAGCCCAATACGAGTCTAGAAAGTGCCACAAATAATTAGAATATTACAACACGTATTCAAAGGTTTTAATGATGTTAAGACCATATACAAGATGTTGTACAGACTGGACTATACGCAGACAATACGTATTCAAAAGCTCTGCCACTTCAGAAATCGCCAATAGAAGACTGGACATATATATATAATAAAAATTCAAGGACATATCACAATCTCCACTTAAATACCTGGACTTCTATTTGGATAAGGAAGTAACGATTCAAATGTCACATTGACTAGCTTGTAGTAAAATCACGAAAAGCGCGATATCTAGATTATGCCCTATACTAAGAATGGTTCACATCGATGGGACTAAACAACCTCACCAAAGCCACTCTTCTAGCCTTCACGAGGAAGACACCTTTAAGTGAAATATGTGGGATTCGCCCTAGAAAACAAACTGCTCTGAATTAAACACGAAGTAACGACTAAGGCCACGAAAGCCTTAATGGTATTCAGGAACTTTGCGGGGATGCAACCTAAAAGTCTCGCAGTGGAGGTAACAACTATTGTGAGACCAATCATCACTTACGGATCTGTTGCTTGGAGTAGAAGAACTAACTTTTCAATCTCTCAAAGGTCGAGAAGCTAGCCTGTATATACATAACAGAAAGAAAGAGAATAAACGGACTGTTTTAGTTAAAGGCTGTAACAGCGACATGATTGCCACGTTTTCAAAGAATAACCATTATTATTAATATTTGATAATCACGAAAGTCACATCAGTTTGGTAGCATACGAGCTTTTCCGAGAACACAACCTGCATGTTCTTTAATTACCTTCCATGTATCTCACAAAATGCAGTCACTGGATCTATAATAAAGAATGTGAGCTCTACATGGTCTAACAATCCTGGCAAACGAATCACACAATATGAGATTGGAGAACTTTTTACAAAGGCGTATACAAAACAGCTAGCATAAACAAAGCTGTAGAGCCGCTGGAATTCATCCTATTGATCCTGGAAAATTTAAAGACAGCTTTGAAAATACGGTATTTGATCAATGCCACACCAGCCAAATTCGATGAGAATAGTTTGAATGAGTTTGTTAACTCTGTCAGCCAGAGTCAAATATGCACCAAGTCCATCCATCCTAATAGGTAGATAGATAAGCAAAGTTTATGTTGCGGTAAAAGTTCATTATAGCTAAGACTTTTTTCTATTATTTTTAGCGTTGGAATTTAAGTGTTCCCAATTCCCCCACTTTTCCCTATGATCCTTTTCAGCGTTCTTGAGTTTTACGTCATACATTCATACGAAAGACGTAGACAAAAGTGCAATATCAGTGACGGGGTTCCTCAGTAGGTACTGTTGCGAGTTGTACACGAATATAACATGACTTATATCATCAGTCTTTCTTTTGCGTACATTATGCGACTGGCCAGGTGTTACAAGTCCTGTAATCGTAGTACTTATTTTAGTTACTGTTTTTCCAGGCATTTTCTTTAGAATTTCTTTCAAATAGATCTAACTTTTGATAAGAAACAGTAATGACATATACTGATATTTAATAAGTATATATTAAAAGTCTCCCACAGCTATTGTGAGACCAATCATCACTTACGAATCTGTTGCTTGGATTAGGAGAACTAACTTTTCAACCTTGAGGATCAATCTCAAAGGTCGTGAAGCTAGCCTGTATATACATAACAAGAGCAATGAGAATGTGTTCGACGGCTCCAATGGAGGTAATCCTAAACCTCACAACTCTGCACATACAAGTGGAGAATGTGGCAAAGAGGATGCAGGATGGTCCGAGAGGGAATCACCAGTCGTAAACTCGGTTTCTGTATCGGAGACGGACACACCTGGGACGAGATACCAAAAAAGTATGACTGTGAAAAAAATTCGTACAAAAAGCTGGGTCGCAAAAGTGAATGGGACGAGGACACAATTCCTAGCCAGAAATGCCATTAAATAGTACACTGATGGGATCTAGGACAGCAGAGACCACTTGAATAGGAGTATATGGGCATGGTACCAGATGATTCGAAAGCTTGGGCAAATCTTTCGAACGGAAATATACGCTATTAAAAAATTCCGCAGGCAAGAAATGTCATTATATCGGACAGTCAAGCAGCTATTAAAGCGCTGAACTATCACGTAATCAGAGCGATAGAATAGAAAAGCCGAGAGAAAGTGGGTGTGTCTCTACTGACATTAGCCAGACGGTATTCTTGAACTCTCTCCTACTGAGAATTAATAAAGCGGCGACAGAACATGCTCCCAGATTTATTCTATTGATGGTTATGACGGGAACAATATGGGAAGGTCACCATTTTGCCTTTATAACCTTAAAAAAATAAAAATATCACCTAGTTGTTAATTATTATTTGTCTTGTGTTTTAAGATGGATCTTCTCCAACTCTTATTATGGGATATTGATGATGCTGTGGAATTCTTTGCCATTGTTCCCAGTCTTTGGCAGAACCTGCAGGCACACTGTTCAATAAATTAGTTTTTCCTTGGAATAGCTTGATCCGATTTGATTTTGATCGTTTGCCTGTGCTTGTATCCATTTTGATTCGGAATAACTACACTTTTCAATCAAACCCAAAACAAATTTAAAAACACTGGAAATACAATGCTAAAACTCCAATTAAATAGTGCCGCAATAGAAACGTCAAACGTTAATCACTTGTCCACAGGTACATTTGTGACTGGTAGATAATTCTGACAACGCTGTCTCTTTATTCCTTGTGCTTTCATTCCCTCCCCAACGTTGAAGAATACAGATTTATACTTCCGATCGAATAGTAGTAGAATCGAATCATGGAACGCTCCCTGAGGAATGTTTTATTCTATCGCCGTCAAGAATAGGGGCCCAACTCGAAGATGGTCAAGGAATGCTTGGAAAAACTAAATAAGCTAGGCAAAAATAATAAAGTTACCCTCTTGTGGGTTCCAGAACATACTGAGGTAGAGGGTAACCAAATAGCACATAAACTCGCCTAAAAAAGGGGCTAAAACACCATTTCTGGGGCTTGAATTCTTTTGGGGGATCAGTACCAGCATTATACTGAAAGAATGGAAAAGAGAAGTAGAAATAAAAATATCCAGCCACTGTAGTAATCTACAAGGAATGAGACAACCTAAAGTTCTTCTGGAAAACTATAACCAGAAGAGGTCCAGAGAAGCTTGGTACTAACAGAACAAAACGAATGCGGTTTTTGTGATGTAAAAGTTAAAAACTTAATCCAGATACTCTCAGATTGCACTGGTTTGCAAAACCTAAGGGCCCAATTCCTGGGAGCACATCAGATCGAATCTGAAACCATCAGACATCCTAAATCACTTTGAGAAAAATATTACCAAACGGGGTGCTGTAATCACTGAGATATCCTCAACGACCAAGGCACCAGAAGGGGATAAAATAGATCTTATAGATCGCGGTGTAATTGCTCCCCACATCAACATACTTTTATACTAAATAGACGAGGACGACTTAATACACAGAACAAACTTCTATTATACCAACGCTGATATATGATGTCCAGCCTTCTATTCATCGACCGAAAGAGCTCTAGATAAAATTCAAAAAATCCAACATGAACATTCACAGTGACCACTTAACAAGAAGAATTGCATTCAGGACGTTGAATTGATAGTGATACACATACATACTAACAGATAACACAGATACACGTGGACAGTTCAGTAGAAAGCGTGGACCAATATTGATCGGACGTTAGACTGAACCACGGTAGGCGAACGTGCGCTGATTGGCAATCAGACTGAGGATAGGGCAGGAACAAATATGACAGTATTTATTAATATGTTTTCTTAATATCTTTTCAGGGATATGTTGAAAAAGTTGTCTGTTTAATTCTTTCTATTAAAAATATTTTCAATTTTTTGGATCCAGCTTTAAATAGAACACGAAATATATAGAAACACATCGACATAGAAAAATCAATACTACTATAAAGGCAACTTTAAATTTAACCAACTTGTGTGTGACCAAATTATTTGATCCAATGTCAAAAAAAGCAGCTTTAAAAATTCTGTAAACAACAAACCAAGTTTCTTTCTTTTCTTGTAATAAAGTTCCTTTAAATCTATTAAAAAATATTCCGTCTAGTCCTAAAGATGGCTTGTTAAAATATGTGGTGAGTTTTATTTTATGAATATTTGACCCACATTAGAGATATGAATAATGTTTTGAACATAAAAACAAAGAAAGTAAAAAAAACGAAGGACCAACCAATTACAAGACATTTAATGGATTTAAAAAAAATATATCAAAATCAAAAACTATATGTAATAAAAAAATACTCGTCTTGATTTTTCTTTGTACCTAAACGTATCAATCTATTTATTTTTAAATATTTTTTTAAACATTTCAAGAAACTTTTTATATGATTCAGAAAGTAATAAAAGTCACACGGAAACATTTAGTCCCAAATCTATTTGTGAAATAGCATCAAATCAAGTATATATTTATTGAATAATAGAACAAATTTAATGTCAATTTCACAATTAGATCCAACCTAATGGAAATAATAGAAAATAAGAGAAAACTATAAAGCCAAAGTGAGTCTGCGCACTCACATTAGTTTCTTCTCTAGTCGAACAGTTTTCTTGAGAGGGTGATATATCCCTGTGCAGCACCCTTTGCAGTTCTAGCACCTATAAGCCACATTTTAGACTAACCACACTACATACTACTGTTAAACACATTCTAATCGCGTATAACTATTTTCACACGTGTGTAATAACAACTAAAATTATTTTACTCCAAGATAACTAATTGCATAGTCTAAATCAAGGTCAAACCTTTTACGTTACACCCAATTGTGGTAAATAATGTTAAGATCAGCGTTAAACAACACAATTGTTATAGAGTGTTGTAATATTCAACTTACAGCTTTAGTAGAAAAGCTATAACAGTTCTGGAACATTCCTTATGTAAAATCCCATGTTAAATGGCTAAGGTTCGTTGTGGTATTTTTTTGTTCTTATCAAGGTCACTCGTAACGTCATCATTCGCTAAACGAGATTTGACTGCGCATGATCCGTATCGAGACCTGATCAGAAGTGGATCGAAAGCGGATCATAGGCAGTCAAATCTCGTCTGGCGGCTGATGCCGTCACAATTGACCTTGATATTAACAAAAAAGTAACCACAATGGACCTTAGTGATTTAACATGGGATATTGCATAAGGAATGGTCCAGAACTCTAATAGCTTATCTACTAGGTTTACGGATAATAGTTGTAGTTATCAAATGTCGTATCCAAACTTTTTGACCTTGCACGTCATTAAAATTTTGCACTTGCACTAGAAGTATATAAAATGATCTGAAAGCTCAGTTTTCTTTAGGTTATTAATTTTTTTACTCTTGAGTGAATCTGTCAACGATGGCAAAGGTTTTTAAAATTGTTAATCATATAAATAAAAATTAGGTAATACATTATGAAGATAAATAGACAAATAAATCCAGTAAGCTGACTGTATACAAGTAGCTCAATTACGGACTGACAGACAGACGGTTGTAGTTGACTTAGGTCACTGAAAATTGTAGGTGGGGCGAATTAAGGTCAAACTGACAATTCCAAAATTCGAAACCGTTGTTGAGTTATCACTATACTAGATAAACAGACGGACGGACGAATATAAAGATCGCAAAAAAACATTAAAATTCGAAACAAATCAACACAAATAAAAAAAATCCGAAAATGAAAAAAAAAAAAATAAAAAACCGGAAAGATTGAAAAAATCAGAAAAAACGAAGTAATTAAAAATCGAAAAAATCGAATAAAACCAAAAAAACTCGAAAAATCCCGGAATAATCTAAAAAACCGAAAAAATCTGAAAACAAAATTGAAAAACTCGAAAAAATCGAAAAAAAAAATCAAAAACAAAAAAAATCGAAAAAACCAGATAGATCAGAAAAATCACAGTAATTCAGAAAAACCGAAAAAAAATTTTTAACAGTCTAAAAAAAAGGAAAATAAACGGAAAAAATCGAATAAAACCGAAAAAATATCGAAACCAATCGAATAAATTAGTAAAAATTAACAAAAATCGAAATAAATCGATAGAAACCGAAAAAATCGAAAAAAAAGAATTGACAATCCAAAAAAACTGGAAACAAATCAGAGAAATTCGAAAAAATAGAAAAAAAAAGAAAATACACCAAAAAAATATCGAAAAATCGGAAAAATAAAACAAAAACGAAAGAATTAAAAAAAACTGAAACAAATCCGAAAAATGGTAAAAAAATTGAAAATGATTGAAAAAAATCGTAAATTATTTTAAAAATTCGAAACTAATTGACAAAAATCGAAACAGACAACGAAGAAATACAAAAACAAAAAAATAAAAGCAAACAAAGATCATAAAAAATCTGAAAAATTGGAGTAATTCAAAAATAAAAAAAAACTTTTAAACAAATTAAAAAACTAAAACTAAAATAAATAAAAAAATTCGAACAAAACCGAACATATCTCGAAAACAATCTGATAAATTTGAAAAAAATCGAAACAGATGGACAAAAATCGAAAAAAAAAACAAAAAAAAAAAAAAAAATAAACAATCGAAAACAACTGGAAACAAATCGGGAGAAATTAGAAAAAAATCAGAAAGATTAGAAAAAATCAGAAAGGAATTCCAAAAATTTAAAAAAAAAATGGAAAAAACGAAAATAAACCGAAAAAAGCGAATAAAACCGAAAAAATATCAAACAAATGTGAAAAAATTAGAAAAAAAAAATTGGAAGCAAATTGAAAGCAAATCGGTAAGAATTGGAAAAAACGGACAAATTCGAAAAAATCGAAATACATTGACAAAAATCGAAACAGACAAATATTGAAGAAAAAAATTAAAGAAAAATCGAAAAATCAGAAAGATCGGATAAAATCAGAAAAATCGGGAGTAATTCGAAAAAATATTGGATAAAACGAAAATAAACCGAAAAAATCGGAAAAATATAAAAACAAGAAAAAAATTGAAAAAACCGAATAAAACCCAAAAAATGAAGTACAGAACTGTTCCATTGTAAAAAGGAAAACAGCGTCTCAAGTTTTATAAAAAAAATCTACAGAACCCTTACTACATTTATCTAATTAATTATTAAATTTATAAAGTTCTATACTTTCAAACCAGTTATAGATTGTATAGTATTTTTCAAATTTCAATTTCACCCTTGTCAAATATTTACTAAAGTTCCCAGGGGGTATGCGTCACGAGTCGGTCGGTCGGTCGTTTACATAGGATTGATCCCTCTAGAACTCGTAGAGCTCTTGTATTTCGATGTAATCGCCGAAATTAGGCAAACAAATGACAGTATCCGAGTCAAAAGGGCCTTGATTAACTACCACTTGAAGTGACGGAGTTTGCGCTCCATTTAGATTTCGATAACGGCAAAATTTGAGATAAATGTGTCAATAGTGATCGAGTGATGTTACATTTAATTATATTCTGTGATCATTATGAAATGTTTCTGTATTTTTAACTATTTCAGTACATTTGAAGAGAAAAACCGCGAAATTGTTATAAAAAATTAATTTTGACAAGCGTGCGGAAAAGTATACTTTTCCGCACGCATTTGAGTGCGGAAATATACTTTTTGCTAATTTTTTTTTTTTTAATTCTAGGCGCTTGTAGAAAAAATATTGTTCCTAACACTTGCCTAAAGTATCTTTTCCGCTTCGCGTCATTCGGGCAACTGCAATTGCGTGCGGAAAAGTATAACTTTCCGCACTTGTTAGGAAAATAACTATTTTGTACTTTTTTTGTCCTTTTTTTTGTCATTTTTGAAACCAAGTTCCTTAACGCTGCTTGGAGTAGGATTATCTGGCAGATATTGTAACGTAACGTAAAATGAAAAATAGAGATGTTGAAAAAGTAACTATTCGTTCTTTAGTAACGAATATTAATTTAAAATGAGAATAGTTACCTTGGACTGGATGAATATTGAATAGTAAGGAAAAATAAGAAAAAATGGGGGAAATAGGGAAAAAATTGTGAAAAATGAAAAATGGGGAAACGTAGAGAAATAGGGAAGAATACAGTAAAATAGGCAAAATACAGCAAATTATGGAGAAAAAGATAAAAACAGATAAAATAGACAAAAAGAGAAAAATAGGGAAAAAAGGGAAAATAGGGAGAAATAATGAGATGTGGTGCAAATAGAAAAAAAAAGATGAAATTGGAAAGAAAACTGAAAAATAGTCAAAAATACTGAATAAAAGTAAAAAATAATAAAAAAGAGAAAAACAGGGAAAAAGATACAAATAAGTAAAATAGGGAAAAACACGGGGAAAGGAAAATAGGAAAAAATAATGAAAAATAGGAAAAAAATATAGGAATTAAGAAAAAATGGGGAAATACACGGAAAAATTGGAAAAAATGGAAAATGAGGGAAAGTAGGGAAATAGGGAAAAATACAGTGAAATAGGCAAAATAAAGCAAAATAGGGACAAACAGGAAAAAATGGGGATAACAGAGAAATGAGAAAGATAGGGAAAATAGGAAGAAATCATGAAAAATCGTGCAAAAAATGAAAAAAAAAGATAAAATCAGGAAAAATAAAGAAAAATAGTAAAAAACAATAAAAAAGAGAGAAAAACAGAGGAAAAGATAAAAATAGGTAAAATATGGAAAAACAAGCGAAAAGGAAAATAGAAGAAAATAGGAAAAAATGGGAAAAAAATAGAAAAAAAAATAGAGAAATTAAGAAAAAATAGAGAAATTAAGAAAAAATAGGGAAACATGGGGAAAAATTTGGAAATATTAAATCACGTAAGGAACTTAATTTCTGATGTAATTCTGATTGTAATTTTTATGTCATTTTTTGTAATTTTTCGTCCTTTCCTTTTCGCCCTTATTCGTTGTTTTCGTTGTTTTCGTACCTTTTATGTTATTTCTGTCCTTTTTGTTTGTTTTTGTCCTTTTTTGATTGACTTTTTTGTTTACCTTTGTTTATTTGTCTTTTTAGTCCTTTTTCGTGTTTTCTTTTTTTTCTTGGTATTGATGTTTTTTGTTTTTTTGTGTCGTTTTTCGTGGTTTTGCTCATTTTCGTCTTTTTTGTCCTTTTTCACCCCTTTTTGTCATTTTCCGTGTTTTTATTCTTTTTGCCATTTTTAACCTTTTTTGTTCTCGTTTGTTCTTTTTGTTTGTTTTTTTTTGTTTGTTTTTTTGTTTGCTATTTTTGTTTGCCTTTTTGTTGGTCTCTTTGGTTCTTTTTCGTAATTTTTTGTCCTTTCCTTGTCTTCCTTTTTCGTATGTTTTTTCTACTTATTTGTCGTTTTTCGTGTTTTTTACGTTTTTTTTTCGTCTTTTATTTTCTTTTTTTTGTTCGCCATTTTTGTTTTTTTATTGTCCTTTTATGTAATTTTTTTAACAATTTTTGTAATTTTTTTATTCTTTTTCGTCCTTTTTTTGTAATTTTTTTATTCTTTTTCGTCCTTTTTTGTATTTTTTTATTCCGTTTTGTCCGCTTCAGTCCTCTTCTCTTCGTCTTTTTTCGTTCTTTTCTTGTTGTTTCTTTTTTGTGCTTTTCATCCTTTCATTTTCGTCCTTTTTCATGTTTTTTCTTATTTTTCTACGTGTTTCGTATTTTCTGTTCTTTTTCTCCTTTTTTGTTCGCCATTTTTGTTTGTCTTTTTTTGTTTCCGTTTTTTGTTCGTTTTATTTAATTTTTTTTGGTCGTTTTATTATCCTTTCACGTCATTTTATTTTTTTGTCTTTTTTGTCATACTTTTTTTTCTCCTTTTTTGTTCGCCATTTTTGTTTGCCTTTTTATTTTCGTTTTTTTTAATTATTTTTTGTTCTTTTTATTGTCCTTTTATGTCATTTTATTTTTTTGTCATACTTTGTAATTATTTGTCCTTTTTTTGATCATTTTCGTCCTTTTTGGTAATTTTTTCTTCGTTCTTTTCTTCATTTTTCATTTTTTTATCCTTTTTAACTCATTTTCTATTACCTTTTCTGATTTAAATTTTTGCATTTTTTGTTGGCCTTTTTGGTCGCCATTTTTGTTTGCCTTTTTTGTTGGCATTTTTTGTCCCTTTTCGTCCACATAGCCAGTTTTTTGTCGTTTTTCGTCCCGTTCCTCCCTTTTTCACCCTATTTTTCTTTTGATTTTCGTCTCTTCGGTATTTTTTCGTCTTTTCTCGTTTTTTGTCATTTTCGTTCTTTTATACTTTTGTCTTTTTTAACCTTTTTCGTCATTTTTTTGTATTTTTTTTTTTGCAATTTTTCGTTCTTTTTCGTGTTGGATTTAAGAATCTTATACTGATCTGCTGCGTATGAAACATTTTCGACAAAATATGTTTGTAAAGTTTTTAGTTTTATTTATTTTAGTTTCTATTTATTAACATAAAGTAAACAATAATGGGCCTAATATTGATCCCTGCAATACACCAATTGAAATAAACATCATATCCTTAAAGAATAATAGAAAAACTCGAAGTCATACCACATAAAATATAATTAATAAATCAAAAGATTAAACTGACGAGGGCGACATGTTTCGGCCAAACAATGGCCATCATCAGGCACAGAATATGCACGTACAATTTTAGTTACAAATGGTATGAAAAGTTTTTACTACTTATCATATCATTTGTAACTAAAATTGTACGTGCATATTCTCTACCTAATGATGGTCATTGTTTGGCCGAAACATGTCGCCCTCGCCAGTTTAATCTTTTGATTAATTAATTTGATTAATTAATTATATTTTATATGGTATGACTTCGAGTTTTTCTATTATTCTTTGAATAATTCTACCACATTTGAGAATGGATAATCTTCTGTTTTAGATAGATCCTTGTTGCTTTTACATTCAATATTACTTGTTGATTTTTTATTTATTTGTAAAATAAGCCAAACACCATGTACCTACCTTAGAATGTTATATTCAACATAGTAGAAAGCCCGGCTAAGGCCACAAAAGATCCCATTCGGGATTTCGACGTATTCAATAGGGACATAAGACGGTCTAAATACTTGCCGCATAGTAAGAAAGTTTCGAGCCTAATTCTTTGATACTTGTATCCGGTTTAGGTTAAACTTAATCATAATAATAATAATAATTGTGCTGTTTTACTAATTTGGGTGTAACATCAACCTAAATCCTAATTTATTAAATCGTTCGATAAAATTGTAGAGTAGTATTTTGCCCTTAACCTTAAAAACCCAACAAAAAAATAATAAATAAATATAAATGCAAAAAGCGTTAACCTAATGTTGGTCGTTTTTCATTCGTAAAAATCATAATGTTAATAACAATTTATATTCAATCTTAAGAATGAAAAACGTCCCAAAGTGACTATATACCAGGGGTGAATGAAAGTGTGTGCAAGCAAGCTTTCTGGTATTTGAACTCACTTTGCTGCTAGTGTCAACCGTCGATGTAGTAGGGTCTGCGTGTAGGGCCCTTTGAAGGTCTAGCACCTACAAAGCCACAATTACAACACCACAGAGCGATAAAAAGGTATACCTGCAGTGTTTGGTTCGGTTCGGTGTAAATTTGACCTAATAATTCAGCAAATTGCTCCGAAACGTTGAGTTATTAATTATTCATTGCTATATTTAAAAAAAGCTGCTATAAAGTAACATTTTTTCGTTATATGTGAAAATAAAGTTTCCACATTGATTTAAACATAGATTTCTGTAAAGTTAGTTTAATTTGATCTACTAACCAATTTCCAGAAACGTCCGCTAGATGGAGCTAGTTGCCGCGCTGTCATCGATCATGTCATCTGTCATGTTATTTATCGATCCCTAGGTGGCACTTTTATCATCTATCGATCTTTGACCGTTAGATGACGTACGTTCACGTCATTAAAAAGGCGGCGCAATGTTCGTAGCGCCACTTAGCGGTCAATCGATGACGCGACAGTTGACAAATGACAGCGCCACCACTAGCGTCATCTAGCAGACGTTTCTGCAAATTATTTAGAATCCCCTTGGTCTCACCACTACGATTATTTTATTAAAAGGACATTTTATTATAGATGACAATTTTTAAGTATGGTGAAACCCATGAAACAACCGCGGCTGAATTGAGCATGATACAAAGATTTGCGTGTCTCAGCAGCCATTGAGGCTCTGCTTGAACCTTCCCCCGAACACGTAAGGCCCAACGAAATTGATAGATGACAACATCAAAAGCAAACCTGGGAAGAGGATCTGGTATACAAATAGAACCAAGACCAGGGAAGGAACTATTGCTCTCATCTGCTCAATATTACAAGAGGATCAAAACCAAAAAGGACACTTGCACAATCTACGCAGGTGATCACTCAGCGAACTTTAGAGGGTGTTTAGGACACAGAAGAGGACAGGAAAAATAATTCCAAATCTAAGGAAGACGACATACGTTGTGAGTTTGATAACAAACAATATAATGATGGAAATGTAGTCGAAAATTATGAAAACATGGAAGACATATATACACGGAAACTCTTCAATAGGGTCAATTACAACAGAGTTTGGCAGAGCTACACTGAGAAACTCATCACCTACACATGTCGCAGTTAGACTTCACAAAGTCATTGCGAAAAACATAGTCGATCGATACAGTAATGAAAAAGGAAGACCCATGATCCTACTCAAAACTCACTTTCCTAGAAGCAAACGCATGAAATCTTTCTAACTCTGCATCAACAAGTATAAGATATCATGTACCATATCATCCGCATTAGCTGGAGCAGCCTAGAACTGGGCTATATACCAGATCTATCAAAAAGAGCCAAAGTCACCTTCATTCTAAAAGGAGGGCTTAAATCTCTACGACCAATCAACCTCACATCGTTTGTCCTTAAAAAGATGGAAAAAGCTGTAGATAATTATATCAGAACAAACACGGACACTGCCTTCAAAAAATTTTGTGATAATGTCGAGCCAACACTCGCCGCATTAAGACTGCACAAAGTCATTGCAAAAAGCAGAGTTGATACAGTAATGGCCTTCACAGAAATTGAAGAGGAAAGAGCCAAGCTCCTACTCGAAACTCACTTTCCTGGAAGCAAACCCACGGAATCTTTCCAGCTCTGCATCAACAAGTGTAAGAAGATATCCTGTCCCATATAATCCGAATTAGTGTAAGCAGTCTATAATTGGGCTATATACTACATCTATGGAGAAGAGCCAAAGTCACCTTCATTCTAAAAGGAGGGAACAGATACACCGCACAGCCTAAATCCCTACGACCGATCAGCCTCACATCGTTTGACCTTAAAAATATGGAAAAAGCTATCAGAGATATCAGATAAGAGAGCGGGTGCAGCCAGCAAGCATATCGAGCACGGATACCGCACTTATGAAACTGACTGATGATGTCTGAGAAGTACTGACCAACAACGAGATTAAGGTAGGAGTCTATTTGGACATAGAAGGGGCTTTTGACAACACTCCACATGAAGCTGTCGAATAGCACTCGATGACAGAGGCGTACTTCCAAATGGATGTCGTAATTGCTTTCTAGTAGAATAGCAGAGATAAATGTAAGACAAGACGCCATATCCATCTGCAATAACAAAGGATGTCCAAAAGGGGTAGTGGCATCCCCGCTTATTTGGAGCCTAATAGAAATATTCTGACTGAACTCGATATATGCTGATGACCTAGTCATAATGGCCAGAGGCAAGTTTGTAAACGCTCTTTGCGACATAATTCAAAGGGGACTTAATCGATGGGGCTAAACAGTAATTCCACCAAAACCACTCTTGTACCCTTCGTGAGGAAAAGTAATCTCAATTCCAAAACCATCAAATTAGAAAGGCACGTTGAGTGGAAACTCATAAGCACGAAAAATAAGTAACGACTAAGGCCACGAAAGCCTTAAAGGGAATATGAGAATGAGGGAGTAAAGTACTTTACATTTCCCCGTGCAAAATAACAACCAACTTTACCTTTTCAAAAGCTTAAACAAAAGGGTAAAACAAGCATAAAGAGCATGAGAACACATAAGAATCTATCCGAAGTGATTGCGAGTGTAGGAATAAGCTTCTCGGCTTTAAATTGATTTCGAGAAGAATAAACTGAAAATTAGGAGACTTAGCTCCACTTTTGAGTGTCAATGTCTTTGTCCAATTTTCTATGACCTTCGTACGATTAAAAAAAAATATAATTACCAAATTTATGTATTAGATTTTATTGTTCAAAAATATGCGACGAAAGCTGAAATAAAACAGAGTTTAATGGAAAATGAGTTTATTCCGTAGTTTTTTAATCAGGAAAGTTCTACTCTGGATCATTCTAACCAAAATTCAAAATTGTTTTACTTCATTACAATATTGGATGGAAATTTTATCATTTAAAGTAAATTTTTCAAATATTGTTAAAACTTAAGACTGCAATGATATTTGAAATAAAACATTTCCTCAAGAATTATCACAATCTAAATGTCATGGCCAAAAATAAATTTCTTCCTTCTAATAATTTACTATCGATTTTAATTATTCTAAATTATATTGTTATTTTTTAGTCGATATCTCTTTCTTTTGGTGATTGGGCAGACCTAGGAAGGATGGGAGGTTTGGAGGAAGGCATGGGTTCTTGCGGATAAGCACGTATGGATGGTGGTTCGTGAAAAGAAGGAAAATCTCTAGTTGTGTTCCACATTTTTACTTCTCTAGGACGTTCGTACGCTGTGTTTTTAAGCTAAAGGAAATATGGACAATTATTGAAGTTTCAAATTATCGAGCGCCATGCTGAAATTTTTTAGCTGGTAGAAAGAATATTTTTTAAGACTGATAATTTTTACAAGACCAATTTTCTGTTCGCAAAGTGGCATATTATATTTTGAATATTAGTTCGATTAGGATTAGAATTATTTTATTTTGTTATGAGTTTTAACATTTTTAGCAGCGAATACCGAGGTACTCAACCCAGTAGAGTAAGTAAAGCCCGTTCTTCTGACCGCTAAGGGATTTGTCGATTCCATTTTTCTTCACTGACGGTGCCCGGAGCAAGTGGCCTTCACACTATAGATGGAAGGTGGCGCCTGAGGCAATCCGTTACCTGGACTAAGGCGCCAAAAGACGGCGTGACGACGCAACTTGGTGTCACTATTAGCGATGTTCGTTGCCTGGTATTCCAAAGAGCTGTGCGATACGATTTTTAATTATTTAGACACCAAAAAATATCAATGGCTATGGCATCATAATTCAATTTTTAACGGTACGAAAGAAAGATAAAAGAATAATAGCAAAAAGAGGTAAATATAAAGTTGGTGGCATATCAAGTGATGAGAGAGGGGTGAACATCACCATGGCTTGCTGCGCCACCGCCAATTCTGCAGCTCAGTGTAATTCCCCGATGATTATTTTTAACTTGCAATCGGTGCAACTATTGTTACTATATCTGAAACTAATTACATAAATACCGAACTCTTTGTTATAAGGTTAGAACACTTTATTAAACAAGTTTAGAAAAAATGCTGCCCAGAAAATAGCTTGGAGGAAAATTTCTTTAAACCTATGGAAACCTATTAAACATGGTGGTCAAATTGGTTCAAATCCCATTGAAACTAAAGTGGAAAGAAGTCGGATAAAAGTGATTTTTCATTCTTCACTTTGTAATTGTAATTAATGATAAAAATTAATGACAATTTAGCTTATCTATAACTGAAGTTTTGGTATATAAGGTTTAGACTATTTTGCCACTATTTGCGATTCATAAACTAAGAGAAATATTGGTAGTTAAGCAATTATTAGTATATTATGTTTGCTATTAATAAAACTAAAATATAATTATCGTTTTTAGATTTATTCATTCAAATATTGAAAGTTGTTTGAAATATTTAAAAAAAAAAATTGAACAGACAAAATTGAAGGTATGGAATTAATTACAAAGAAAAACTATTGTATCTATCACTTCTGATTTCGATATGCTCGTTAATAATCTGAAAAAGATAAAAAATGATAAATTTGATCTAGAAAACGACAGAATCCTTATAATTTAGTTAATTTTCTCCAAATACAGATGAAAGTCATTCAGAGAAAATTAATGAATTTCTATTCGATATTCCAGATATAAAATATAAAAAACATTCCGATCTTTTAATGAGAAAGGTAGGAAGAATCTATAATAGCTGACAAAACTGTTTTCAGATTCCATTAGTACGAGACATTTGGGAAATATTTAAACGATGAATAGTGGACACCGAGGTACTTCTAAATATACCCCATTTACTGGATCGCACGCGGAACAAACACAATACTATTCATTCTTATCAGTTCGAGCCAAGATCCAGATTCAGCTCCAGTAGCGACATTAAGCTAGAGGTCGAGTTGAAGGGAGAATAGCTCAGTTCAGTCAACCGCAAGTCAGTTTATCAGATAGAGAGACGCTTGACCAAGAGGAACTGAAAGCTCAGTTGTGCCGGAACCACCAATCCGACCATCACGCTAAACTGATAATTGTGTCTGTACCGTCCGACCAGATCAAAGAGCTATATCACCTAATTCGAACCTGGTTGCACACTGTTTTCTGGCCGATAAGGGATTTGTCGATATCATAACGACTTGGGAGTATTAAATCTTCACTGACACTGCCGGGTGCAAGTGACCGTCATACTATAAACAGAAGGTGGCGCCCTAGGTAACCCGTTATCTAGACCAAGGGCCAAAAGACCGCTTGACAACAAAAAGAGCGTTACACTATACTCCAGTTCATCTGCAATAATATACGACACACTTTCAGATTCTTATAATTCTTATATGCTTCTATGTATGAACGTTTGTTACTACAACAACGTTAGTTACTGTTCGGTGAAGTACGATCAAGTTTAACAATGTATTTTTGTTAGATGAAGCTGTGTGACTTTTCTAGAAGCCGAAGAGAAGAGGAGAGCCAGTGAAACAAAGGACAGCTCAACCGACTACTAGACGCAAAACTCAGCATAATACCTCGTCGACGACCAACTCAAACCACAAGCCAAGGTGGAAGATATCTTGCCGAAAAGCTGAATGACATCCATCAAGGACAAATGATGCGTCTCTTCATAGTTTCCTAGGTGGTCGACCTATATAGACATAGGTGGACCAGATACGAAACTAGCTTTATCCGTGTTAGAGTTCGATCTCTTCAGTCCGCAAGCCATAGTTCCCAATGCCTCCTGTGTTAGCCCCGCACCTGTATACCATATAAGCGCACGATATCCCCTGCCCTCCCTTGCCTAGCCAGGACATTAGAGCGTAAAGCTGCTGATGATGCCCCTAATCACCTTATTACAACAACTTCTAGGTCTGTACTCTCAACGGTGTAGAAGAGGAGGATACTCTGAACCCCCAAAAACCCCAACACTAATCATCTTTAAGAACCCAAATCTAGCCAATACCCTCTCAATAAAATCAACCTTATGCTTTGAGAAAGAGCCTCGTTTCCTCGGAGTGTATAAAAAACTCTCGAGCAATAGGAGACGTGCCTTTCTTATCTGAGCACTGGTTGGACGATTTGGGAGTTGTAATCTTCAAACACTTTACACCTACAAGATATATAATCGAGTACGGAACTCTCAACTTCGAATCTCTGACGCCTTGTCTCATGCACGCCATTTCGGTAACTGAGAGGAAGATCCTTAGGAAAAGTCACAATCTTGACTGGCGTTTCCATCCCGACAAATTTATGAAATTTTTAACATCACTTTAATTATTTTAAGACTCAAATAAATACAAGGGCGATAGGTCTGTAGAAGAACGGTAAGCACCAATACACACGCGCAGTAGACTGTCAGCTCCTAGATCTCAGAGGACCGATACCCATGGAAACCCCTTGCATTTCTGAGTATCAAACCAAAATTATCTCATACGATGCAATATGTTATTAAGACTAATACTCTAAATTTTAAACAAAAACTCACCCAACAGCAACATCGAAAAGGAGTACCTTCTCCTAAGGATTAGAAGATTACCGCTTCCACAGTTCACGACAAAAGCTGTGCATGAGACTATTATAGAATTAGAAAAAAACCATACAAGACAATACACTCCAAATGAAACCAACCGAGAATGATGGAGCTTTCGTTATTGCGTGCCTAGATGCTGAATCCTGACAAATAAAAATAACGGAAACGGCACAGCTCCTGAAAGAGCTAAACCTCAAACTAGAATTTACCAAAAAACTATTGATGTCCCACAGACACCGCCTACAACAGAGAGAAAGACTCTGCTCCTTAAGCAACAAACTGGCCTAAAGACTGAGAACTGGGCAGTCTTTGGAGAGATCAGGACCTCAGAGTCGATAGCAATTTCCTTAAGGCCTTGAGGGAAATAGACCTAAAACCCTATCTAGAGATGGATCAGTTAACCTTGAAAGTCTTGGCTGAGAATACTAGTAAATTGTAAGATTAGGATGTGTAGACAAAATTGCCTTGGACTCTGGGCCATCAATAGAAGGATTTGTGTAGTTAGAAAAGTACGCAGCAAGATATTTTATGTCGCAGAAGCACAAAATTTACAAAAGATAAACTGCAACTGGAATATGGTATCACCAACCTTCTCGTTGCCTAAATATAATTGCCATACAATACTAAGGAAATACCTCCATCGACTGATAAGAGAAAAATACCAGAGACGAACAGCAACAAATGAGGTAAGTACATTTTAAATTATTCATTCAGTAAGAATTTCGTGACACTTAATAAAGGCAATTCCAAAAGAAAAATAGGGAAGTTGAAGACTGATGCTCTATCTCTCTCCCGTCACAATCTTATAACCTTGACTTACATCAATGGGAAAAAAACAAATGGTCCAAGAAAAACCAACTGGGAGGCATTCAAGCAATACAATAAAACTGAGGCGATGGTAGATGGCATGAAGAGAGCAATCATTAACTTATATCATAAAGCATGTCCAATTATTCTTAGGAAATACAACAGACAACTAAGCTGGTGAAACAGAATTCTGAATAAAAGGAGAAAATAAGTGTGCGGATTGTACAACCTGGCTAGTGGAAGGTTTACAGGTAAACCCTAACGAGCTACAACAAGTCCAATGAAGTGGAAAATAGCGATTAGTAGATAAAGTACTGTCAGACCATTGAGAATGAGTCAGCCACAAAACCACAAAATTTTATACAAAGACCTTTGTGATCATTGAAAGACGCAAATAGCTAATTTACGTATGCAGGAAAAAAACTCAATGTTTTAATGTCTGAATGCGTTGAAATTGAAGTAAATCGAGACTTGTAAGGCAACCCAAATCTCTCCTGTCAGTGGGTACCCAGAGAAGATGATTGATAACTTCCCAAACAAGTTATTGCCTAAGGTAAAATGGGTTAATTAATTTCACATTCACATCTATTAAAGGTCTTTAGGGCAAGTCTTGCATCAAGTAGCTGCTGAAATTGCGAAAACTGTTAACGAAGCAACAATGGACAATGTCACAACAAGACCGTTCTTCAGGTACGTCTGATATCGGACCAGACGGAGCTGGAGACTAGACCAAACTAAGCAGAAGTAACTGAATTTTTGCCAGAAGGGACCTTGGCGATTTCTTAAGGGATTTCACATGGGGAATGCGGAGGAATCGGCCATCGTTTCGGGTCGTGTATTTAAAACCATACAAAGCAAGCGTAGGACTGGAATTAATGAATGTCGACTTGGTGCGTTAATTAAAAGTTGCGAATTAAAAAAAATTATGAGAATTAACCTACATGGAAAAATGCGTGAAGTGGAATGTTGTATAATTAATTTGGATGAACTAAATGGACCTGGCACTTTTGAAAATCTTCGACCACACATAGAGATAATCAAGAATTTTTTAATTGAATGATAAAAATGGACCTGATACTCATTGAACAGCAGAAAGTCAATATAGTGATGACATTATTTATTTTGACACACTTGAAAATCTTACCACCCATAGAGGTAATCAAATATTTCTTAATTTGGATGACGGATATACTACTTTTAATTGTGTTCATTCATGTTTCGCATTTTTATATAACACACAAATTAATAGAAAAAAATTTTTTTTATTAAAAAATAGAACTAACTACCTTTGTAGATCGTACAACTAAAAAAATTCAGCATGGGTCTTCTATTTATCTAATACTTTGACTATTTCACTTTTGGGTGCAAAATCCTCTTGCGTTATACCAGTATCTTTTAAAATCGTTTCTATGGGTCTTTCCGTTTTAATGGGATTAGGATCCACGTTTACACCTTGAAAAGGTTTCTCTATGCGTCGTTTGCGGTTTGCGATTCTATTGCAAGATTCCACCGCATATTTGTGTAAATCGTCGGCATTTGTGTTCTACAATATTAAAAAATATTTAATACTAGGTGTCCACGAAAATAGTGCACTTATTAAAAAAAAAATTGAGAAATATTTTCCTAATTTTCTGTTGTTATAACTGGCAACATTGTTTTATTTGTTACATTCCTAGAAAATGATAAGAAATTAACCATTCTTTAAATTTTGATAAGATGTTGATGGTTTATGGTAAAACTCGCGGTAATAGCAGTAAGATTATATGGTAAACGACATCCAAAACGGCGACAGCCAAATGAAAGAAATTTTTTCAATTTGTCTCAGAAATTATAGGATACTGGTTGTAATACTTTTTTGTTAAACATTTATATCGCAGAACGTAGGTGCTAAACCTTTATTTTGAGGTGTTCGGTGTTGCCAACTTTCTTAAGGGGCCTAGATTTTAAATGAAACTTAAATTAGTTTTAGATTTTTTTTCAAAAATTTCATTGAAAAAATCTACTTGTTTCTTTAATAAGGGCACTATTTTCGCGGACACCCTGTATATATAAGTTAATCTTTACAATTAATTTTCACGCACTTCCAGACGACTAAGTAAGAACCGTTAACGTTCTAATATTTTTTTTTTTTAAATCAACAAAAGTAAGAAAGAAATTGAAAGAACCTAAAAGAATCTGAAACAATCTACAAGAATCTGCAAGGGTCTGCAAGAATCTGGACATAATCTGCGAGAATCTGAAAGAATCTGAAAGAATCTGAAAGAATCTGAAAGAATCTGAAAGAATCTGAAAGAATCTAAAAGAATCTGAAAGAATCTGAAAGAATCTGAAAGAATCTGAAAGAATCTGAAAGAATCTGAAAGAATCTGAAAGAATTCGAAAGAATCTGAAAAAAACAGACAGAAAAAAATCGAAAAACATTAAAACAAACTTCGAAAATCGAAACAAATAAAAAAAAGAAATAAATAGCCAAAAAATCGAAACATATCGAATAGAATCAAAACAAATCAACAAAAATCGGAAAAAATCGAACAATCAAAAACAAAGTCGAAAAAAATCATGACAATTAAAAAAAAACGAAACAAATCTAAAAATTTAAACAAATCGACGATAATAAAAAAATATCGAAAACAAACGAACAAAAAACTTGAATAAAATCGAACGAAAAAGACAAATATCGAAATCAACGGCTTGACAAAAATCGTCCAAAAAAAATCCAAAGAAACCGACTTAAAAATCGGTAAAAAGAGAAAAATAAAATTAAAAAAAAAACAAAACCGAAACCAATCGAAACAAATCGACAAAAATAAAAAATCGAAAATTAAAAAAGTTACAAAAAAAAGCGAAAAAAAAGACGAATGAAAGTGAAACATAACGAGAAAAATCGAAATAAATCGACTAAAAATCGAATAAAAACGCGAAAAATGTCTAAAACAATCGAAAAAAGTTTTAAAAAATGGAAAAATGTGACAACAATGACAAAAATCGAAACAAATCAAAAAAATCGATAATAATCGACTAAAATCAAATCACAACGATAAAAATTAAATCAAATAAAAAAAACGAATAGAAAGGAAAAAAATCAGACAAAATAAAAATAAACGAAAAAAAAACTTAAAGAACGACAAAAATCGAAAAAAAACCGATAAAATCCGAAAGAAAAAAAAAACAAATAAAATCGAAAAATCCGTAAACAAAAAAAAAACGGAAAAAATCGAAAAAAAATACCGAATAAAATCGATTTAAATAAAAAATAACGAAACAAATCTACAAAAAAAAAATTATAAAATCGAAAAAAAAAATGTCTCATACCGACGGATTGGCCAGCGTAAGCACGTTACAAGTGCTAGATTACTTTGAATTGTTAATTTATGCTAGCACCAACAGAACGTTAGGATTGGTCGAAGATTGAAGACGATCATCAAACAAATGAAGATCTAGATATGACAGGGAAATATAGAAAAATGCTATAAAAGACGAATACAATGGGGACGTATTATGTAAAATTTTTAAATTGGCACCTAAAAGTCTGTTAACAAATATGCCTAGAGAAAATATTTATAAATTTTTTAAACCTATATTTTATTAAAAAAAAAAATAAACTAAAAATATCTACATTATTTGATAATACTGTTCAGAGATGCCAGTATATACGAACTGAATTCCTTATTAAATAGAGGCCAGATGTAAATATGAGAAAAGAAGAAAATTGTATTATTTTTATTTTCGCCGTGACTAGCAGTACATCGGATATAAAATAAACCATCTAATTTTTACATCTCGATATTTGAAGAAAAAAAATGAAGAAAATAGCCACTTTTACTGTATAAATGAAAATGATTACCAGTCAATATTTTTATGTAGTTTTAAAGAACTTAAAAAAGCGAAATCAAATAAACAATAATTTTGGAGAAAAAAAAATAGAAAATATCGGAAAAAATTTAAAGAAAGAAAATTTGGAAAATAATCAAACGCTTAAAATCGTAACAACAAAAACGGCGCAGAAAAACGTGAGAAATATAGCAAAAGAAAACACAAAAAATTTAAAAAAAATTAAAAATTCGAAAGAATTGAAATACATTGTAAAAAAATCTCAACAAAATTTCAAAAAAATGGGAAAAAAATCGCAAATAATCGCAAAAAATTAAAAGATAAGAAAAATGAGAAAAAAAAATAGAAAATAAGATTTAAAAAAAAAAGAACAATGATGAAAAATGAGAAAAATCGACAAAAAAAAACGAAAAATCAGAAAAATAAGAAAAAGACGAGAAAAAATTTTAACAAAAAAAAAAGAACAGCCAAAACACCAGAATAATTGTAACGATAAAAAAATGAAAAAAATCAAATGAATTAAAAAAAAATCGCAACAAAATTCAAGAAAACGGCAAAAAAACCGCAAATAAACAGAGGAATAAGAAAAAATGAGAAAACAAAAATGAGGAAAAATTAGAAAAACTCGAAAAAAAAAAAACAAAAAATCATAAAAATGAGAAAAAAAAACGAAAAACTATAAAAAAACTTTTTCTCTCTTCCAAAAATAAGAAAAAAGAACAATGATGAAAAAATAAGGAACGATGAGAAAAAAACGAAAAAAAAAATCAGAAAAATGTGAAAAAGAGAAAAAATTTTAACAACCCAAAAAATCACAAACAAAATCGGAGTAATAAGAAAAACAGAAATCAAATTTAAACAAAAATATTAAAAAAAAATGAAAAATAAAATTGTAAAATACGGAGCGCTCTGAAAATCGCAAAAAAAAAACGATGTAAAACAACGGGAAAAAAACGAAGAACAACGAAAAAACCCAGAAAAAAAATGTAATGAAAAAAAAATCGAAACAAAATTAGAAGAAAATGGCAGAAAAAACGCTAATAATCACAAAAAGTCAGAGGAATAAGAAAAAATAAGGAAAAATTAGAAAAATAAATCAAAAAAAAAAAATCAAAAAAAAAATAAAAAAAATCAGAAAAATGCCAAAAAACGAGAAAATATAAAAAATAATCTCTCCCTATAAAATAACTATAAATAATATAAAAAAAAATTAGATGAGACAAAAATTATATTGTGGAAAGAGAGGGAGTCGCTTGGAGGGAGCATAAGGTTTTTTTCTTATGTGACGCTTTGTGCCGGTTAAACTGTACCACAAGTCGCTCCCAAAAAAATCCATTCTGAAAAAATGTACCGGACTGAAAAAAGGTACCGAAACGCCGTTCCGGCATATTCCACCACTGGAAATATTGAACTATAAATATCATTATATTTTTTACCTTAATACAAATAGCAAACACAACTTTTACTACTGATCAGTTTATTATTTTAATTAAATTATTACTGTACAAATCAAACCGGTTACCAATGACTGTGTTTATGTTGTTTTTAGGAAGCTAATAAATTATCAAAGCATAAAAAAGTTGGCCGTACTGGGAATCAAACTCCGGGCTCTTATAGACCGAAACGATATAATATACGTATTACGAAAAAAAAAAAACAAAGTGGCAGAAATATTATCAAACTTATCAAGCAAATGCACAAACATACTTCCATACTTTGTAAACCTTAAAACGCAGTGAACGGCCGATATATAAAATAAACGTACATCCGATGTACTGCTAGTCACAGCGTTTTACTTGTCACTTTTCAGTATAACATAACCTATTATTTTAATGTTTATGTGTTGCCTATGTGTTTTGCTTTTTTCTTCTTTTTTTTAATAGTCAAAGTCGCTAAGGCTATTTGGTTTAGTAATAGAGAGATTTTAAGCCCTTTAATTATTCGCTTTTCTTCCGTTATCGTTATTGTGAGCATGCGCAATGGAAGTTTGCCGTTCCTTTAACTTTAATAACGATAACGGATTCCGTTAATTACGGAAAATTAAATATAGAGAGTGGTTATGGCTATCGTTATGCGTAACAAAGCACCGTTGCCACACGTTTCAGATTTTCGATCATATTAGATAATTTTGAAAAAGGAGATGTATGTGCTGATTAAAATATTTAACATTAACCTATTTAACAAAAATATCTATTTCTTTAACCTATGGAGAATTTGTTATATTTTTCCTTTGTATCGTAATAATATTGTTCAATGTTTAAATATCATGTTAAATTTTTTTGCAATGTCGTGATTGTAAAATTTAAATTGAGTATCTGACAACGCGCAAAAGTGATATTAGATTCTTGAGAAAAACATAACCTAACTACTGTTAGAGTTCTGTCAGATTTGACGTTGGCCTGCGAAAACATATTTTAATTTTGTATACTTTGTGGATAGTTTTTAGGTATGTGAATAGTCCTGAGTCCTGATCTTGCCCTAATATTATTAGGAATTCAAAGAACCCTTGCTAATCTAAATATTTCCGGATTTTCGAACCTGAAATATGATTTCACAAACTTATCCTCTAGAGCATTAAGATCAAATTCTGGGATTTCCACTATCCCAATCTCAGGCACATGGAAAATATCTCTAAGTATAGCCTGCCTTATTAAATCCGCATTACGATCTCTTCTATTGATAACATTTTCCAAAACATTCTCCATTTCAAAATTAAATATATATAAGTAACTGAGCCTTCGTCGAAGGCTCTGATGATGGCATAATATGCTGAAAGCCTTAGCCTAATTTTAATAAATTTAATTTTACACGCTGATGTACTCGTTTTCACTCTTTACCTTAAATATATATATTCTTTCAATTTTAATAACCAACAAAACACCAGAAATTCTGAGGTTAGAAAAACCAAAAGAAAATAACTATCACCTGTCATTTTGTGAAGTTTAAAGTTGGGGTTTAAAATGTCTTAATTTCATTGCCGTGCTTATGGTTGTGGTTAGCAAAAATAACCACAACAACGCCAAAATAAGGAGATTTTTTAAAGGGCTTAAAATCTCTCTATTATTCGACAGATAACTGTAAATTATACCTTGTCGTGCCATCTACATTACTTTAAACAAATTAATGTAGCTGACGTCACTTGGAAATTTTGAAAATTTATTTCTTAGTAATCGTAGTGTTTCAAAGTTAGCCAAGCCTATTTTTGTGAATAATTTTAGGTATATTTTCATATACTAAAAATGAATTTGCTGTAGCTACCACATCACACGTCCCCATTGTCTTATTGAAAATAATAGGGTAAATCGGGGATAGATGGCGCAATTTAAGTCACGTTATCGTTTCAATAGACCTATCCAAGATGCTGTCAGATGAAATTCAAAATAGCCGCTGGTAGACACACAAATCCATGTCTTTCAAGTAGTTAACATGAATAAAGCAGTTTAATTTAAAATATGAAACGATTGGAGCTTAAAACGGACATTTTAATTTAGAATAGTTGTGTGACTGACTACTCGGGATGCATTATCGATATTTAACAAAGTGACAGTGTACATAAAAATAGTGTTTATAGAAACTGTAAAACATGCATACTACTTGTTCTGAAGTCAATTGTAGGAGTTGAAGAGGTCGGAAATTGTTAGATTTTATAGAATACCTAGTGAACTACATTTTTCACACAAACCAGAACGGAATTATCTCAAAAACCAGGAAAAATATTTATATGCTGACAAACACTTGTAGACCTTGGCTTATTCTTTAATGTAAAAACTTTGTGTGTGAACCAAATATTGGAAAATGTGGAAAGCAGTCACTGATGGAAAGTCATCTTCTTTAGTATTGTATTTGTGTTTTTTAATTTGCTTATCATCTCTGTTATGTAATTAGTTATAACTGTCATTTAAGCTGTTATTTTTTTTATTTTCTGTACGTATTTTATTCTGTTATACCTTAATTTACTTATTAGTTCTGTTCTGTAGTTGGGTGTAAACCTGTTTGAATAGTAATAAATAATAATCAAAACATTCATGAGTGTGAAAGGATTATTTCTTTTCTTATTTTCTGTATGTATTTTATTCTGTTTACTTTTACTGTCTAAGATCAATAAATGATCACTCTTATCGAAAAAAGCAATTATTTTTATTTCAAATACCTTCTAAAAGCACAAAATTCTTAAAATAAACTTAAAACACATGCAAAATGCAGTAAAAATACAATTTGTGTGTCTACCAGCGGTCATTTTTTTATGACATTTGGTCACGTGTTCTGGATTGCCTTATTAAGTAAAAACATTTTAGTTTTGTTGTATAACCTTAAAATTCAATCATTGAAAAAGCCCATTTCGAGAGCTTGGAATAAGAAAATCAATGGTGGTATCACTGATATAGAATATTTAGTACATTTTTTTACTACTACTACTACTAATTTATAACTAGTACCTGAAAAATTTCAGGGCTTTCGTTTTCCAAATCATTTATATACACCTTTTCCTCTTCAATATCTTCAGTAGTTTCTTCTGTATCAAAGTAAACTTCTTCACTACTACCAGGTTTTAAATATTTCTTATAATCACGATCTGAGTACACTTCTTTGGGATCCGTGTACACATCTTCGTCACGACTTTCATAGTGCACGTCTTCATTACGATCCGGATACGTTTCGTCATATCTTAAATGAACAGCAGATGTAGATAATTTTAAAAATGGAACAATCGATGGATTCGTTTTAGTAATGCTTGAAAAATTATATTTTTGTATTGGTCCATTTTTATGTAATGTATTTCTAGGTAGTGATGAACTTCTTAAATGTTTTGTTATGTTGGTGGAGAATTTTTTTAAAATATTGTTACTTTTTCCTACATTTTGGAGTAAAATGTGCATTTTATGGAAAATTACTTGAATTTTGATGATTTAGTTATGATAATTTTGATATAAGTGACAGATGAATGTTTTAATAATTTGACGTCATAGTTTCCATGGATAAATCAAAATTTAAAAAAAAAATTGCATCCCAGGAGGCTACATAACGCTCTGTATTTAAAATTTGACAAATAGTTCTAACTTTCCCGCTATTGACAAAAAATGTCAAATCTTCTTCTAGTTTACTATTTAACACGTTGACTGCCGATTACCTGATAAATAATAGTCAAAACTACAAGAATTCTCGTAGTTGGCTGTCAACGTGTTAAGCCCTGGTCTTTTTCAGTTAATACTTCCAAATGTATCGTTTGCAACTGTTTTTCCATTTTTGTTTTTTTTTGTTTGTGTTTTAAAGTAATAAATCGGAAAAACCGAAAAAAACCGTAAAAAAAAACCGTAAAATTATTGAAATAATCGGAATAAATTGGAAAAAGCAGAAAAAAATCGAAAAAAAAAATCAAAATAAATCAAAAATATTTCAATAAATTTAAAAATACAAAAACCGGAAAAAATCAGAAACATTATCTGAAAAAGTGAGGAAACCGGAAAAAGTCGGAATTATCGAAACATTTGAAAAATAATCTTAAAAAAACGGAAAAAATTGGAAATTGAAAAACTCGAAAAAAGATCAGGAAAAGTGGGAATAATTAGAGAATCTCGAAAAAATGGAAAAAAATTGAATAAGTCTGAAAAATTGAAAAAAAATTGAAAGAATCGGAGAAAAAAGTGGAAATAACTGCAAACAATCGAAAAAAAAAACCGAAAAAACCAAATATATCGAAAAAAAGAGGAAAAAATGTTAATTGAAAAAAATAGTAAGATGGTTGAAAAAATTGCAAAAAGGAAAATAAATTTAAAAAATTTTCAAATAAAAACAAGCATAAATCAGAAAAAATAAAAAATCTGAAGAAGTGAGGAAAATAGGAAAAGTGAGAAAAATTAGAAAAAGTCGAAATAATCAGAAAATCAGAAAAAAACGGAATAGAAAACCGAAAAAAAATCAGAAAAATCGAAAAATCAGAAAATAGAAAACAGAAAACATTGAAAAATTAAAATGAAAGTCAGTTATGATTGGAGAAAATTCCCAAAAAGTAAAAAAACGGAAACGAAAAAAGACCAGAAAAAATAGAGAAGAATCGAAAAAATCGGAAAAATCTAAATAAAATCTGGAAAAATCGTAAAATGATGAAAAAAAAATCGGACAGTTTGAAAAAAGAACTGAAAAAATCATAGAAAATTGACAAGAACTAGAAAAATCGCCAAAATTGGGGAGGAAAAAAAACCAAAAAACCAAATATAAATATAAATAAAAACACGGAAAAAATTAGAAAAAATCAAAATAAATCGAAAAATGTTCAAATAAAAAAAAGCCAGCAAAAATCGGAAAAAATGGAAAAAATTAAAACATAAAAAATAAAGTGAGAAAAATCAAAAAAGTCAGACCAATCAAAAAAAATGGGGAGTTTCGAGAAAAAAGAAAAAAAAGGAACTAAAAAAATCAGAAAAAATTGAAAAAAAAATCGAAACAAATCGAAAAAATTAAAAAAAATAGAAAAAATTGGAAAAATCGAAAAATCAGAAAATAGAAAACAATGAAAAATGAAAATAAAAGTCAGAAATGGTTGGACAAATTGCCAAAACCTGGAAAAAATCGCGAAAAAAAAATAGAAAATTCTTTAAAAAAGAATCGGGAAAAATCGTAGATCAAGAAAATCGGAAAATATCAGAATAAATTGGAAAAAATTTGAAAAAATAGACAGAGTAAAATAAAAAATAATTGAGAAGTTTGAAAAAAAACTGAAAAATAAAATTGTCAAAAATTGAAAACATCGCCAACAATCGAAAAAAAAGAAAAGAAAACCGAAAAAAAGTGGAAAAAAAATTAAAAGATTTAAGAATTAAAAAATCGAAGAAATCAAAACGAATAAAAAAACAGGTAAATTAAAAAAAAATCGACAAAAATCGGAAAAAATCCAAATAAATCAAATAATCAAAAAATTAAAAAAATTCAAAAATCGGAAAAAATCGCCAACAATTGAAAAAAGTATACGAGAAAACCAAAAAAAATCGAAAAAAATCAAAAGAAAAAAAAGAGGACAAAATCAAAAAAAATCAGAAAAACCGTAAATAATCGAAAAAACCACAAAACATAAAAATAAAAAAAAAATGGAAAAATCGGAAAAAACCAAAAGTGCTTTTTTCCATGGGACCGGTTTGGCTATTTTTTTTAAATGTTCATAATAGTTCGGAAAGGGTTTTAAAATAAAGAAAAAAAAAATTCTGTGATTTTTGTATGAATTAAAAGACCAAACAATTATGGATATTCATAATTCCAATATTATTCATAAAACGATTACAAAGAAATTTATCGCAATTTATGCAGGACCGGTTCATCTAATTAAAAATGGAAAAAAAAATAATTTGCCTAAATTGAAAAAAAAAATATCATTTAAATACAATATTTAGAGACTTGTGATGACATCGTATCATGTGACGTGTTAGAGACCATAGAGTGGGCAAAGCCTAAAAATTGCCAGAACCGACTTGGCTTTTTTTATGGGATTTAACATGAAGAATGAAGAGGAAACTTACAATACCTAATTAATAATAATAATAATAATTTTAATTAAGTCGATGATATTTCATTTTATTTAGACATTGATTTGTATTTAAAAATATAAAAGGGCCTCGCATGTTTTCTTATGTAAAATGGTTTTTGTTACTTAAAAAGTATTTAAAAATAAATGTATACCGATAAGACACGTATGTATACAAAAACATTTATTTGAAAATACCAGACAAAAAAATGTTACTATATTTCATATAAAATCAAAAGATAACCCAAAAAAAATCGGAGCAATTTGCTGTTTTGTTTCTACATATCTTAAAATTATGACTATGCTGTGTATAAAGAGTTAAACTTAAAAATAAAGAAGTTACAATAAAATGTTAAAATAATTTTATTTTCAACTCAACTGAAATCACTCAATTAAATTAAATTTATATTTGTAAAATAATGGCAGTGTCTACTTACAGTTAAAGTGTATTTTTGTAGAAATTAGAGAGAGATAGAAGTGCACTTACCGCATCCTAAAATGCAAACAACACCGTCATGCAAATTTACAACAAGATGCATATATGTACATACAAAAGTGGATCAAAAAGTTTTTATTATAAAAATTATTTTCTTATATAACTTTTGGATCCAAGTTAATTTTAAAAATTATATAAATGCAATTTGCTTAATGCGACACTAGTACCGGTACGTGCAGGTTTAGTTTTTTTATTATTCTGTTATTTACTAATTTAGCAATTTGTCTAAAGGTTTACTTAGCAATCTTCGTAAATTAATTTGTTTCATGTTGTTAAAAATAATGTTTAAAATGTATTATAAAAAAAATAGTGGACTGTATGTCCATTTTATAGTCACATGAGCATAACAAAGTGTAAACAACAACTTATTAGATTTTTTTAGAGATTCATCTTAAAGTGAATTAAATATACTTTTTATCAAAAACAAAATTCTTGAATCCTTTGTAAAATTTGAATGTGTCTAAACAGAAAATATCAAAAAAAAAGTAGCAAGGATAAATATCAGGCAAAAGAAGGCTAAAATTTTTTTGCCAAGAGGCAAGGTCAGTATGGTCCAAGTTTGATACGTAGATTGCGCATAAATCATGAGCAGTAGTAACGACAAATGGGCAAAATTGATGGAACAGTTATCTGCATAAAAGGGGAAAAGAAGAGCGCAGATTGTACGATCTCACAAAGAAAATTGGCCATTGGGAGGCTTACAGACAAACAATAACGAGCTACATTTCATTAATTTGACAAAGAGAGATTCATAGAGAAAGTAGTGTCAAGCCATTGAGAATGACTGTAACCACAAAACTCCACAGAATTTTATCCAAAGATCTATGGGATCATGGAAAGACGCAAATAGCGAATATACGCATACAGGTAAAGAAACTCTTAATGCCTTAATGTCTCAAGATAACCCAAAACTCTCCTGTCCATGGGTAACCAGGGAAGAGGATTGGAAACTTTCAATATAAGTTATGGCCTACATTATGGTAAAATGGGTTAATTCAATTGACCCCTAACTCCTATAAATCTTTAAGTATTGATAATATTTTACTTGCCCTATATTGGCAAGACACAAAAATCCTGGCATCACTTCTACTAAAGGTCTTCGGGCAACTCTTGCATCAAGTAGAGCAACTGCTGGAATTGCGATGCACTAATTGACAGAATCTCAACGTCATAACAAGATGACGTAATCAATCGCTTTGGGTGGTAGAGGATATTTAAACCCATAAAAAGCAGGCCCAGGACTGACATGAACCAATGTCGGCTTGGTGCATTACGTAATTTCAATATTTCGAGGAGCGTGAAGTGAAATGTGGTATAATAAATTTAGATGATGAAAACTGACCTGACGCTCATTGGACAGACAATATAGTGATGACATTATTTATTTTGGCAGTTTAAGAAATCAAAGAATGTATGGAAAACCAAAGACTACTGCAAAGAGCCATCAATGAACCGGTACAATCTGGTATAGGGAACAAGATTAAATGACTGAGTGTAGTAGACAAAGAAGTGGGAGATGCAATTAAGTTGATAAAGAACGGTACCGGGAAAAAACGAAACGTAGGTATTTACCATCATTGCTCATGTCAAAAATATTCCTGATCCACCATTCCAGTATCACTTCAAGCATTAGACGTCCCTTCGAATATAAGGCCAAACACAATCAGTCGTACCAGTTAACATCCATCCGAAAAATGGAACCATTCGTGTATAGGTTTGCACATGCAGCAAACAGTACCTTATACTACGATTCAATTCATTCTCAGGATACCGATCCGAAATCTAGGTCAAAATTGGACCATAATAATCAATGTTTTTTTTTATATTTGCTTGCAATTTTCTTTTGGATTTTGATATCTAACAACATGAAATTTCAACAAAAATTTCATTGATCCTTAGCTTCTTGGTTATAATTATTTTTAAGATGCAGCTGTTGAAGATTTAGTGATGGTCGATATGGTACTTTACCTTTTAAGTTGTGTTTATAATTAATTTTTAACCTGAACATGGCTAGGAAACTATTTTACATTTGTAATACATTTTGTTCAATTGCTACATTCATCCATATTTCATAATGGATAATACGGTGCATTTCAGTTTTTTAAACCTGTTTAATAACGATATATATATATAGGTTGATCCAATATATAAGACAACTTTCTCTATTTTAAAAATAATAGTATTGAATTGAAATTTTTGCACTTCCCAAGTATAATTTTTTTATTAAATAAAACGGCAATAGCCAAGACATTTTAAAGCTACCTAAATCCTCTTTACAAGTGGTTTGATTTTTAATTTTTAAATAAATAACATTCATTATTCTATCTCTGATAATAGTAATCCCACGAACTTCATTTTTTTTTTGGAAAACTATAGAACTCTACACATTAGTTTAAACTTGAAATCAAGTAAGTCTTATATACCGGAAATTTTACTTCCGCACCGGTCCATAATCAAAAAATTTGTTCCAGATCCGATAACCCGGTACGCGCAAGATTTTAAATAGAGTAGGAAAAAGAGAGTCGAATCATGAAACAATGTTGAGTCAAAAAGAGATCAACACCGAACTGGAAGCTTCCACCATCACGTACGCCACTCGAAATATTGAGTAAAGTATAATATTAGTAAATTAAGCCTAACCCGGAATAAAAGCATTCCCTTTAGATCTGATAGTAATGTGCGCGCAAGGTTTTAGCAGCATCATTTTTGTCAGTAACATGAACTAGACGACCACAATGGAATATAGAGAAATGATAGCCGGAAAAGAAACTGATCCGTCGCTTACCAATTTTTGACAATTAGGGTACGTACGTACACTGTAGAGCCGGGATGTAAGCTGGTAGCCGGGTATGTAGCTTACTTGCTTACTACCTGGCAGGAATGAGGAGGACAAACGTTGAGACCCTCTGCGTCTCACGCTGGTAGTTGGGATGGTAGCTTACTTGCTTACTAGATGAGTACCTGGCCGAAATCAGGGGGAATATTCTGCGCCTCGCGCTGGTAGCCGGCATGGTAGCTTACTTTTTTACTAGACGAGTACCTGGCCGGGATCAGGGGGTACACGTTGACGCTCTGCGTCCCACGCTGGTAAATGGGATAGAAGCTTATTTGCTTACTAGATGAATTCCTAACCGGAATGTGGATGGCATACAGGCATACATTGACGCTCTGCGCTTCCTTATTCGAAAGTATGGCTAATAAGTAATTTGTGCCATTCCGTGAGTTTACTATTCATTCTGTGAATTTGGATAAGGAAGATTACGGTACAAGAAGTTAAGTAACCATCCTGATAGGTTTTTGAATATATACGTATGGACACTGACACCTTTGATTATATCGAGGCTTTAATATCCCCCAAACTTCAAAAGAATTGGTGCCACTTGCACACCAATCCCATAACACAAAAAGAACAACTTATTCTAACATTACCTAGCCAGTGGTACATCTTTCAAACATCCATCGTTGGGTGACTCTATCGTAAGTAAAAATGTAAAACAAACTATGGATGCTTTGTGGGTGGTACTATAGTAACTACTGTTTCACTACTATAGACGTAGGAGAATTTGAAAAGCAAACATTCAAACTTCTCTGGTTTTACTTTAAGACGATGTTTATCCTTTGATGATAAATCCCAAGAAGCCTTATAACGAGACCAACCTTTTCCTTGGTGAGGAAATGAACAATAAACGACGAGGCTCGCATAGTGGCGTCCGCTCCGCGTAAACAATCGAGGTAGCAATTATATTTTCACCCATTCAGGCTCCCTGCGTTCCTTGAGGTAACTATTCAGGCTTTAACGTACGCGGGTACATTGCCAACTATAGGAGGATTATTACATAGCAGTAAGCTACCATCCCAGCTTCACTGTGTGCGTAACCTAAAGCTTTGATATATCCCGCCGTGGCCGTAGTCATCCATCTTTTCGCGCCGCTTACGCATCCCTAGTCCACCCCGTAACCCTATAATTACCCCTTCAGCATTTATTCTCGTTGCGTTTATTTTCCCCTCCCATGCTGATTCTCAGATTATTGGCAAGTATTTTTACTTCGTGTTATTTATTTACTTTATTTCAATACCAAATACTCAATTCAGCAAGGCAAGTAAATTCTATCCTCATGACCGATAAGGACTTTATCAATACCATAACGACACATGGATTATTTTATTTCTTCACTGATGCTGCCTGGATCACTCACATTATAAATCAAAGCATGGAAGAAAGCCAGAAAAAGAAAGGAAAAAGAAGTCTGCATACTGAAGCCAACGGAGGGAGTATCTAATTAAAAATATGAAAGAAAAAGTCAATACAGAAAGCAAATGATCTGGAAAACGTAAAGACTAAAATTAAAAATGACAAAAGGACCAAGTGGTACACATCAAACAGAGAACCATAGACGAGATTGTACAGGAAGAAAATATCAGAGAAGAAAGCAGGAAATATGGCCTTTCACCATGAAAGAACTAATAGAAGCCAATGATAAGATAAAGGAGAAAAATGCTCACCCAGAAATATGACTGCGTACATGTTTACCATAGAACAATTTCGCAAAGAGTAGAAGATAGCTAGACTCGTTATCATCGAAAAAAATAAAGCAAGCCTTGAAAAAACGTATAGGCCAATTTGCATCCTAAACATCATTGGAAAGGTTAGGATTGGCGATAGAGATAGAAACGAGAGGCGGTCTGAATAAAAAGAATCAGTTTAGATTTCGAGAAGCCAGATACACAGATGCACTGGCAAAATTACAGATGTAGCAAATGTAAGGTAGGAAAAGATGTGCCACAATAGCGCTAGTTGTCCAGAATGCCTTTAAATCGAAAAAAGGAAAATACCAGCGTATCTATACAAGATGATTGCAAGCTACCTGGAAGTGAGGGTGCTACTGATACGATGTAAAGGGGAATTACACATAACTTGCAGGGTTCCGTGATTGGTCCCACTTTGTGGAATATTTATTATATTTTTCTTATTATAGGGAAATAGAGGCGGACTTTACTTTATTCCTTTGCAACTCTGTCACTGACCTATTTTGCTCCCTCTTGCAGGGCCTCCTAATTCATTATACTGAATCCTATACATTGGGTTAACTTGAGGATTCTCTGAACTACGTTTGGTCCTGTCAGGTCATCTTGTGCATTGGTTATATCTAAAATACTCCTGGTTTGCACCAGTACAACATAGTTAAACGTAAAGTCTTGCAGTTTCTTCTGCCATATCACACATTCTGCAGTTGGTGATTCCATGATGGAGTCCCATTTTCTATGAGTGTATGCATAGTTTACAATGATCTTTTAGCAGGCTGACATCTTCTCTAAGGTGTAGACGATTCACTGTTTTATTTTCTGAGCCAGTGTATATGAAATTCCATATACTGGTTCAGGTCCCGTAAAGGTGTCGTCTATTTCTAAACTTGTAAGGTTGTTAAGGTTGCCTTATAACCCACTATGTTCTAGTATCTATTGCTGTTCCTTAATTGTAGGCAGTCCCATACAAGTGTATTGTTGTGATTTCAGTGCTGCTTGACTATTCCAGGCAGTATAGAGGGATTTACCTGCATATTCGCTGTCTATATTCTCTGTCTACGCAGACTCAAATGGTTGGAAGAGAGAGAAGCAAATCAATAGAGGTACGAAACAAGTAGAAAGTCAGGAAGAGAAATACTAATAATAGCACACTAAATGAAGAGTTATACAAAAGCAAAAATCGAGGAATTATACATAAATTCAATATTATAATACTCTTCCTATATTTGAACCCGAGAAGGCAAAGTCATCGACAAAGACGAAGTTGTATTATCGAATTGCCATGATGTTTTTGGTTTTAGATTTTGCTGACACATTTCCGAATATGCGGAAACGTTTTTAGAAAAATCTTTGTTATTATATAACTGCTGACTGTGAACGTTTTAAATAAAATATAGAGTTTGTAAGATATTCATTCACTAAGTAAATAATTAGGGTTATTTCGGAGCTTCGTATGTATTTGCGTAGTTTTGTAAACTTTAAATGTTTGTGGCTTTTAATTGACTGTTTGCAATATGCTATTTACCCTATATTTACGCATCAGAAATCTGGTAAGGTTAGGAAAATACGCGAAACGGGCTAATTTATATATTCGCTAATAGTATCCAAGTGGCTCGGCTACGGCTAGACAGACAGATTTAGACCACTTATAGTAGGTGGCCGAGCTAGAAAAATACAATATCTGCTAATCACCTCGTGACGTTTAATGTTCGTTGTAGTACTGCGTTGTGTGAGTCCGTACGCCTACCAGTAAGTAAGGCGGGATTGCAAGCACATTAAATACGGAATAAAAAATCATGCGCAGTTACAATGATAAAAGAGTACTAAAGTATATCTCCTTTATTATTGGCCCTTTAAAAAATGTATTTGGAATACCTTGTACATTGCTCCACAAGTAGGCTGTCCCACAGCACGTAGGCCTTATTCCTATTGTGAGTTATCCTTAGTAAATAAGGATTGACTTAGCTCGTCAGCCAGAATACAATTTTTATGTAGTTGACAACGTCTCTTATGTTAGTCTGTGCTCGATTGTCTCGTATACTTATTCAGACCTCCTGTAAAGTGCGAGGTTTGACAGTTGTTGAGGTGTTTTCGTGACCAGTCAGAATACCTGTTAAAAGGTGCATATGCTATGTAGTCATGGACCAGTATTTGTTTGACTGTTGTATTGTCAGGGTAGCTTACGAGGTGCCTAGCAACTCTGCAATTTCCCCTTTATATATTGTTAAAATAGCAACAGGCTTCTATAAACTACAGATCGCTCTTATTTCCGTATACTGATATCCTGTAACGAAGTTACTTTTTTCCTTAATAATTGAAATATATAAATTAAATCGCTCATAGCACTGGAGTATAGTTAACTTATAATTATGGAAGAAGCTTCTAATATAAGGCCAGTCGTGCCAGTTGAACCTCCGCCGGGAGTTGCTGTGGCAGTTCCAATTTAAGTAGCAGTGGCAATATCTCGACCTTTAGAGGCAGATCAAGCTGAAGGTAGCGAAGCCAATTCCAATTGTACCGCAGTCTAGAACCGTCATCCGACCACCACGCCAGTCCGGAATTTGTGCCTGTACCGTCCGATAAAGAAACGGGTTGCACACATTTTACTTTACACCTTCGCCAGATTTTGGTATAAATAAAAGTTTCATTTACTGAATCTTGTTTTTGTTTTTACTTTATCCTAATACCCATGTACTTTACCCAGTAGGGCAAGAAAAGCCCGCTTTTGACGGTGCCATAGTGGCCCCTGGAGTATATTTTTCTCCACTGAAGCTGCCCGTGCAAGTGTCATTCACACTATAAACCGAAGGCGCCAAAATACCGCTTGACGATGCATAGAGCTTTATAACTCGGACCCGCTTACATCATCTACTACATTGCTATATCAAACAAAAAAAACTTTAAATTATTTTACAGATTGATAATTTCCTTTGGGGAAGCCTTAGTTATAAGGATCACCCTATAGGTTATTCTGAATCGCCAATCAAAAGATTTTGCGCCGAACTCTGTATTTTTTACCCCAAAGCTTGTCAAACAAAAGAATCTTTGTCTTGTCGTAAATTTTTTGTCGGGTATGCAGTATGTGCCCCGAGAGCATGTTTATTTCTATTATTTACTTTGTGAAACGTGCGAAATTAAGTTTATAGTCGAGTTCTTTTCGAAAAATAAATTGTATACAGTATGTCCCAAAACAGACAATCGGCTCAACTTAAGGAAAGAGGTTTATATTGACTTTTTGTTTCAGAAAATAATAAAACGGTATTTAAAAACTAAACAATATTGTAAAGAGGATTTATAGCAATCAAAATTATAATTATTTTTTTGTTGTTTCTAATTAGTATGTACTCCTTAAAATTAAAGGTGACAGGTCCGAGGATTTTTGATATAAAACTTGTCTTATTTAGTTTTCACTGCACACATCGATATTAAAGATATCTTTAATATTAAAAATACAAAAATATTTGTTTATTATCTTTATATAATTAGTAAATTGCACATGTCTTGTATATTGGACCACGCTATAGTAATTCTATTATATAATAGCACTTTTGCTTACTTAAGTACAGTCTAAGCCAAAATTGCTAGTAAAACAAAGATCATATTAAATGCATCTTTGATATTAAAACCCATACTCTCTCTCACTCTTACACTTTATTTGGGTGTTTATATGACTACAAATAATAATAATACATAAACTATTTGTGCAATATTGCTTTTATTCGTAAAGTACAAATTGGGAAAATTTACCGAAACTTTTCCTACGATCACGAGACACGCGTCAAATTGAAGTACTCGGTCTCTTGAATATTAATTTCATAATGTGCAGTCATACAATAAAGTGCGTTTTGAGAAAAAAATATATGTATAAAATTTAAGAGATTTTCACAATTTTCCTGAAAAATTATGCATTTCCGAGAAAAACGTAATAAAGAGGAATTTTAAATCATTAAATTCTCTACAACTTATATATTTAAACTTTTTTTCGATTTCTCAATAGGGTTGCCGTTACAGGGGGTGAAAAAATGTGCATTTACGTTTTTCAGGCTTTATCCACATTTGCAAAATGTTCAAGTACAAAGAAGTTGTAGAGAATAAAATTTGTCGCACTTTTCAAGATTTTGAGAACAAACAATGCACTTTGGTGCAAAATGTTCTAGTGCAAAGTTGTAGAGCATAAAATTCCCTACAAATTTTATATCAAACTTTTTCCAGAATTCCCAATAGTTTCACCGCTAAAAGGCAAGAAAAAAATTTCCATGTAGGTTTTCCTACTTTTTCCAGATTTCGTGGATAAACAATGCACTTCAGAGCAAAAATTTTTAATGCAAAGCTGTAGAGCTTAAAATTCCCTACAAATTTTGTATCAAACCTTTCCAGAATTCCTAATGGTTTCGCCGCTAGAGGGTGCGAAAAAAATTTCTATGTAGGTTTCCCCCACTTTTTTCAGGTTTTGAGGACAAACAATTCACTTTATTTGCAGAATGTTCTAGTGCAAAGTTGTACAGCATAAAATTCCCTACAAATTTTGTATCAAACTTTTTCCAGAATTATTCATATTTTCGTCACTAGAGGGCGCGAAAAAAAATTCCATGTAGATTTTCCACAATTTTTCCAGATTTTAAGGATAAACAATGCACTTTTGGTGCAAAATGTTTTAGTGCAAAGTTGTAGAGCACAAAATTCCCTACATACTTTTATATAAATTGTTTTCCCTTATCCCAAGAATTTCGCTTCTAGAAGGAGCGAAAAAATGTGCATTTAGGTTTTCCAGAATTTTTCCAGATTTTAATAACAAACAATATACTTAGGAAAAAATGTTGTGATGCAAATTTGTAGAGCATAAAATTCCCTACAACTTTTGTATCAAACTTTTTCCCCTATTCCCAATAGTTTCGCCTATAGATGACGCAAAAAAATTCCCTTTGGGTTTTTCCCAATTTTTTCAGAGTTTAAGGACAAACAATGCAAAATGTTCTAATGCAAAGTTGTAGAGAATAAAATTCCCTACAAATTTTATATCCAACTTTTTTCAGAATTCCCAATAGTTTCGCCGGCTAAAAGGCGCGACAAAAATTTCCATGTAGGTTTTTCCCACTTTTTCCAGATTTTGAGGTTAAACAATGCACTTTAGAGCAAAAAGGTTTAATGCAAAACTGTAGAGCATAAAATTCCCTAGAAATGTTGTATCAAACTTTTTCCCCTATTCCCAATAGTTTCGCCTATAGAGGACGCAAAAAAATTCCCTTTGGGTTTTTCCCAATTTTTTCAGAGTTTAAGGACAAACAATGCAAAATGTTCTAATGCAAAGTTGTAGAGAATAAAATTCCCTACAAATTTTATATCAAACTTTTTTCAGAATTCCCAATAGTTTCGCCGGCTAAAAGGCGCGACAAAAATTTCCATGTAGGTTTTTCCCACTTTTTCCAGATTTTGAGGTTAAACAATGCACTTTAGAGCAAAAAGGTTTAATGCAAAACTGTAGAGCATAAAATTCCCTAGAAATTTTGTATCAAACTTTTTCCCGTATTCCCAAAAGTTTTGTCGCTTATTCCAGATTTTGAGGACAAACAACCAGAGTGTAAAATTTTCTAGTGCAAAGTTGCAGAGCATAAAATTCCCTACAACTTTTCCATCGAACTTTTTCCAGAATTATTCAGTTTCGTCACTAGAGGGCGAATTTTAATTTATTTTTCTTTCTCTCATTTGACATTTAAAAATAGTAATAATAATAAAAAAACTAGAGTAAAAGAGTTATCCGACTGTAATTAATTTATTTTTCAAGACCCTCTACTTGTTGGCAAATTTTGTATGGTTCGAGACTGGTTTTTTGACTTAGACTGTACTTGGATTATATTCCCATAAAACACTTTCTTATGTAGAAATAAACACAAAACTAGTTTAAAGAAATTGATGGTTCAACACATTTAAATCGGGTATGAGAGACATTTAAATATTGCCAGGTGTGTATATACGTGGTTTGTGCAAAAATGTTGCAATTTTTAGATAACATACATATATAATGTATAGCTGATACTTGTTTTTTTATATTACAAAGATGACCTATGGGTGGACTTGAACTTAAATATTTTTTTTTAATTTAAATTTCGAAAAATAAACTTTTTTTGAAGGATAAAAAATTTTTTTAGACCAAAACTTCTGTTTTCCTGAAAATATTTGTTGTACCTATATTTTAAAAAGTTTGTTATGCCTGATTAAAAAAAATATACGGATTTCTGTAAAATTAAAAAAATGGTACGCACTGCAAACCAAAAAATAGGGTTTCCACAGGAAATCTTGTAATAATAAACAAGTAACTAAATGAACAGTTTTTTGGAACCACTTGGTAAAAACTAATTTAATTTTTCGTGATTAGTCTATGATTTGCCTTGAAATAATTGTTTTTACATTTACGTTCTTCAAATTTACTATAATTGGTTAATTTTAAACTCCAACTGGTTATTACCGATATATTTTTAGTTTTTTGTTAATAATTAATAGATTCAAACAATTAAAGATATCGCAAAGTTATAATCTCATTAAGTATAGATGTCATAAGCGATATATTTTTTTTTTCTATTTTGTGTCTATTATTCTAAAAATGTTAAAAAAATTCTCGAAATATCTCAAAACATCTCAAAATATTTAAAAATTTCTCAAAATATTAAAATGTTTTAAAAAATCTCAAAATATCTTAAAAAATCTGAAAATATCTTAAAAATTCTCAATTTTCTTTAAAATATCAATAATTCTTAAAATTATTCAAAATTTATCAAAAGCATTAAACATTTCTCAAAATATCTAAAAAAAATTTCAAAACATCAAAATATCTCAAAACGGTTAAAAATGTATCAAAATATCTAAAAATTTCTCAAAATAATATTAAAATTTCTCAATATGTCAAAATTTCTTAAAATGTTTAAACATTTCTCAAATTATTTAATATTTTTCACAATGTTTAAAAATTTCTTAAAATATCTCAAAATTTCTCATTTCTCTGTTTCTCAAAAAGTTTTAAAAATTTCTCAAACGTTTAACCAATTCTCAAAATATATCGAAACATTTCAAAGTGTTTAAAAATTTCTCAAAATGCCTAAAAAATTTCTCAAAAAGTTTAAAAATTTCTCAAAATATCTAAAAATTTCCCAAAATAATATTAAAATTTCTCAATTTGTCAAAATTTCTTAAAATGTTTAAACATTTCTCAAATTATTTAATATTTTTCACAATGTTTAAAAATTTCTTAAAATATCTCAAAATTTCTCATTTCTCCATGTTTCTCAAAAAGTTTTAAAAATTTCTCAAACGTTTAAAAATTTCTCAAAATATATCGAAACACCTCAAAATGTTTCAAAATTTCTCAAAATGCCTAAAAATGTTTTCAAAATATATCAAAATTACTCAAAAAGTTTAAAAATTTCTCAAAATAATATTAAAATTTCTCAATATGTCAAAATTTCTTAAAATGTTTAAACATGTCTCAAATTATTTAATATTTTTCACAATGCTTAAAAATTTCTTAAAATATCTCAAAATTTCTCATTTCTCAATGTTTCTCAAAAAGTTTTAAAAATTTCTCAAACGTTTAAAAATTTCTCAAAATATATCGAAACATTTCAAAATGTTTAAAAATTTCTCAAAATGCCTAAAAAATTTCTCAAAAAGTTTAAAAATTTCTCAAAATATCCAAAAATTTCTCAAAATAATATTAAAATTTCTCAATATGTCAAAATTTCTTAAAATGTTTAAACATTTCTCAAATTATTTAATATTTTTCACAATGCTTAAAAATTTCTTAAAATTTCTCATTTCTCAATGTTTCTCAAAAAGTTTTAAAAATTTCTCAAACGTTTAAAAATTTCTTAAAATATATCGAAACATCTCAAAATGTTTCAAAATTTCTCAAAATGCCTAAAAAATTTCTCAAAATATATCAAAATTTTTCAAAAAGTTTAAAAATTTCTCAAAATATATCAAAATTTCTCAAAATATATCGAAACATCTCAAAATGTTTCAAAATTTCTCAAAATGCCTAAAATTTTTTTCAAAATATATCAAAATTTCTCAGTTTAAAAATTTCTCAAAATATATCAAAATTTCTCAAAATATCTAAAAATTTCTCAAAATAATATTAAAATTTCTCAATATGTCAAAATTTCTTAAAATGTTTAAACGTTTCTCAAATTATTTAATATTTTTCACAATGCTTAAAAATTTCTTAAAATATCTCGAAATTTCTCATTTCTCCATGTTTCTCAAAAAGTTTTAAAAATCTCTCAAGCGTTTAAAAATTTCTCAAAATATATCGAAATATCTCAAAATGTTTCAAAATTTCTCAAAATGCCAAAACTTTATTCAAAATATATCAAAATTTCTCAAAACGTTTAAAAACTTCTCAAAATATATCGAAACATTTCAAAATGTTTAAAAATTTCTCAAAATGCCTAAAAAATTTCTCAAAAAGTTTAAAAATTTCTCAAAAAGTTTAAAAATTTGTCAAAAAGTTATAAAAACCTTCAAAATATCTAAAAAATTCAAAATGTATAAAAATTTTTAAAATATCTAGAAATTTCTCAAAATACATCAAAATTTTTCAAAATATCAAAATTTCTCAAAAAGTTTAAATATTTCTAAAAATTCTAAAAATATCTCAAAATTATTCAAAATGTTTAAACAGTTCTTAAAATATCTTAAAAATTTCTCAACATTTCGCAAAATATCTCAAAACGTTAAAATATTTCTCAAAAATTCTAAAAATTACTCAATATATCTTAAAATATCTCAAAATTTCGCAAAATATCTCAAAATGTTCAAAGATTTCTCAAGATCTGCCAAAATATTTAAAATTTCTCAAACTGTCTAAAAATATCTAAAAATTTCTAAAATTTCTCAAAATGTTTAAAAATGTCTCGGAATTTTCAAATTAATTAAAAATATCTCAAAATTTGTTAAAATTTTCGAAATTTTTTGAAAAATTTTAAAATTTTCTCGTACGGAAAAATTTTGAGCTTAAAAGGAATTTATCGTTAAAAGAAAAACTGTAGTGTTGACACAATTAAATTCAAGAATTTTAATAAAAAAATTCAAGAATTTAGTAGTATGTAGTAAAATTCATATAAATTTTAGAAATAAAATTCGGGAATTTAAGTGGTTCCAAAAAACATAATTCATGCTATACATAGTGCAAAAGTGCTTTTTTGCAAGTGCTTTTTTTTGGGTGTATAAACGCACCACGTCGGATTGATCGGAAGCCTGGAAGCCAGAAAAGAAAAAATAAATAATTAAAATTAAAAGAGTGCTTCTTGTTCTGGTGCAATGCATCACTTTGAGAAAATGTGTCTAAATTTAGCGTGAAAACTACAAAAATTCAATATTGTACAGAGAAAGGCAAAGAGTCAATGATTAAAAATAGATTGTCCTTAAAAACTCGAACACTCAGTAGATTTTAATTAAAATAAACAATATAATAAATTCCTTAAAAAATGCAATAGTTCGCACTAAGTTATTCTGAAATAAATAATAAACTCAAATTTGTAGAAATTTCAAAAATTGTTAAAATTTATAAAGTAAAATGTAATGTAAAACAAAAATTTGTAAAAAAATTGTCAAGTAAAGATTTGTAAAGTAAAACGTAAAGTAAAAATTTGTAAAGTAAGTTAAAATTTGTAATATAAAAATATGTGAAGTAAAAAATTGTAAAGTAAAAGTTTGTAAAGCAAAGGAAAAATTTTTAAGTAAATATTTCTAAAGCAAAGTAAAATTTGTAATGTAAAAATTTCTAAACATAAAATTTTGTAAAATAAAAATTTCCAAAGGAAAAAAATTGAAAAGTAAAAATTTTTAGTAAAAATTTGTAAAAAATTGTATGGTAAAATAAAAATTTGTAAAGAAGTAAAAATTTGTAAAATAAAGTAAACATTTGTAATATAAAGTAAAAATTTGTAAAGTGAAAATGTGTCAAATAAAAGCTTGTATTTGTCATGTAAAATTTTGTAAAGTAAAAATTTGTAAAGTAACGCAAAAATTTATAAATTAAAGTAAAAATGTATACAGTAAAAGTTTGTAAAGCAAAGTATAAATTTTTAAGTAAATATTTCTAAAGCAAAGTACAAATTTTTAAATAAATATTTATTTCTAAAGCAAAGTAAAATTTTGTAATGTAAATATTTCTCAAAATAAAATTTTGTAAAATAAAAATTTACAAACAAAAAAAAATTGATAAGTAAAAATTTTAATTCAAAATTTGTAAATTAAAGCAAAAAATTTGTAAAGCAAAAATTTCTATAGTAAATATTTGTAAAGAAAAGTAAAAATTTGTAAAGTAAACATTTGTAAAATAAAGTAAAAATTTGAAAGGTAAACTAAAAATTTGTAAAGTGAAAATGTGTGCAAAGTAAAAATGTGTCAAATAAAAGTTTGTATTTGTCAAGTAAAATTTTGTAAAGTAAATATTTCTAACGCAAAGTAAAATTTTTTAAGTAAATATTTATTTCTAAAGCAAAGTTAAAATTTGTAATGTAAAAATTTCTAAAAATAAAAATTTCCAAAGGAAAAAAATTGAACAGTAAAAATTTTTAGTCAAAATTTGTAAATTAAAGCAAAAATTTGTAAAATTAAAATTTCTAAAGTAAAATATTTGTAACGAAAAGTAACATTTGTAAAATAAAGTAAAAATTTGAAAGGTAAAGTAAAAATGTGTAAAGTGAAAATGTGTGCAAAAAATGTGTCAAATAAAATTTCAAGTAAAAAATTTGTAAAGTGAAATGTAGTAAAGTAAAGTAAACATTTATAAAATAAAGCAAAGTAAAAATTTGTATAGTAAAATAAAAAGTTTTGCAGTAAAGTAAAAATTTGTCAAATAAAAGTTTGTAAAGTAAATATTTCTTAAGCAAAGTAAAAATTTGTAATGCAAATATTTCTAAAAGTCAAAAATTTCTAAAGTAACAATGTGTAAAGTCAAAATTTGTAAATTAAAAATTTGCCAAGTAAAATTTTATAAAATAAAGGTTTGTAAAGCAAATATATGTAAAGTAAATATTTCTTAAGCAAAGTAAAAATTTGTAATTCAGAAATTTCTAAACGTCAAAAATTTCTAAAGTAACAATGTGTAAAGTCAAAATTTGTAAATAAAAAATTTGCCAAGTAAAATTTTATAAAATAAAGGTTTGTAAAGCAAATATTTGTAAAGTAAATATTTCTTAAGCAAAGTAAAAATTTGTAATGCAAAAATTTCTAAAAGTCAAAATTTCTAAAGTAACAATGTGTAAAGTCAAAATTTGTAAATTAAAAATTTGCAAGTAAAATTTTATAAAATAAAGGTTTGTAAAGCAAACATTTGTAAAGTAAATATTTCTTAAGCAAAGTAAAAATTTGTAATGCAAAAATTTCTAAAAGTCAAAATTTCTAAAGTAAATGTGTAAAGTCAAAATTTGTAAATTAAAAATTTGCCAAGTAAAATTTTATAAAATAAAGGTTTGTAAAGCAAATATTTGTAAAGTAAATATTTCTTAAGCAAAGTAAAAATTTGTAATGCAAAAATTTCTAAAAGTCAAAATTTCTAAAGTAAATGTGTAAAGTCAAAATTTGTAAATTAAAAATATGCCAAGTAAAATTTTATAAAATAAAGGTTTGCAAAGCAAACATTTGTAAAGTAAATATTTCTTAAGCAAAGTAAAAATTTGTAATTCAGAAATTTCTAAAAGTCAAAAATTTCTAAAGTAACAATGTGTAAAGTCAAAATTTGTAAATAAAAAATTTGCCAAGTAAAATTTTATAAAATAAAGGTTTGTAAAGCAAATATTTGTAAAGTAAATATTTCTTAAGCAAAGTAAAAATTTGTAATGCAAAAATTTCTAAAAGTCAAAATTTCTAAAGTAACAATGTGTAAAGTCAAAATTTGTAAATTAAAAATTTGCAAGTAAAATTTTATAAAATAAAGGTTTGTAAAGCAAACATTTGTAAAGTAAATATTTCTTAAGCAAAGTAAAAATTTGTAATGCAAAAATTTCTAAAAGTCAAAATTTCTAAAGTAAATGTGTAAAGTCAAAATTTGTAAATTAAAAATTTGCCAAGTAAAATTTTATAAAATAAAGGTTTGTGAAGTAAAAATTTGTAAAGTAAAAATTTGTAAATAAATTGTATAGTAAAAATTTGTAAAGTGAAAATTTGTAAAGCAAAGTAAAAATTTGTAATGCAAAAAATTTGTAACTTAAAAAGTAGTCAAAATTTTTAAAACAATATAAATTTGAAAAAAAAAAAAATTAAATTTGTAAAATATAGTAAAAATTTCTAAAAATTAATAGAAAGTGTAAAAAATTGTAACAAATTGTAAAAAATTGTAAAAACATGTAATAAATGATGAAAAATTGTCGTAAATTTAAATTCTGAGTACGAGTTAAACAGGTACCAATCTGCTCTTTAATCAATTGTAGATGAGTTATAATTGTACAAGTTTCAGTCGTGTTGATTCTGTCAAAAAATATTAATTTCATTTACCTATATGATTCTGTATTTAACGTAAAATATAGAAAAGCAAGGAATAGAGCAAAGCAAAGAAGTATTGTAAATTATAACCCTAGACAAATTGTACTATCATTATATAAATTGTAGAAAACCTTGTAAAAATATATCGATTACCTCGTTAAAATTTTGCGGACCTAGTACCTCATTTACCTTAACCAGTATTTTAATTATACCGTTAAAACTGGGATACTATTAATATAATACTTTGAGTAGAATAAAATACAATCCTACTATGCCTTATTCCTTACAATTTACCTCATAATAAACCTAAAAAGCCTAAACTAACAGTAATAGATAAAAAAATCACTCACCTTTCTAGCATTGCTGGCCTTCAAGTCGGCTTGCAGCGCCATATTCGAAAACGGCACCTCCATGGAGTACTTGATGGAGTGTAGAAGTTGCACCACGACGTTGGAGACGTTCTTGAAGGAGAGTTTCCTCCTCTGGGCGGCGCCCAAAGCGGATCGGACCTGCAGCGTGTTGAACAACAATGGCTGGAAGAAACCGCCGGGGTGTGCCGGGGGGAGGGCAGAGGTTAGTCACACAGGGGTTAGATCGGGCATGCGATATGGCTCAAGCAATACAAGCAGTTGAGTATCGGATGGGATTTTGTTAGTTTTGGAAATTGAGAGGATTTGTGTTTTTTTTTTGATAAATTTATGATTTTTTTTTGACGCTTTCCTTTACTGTTTGGTTATTTTCCTTTTGTTTTTTTTGAAACATATGAATTTTTTGAAATGTTTGAAATTTTTGAAATTTTGGAATTTTTGAAATTTTTAATTAATGAAATTTTTGAAATTTACGATTTTTTCGAAATTTTTGAAACATTTTGAAATTCTTGAAATATTCGAAATTTTGGAAATTATTGAATTTTTTAAAATTTTTGAAATTCTTGAAATTTTGGAATTTTTAATTTATGACATTTTTGAAATTTACGATTTTTTCGAAATTTTTGAAACATTTTAAAATTCTTGAAATATTCGAAATTTTGGAAATTATTGAATTTTTTGAAATGTTTGAAATTTTGGAATTTTTAATTTATGAAATTTTTGAAATTTACGATTTTTTTCGAAATTTTTGATATTCGAAATTTTGGATATTATTGAATTTTTTGAAATGTTTGAAATTTTTGAAATTTTGGAATTTTTAATTTATGAAATTTTTGAAATTTACGATTTTTTCGAACATTTTAAAATTCTTGAAATATTCGAAATTTTGGAAATTATTGAATTTTTTAAAATTTTTGAAATTCTTGAATTTTTTGAAACTTGAAATTATTGAAATTTTTGTAAAAAAAAATTAAAAAAATTAAAAATTTGTTAAAAAAAGCAAAAATTGTAAATAATTGTAAAAATTCGTAAAAATTGTAAACAAAATTTGGAACAAAAATAATTTAAAAAAAAAGTAAAAATTTGTAAAAAAATTTAAAAATTGTAAAAAAATTGTAAAACATTACTACGGTAAGAAATTTTAAAAATTGGTCAAAAATTGTGAACATTTCTAAAAAAATCTAAGTAATTGTAAAAAATCATAAAACATGTAAAAAATTGTAAAAATCGTCAAAAAGTTGTAAAAACTTATAAAAGTAAAATTGTAAAAAACATTAAAAATTGTAATAAATTGTAAAAATTGATAAAATTGCAAAAATTTATAAAAAAATTCTAAAATTTCGTGAAAAATTGTGAAAAATTGTACATATTTTTAAAAAATTGTAAAAAACTGTAAAAAATAGTAAAAATTGCAATAATCTAAATTTTGTAAAATTTGTAAAAAAGTGTAAAAATCTTTAAATTTGTAAAAAATTTCACAAAATTCTTGAAATTTTTGATAAAAAATTTAAAATTCTTTTTATGAAAATTTTTAACATTTTGATTAAAATTCTTGAAATTTTGTATCATGTTTATCAAAATTTGTAATTGTGAAAAAAATCGAAAAAGTTAAAAATTTGTAAAAAAAGCGTAAAAGTCTTTAAATTTGTAAAAAATTGACTAAAATTCTTGAAATTTTTAATAGAAATTATAGAATTTTTTTTATAAAAATTTTTAACATTTTGATTAGAATTCTTGAAATTTTGTATCGTGTTTATCAAAATTTGTGAATATTTGTAATTGTGAAAAAATTCTAAAATGTTAAAAATTTGTAAAAAAAGCGTCTTAAATTTGTAAAAAATTGACCAAAATTCTTGAAATTTTTGATAAAAATTTTAAAATCCTTTTTATGAAAATTTTTAAGATTTTGATTAAAATTCTTGAAATTTTGTATCGTGTTTATCAAACTTTGTAAATATTTGTAATTGTGAAAAAATTCTAAAATGTTAAAAATTTGTAAAAAAAGCGTAAAAGTCTTTAAATTTGTAAAAAATTGACCAAAATTCTTGAAATTTTTAATAGAAATTTAAAAAAATTTTTTTATGGAATTTTAACATTTTGATTAAAATTCTTGAAATTTTGTATCGTGTTTATCAAAATTTGTAAATATTGGTAATTATGAAAAAATTGTAACAACTTCAAAAATTGTAAAAAAACAGTAAAAAAATGTAAAAAATCGTCAAAAATTTAGAAAATTTGTAAAAAATTGTATAAGTTTTTAAAAAATATAAAAATTGTAAAAAATTAAAAAATGTAAAAGTGTAAAAATCTTTAAATTTAAAAAAATTTGAACAAAAAATTCTTGATAGAAATTTTAAAATTCTTTTTATGAAAATTTTTAACATTTTGTATCGCGTTTATAAAAATTTTCGATCAAAATTTTTGAAATCTAATTCGGCGTGAAGTTTTTTTAATATCCTCATTTAAAAGAATCACCCTGAACAAAAATTATCTTCTCCAATGCCAACTTTGCAATTTAAAGATAAAGGCAATAAAAGTTTCCGACTTGACGTCACTTAGAAATCTTATTATTATTTGTACCCTTCCGGATAGCTACATTATCCTACAGAGCTGGATTAAAATCAAAACACCAACAAATGCATTTGTGGATGAAAATTTATTTTCGTAAAAATATTATAAGAAAATAATAAAATTTGTTATTTGTTATTTTATTATTTTATTTTACACTTGAAAATTCTTGATCTTTTTCAAATTTTTTGATTAAAATTTTTGGTCAAAATGTTTGTGAAATAATAGAAATTTCATCAAATTTTTTTAAAATTTGTAATAATTTGACTGTTTGTTAAAAATTGTAAAAAAATGTAAAAAATTGTAAAAATTCGTAAAAAACTGAAAAAATTTGTAAAAGTTTGCAAACAATTGTAAAAAATTGTAAAAAAACTGAAAAAAATGGTAAAAGTTTGCAAACAATTGCAAAAATTTGTGAAAAATTGTAAAAAAAAATGTGAAAATTTATAAAAGTACTTAAAAACTTGTAAAAAATAAATGCCAATTTTTAAAATAATTGAAATTTTTTGGTAACAATTGATAAAAATTTCATCAAAATTTTTAAAACATGCAATAATTTGTAAAAAATTAGTAAAAAATTGTAAAAATCTGTAAAAAATTGTAAAAATTGTCAAAAATTGTTATCAATTGCAAAAATTCATGAAAAATTGAAAAAAAATTTGAAAATTTGTAAAAATATTTAAAAACGTAAAAATTAAATTCATATTTTTAATATAATTGAAATTTTTTGTAATAATTTGTGAAAAATTAGTAAAAAATTGTAAAAATCTGTAAAAAATTGTAAAAATTGTCAAAAATTGTTATCAATTGCAAAAATTCATGAAAAATTGAAAAAAAATTTGAAAATTTGTAAAAATATTTAAAAACGTAAAAATTAAATTCATATTTTTAATATAATTGAAATTTTTTGTAATAATTTGTGAAAAATTAGTAAAAAATTGTAAAAATCTGTAAAAAATTGTAAAAATTGTCAAAAATTGTTACCAAAATTGTGAAAATTTGTAAAAATATTTAAAAACGTAAAAATTTAATTCAAATTTTTAATATAATTGAAATTTGTTGTAATAATTTGTGAAAAATTAGTAAAAAATTGTAAAAATCTGTAAAAAATTGCCAAAAAGTGTAAAAATTGTTATCAATTGCAAAAATTCATGAAAAATTGAAAAAAAATTTGAAAATTTGTAAAAATATTTAAAAACGTAAAAATTAAATTCAAATTTTTAATATAATTGAAATTTTTTGAAATAATAGAAATTTCATCAAAATTTTTAAAACATGTAATAATTTGTAAAAAATTAGTAAAAAATTGTAAAAATCTGTAAAAAACTGTAAAAATTGTCAAAAATTGTTATCAATTGCAAAAATTCATGAAAAATTGAAAAAAATTGTGAAAATTTGTAAAAATATTTAAAAACGTAAAAATTAAATTCAAATTTTTAATATAATTGAAATTTTTTCATTAAAATTTTTGGTCAAAATATTTAGTAGACATTTAACCAAAATTTTTAAAACTTGTAATAATTTGTATTAATTTGTAAAAAATTGTAAAAAATTGTAAAAATTTGTAACAAATTAGTAAAAAATTATAAACATTTGTAAAAAATTGTAAAAATTGGTAAAAGTTTGCAAATATTTGTAAAAATCTGTAAAAAATTGTCAAAAATTGCTATCAATTGCAAAAATTCATGAAAAATTGTAAAAAATTGTAATAAATTGTAAAAATTGGTAAAAATTGTGAAAATTTGTAAAAATATTTAAAAACTTGTAAAAATTAAATTAAAATTTTTAAAATAATTTAATTTTTTTTAATTAACTGCCATATAATTTAAGATATTTCTTTTTAAAAATAAATTTCATGGCTAAAATTTAAAAAAAAAAATTGTTTATATTTAATAACATTTTTAGAAACAATTTAGGAAAGTAGTAAAATATCAGCCAGTCTGACACTGGATTCACTTCACCTTCTTTGGCGATATCAAACAGTAAAGGAAAACTCGATAAAGTTTCAAAAGAAAATCGTTAAAAAGAGACGGAAAATTGGAAAAATGTTATGTAAATGAAAACTTCTATGTCGGTATGAGAGTAAAGGTATATGGAAATTGCTCTAGAATATGCAACTAAAGTTGGATTTGTAAAATTTAATAGTTACAAATATGCAGATAAGATAAAATTTTTTTTGGCGAAATAAATTTTACAAAAACAACAACATGGATAGATAGCATCAAGCATTTTTTTCATACAAAAAGTGTTCTGGTTCTTACTCAGATGTTTTTATGATTATTGGTAGACATTGGTGTAGAGTGGCAGTAGCAGACAGGAAAAAACATTAAAATACATAATCAGTGACGTGCATGGATCATTTTATATATAATTGAGTCAAACTAAAAGTCAAAATCATAAAAGGAAAATATTTTATCTTCGTTCAATTAATTTACAGTCCACTTTTAGTAGAAGCTGATTTTTTTTTTATTTTTGTTTGATTCTGACTTAAAGTTCTCATTTTTAACTAAGATAAAATATTAACTATTTTTCAATAATATTAAAAAAGGAAACAATCTTAAATTATTTGTTTCTAAATAGCTGCAATTTTATTTTTATTAGGCGTTATTTTTATGCTAAAAAATGACAGCTTTAAAAATAAAAGACCTATAGTAATTTTTTTTTAAAGTAAATTATTTTTAAAACAAAACTTCTTTTGTAATCACGCCACTGATACATATACATACACATTACAATAGAGGTATAGAAAATCGCACAAAACGATAAACAATAGGGGTGCAGAGAACAGAACAAATTTATTTTGCTACATAGTTGCAGACAGTACAAATAGTGATTCAATATTTTCATCTAGTTGGACAAAAATAATTTGTTTTTAATATATTTTAAAAATAAAAATACCTCATAAAGTATCACATCAAATGAAAACAATAAATAATAACTATTTCTCAAAATTTTCATATTTTTTTATAAAAGTTTGTGTTTTATTAAACCCCAAAAAAAATTGTGTATCAATCCAAATCATGATGTTACTTTCTAATTCGAAAAGTGCCTTTTTGTCACAGAAATTGCAGAGTAATTATACGTACATTATGTATAATATCTCTTTTATACAATGAAAATTTTCCGATCCAAATTGGACCAATAAAAACGAAGATAGGCGCTAGTACCCATTTGTCGTTGCTACTGCGAATGATTTTTATTTATGTATTTATAATACAGTCGTTTTTTTAATTAAAATTGGAATAATAATAACAAAGACAGACGATTTTGCCGTTGCTACTGCGCATGATTTTTATTTATGTATTTATACAACGTCACATTCATAATACAGAGTAGTTTTTTTTTAATTGGACCAATAATAACGAAGTTACACGCTAGTAATCTTTTTTTATTGCTACTATGCATTATTTCTATTTATGTATTTATACTACGTCACATTTATAATAGTCATTCTTTTATTATTAAAATTGAACCAATAATAACGAAGATATTCGCTAATAGCCTTTTGTCGTTGCTACTGCGCTTGATTTTTATTTATGTATTTACACTACGTCACATTTATAATACAGAGTTGTTTTTTTAATTAAAATTGGACAAGTAATAACGAAGACATAGCCTTTTGTTGTTGCTATAGTGCATGATTTTTATTTGTGTATTCTGCACATTTATAATACAGATTCGTTTTTTTTTATTAAAATTAGACCAATAATAACGAAGATAGAGGCTAGTAACCTTTTGTCGTTGCTACTGCGCATGCTTTTTTTAAATGTATTTATACTAAGTTACATTTATAATACAGAGTCGTTTTTTTTTAATTAAAATTGAACCAATAATAATGAAGACAGACGCTAGTACCTTTTGCCGTTGTTACTGCGCATGATTTTTCTTTATATATTTATACTACTTCATAATTATAACAGAGTAGTTTTTTTTTAATTGGACCAATAATAACGAAGATAGGCGCTAATTCCTTTGCCTCAATCAATTAGGATAAATATAGTAACAAAGACATAAACGTTCACCCTTCATTTCTTCCTCCGTCCCCTCGATACCCGCAGAAATCCAGCTACGTAGACAGTACACAAAATTTGATTGGTTCAGTTTTGGTTTAAGACAAAGTTCCAATAATTTTAGGGTTGCCCAATTCAAGAAAAGAAAAACACTAGTAAAGAAGCATTACCTATAAGAAAACGTCAATTCTGGCAAAAGTGCGTTAATTCAAGGTCACTCGTGAAGTCATCAGCCTCTGCTTGACGAGTCTCGATCCGCTACTAGTCATCTTTGATCAAAGTTAATAAGCGGATCTAAACTCCAAAGCTGATCGAGACTTATCTAGCGGATGCTGATGACGTCACGACTGACCTTGAGTTAACGCAATGTTGCCAAAAATTGACCTTGGCGGTGTCTCATGGGATTTAACATGAGAAAAGGGAGTAGGATATTGTATGGGCCGTGGAATTAAGCTTCAGTCGTGCCGGTACCGTCCAAGAGATCAACACGTATGACCTAACCAGAGATTACGTACCAGAAATCGAGTAAGGTATAATAATAATATATAAATTTTGCAGAAGTCAGAGGATTTTGCTTCCGCACACGTTCGAAAAAGTGGGGCTAAAAATCAAAAAAAGTGGGACAAAAAAAGGAAAAAAGGGAATAAAACCTAAAAAATATATGACAAAAACAATAAAAAAACGGGGCAAAAAAACCATAGAAAAAAAAAGCGAAAAAGAGGGACAAGTGGAAAAAAGGGGAAACAAATTATTACCAAGAGAAGAAATGAGATAAAAATCTAAAAAAAGCTGAAAAAATGGGGCAAATACAAGTTAAAAAAGATGGGACAAAAAAAGTGGGACAAAAACTAATTTTCGAAAATTTAAAGTCACGAAAACAAATTTCTAGCGTCACGTCATTCTGTCATACCACGTGCCATGACCTTAATATGATAGATCAAAGATTAATATCATTTTAGGGGTTTTTAATAACTGAGCCAATCGGCATTGACTGTTTGTCGCTATCTAGTATCGTTTCTGAGTTGAATCTTGTCACATATAGACAGACAGACGGACGGACAGAGCCGTTTCATCAGTTTTTTTTTCAAGTCGAGCAAAAAACTAAAAATATTGTACTTCCGCTCCGGTCCATAATAAATTTTCTCTAAATCCAGATAAAGATTCAATCGTGTCCGTAAAGGAGATTAACATTTAACTCAGCGCACGTCTAGAGCTCTCACTAGCGGTGATACATACATCAGTCAGTCGTATCTGTACTGTACAAGAGATCGAGTAAGCAGAAAATACTCAGGTATTCAACCCAGTAGCATACTTTACGCCCTCCACATCGCTAAGGATTTTTGTCAATATCTTAACGACTCCTGGAGTATTTTATTTTTTTACTGATGCTGCCTATAGCAAGTTGCCTTCACACTATAAATACAACAAGGCATCAAAAAGTCCATGACGCCAAAAGGGCGTTACAGGACAGGAACAGTTTTATTTTATGGTATACCAAGTTCGTTGATAATTCCGAAGCCAGATTTCTCGTGAACCAAACCCATTAATAACCAAATTTTGGCGGGAAATTCCTAGATATAAATATCATCCGACAGATGTAGAAAGTCACAATCACTCCAAAAACACTTCTGCAACACCAACATTTCGTCAAAACCGCCAACGTAAAAATTATTAATTTCACTTGTGCGGTGTTGCCAACTTTGTAGAGTGGCCTAGAAATTAATGCAACTTCTAATAATTATTTTAAAGTGTGAAAATGGAAAGTCGAAAATTAGTCGCTTTTCTCTACTTTTTTTTATAATTTATAATTTTAATATTTCATTTTTGTCCAACTAGATTTGTAAATGATACACTGTACAGTAGGCAAATGTATTTTACAGAGTTTTCCATCGGATTTCGAAGAGCTTTTGTGTTTGTTATATCGTGACAAGAGCTTTTCCGAGGTTTTCTAAAGGAAATAAAAAGATCTTGAGATAGCGGCCTTTACGCCCTTCAAACTGGCAGCGTGTCTCTCTGGAAAATACTTTTGCAAGAAGAAGTTTATAAGTGTTTTATTGTTTTAAAAATAAAACAAAAAAAGTTCAATACTGGGTGATATGTTGAAATAATCCAATTTTTGTGTATAAAATATTTTTTTAATTGTCAAAAAATGTGCCAAAAAATAATACCTATATAAAACATAGAGCAACAATTCATTTTTCTATACCCGAATTTAGAAAATAAAGCAACTATAAATTTTTTCGTACACGAATTTGTTAACAAGGCAACAATGCATTTTTTCATCAATGAATTTAAAAAATAAAGCAACAATGCTTTTTTTCAGAATTAGGAAGAAGCAATTTTTAAAATAAAGTACTCACGAATTTTGAATGCATTTTTTTGAATGATTTTAAAGTATTTGTTAAGGATTGTATCAGGACCTCTTTAAAAAAAATTGGGGATTTCAGATTTAACAAAAAAATTTCAATAATTTTTACGGATTTTTCAAGGATTTCCCAAAAAAAAATTATAGAATTTTACTGGAAATTTTAATCAAGTTTTGAAGGTTTCATTTTAAAGATTTTTAAGGATTTTATAAGCATTTTTGAAGGATTTTCCATGGATTTTTTTTTAAAATTTTTCAGGAAATTTCAATAAAGATTTTCAAGATTTTTAAGGATTTTTAGGCATTTTTTTAAGGATTTTCCAATGATTTTTTAGGGAAGTTTCAAGGATTTTCCAAGTATTTATTTTAGAATCTTTTAGGAAATTTCAACAAAATTTTTCAGGGTTTTTAAGGATTTTTTGAGGACTTTTAGGAAAAAACTCGGAAAATTAAATAAACCGGAGAAAGTCAGAAAAATTGGCAAAATTATTGGACAAGGTGGAAAAATATCACAGAAAATCGAAAAAAAAAATAAAAAAAAATCGGAAAAAATGGAAAAAAATTAGAAACAAAGAAAAAATCAAGGATATCATTGAAAATGAAAAAAACAAAAAATAAACGAAAATTATTGGGAAAATAAGAAAACTGGAAAATATATTACAAAAAATGAAAAAACATGAAAAAAAATTGGAAAATAAATTAGAAAAAAATGAAAAAAATTGGGATAAATCAGAAAACTAAAACAAATCGAGAAAATACGGAAAATATAAAAAAAAATCGGGAAAAACAAAAAATAAACCAGAAAAATTGGAAAAAATCAGGAACAAAAAAATTTAAAAACAATTGAAAAAATCGAAAACAATTGGAAAAAAATAGAAAAATTACTAAGAATAAACCTGGGAAACTCGGAAAAAACGAAAAAATCTAGAAAAAAAGAAACGAAAAATCGGAGAAAAGTGGGAAAAATTAAAAAAAAACAGAAAACACTGGTAAAAATTAGAAAACTCAGAAAAAATGGAAGAAAATCGAAAACAAAATAGGATAAAAATTCATGTCCTTAAGTTAAATACGTCTCTGGTAAATTTTTAGTTTTAATTAATTCGCTTGCATTCAACCTTGTGTTTTAAAATATTATGAAAATATCAAGTATCTAACGGAAGTAGAAAATTTACATGAAAAATCCATCCGGAATTTATTATGCTAAAAATGGCTTCTAAACTAAAAGCAGAAACGATGTAGATTTTAGGGGTTAAATGAAAATTACGATAATGAATATTTCAGCTCAAAATCCCTGATACAGCTAAAAAATTATATTATCCGGAAAACTGAATTTCCCTGAAAATATCTAAAACATTTTTTTCAACTACAAGAAAATTTCATTAAAAATCAGAAACAATATTTACGAGCGAAATTAATGGATAATTTTAAAATTGTATATTAGACAGAAAAAAAAACAAAATGGAAAATAGTTGGGAAAAATTTCAAACAAATCGGAAAAAATAGAGAATTAAAAAAATCAGAAAAAATGAGAAAAAAAACAATCGGAAAAAACAAAACATATAAATGGAAATATAACAAAAAAATAGAAAAAATCTGGTAGATTAAAATAAAATTAAAAAAAATTAGAAAGCAAAAAAAAATAGAAAAACCGAAAAAAAAAACAGAAAAAATTAAAGAAAAAAATTGAAAAAAAGAGGAAAAATAAAAGACGCTCAGATAAAATGAAAAAACCAAAAAAATGGGTAAAATAAAAAAATTGGAAAAATAAATCTGAAGAAAATTGAAAAAAAAATAACAATATTGGAATAAATCAGAAAAACTCGGAAAACGAAGAAAAATCGGATAAACTCGAAAGAATAATTATGAACAAAAAAAACAAAAAATGAAGAAAAAAAACAAAAAATTCAGAAAAAAACGGAAAAACAAAAAAAAATGGAAAAAATTAAAAACAAAAACAAAATCGAAAAAAATTAGGAAGGAATAGAAAATTTAAAAAAAATGGAAAAATCGAACAGAGCAAATTGGAAAAACTCAGAACATTAAAAAAAATGGAAAAAATCGATAAAAAAATCGGAAAAAATTAGACAACTGAGAAAATATCAAGATAAATCGGAAAAAAAATATTGGGACAAATAAAAAAAGCTGAAAAAATTTATGAAAAATCTGAAGAATTTGATAAAATTCAGAAAAAAATCGAACATGACACATTTGAAAAACTCGGAAAATCGGAGAAAATCAGAAAACAAAATTGAACAAAATTGGAAAAAACCGGAAAATTAGAAACAAACGGAAAAAGAAAAATATTGAGAAAAAAAAATGAAAACGATAGCAAAATCTGAAGAAATTTTTTTTTAAATTTCAGGAAAAAAACCGAAAAAACCGAAAAAGATTGCATTTAATCAGAAAAACCAGTAAGAAAAACTCGGCAAAACTCAGAAAAAATGGAAAATCCTGAAGAACAAAAAAATTTGAAGAAAAAAAAATGGAAAAATATCAAAAAATAATCAATTAAATAAATTCTGAAAAAAAATGAGAAAATTGAACAAAAATTAAAAAATAGATAAAAATGGGAACTCTGAAAAATCATAAAAAACAAAAACAAAAAAAAAAACAAAACAAAATCGGAAAAATTAGTAAAAATCGGAACAAAAAAAATTGGAAATTAAAAAAAATCGGAGAAAATCAGAATAAATGGTCAAAAATAGAATAAAATTAAATGCAAAAATTGACAAAACTCGAAAAATTCGAGAAAATGAGCTGAAAACAAATGGAACAAAACTGGAAAAAGTTCAGAAAAAAATCGATAAAAATTGGAAAAAAGCAGACAAACTTAAACCAAGAAAAAATCCGAAAAACAAAAATAGATTGTCAAAAATCGGAAAAAATTATAAAAATAATAAAACGAAAATAATTCTGAAAAATAACAAAAAAAAAATTGGAAAAATCTGAAGAAAATTGCACAAAAAATGGAAAAACAGAAAAAAAGGCAAAAAAATCTCAGATAAAATTGAAGAAGCTTGAGAGGAGTCAGAAAACTATGAAAAAATTGAAGAAACTCTGAAAAATTAGGAAAAATCGTAGAAAATCGAAAAACCGGAAAAATTGAGTAAAATTGGTAAAATCAATAGAGAGAGCCAAGAAAAAACATCAGAAACCCGGAAAATATTCGAAAAATTCGAAAGAAACAAAAAAAAGAAGAAAAATCAAAACTAAATCGGAAAAAATTTCTCTATGAAAGAAACAAAAAATTCAGAAAAAATCAAAGAAATTTGGGAAAATTAGAAAAGTTGAAAAACTATAAAAAAATTGAAAAAACTCGGGAAAAAATAGAAGGATTTTTAAAGAATTTTTTAAGGACATTTCAAGGATTTATCAATTGATTGTTTTAAAGATTTTTAAGGATTTTTAAAGGATTTTCCAGGATTTTTCAGTGATTTTCGAATACTTTTCAAGGATTTTCAGGATCTTTCAAGGATTTTCAGGAATTTTTCAAGAATTTCCAAATACTCTTTTAAGGATTTAAGACTTTGAAGGATTTTTCAAAAATTTTCATGGAGTTTTAAAGATTTTTCAACGTTTTTCCAAGGATTTCCGAATACTTTTTTAAGGATTTCCGAAGACTTTTTTAAGGATTTTTCAAAAATTTTCACGGGATTTCAAGGATTTTCCAAGGATTGTCAAAGACTTTTCAAAAATTTTGCAAGTATTTTCAAGGATTTCTCAAAGAATTCTCAAGGATTTTCAGAGCTTTTTAAAGATTTTTTAAGGATTTCCGAACATTTTTCAAAGATTTTCAATAATTTTTAAAGGAATTTTCATGGATTTTTCAAGGATTTTTGAAAGATTATCAACGATTTTCAGGGAAATTTTTCAATGATTTTCCAGGGATTTTCGAATATTTTTCAAGGATTTTTCTAGGATTTTTCAAGGATTTTCAGGAATTTTTCAAGGATTTTCATAATTTAATTTTTAAGGATTTCAGAATACTCTTTTAAGGATTTCCGAAGACTTTGTTAAGGATTTTTCAAAAAATTACACGGAATTTTAAAGATTTTTCAAGGATTTTCCAAGGATTGTCAAAGACCTTTCAAAAATTTTGCAAGTATTTTCAAGGATTTCTCAAAGAATTTTCAAGGATTTTCAGAGCTTTTCAAAGATTTTTTAAGGATTTCCGAACATTTTTCAAAGATTTTCAATAATTTTGAATGATTTTTGAAGGAATTTTCATGGATTTTTCAAGGATTTTTGAAAGATTATCAACGATTTTCAGGGATATTTTTCAAGGATTTTTCAAGGATTTTCAGGAATTTTTCAAGGATTTTCTTAATTTAATTTTTAAGCATTTCCGAATACTCTTTTAAGGATTTCGGAAGACTTTTTTAAGGATTTTTCAAAAATTTTCAAGGAATTTTAAAGATTTTTCAAGGATTTTCCAATGATTTCCAAAGACTTTTCAAAAATTTTGCAAGGATTTTCAAAGATTTTCAATAATTTTTCAAGTATTTTTTAATGATTTTCGAAGGATTTTTCATGGATTTTTCAAGGATTTTTTTATCAACCTCTCAATGATTTTTTAGGGATATTTTAAGGTTTCTTGTTATAAATTGTTTTATAATTTTTTAAGGATTTTCAAGGATTTTCAACGGATTTTTTTAAGGATTTTTCTTTTTGTTTATATTTCCGAATTTTTTTCGTTTTTTGTTTGTTTTTTATTTCGATTTTTTCTGAGATTCTCCGATTTTTTCTTAGTCTTCTGAGTTTTTCTGAATTTTTCCTTTTTTCTATTTTTTCTTATTTTTCCATTATAGATATAGTAAACTTTTAAGAAAAATTATTATCCACATAAACACAAAATAATGAAAAACAAAAAAGTATTCTTAAACCATAAAAAACATAAAAAAAAACGGTTGTATGACCACAAAACTTTCCCGACTTGTATCCAGAGATACCCATGTACCAAATTTCAGCTCAATCGGATTAAACGTAGAAGAATACAGATAGACAGACACACACAGACAGACAGACTTACTTCCATCAAAATGGATATTTCCATCTTTATCTCGAAAATTTTTTTTGCTCGTTCACAATACTTTCCCTTCTCGGATGGTTAGGGTGGGAAAGTAAAAGGTGTCTAAAGTCCATTCAGAATCGCTTTAGAGTAATAATAATAATAATAATGTTATATCAAAAACTATTCTTAAAAATTACTTATTTATTCAGTCGTAAGATAAGTAGTGTCAGATAAACATGACAAAAACTTTGAATTGTGTTCCTGTGTTAAATAAACGGTTTGAAATGAAATAAACGATTGAAATGCAATGTAATTATTTACGTAATTGTACCTGAAAACTTTATTTTTGTATTAAAAGGTTACGTGATAATTGAATATTATGATTGGGCTTTTCTCGGATATTCAAAAAGGCTGTTTACAACTTCAACGTCAATCACGTTTACATAAAGTTTAAAACATTCGATTGACGTAAGATTAAATTGAAATGAATAAAAAGAACGGAAATGAATTTTATTTACATGATTATACATATGTTGATTTCTATTTTAATAGTTTTTTAAACAATAAAATTAGGAAAATTCATTTTGCTTGGAATTAATACGTAATATTAATTTTTGTTATCAAACCAGAGTAATTTTTTTTTATTAAAAAAAAAATTATATTTAACTAATATCGTTTCTAGGTTAGTTAGTACATGTTTAAATTCAACGATTTTTCAAGGATTTTTGAAGAATTTTTTAAGGATTTCGATTTTTTAAGGATTTCCCAAGATTTTTCAACGAATTTTCATGATTTTTCAGGGATTTTCAATGATTTTTTAAGGATTTTCCAGGATTTTCGAAGACTTTTTAAGGATTTTTCAGGATTTGTCAAGGATCATTCATAAATTTTTCAAAAAAAAATTAAGGATTTAGACAAAGATTTTCAATGATTTTTTAAGGATTTGTCAGGATTTTTCAAGAATTTTCCAGAATTTTCAAGGATTTTCGAAGAATTTTCAAGGATTTATCAAGGATTTTCAAGGATTGTTTAAGAATTTCCGAAGACTTTTTAAAGGTTCCCGAAAACTTTTTTAAGAATTTTTCAAAGTTTTTCAAAGAATTTCAAAAATTTTTTTAAAGATTTTCAAGGATTTTTTAAGGATTTTTCAACGATTTTCGAATACTTTTCAAGGATTTTTCAGGATTTTCGTGGATTTTTCAAGGATTTTCAAAGATTTTTTAAGGATTTTCCAGGATTTTTCAAGGGTTTTCGATTACTTTTCAAGGATTTTTCAGAATTTTTCAAGGATTTTCAGGGATTTATCAATTGATTTTTTTAAAGATTTTCAAGGATTGGCTAAAAATTTTTGACCACAGTATTTCACGGTTAATTAACCATAAAACATTTTATATACGAAAAGACCAAGTGTCTTTTTAATTTTAATTTTTTTTTCAAATTTTAATTTAGATTATTAGAAAATTGGATTAAGTCATCATATCCCAGAAAATTTAAAAATAATATAAAAAAATTTAATGTGTAAATATTTGTGCTGTGTAAATTTAGTACTATCTGCAACTTGTTGTTAAAAAATACCTTTCTTCTCCTTGCTGGAGGTACTATGAAGTATGTGGTTACGCAATGGTCTCTCAGGTACTGATTTCTAGAAGTACCATTACCTGGTTCGACTTCATATTCCCCTCCAAGGTAGTCTAATGTGGCTTGAGTGATATGTACCCTCCTGAAACAAAAAATATATACATTTTAGTTCATATTCGATAGTAGAATATCTAAAAAACTATTTTTTATTAAAATTCCAAAACGTACTTCTGAAAATTTAATTTTATATACACTTCTCATCATTTCTTTACACTAATAAAAGAGAGAAACTATCTGGTGGCATATTTTACACCAGCAGAAGAAATCCTTCAATTTGATACCCCACATGACTAGGTTTGGAGATACGGTTATAAAGTTAATTTTATTATGTCATTTTGACATTTCACATAAATTTGATCTAAATCAAAGATTTGGAAGTCTTTTTGACGACGAAAAAATATGGTGGTGGTATTGTCACGAAAAGTATTTTAACGGTTACGTCATAAGAATTTTTTGAAGATTTTTTAAAGATTTTTTAAATATATTTTAAGTGTTTTAAAGGATTTTGAAAGCGTTTTATACGGTTAAGGATTTCTTAAATATTTTAATTAATTTTCAAAAAATTCTTAGGACTTTCATTTTTCATAGTGCTTACGTACTTAGTACTTTCCTTTTTCAAGGAAGTTTCAAGGAATTTCCAAGAATTTTGTTTAGAATTTTTCAATTTTTAATTTTTTTAAGGATATTTTAATGATTATTTAAGGATATTGTAACATTTTTAAGGATTTTTTTAAGGACTTTTAAAGGTTTTTTAACGATTTTTTAAAAAAAAATTAAGAATTCCTTGAGAATTTTTTAAAGATTTTTTTAAGAATTCTTAAGATTTTTTTACTGAATTTATAAAGATTTTTATGGATTTTTTTAAGAATCCTTTTAAGGATTGTTTTAGCGATTTTTAAGGATTTTTTATGGATTTTTGTGTTTTTAATGGATTTTTTCATCAATTTCTTTAGGATTTTTTTATGGATCCTTTTAATAATTTTTTAAGGATTTTTTAAGAATTTTTAAGATTTTATGAATTTTTTCAAATTTTTTTTTAGGACTTTCATTTTTCAAGGAAGTTTCAAGGAATTTCCAAGAATTTTGTTTAGAATTTTTCAATCAATTTTTGATTTTTTTTTTAATAATTTAAGAATTTTTTAAATTTTTTTTAATAACTTTAGAATTTTTAAGAATTTTATAAGAATTCTTTAAGATTTTTTTCTGATTTTATAAACATTTTTATGGATTTTTAAGAATTCTTTTACGGATTCTTTTAGCGATTTTTTAAGAATTTAAGAATTGTATAAGATTTTTTTACTGATTTTATAAAGATGTTTATGGATTTTTTTAAGATTTTTTTATGGATTTTTTTACCGATTTTTTAAGGATTTTTTATGAATTTTTGTGATTTTTTATGGATTTTTTATGAATTGCTTAGGATTTTTTAAGGACTTTTTTAGGGATTTTTTTATGGATCCTTTTAATATTTTTTTAAGGAGTTTTTAAAGAATTTTATAGAATTTTTAAAGACTTTTTTAAAGAATTTTTTCAGAATTTTTTACGGATGTTATAAAGATTTTTAAGAATTCTTTTAAGCACTTTTTTAAGGATTTTTTATGGATGTTTTATTATTTTTATTGGATTTTTGAATGAATTTTATAAGAATTTTTTAAGATTTTTTTCTGATTTTATAAACATTTTTATGGATTTTTTAATAATTCTTTTACGGATTTTTTTAACGATTTTTTAAGAATTTAAGAATTGTATAAGTTTTTTTTAAGATTTTTTTACTGATTTTATAAAGACGTTTATGGATTTTTTTAAGATTTTTTTTTTTTGGATTTTTTTACCGATTTTTTAAGGTTTTTTTATGAATTTTTGTGATTCTTTATAGATTTTTTATGAATTTCTTTAGGATTTTTTAAGGACTTTTTTAGTTATTTTTTACTGATTTTTTTATGGATCCTTTTAATAATTTTTTAAGGAGTTTTTAAAGAATTTTATAGATTTTTTAAAGAATTTTTTACGGATGTTATAAAGATTTTTATGAATTCTTTTAAGCATTTTTTTAGCGATTTTTTAAGGATTTTTATGGATGTTTTATTATTTTTATTGGATTTTTGAATGAATTTTTTAAGAATTTAAGAATTTTTTAAGAAATTAAGAATTGTTTAAGAATTTTTTACCGATTTTATAAAGATGTTTATGGATTTTTTTAAGGACTTTTTATGGATTTTTGTCATTTTTAATAGATTTTTTTATGAATTTCTTTGGGATTTTTTAAGGACTTTCTTAGTTATTTTTTACTGATTTTTTAGAGATTTTTAATGGATCCTTTTAATATTTTTTTAAGGAATTTTTAACGATTTTTTAAGAATTTTTGAAGATTTTTTTATGAATTTTTTTCAATTTTTTTTAGTACTTTCCTTTTTCAAGGAAGTTTCAAGGATTTCCAAGAATTTTGTTTGAAATTTTTCAATTTTTAATTTTTTTTAAATTTGTTTGATTTTTGTAAAAAAATTTTGAGAATTATTTTAAGAATTCTCTAAGATTTTTTACTGATTTAATAAAGATTTTTATGGATTTTTTAAGAATTCTTTTAAGGACTTTTTTAGCGATTTTTTAAGGATTTTTTATGGATGTTTTATGATTTTTGAATGATTTTTTTAAGAATTTAATAATTTTTTTAAGAATTTAAGAAATTAAGAATTGTTTAAGAATTTTTTACTGATTTTATAAACATGTTTATGGATTTTTTAAGAATTTTTTTATGGATTTTTTTAAGGATTTTCTATGGATTTTTGTGATTTCTAATGGATTTTTTTATGAATTTCTTTAGGATTTTTAAGGACTTTTTTAGTTATTTTTTACTGATTTTTTATGGATCAAGCGCAGTGAGAACGACAAAAAGGCATTAGGGTCTAACATCGTTATTAATATCAGATTTAAACAGGACAAACGCCATTGAAAAATAAATTTGACGTAGAATATAAACGTTAAGAAAAATCATGTGTAGAACCAACTGAAAAAGAGTACTATCGTCTATCTCCGTTAATATTGCTCCAAATTGAACTCGGAAAATGACGCTACATTTGAAATGACGTAAGAATATATACATAAAAAAACATGCGCATTGGAGATTTAGATATTTCTTCTTTGGGTTTAGATTGAATATATACCTGGACAATAAATATAGTTTAAAACGCTGTAGATATAGTCTCAAATTATTTTTATCATTTTTTTTTAATCAGAAATAACATTTCGGTTAGACATTATCTGGAAACCGGTATTATTCCATCCATTATTGGTGGAAACAATGAAATTCAAACCAATTTATAAAATGTTTCAAAATAATCGAAAACAATTCCAGCGAGTAATGTAACATTTCAATAATTCATGGAAAAATAATAGACAGTTCATATCGGTTAATCAGTGCTTATAAATTTACCAGAATAGCTTATTTATACACAATGATTCTATTTTAGAGATAAATAAAAATAAATTGTAATAAAATCGCTTTTTTAATTTGTAAATAAAAAGTATCATTTAATATAAAATCTATACAAAGTGTGATTGAAATGCATATACAGTGTGAATATTTGGATTGGAAACCTGAATTAACGCTGGGAAATAATTCAGCTCGATTATCCTGGAATAAATGAAATATTATCTATTATATCATCGACAGACGACAGCCCTGTGAAATGCCTCAGCTCAGGCACCTCTCTCGATTATCTCGCTATTAATAAAATATTAACTATTATCTGGTTGACAGACAGGCGCTCTCTGAATTGCTTCAGCTCAGGCCGCTTTTTCTCGATTGTACGATAACAAAATTTTGAACTTTATACAGTTCCACAAATTTTATATTTCTTTACCAACATAATACATTGCAAGTTGGTGTTAATACCATTAAGAAAACCCTCATAATATTGATAATAATTGTATCAGATCAAATCATCACAAGAATATGAATTGGCTCAGGCCGTTTTCTCTCGATTATCGCAATATATAAAATATTTCCTATTATATTATTGACAGACGAAAGATTTCTCTCGGTTATCGCATTATATATAAAATATTGCCTATTATATTGTTAAAACACTGTAAAATACTTCAGCTCAGGCCGCTTTCTCTCGATTATCACAATATATAAAATATTTCCTGTTATATTGTTGAAAGAAGGCAGTTCTCTCGATTAATACAGTATATATAAAATATTTTCTATTATATTGTTGAACGAGGACAGCCCTGTAAATACTTCAGCTCAGGCCGCTTTCTCTCGATTATCACAATATATAAAATATTTCCTGTTATATTGTTGATAGACGGCAGTTCTCTCGATTAACACAGTATATATAAAATATTTCCTATTATATTGTTGAATGAGGACAGCCCTGTAAATACTTCAGCTCTCGATTATCACAATATATATAAAATATTGCCTATTATATTGTTGAAAAACGGCAACCCTGTAAAATACTACAGTTCAGGCCGCTTTCTATCGATGATAACGGTATATATCAAATAATGCCCATTATATATACTATACAGGGGCTTTGTTTGAACCTTTATTGTATAACGCACTTCGGTCATTACGGGCGCCTTAGTCCAGGTTTCGGATTGCCTCGGGCGCCACCTTCCGTTTATAGTGTGAAGGCCACTGAACGGGCAGCGTCAGTGGAGAAAGAAATACTCCAGGGGTCGTATGGTATCGACAAGACCCTTAGCGGCCAGAAGGGCGGTTTTTACTTGCCCTACTGGGTTGAGGACCTGGGTATTAGCTGCTGCTGGTATCACAAATAAAAGTCATTAAGGACAAAATTATATTTTCTTTAATTATCAAAATACGAAAGAGGGAATGGTGTGTAATATGGTTCTTTCTCGGACGGTACAGGCCCGTATTCCGGGCTGGCGTGGTGTGGTTGGATGATGGTTCCTAACTCCGGTACAATAGGAATTGAGCTTGACAAATCTCTAACAGTCGAGGGACTGCACTGCTGCCCCAACTGGGACGGCCACAGCAAGTCTGACTTCGGGCTGCAACTGCAGCTCACTAATCAACTCCGGCTGCTGTATACAATAAGGTCGGTTGGGTATGTGAGACGTATACGCGACTGACTCCATCTTCCGGCGCGGGTTTACAACTCGTACGACTGGCCTTATACTCGGAACATCTCACAGTTCCATAATTTTAAGTTAATTCTACTCCAGTGCTGTGCACGATTTATATATTTTAATTATTACGGAAAAAAGTAACTTTGTTACAATTGCTTTGGATGGAGGTAGTTTATTTTTTTTTTTTGTCATGTTTATAGTTTGTCTTTCTATTTCATATTCGTCACACCCAACCTGTTCCTGTTCTTTAATTTCCATGTTGGAGTGGTTTTTTGCTTTGGATCATAGCGGTTGTTGGTTGGTGTTGGTTAAGTTAGTTAGGTTTGATTTCTATTCGGTTCCCAGCTATCTCTTTGATTTCGTTATATAATCGAGAAAAAGCGGCCTGAGCTGAGTTTCACCAAAACCGACATTCTGAGTTTTTCTCAGTTTTATCAGAGAGAGATATTCGAGTAAACATGTGACAAATATAAGTCACAGAAAAGATTAGCCGCGAGGAAAGATTGTCGTAGGGAAGGATTGTGGTGTGGTGGAATTGTCCCCAAAAGATTGTCCGAGAATGATCGTCCAGGAACGATTATCCGAGAAAGATTATCCGATAAATATTTTCCGGGAAGCAATGTCCAGGAAGGATTGTCCGAGAAAGATTTTCCGGGAAGCAATGTATTCTATTTAATAGCATTTTACGTAAATTTAAAACAAAAATGTAAAATCATGTTTTATTATTTTAGAACAAAGAATGTATCGTCTTTATAAATTAAATTCGTATTTTTGTGGAATCATTCTCTAAGAGGGGAATACGTAAATAATAAATGTGCGTGTTTATAATAGTTTCAAGGTCAACTTAACTAATTAGTTTTTATCTTCTGCATATATTGATCGATCTTATTGTTTTTCTCGGAATACAATGGCACCAATATTATAAAAATTATGTAAAGTCCAGCTATTTTCATATTACATCTTTCGTTTTAACTGCATATGATAGACATTTCAACGGTACTACGTTAAAGTTACTAATTTAGAACAAATATAGAAAAAGCATAATGTAAGCCAAAAACATACGCAATAGTAATGGCAAAAGGACATTAGCATCTTACTTCGTTAATATTGATTAAAAAAAAACATTAGCTATACAATGAGGTACAAATTAATGATTTAAATAAAAAACATGCCTAGTAGCTTCGTTACTCTTGGACAGACTTGAATGGGACAAATGGATTTACAATAATTAAATAATTTAAAATGTCAAAATGACATAATAAACTATCTAGAGCTAACTTTATAACCGTTGCTCTAAACTCATACATGTGGGGCATCAAATTAACGGATTTCGAATATGTTGTCAGATATTGGCTACCTTCCTTGGACTCAGTCCAAAATCATTTAAGCTGGGTTTTTTGCCTAATATACATATAAAACCGTTACCAACGTTACTAAATCTACCACCAGGTGTTGTATTAGTAATTTATAACAAATATATGATATTTAAACAAAAAGCATGCTTAGTAGCATCGAAATATCCTGCGTAGTAGCAATGCCAAAAGTATATTAGCATTTAAATTGGTTATTAGTAGCTCAATTTTAATGAGAAAAAACGTACTAAAAATGTCGTGACGGTACAAATCTTACTCATTTTTCAGGTTAGCTAAAGTTGAGTTAGTAAGATAATGGATAATGAAATAATAGATGAGTGCATTCAACGTATAAATGCGTACCTCACACAGTACCTAAGCTTTAGAATAATATTTTATTCGCAATAAATATGATAGATAAGAAATAATGATATTTTAACAATAAGCAATGTGCTTTAGCCAGCTGGGAAGCTTAATAACTAAAATATTCAATATAAAATAAGATAACAATAAAATCTTAAGTTAAGTAGATCAACTTGAAGCAATTATAAAAAATTGAGTTTATTATTTAGCCGGTCTCGCATTTTATCATTAATAATATAAATAAAAATATGTCTATTGTGTGATCTACTCAGGCAACACTTAATTATCTGCCAGGATATAAGAAGATAAAATGTAACAAGGAAGTAAAAAAAGAAACTGAACTTACTGTTCCTGTCGACCATGTTGGGCAATAAAATTATATAATTAAATAAATGCAGTTACTTACCCAGGTTCACCTCCAGCTTCCATATTATTTGCCAACGTAACATCATTAGACCAAACATCGTACTGCCATTTCCTCAGCCCTAATACGCCGCAAAGCACCCTTCCTGAATGTATTCCTACCCTCATATTGAGTTGAACATCAGTGGCTTCTACTACGCTGGCGATAGCATCGATCATGTCCAACCCCATCTCGACCGCACAGTGCGCATGATCTGATCGCGGCTCCGGTAGCCCAGACACGCAGTAGTAGCAGTCGCCGAGAATTTTTATCCTTAAACAATGGTTATCCTGGAAAAAAAATGTGTCAATCAATTTACTTAAAGATTGGATCTCATTTGAGTTGGATTTGAAGAGGTTAGGTTAGGATACAGTGCGCATGATCTGGTAGCCCAATTTATTTAAAGAGCTTGAGTTAGATTTGAAGAGGTTTTAAATGAAAGTACTCAAAATGCTATTTAGGATAGAAAGAAAAAACACGCAGTGAACTGTAATCAAGGAAAGTGGTAATGTTTTCTAATTAACACTGAGTTGAGTATCTTTCGTGCAGAGAATATTTACAACTGTCCGACAGCCGTAACAATAAGAGACTTTTATGTTCTTAACTCAGGCGAATATATAAATCGATTTTAGTATATATATTTAAAACAATTTCAAGCTTTCAGTAAGCATTTTTCTTAAAATATTTCCTTCATTTAGCCATTGGTGGGCATTTTCTTAATAGGTTTTCACAGCACGGGACCCAAATGACCTATAAAAAGTGTTTTAGGAATACGTACAGTTATGATCTATTAAATTAAATGAACATATTTGACCAAATTATTGTTTTGTTTAAAATTAAATTTTTCTTGTCGAAAATTATTCTTTTTTTTTGTTTTTATGCATTCATAGAAGTAGAATTTTAAATTAGCGGAAAAGTAAACATTACGATCTTTACCAAAATCGGTAAAATGAAAAGAAAGAAAATTTCTAGTTAAAATTAGAATTATTCTAATAGACCGGCAGTTGGTGACAGATTTTCGGATGTGATTTCTTACAGTATGTCTCTTGGAGTATATTGAGGTATGGATATTCTAACGATAATAACCCATACATTAATGAATGATTCCGTGTTCTTTATATATAAAAGTTAGTTAACTTTTGTTTTCAAATTAAGCTTTTTTATACGATTTCTAACAGACTGCTTTAAAATGAAATTCGACGAAAAAGCCACTTTCAATGTCATTGGCGTACCATTTGCATGAGTCCATAGGGTCACATCGGACAAGTATACCTGTATTTAAAAAAATATTTTTCGGCGTTTCGGAACAGTCTGCCATTGAGTAGTATACATGTTTATGCTATACGTGAGCTAAAAAAAATATGGCATACCGTTTGCGCATGTCCAAGTGCAAATCGCATTAAAAACATTTAGTAAATTTTTCTTAATAAATTTCCGTGGTCGGCAAAAGTTTCACTTATGTCGTGGGTTCCTGTAACCAGTTCACCATCAATTTTCAATGCCTTTGTGGTTATGCGTTTATTCTTTCTGTCCTTCTTTCCGGTCGTTCCTAGGCTAACTCGAGAGTGGTTTTAAATTTTGGAATTCTGTTTTCAGCAATCGTAGCTCACCCCATATATCTAATACTCCTATATCGCCAGCTTGAGAGAGAAGTGTGTCGCCGATAGTAGAGTGTAGACGAGCGTTTCTCTCTCACGCAGCCTCATATAGTCATAGGCGTCACAGCTGTAAACTTGCCTACGTTTGCTTTACTTTCCTTTCCTCTACGTTCCTTTTTCACCACGGGACACGACGCCAATGCAATTTATGTATATAGGCATGCGCGTTGGCACCCAATTCCGATCTTGCATCTCCTTCTGTCGGAACGTTTTGTTTCTACGTTGGCGATATAGGAGTATTACATATATGGCTCATCCAGTGACCTAAGTCAACTAAAACCATATGTCTCTCTGTAGCTGAGTTATTTGGATATTTGATGGGATTATTTTAGCGTGAATTTTTCAATATACGAATTTTGACGTGTCATTATATATTCCTCAATTCGCTTTTTGTTTTGTAATCATCTTTTTTGGCTATTCCTAACTCAAGGTCGAACTTAAACTCTTTATTACACGAAAATCAAAATCACGACGATGAAATATCTGCTATTTTCATTCTTCAATCATACTATTAACCCTTAATGGCTGTTACGCATGCAAAATTTTCACGAGTTTAGTTCGCTAGACAACAAATTAATCCTTTGTTTGACCTTCAGTGTAGGATGGAAACCATTCATATTCTGTTATATATGTTGTTCTAGGCGGAATTATTTTCTAAAATTAGATTAATCCCTTTAGAACTTTACAATTTAACGATCAATTGTTTTAAATGCAATTTTCTTTATATGGGTTTTTCGTACCAGGACGGATTTCATGGAAAATTTAATTACTTTATTTCAAGTGTTTTATACATATAGAGGGAGTAATCACATCCAAGTTTTAGTAAAGTAATTGTTTAATCAATTATTGTTCTGATAAAAGAACTTTTTTAATTCAGCGTATTTTTTTTAAATGATGTTTTCAATTTTCCCTTAAAAAGAGGCGCAAAAGTCTATTTCTAAAAATTTAATATAAAAAATATATAAAAAAATTTTCTAAATAATTTTAAAATCAATTTTATTTATTTCATTCAACGGGGTGCTTTCATATTTTTTTTTCTAATTTTTTTTACTTTAATATGTTTATTACCTCTATTGACCAGCAAGGACCAGAATTTAGCAAAATTTTTGATATTCACTGAGCTTAATTTTGAATGTTAAGCATTTCTGTGACGTCTTAAGGAAGCTGAGAAAATATTATCCTGTACTTACTTTTAATTCCATGAATTCGCTATTTATGTGAAGATGGCGCTACAATGACGTTATTTATTAAACTATATTCTTACTTTTTACTACAAAATGCCGAATAATTATCAATATTCAAGAATAGTATTCTTGATAGACTTTGAAAAACTAGAATAAATACTTAAATTCGACGCTAACGCCCCCTTGCGATGGTTTATGGTATTGAGATGTGTTAAACAGTCTATTGTAGATACAGGGTGTTTCATTGGGAAACGGGCATACGTTAACTACAGATAGGGGGCACCTAGATGTCCATTTCTTTAATGTACTGTAACTTACAATCCACGCAGATGATCTGACTCTGATGGTCAGGGCGAATAATAAAGAGGACATGATGTCCAAAGCTGATAACGCCCTCAGTGACATCTGGATAGCGGATCAAGGCTTGGAAGTTGTTCCGGAGAAAACTGAATCGATCGTAGTGAGAAGACGTAGTAAGAGAGAGGACATTATATTCAGAGTTGGCGAGATTAACATAACCCCGAGTAAGCACGTTAAATACCTTGGTTTCTGGCTGGATGATAAGGGCAGATATAACGAACACGTAAGAAGAACATGTGAAAAGGCCAGGAGACATGTGGTAGCCCTTCAGAGGCTGTTATCGAACAGGAGAGGCCTAGGACTAGGAAGATATGGGCGGGAGAGGTGGGGTCCACAATTCTATATGCCGTAGCAATAAAAATTGATAAGTATAGAAAGATGTTGCTGTCCACCCAAAGAAGCATCTTGCTCAGTGTGTGAATCATAGAGAATGTATTTAGTAGTTTTGTGGACTTGTTGTAATAGAAGTTTGGTTCAAAAAAATCACACATAAGCTATCGCGTGGTCGAATAAATAATTCGAAGGACCACCCTATAATTATTACACGTTTAGGGGACTTGGGACAATAAAACATATCGTCCTGCTTTCTGATAACGTTTAATCAGCAATCTTTAAACATTAAAGGTTAACACATAAATTTACAATAATTAAACAAAGTTTATCTAATAGTAAAAAACAACAATTCAACAGAAATTCATCTATTAGTAAACAACAATTAAATTCTACTAGTAAACGACAACAATTAAATAGGAAATGTTTGATACAGTGCATTTAAATCAAAGGAAGTACAAGACATAAATAGTTCCGAATATTGCACAATACATTTAACAACAGCGCATATAAAAAAGATATAATTACAGCAAAAAGGTATCCATAAGAGGAGCTCTCCTTTGGTATATCCTGGACCGTGTCCTAAGGAATTCTGAATTGTTCTGTTAGTTTTGGCAACACCGCTCTCGTGCACGATGATCCATATGATTGATTAATTATACAATAGCCCCGTGGTCTTTGTATATTTGTAATAAAATGGAAAAGATCTGTTACCTTAAATTCCACACATTAGACATTAGATTTTAGGTTTAAAACCATACACAGGTAGATAACGAAGCACTATATTAATTTACGTGATCGACGGTTGAAGTTAAAGTTTCAAAAGTTAAAGTGATTTTAACACTCAGGGTTGTAAGGGCGTATAAAATTGTATCCACGGAAGATCTCTCTGTAATCAGTGGGATTCCACCCATTGATATTAAGGCGGAGGAACGAGTGAGACTGCCAGAATAACGGGTAAGGAAATGAAAAGGGAAGGAGATAAGGCTGCGGTGGCAGAACAGGTGGAATGACGTGCTAGACTTGGGTCAAAGGATAAAAAAGCTCATTCCTGATCTTGACAGATGGTTAGATTAGCAGAGGACTACCGACTACTGGTTTGCCCAATTCCTCAGTGGTCACGGAAGCTTTAGAAGCTGTACCCTGAGGATAGGGAAAGACACAGTCCCCTGATACAACGAGTCACACATGGATCGAGTATCCCAGATGGAAAAAGAGAGGGGCAAACTATAATGGCACCTGGATAGGGACCAGCCAGCAGAGCTCGTGAACACTATGATGAGCGGCACCCAGAACTGAGCCAGGTGCTACGGATATATCTGTAGTATCATGCGGTAGAAAGAGGAGAGTGTTACGGTTTAAAATCGCTTGTCCCACATCTAGATTAAAAATTTTGCGTATTTGGACCTGTGGCCTTCTTTACTCATAGATTAATAATACCTAATAAAGTCTAGAAATCAGAAAATTGATAACAGTTTCGTCCGAAATCATATTCATCTGAAAAAAATGTGAAATCATAACAGATACGGATATTCTATTCGATTTTAATCGATTTTTCTAGTGACGGAAATGTCATATGTACCAACATAAGTTAAATCACCGAATAAACTCCCCAGATCAGTATATACGTCACGTATTTTAAAAAATCATCATTTTAAAAAAAAAAGTTTATTTGGGGTGGATTTTTTTTTGTAACCGAATTAATATGATTAAGATTAAGTGTCGGTATTAAAAATTACAAAAATCTTACTAAAATCGTCCATTCTAAAAAAGCAATTTTGTACTAACCTTACTATATTAAAGATTAAGTTTAAACTTTAGAATTTCATGAAATTTATCCTTAAATTAAATTTTTCCCGAAAATATAATATTTCTAAAAATTGTCGATTCGAAATAATCTTAAAGTATTTTAAGACTTGATGTCACGTATACACACCCATATTTGTACTTATAAGAACGTAACAACGATCATTATATATGTATTACATGATGGATTGAATCATTTTACCATTACGGAAACTGGTAGGTAGGTAGTACGTGTTTTAGCAAACATTACGCGAACCACTGTTAAATTAAACAAAGATATGTCTGAAAACGCTTATCACAATGCAATTTGAGACCGTAGACGGAAATATCATTTACGTGTTGAACTTAGGAATCAACAATTATATCTCTAAAGTGTCAACACGAAGAGGGAAATAATCCAGAGACGTTGTTCAGCGATGGACAAAATTTTATTGGGATACTTGTAGTAGTGCACTCAATATATTATACATTCCAACCATTACTATACATGTTTCATCCTTATAGGAATCATCAGTGGCACTTTATCTTAATGAATAGTTTCAAAAACCAACTCTATATATACCCTAATTATTTTTATGTACTTTAAAAATGACTGATAGTCACACCATCTATCGGTTGACGTCTACCACAATCCATTTATATAAACGACCGGCAAAGTACAACTTTGCGCCGTTAGATGGCCAATCGTAATGTACCACACTACCCTAAAATGATAAATTTTTTCCCTACTGTTTTCCCATTTTTCCTGTCACACTTTTTACCCCACTTTTCCAGTTACTCTTTTTTCCCGTACTTGTTTATTGTTTTCTTTATGTTCGAAATTAATCTTTGCTCCCCACTTTTTTATCTTCAAAACTGCCCTAAACTGAGAATAAGTTTTTACCCACTTTTCCCCCACTCTTTTTTCTTACACTATTTTTCCTTGCAAAAAACTTAAGATTTTAAAAAACATAAGATTTTAAAAAATAAAAGAAATCGATAATATTTATAATAATTTATACCCCATGTTTTTTTTTTATAAAAACGCACAAAAGGTAAAAATCCCTTTCTTGTTTGGCGCTAACGATGACATAATGAATACTAATAACTTCCATTCAAAAAGAAAATTACAAAGATCTATTATTTTCTTTAGATCAATGAAGTAACGCTAAAAGAGTACACAATATGCCAGTAGAGCAAAAAGATAACTTAAACCAAACCAAAAATGTTTTAATAATTCATTCATTTTTTAAAGTAAAGTATGTATAGATAACATTGATGGATGTATATACAAAACTAGGAAAGAAAATTAAAGTTTTAGGAAAACTGTCAATGATGAGATACATGAGAAACCAGCTCAACCAGATACAGCAAAAGTCGATCAAACATAATTTTCGACAATTCACGAGAGTAAGGAGAAAGTGGTCCAAATCAACAAATTAATGAAAAGTAGGAATTCGGAACTGAAAACGCTACACCAACCCGCACCAACCTAATATAAGACCCTGACTCATACTTCTAGACTAGAATCCTAGACTTTCGACAAAACCCAACTTCCTCTGAAGAGAAAATACAACGAAATCCACCTTCTGCCAACCTTCTGGTCATTGTCGTTGGTATTCGACCAATAAGTCACCCATTAGAGGTATATAAGAGTCGTTAAGGAGGCTAAGCTAGTCTATAGTCATGAAATACGTCCAAGTAAGGGCACTTCTTCGTCTATGGGTTCCTCTTTATACAAGTGGGTGACATTTCTTCGGCTAGGTGGGAGAACTCGATGGAAGTGATGTAGAACCGGCATTGTTTTAATACTCAGGTAGGTTCAATGTGAGTGGAGCGTTTGCTCGCCCCTCTACTGCGGCCAACAGAGGCCTATTGTGGCTCACCCCTATGGTCTATAATTCACCATACAATCCACACCTTCTTACGAAGTCTATGGTTAATTTAGGTGAAGCTTCCTTCAAGTCGGTAGGCTCCAGCTGTACAAAACCAAACGTACGAAGCCTATTCATTTCCAGGACAAGGCAGGAGCATAAATTATGCTCCGCCGTTTCGTCTTCCACACTGCAGAAGCGACAGTCCGATGTTTGACTCAGACCTAGCTTCTTCAGATGGTACCGCAGACCACAGTGTAAGCAGTCCAATTAGGATACGTAGATCACTTCTACTCCATTCTAGGATCTGCGATAGGGTGCTACCTGAGGGTTTGACTATAAACGCCTTAGATTGAGCTAACCCAGGAATATCTTTCCAGTGCTGGAGAGTTCTCCTCTCGGCCGAAAAATGGTTCCGGTCCAATGAACTCGGATTCTGCACCTCTTTTCGCAAGGGTGTCGGCTTTCTCATTACCCTCCATCCCTTCATGCCCAGGTACCCAGAGTAGGGTTACTCTGATACTGGTAGCATGCGATCCAGGGATTCGATGCAGTTCCACACCAGCTTCGAGTCCAGCCGGTTGGAGCACAGTGCTGTTAAAGCTGCCTGGCTGTCCGATAAAATGTAAATACTTTTGTTGACAAGATGATGGTTTACCAACTCTCTTGCACACAATTCTATAGCCAAAACCTCCGCCTGAAAGATACTTGCCGAGGCTTACTGTGATGTCAGCTCTCGGTTTTCTGCTGTACAATCCGGCTCCAACACCACTTGCGGTCTTTGAACCATCTGTGTACAGTACATAAGCCGTCCCTAGAAAGTGGATCTCCCCATTACTACTCAGAATGCAAAGACTATTTTAGTAGAATTGAAGCAATCGAAAGTAGGAGGGGCCAAAGGAAGTCGGCGAAACAATGTCGATACCCCCCGTCAACCAATTGGAGGCGAGGCAAGGAGGTCGACCTATAACTGATAAGGAAATATTTCCCGTGCATGCGAGGAAAACAAAAACTAGACCACCCCAAAACTTGGTACACTACTAACGAAATAGAACAGAAAGAGTTGGAATACTCAGAGCAATCCGGATAGAAAGCACCTACTTCATGAGATATTACCACTAATCACAGACTAAAATAGAAAAAACATAACAAAACTGGCAAAAATTGACATACTGCGATAGATTACTAAACACAAATATCGAGCACCGTCTGTGGCTGAAAACGGTCGGACGTTAGACTGATCGCCAGGCTTCATCGATTGAGTCAAGAAATTCAAGAAAAATCTAACACAGCAATTTAATGAAAGTACGGAGGAAACTGTCCGAAAGACAGGATGAAACTGTCCGAAAGACAGGATCCCATCGAACCGATGCCAAAATCGGTCATCGAGCCCTCAACCTACATGGAAATAGAATATTTTGAGCAAACAACAAAATTCCCCGAATTTGGCGAAAGTGGGGAGAAAATTCAAAAGGTGGCAGAAGTGAATGAGGTAATTGAAAAAAGTAACCAGGATCTCATGGGTGCAGACACTTACAATGAATTGCACGCACTGGCAGGGGTCCACTACTGAAGAAGAGGCTGTGAAACTGCCAACAACAACTCTTATCACTAGCCACCACTATTGATACCATACAAAACAAGGATGTCAATAAAACTACTCCAAAGGGAATAAACAAGGCTATGAACGACACCGAAGGTTTCACCACCTCCTTAAGAACTTAATAAAACCAAGGCCAAAAATGTTGATATTATAACAAAAAATAGATACGAATCTTTAACAGATTCTTCAGTGAGGAAGAAACGACTAAGCAAAGAAGGTAAAAATAATAAGAAAACACCACCAAAAAAAAAAAGGTCCAACCACCTAGAAATCACAAAAGCAGCTAATAAACAACCGAAGATGACCTACTGCCTCCCAATAATTGTAGATGGTTGTCAACTCAGGCTCAGAAATTAAAAAGCGAATAGTTTTGTCTTTTGCTTGGCCACGCCCACTCCTGGCCCAAGTGTTCTTATTAGGCTATTCTGTATAATTTGTCTCTTTGACTACCTAAGTTCCCTGGTTAACCTTGTATATAGCACTACTTTGGCGTATTTATTCATTTAGTCAAAGGTGATTGCTTTGTCAATTTTTTAAGGGTGGTGGTGAATCGCTCTTTGTCTTTCTGGTGTGATTTTATCCCTTCTCCTTATCTTGAAGCGACTGTTTGGGGTGAATTGTGTCGATTGTAGGAAGGGATGGTTTCTGCTTGGCCGATCTGCGATTACTTTTGCACCCTCTTCATCAGACATTGAGGTATAATTTGTAACATTTTAAATTCTTGTTTGTACCGCTTGGGGTAGTTCTAGGGTCTTGTATTTTGCGGGATTTGTCTGGTTATCCATTCAAAGTTCTTTTGCAATACATATATTTGTTCACCTACTTTTTTAATATTTCAGTTTTCTCCTCACTTTCATTAAAAATTTTATTTTTAACGAAATGGGAGTCGGTATCCATCTGATTTTTTATGCTTGTAGACGTGTCTGTTGAATCTGAGCTTTGTTCGGTTAAAATTTACATATGAATTATCTCCTTACTTTCGTTTTAATTGGACGAATTTTGAGAAACGATCTCTGCATCATTTTTCTGTACTGTGGGCCATCTGATTTATATATTATTTCTCTACTGGCACATAAATTACGAAAGGAAGACTTCTTTCTGGTTCACAAGTCTTTTAATGTCACTACGAACAATATTAGAGTTTCCTTTGAAATCTCATCTTGCCAGATTGTATTTCCTTAAGGATTAAGCAGGATTTAGAGATGAAGGGAATGAATCTTTATTAAAAATCTATTCGCCTTTATTCGACAGTAATTTACTATGGGAATTAAAAATGAAAGTTAAATTAGAAATCATTAAAAATAATAGCTGTAATTAGTGTTTTCCTCAAATCCATCTTTTCTTTATATTAAATATGAAAATTACTAACTGGAACAAAAGATGCATTAGAAAATTAAAGGCGGTTGGTCGCTCTGCTCTCTATCCGATTATTAATTTTGTAAATTATTACTAAGTTCGGCATTTTTACTTCCCCGCACGCTCGACTCCCTCTAGATCCAATTAAAAGTAAGACCCATAATTTAAGATTCAGTTGTACCAGTACCAACGAAGCGACCACTACGCTGGCTAAAACAAGTCAATCTACATCAAAACACCAGTCAGAAGATACGCGATTTGTTAATAGGCAATATTATATAGAATTGAGAGAAAGCGGCGTGAGCTGAGATATCTCACATGGTTTCAAGATTGCCATCTGTCGATGATACGGGGCGCAATAATTTAAAATGGGTACCCGGATAATTAATAAAAGCAGTCTGAACTGAGGCGTACCTCCTTTGTTTCTATATAATAAAAGCGGCCTGAGCTGAGGTATATACATCATTTCCGTCTGTCGACGATATGGGACGCAATAATTTAAAATAGGTACCTGAATAGTTAATAAAAGCAGCCTGATCTGAGGTAAATAACATGGTTTCTGTCTGTCGATGAAGTAGGAAGCAATAATTTGAAATATGTATCTGAATAGTTAAAGTTTGTTAGGTCGTAATCGGTGGCGTATTCTGTTGTTTTACGTTTGTTATATATTATTTCAATGCTATTTTACACTTAACCTCAAAATTAAAATATAACTAATGACATATGTTAAGGATTCTTTTCAATGAGGCATGTTAAGGTGTGTTTATATGAATACATTGGTAATGCCAAAAATTGTATTTTGCTTTATGCGTTGCGTACCTTTTTACATAATTGAAGTATATCACATGATTTTCGTCTGTGGATGATGTAGAAAGCAATAATTGAAAATAGGTACACGAATATTTAATAAAATCGGTCTGAACAGAGGAATATCACATGGTTTCTGTCTGTAGATGATATAGGCAGTAACAATTTAAAATAGGTACCCAGATAATTAATAAAAGCGGCTTGAGCTGAGACATAACACATGGTTTCCGTCTGTCGATGATATAGGAAGCAATAATTTAAAATAGGTACCCAGATAGTTAATAAAAGCGGCTTGAGCTGAGACATAACACATAGTTGCAGTCTGATGACGATACAAGCAGCGAAAGATTAAATACCCAGATAATTAATAAAAGCGGCATGAGCTGAAGCATTTTAATGGGCTATCCTAGCATTCTGAAAAAAACTTGTTCTCTACATTCAGTAATTTAAAAACAAGTATTCCACACACTACTCGTCATTATTTCTTCTAAACCATTTTTAATATGAATGCTTTTAAATTTCATTTTGTATAAAATTTTAGATCGTCAATAGTTTTATATTTAACATTTCATACAGAAAAGATTTTTTACTTACATTTGCCAATTGGTCAAAACGCCCAAATAATTCATTCAAAAGTCTAACTAATTCCTGGGCTGTACACTGAGATGCCAGCACCGTGAAACCAACAATATCTGCGAACAATATGCTGAAACAAAAAAAAACCTATATTAATGCATAAATAACATAAAGCCATTAAGCAAATAAAGTATAAATGTATTAAGGACGCTCTATCATACTAAATTCTAGTTTCATCGCCCCTCTACTTTCTGATTGAAGCAATGGGCCACCTATGGAGACTTAAAATGCAATAATGATAAAAACGTAACGATTTAGGTCCATCTAATAGGTGGCAGCACTTACCATACAATTAAATGCATATATCTTAAATCGCTCTTAAAACTACTATTAGATTTTCTTTTTTTTTCTTTTACCAAATATCTTAAAATATTACAGGGAATTGTGGAAAGCTAAAAAATTATTCAAAAAAAATTAAGAGCTTGGAAAAAAAAATATAAATTGATTTAAAAAAATGTACTTCGTAGCCACAACAATAAATTTTTTCCCCCATATTTTGGTGAAAACTACAATAAAATTTGTAACTCCGTAAAAAAGTTATTAGGAATTTAGTATTTGTAGGTCGATAGTACGCACTTAAGTGTAAGCGTGAATTTTATATTACGACCGGCCCTGATTAGTACCTTTTCCCTACTTTCTCTACCGAAGAATATAGACTCATCTAAGCAGTGGTTCGGTGGACGTCCCTTGAGAGGGACGTAGTTTACATGAGAATCGGATTAGATAATAAATTAGATAATATTAAAGTTGTCTACATAAATAATTAATACAAAATAGTGATTATTCCTAATATTGAGTATTATTTTATAATTTCTATTCCGTTCTTGGCAATTAGCAGAATAAACAACAATTTTGAAAATCTCGAAAATTTGAAAGATTTCAAAGATTCCACAAATTCCTTTCCAAAAATTCCAATGATTCGAAAGATTTCAAAGATTTTAAAGATTCCAAAGATTTAAAAGATTTCGAAGATTCGAAAGATTCCAAAAATTCCAAAGATTTAAAAGATTCCAAAAATTTTAAAAATTCCAAGATTCCAAAGATTTCCACATATTTATTAGAATTAATATCCAGCGAATCGGGAATATTGACCTTTGGTAATTGAACATTTTTGAAAATCTATGCCAAAAAATATTCCGATACCAAAACAGCAATAACACAATCCTGATGTTGAGCCCATTGATTTTGATGATGTGGAGATTGTGCCACATGCTCAGCTCCACTTCGGTTGAATGTTGGAAAATTACAAAGATTCCAAAAATTCCAAAGATTCAAAACATTCCAAAAATTCCAAAAATTTCAATAATTCCAAAAATTTAAATAATTCCAAAAATTATAAAAATTTGACGAATTCAAAAAATTCCAAAGATTGCCACATCTTTAGTAGAATGAATATCCAACGAATCGGGAATATTGATCTTCAGTAGTTGAACAATTTGGAAAAACTAAGACAAAAAATATTCCGACTCCCCAACAGCAACAACACAATCCTGATGTTGAGCCCATCGATTTTGATGATGTGGAGATTTTGCCATATGCTCAGCTCCACTTCGGTTGAATGACTACTAGTTTTTCTCTTTGGAAATTCAAATCTACAGTCTCTGAAACCATCTCAGCAGTTCTAAATTCTCTTTTTTCCACTTTTGCTCCACTTCTTACTAGACATTCTCACAAGACCAGTCAAAAATTGTTCGATCAGCCCAAATCTTTCACTAAACCGGATACAGCTATTTATTTGTTATATTTGCTTAATAGAAAAATGGCCATTGGCAAACTAAAAGAAGACTGTCATTTATTGTTAATGCGTTGTCTAATTGTCTGTAAAGTGCGTTTAGTATTACATTTAATAACATCATCTGAAAATGGTAATAATGTATGTTGAACAAATATGATTAAAAAATCGATATGAGTTTGGAATAATTTACTACGGCAGACAGCGTGTTAACGCTGCTTAAATTTTCGAAGGACCACCTTAATACAGAGTATAAGGAATTATGTTACCACAAAATAAATCAAATTATTTAAGTGAACTGTAAGGGCTATTTACTCACTCATTTATTAGAAAACCAAAATTATTAATTATTACATTATTATTATTAGAGCAACTGCTCTCACTACTACAAAACATATTTACAATTTATGTACATTTTTAGACTCTCAGAAAATTATTGGACTATTAATTTTTAGGGTGCGGTCAACCGCTTTTTATAACGTCGAGACATGATATGTCGACTTAACACTGCTAGATCTGATGAGACTCTCTGAACTATTGGACTGTTTCCCTATTTATAGTTTTAGAAGATTTGTAAGAGGGGATTTGTAACGGTTTTCTTCTTTCCGATAAGAAAACCGACCTGTCCGCCGATCACAGGTATTTCTGCGCTTGTCGCTCTTAGAAATATTATATCGCTTAGAGGTAGATGGCGATAGGGTGAATTATTTTGTACAAACAATACAGAATAACAATCTATTTTTGATTATGGAATGGTAAATGTACAGCACTGGCCAAAAGTATAAATTAAAATGAATCTTATTGAATTTAAAGGAAATATAAGTTTATTTTGTGAATTCTGGATAATATGTATTTTATCGACAAACACGAAACAAGTATGATACAACTGGCTGCTAAATAAAAACTAACCTTTGAATCAGTCTGAAATTTAATATGTTGTCGTGTGACAAATGACGGTATACGACGGAAATGCCAACTTACCTCAACAACGCCACCTGTCTTTACACACGGATACTTATTGATAATTCATAATAATGTGTAATTTACTAAATGTATATATTTAGAAGGGTTATTTCAGCTAAATCTCGCCCTTTAAGGTAAATGTATAAAAAGGGAAAATGAAGGTAATATTAATAAAATAAATATTGACATTCGTAAGTTATTTCCGGTTATACCGGAAATTGATGTCAACTTTTATGTTCCATCTATTCCACTATACGTTTTTACGCAGTAATCAAAGTTAATAATATGCATTGCGGCTAACATAACCCTTTCCGATTTTTATGTGTAGTATTTAATTTTCTTTTATAAAATTAAAATCAACCAGATCTTCCAATAAATTACATTTCAATAAATAATCAGTCTAACGCTATTTGGTCGTTATACGTCACTTTGGGGCTTTGGTTCAGGTCTCTGATTGCCTCGAGCGCCACCTTTCGTTATAAGTGTGACGGTCACTTGTTCTGGTTAGCGTCAGTAAAGAAATAAATACTCCAGCGTCATTATGCTATCGATAAATCTATTAAGCGGTCAGTAGAGAGGGCTTTACTTGCCCTGGTGTGGGTATCCGCTGCTATAATCACAGTTCTTGGAATAAAAATAATTGGTTACTACACAACTTATTATTGGGGAAACCATATTTGCACGACAAACATCATGTAGCTATGACGTCACATAGGAATGAATATAAGGTGAGTTCGGCTTGGTTACACTTTTCACTCTTTTACCCCGTCCTTGATCTAGACGTTACTCCAAATACTCACACTCTACTATTAAAGCTCCAAATTCTTTAAGCCAAAGTTGTGTTTTGTTCTAATGGCAGATATAAACGTCAGCTGTCACAAAAATGAATTAAAACTCAGCGGGTGAGTTCGGGTTGACGCTCGGGTTGATCGGAGCATATATTTTAGGTTTTAGTAGAAACCCTGAGTTTGACGGTTCGCGTTCGAGCCGTCACAGAGCGAGTAATCCGAGGATGCTCTGTTTTCTCAGAATTAAAAGATGGATATCGTAGAGATTTGACGCTAATTGGCACTGACCGTTAACCTCACTTTTTGAATTAATTTGTTGTCATCACAACGCGTCATTTTTTTATTAGCAAATTTTTCTTTTACTATTTACTATAGATACGGTTGTATCCACCAAATAGCCAATTTGGTATTTGCTGCATAACTGGACCATTAATGGAGATTCAAAACCATTTTCTATTAGAACATGTTGATCCAGAAGAGCAAGCTTAAACCATACTCTCTGCTGAAACTACTGAATTAAATTCAGGACTTGGAAAAGGCAATTATTGTCCAATAGTCTCCCATTTTTAGTATTTGAAAGATATAAAACAGAAGCAATTAATTCCAAGAAATGCAATTAGTAATTGTTTTTGCAAAGTTGTTTCAAATTTTCAAATGTTGTCGAGTTAAGGCGAAAATGGTACTGAAATTGCTGACCAGCAAAATTTTAACAGTAATTTCTGTTTCTTCTTCATCATTATCACCATGAAAAACATATTTACCGCAAAATGTAGGGGAAGAAGTCTGTTTATGTTCATTTTTAAAAATTAAAATATAAATAGTTTTTCGAGGTTATATATTATTTCTCTTGAGCGTTCCAGCGTTCTCCTTTAACTCTCTTATGACGTCACGTTCTCTTTATCTATCCCGCTCGCTCTACCGAGCGTCAATCCGAACTCACCAAGCGCTGCGTTTAGCAGTTTGTTTACGATCTGCTTAACCAACTTAGCACCCAACTGTTTAGTGCTTTTGCCATTGACGTCAGCTGAACTTAACCTTTTTCTATATTGTTTTAAATGCCATATGACTTACTCACGTTAAATATGAGGTTACGTAAATAACTGTCGGGCATCGAGGATTTACTGGTAGAAATGTCATATGTAAAAATGTAAATATGACATCGCCATCTATAATTTAATATAATAATTTTAATAAATTAATTTACTGTAAATTTTCTTGATGTCATACTGGATTTGTAGTAACCTTCTTAAGTTTTGGTATTCGTTTTACATTAGTCGCTAGTTGTCACTATTTTCTGTACCTAGTAGCATAGAGACAAAAAAAAAACAAAACAACACAAAAGGTAATATTTTTGTAAAAAGAGTAATACCGCACTACAGCGCATCAAAAAGTAATACATTTGTTACAATTGTAATACGCTGGCAACGCTGTTTGCAGCCGACTAAAGCTTGGGACGGAGAATAGGATACTGTTCGTTATGTATGGACGAAACGTGTGCTAGAAGTCCATCTCTTGGTGAAGAGGCATACCAGTCCAACTTGGAGCTTTAGTAACTTCGTTACATCATTAAGAACATTTATTAAAAATATTTCTATCTGATTTGGTTTAAGCCACTAACAACATACGTTACATCCCTCCTTAATAAAATTTTTGATGTCGGTTGGAACGCAGTTAGAAAAAAGAAGAAATTAAGAAATAAATTGACTGAGGAAAATATGGTAATTGTCGTTCTTCTATTCTAATTGAATCGGGCGTGGGAAATCCCACCTACTCTACTATTACCTATAAAGTGGTTAGGCTCCATCTATTTGATAAGGGTGGCCACGAGTCAATGTACTCCCTTAATATTTTGGTTTTAGAATTTCAAAAATAGGGTTTTCTCACATATCAATTAGACAATAATGGCCTACTTTTGACTAACAGGAATGAACCGGAAGTGACATCAACTTTTTTTCTTGAATGGAATAACTATATTTTTTTATGGTTTATCATTACGCATATATTTCTAAGTTTTTTCAGATTTAAAAAATGCCAAAAAATAAGTGAGATGCGAACAATTTTTTAATTTATTCAAAATGGCCGCGTCAGATGAATGCGATGTAAGAAAATTACTAATTAGGCTATGGAAATTATTAATAAGGGGATTAACCCTGTTTGTTTAACTTTTAAGATAAATATAACATAAATATATTATTGAAGACTCCGTATATACTATATTGTAATTAAACATTCTCAAATATTAATCTAGCTTTCTTCTATCTAAATAGGTCATATCTAACAATACTAAATATTTAGTCCATGCACATTGTTAAAATGTAACACAGTGTCCTACTAAAGTCACAGAGTTCACTTGTTTGTCAAACCAGGACACGTCTGAGATAAATAGGGATCAAAGGGTGCCGTGTGTTTTCCGTTGAATATTTCATTGGTCTAAAGTAAGCTGATGGTTTAGATAATAGCGGACATATTTCAAATGCACACGGCATACAAATAAGTGAAAAATACGGAAACGTATCAAAAAATTGAATTTACAAAAAAAAATATGAGTTATGGCAATTTACTTTTGTTTTGAAGTAACAAGTTCCAAATATGATTGAAAATTGTAGGTCAATATATTTAAACGAATCAGGTACAATTATTTTTATCGTAGATGTATTTCCGGAAATACTTTTCACCTACTGAAATTTTTTGGCATTAGACAAAGATAAATAATTTGACAGCAAGCGTCTTTCAAAAAAAAACTTTTAATATAAATGACACATCAGTTTAACGCTCTTTAAAGCTTCGCGCACAGTATGTAAAACAGCTGGAACGCGACAGAGAATCGATAATCAATACGGCCAGCGAACGTTAATTTCAATCCAGTTTCGTCTACCACACAAATTAAAAGTCAGTTTGTCACCAGTCGAATCGAATAAGATCGTATACCGATAAATAAGTATAAATTTTGTAGAATTGTGTTGGACATTAGAATATTACAAGTAAAGTCAATACTATAATGATACTTGGAGTATTTTTCTTCACTGACGCTGCCCAGAGCAAGTGGCCTTCACACTGAAAATTAAAGGTGGCGCTATAAATCTGAACTAAAGCGCCGGTAACGACGAAAAAACGTTACAAGCTAAAAGGTTTGTTAAATGGGAAAAAGTTGTATATTTAAGGGGTCAATTTAGTGCTCTATATAGAATGAAATTATCAGCTACCCTAGAGACGTTAAAGTATTGTATAACTAAGGACTGCTCTAATAGTTGTTTAATTAAAAGATAAAACTAGTTCATGTCTGAAATGGCTTAACAAACATAAGCAAAAGAAAAACAAAACCATGGAGGGTCTCAATCAATAGGATTAGGTACAAATAGACTGCATGATGTTCGGGGTCCAAAATTTAGATCTACGTGGACAATATGTTTTTAATGGGATCGTGAACTAACTTCAAATGCAGTTTTCTTGTCTCCTTTAATCCTACAATATCCATTTTATTTAGAAAAATCTCCTTTTAATATAGTTTACACATCAGTACACAATTGGCGGAAAAAGAACAATTGGTAGGCATTTTTTCCATGAAAAATGCACAACTGTCTAATATTTTTTCTTAAAAAATGCAAGATTACTGTGTCTTATACAGTTTCATCCTATCTATAAAAAACATTAATTACTTTTTGTTTAAAATTAAACGATATATGATAATCTCTAAGCTTTACTATATTTTATGCATTTATTTTTTTGTTTATGCAGCTTTATCAGATTTAAGAAATTATTCCAACAACTATCATTTAGTTATATTAAATATGGTATGAATTAATACAGAAAATTGAATATTTTGAAAACGAACAGATATTTTAATTCTATAAAAAATCCAATTTATAGAGCATAAAGAGCTTTAGTTCTGAATATAAATTGTATTTTAAAATGTCAACATGCTCTGTAAAAAAATCGATGGGACATGCAATCTAGTGTATGTAAAATAATTTAATTTTATAAAAAAAAGTATCTGTACCGAGATATTTTAGTCTAGATGATTCCATTTAAAAAATATTCCACGAAGAGATTGCGCATATCCTGAAATCCGTCGTATTCCGTCCATAATGCTCTAGCTATTATGATGAAGTTGCGCAGATCCCGAATTTCATCGTACTCCGCCCATAATGCGCGGTTTTCTCTTTTCCTAGTTGGTGCTTACTGTTATGTATGCAGGTTTTAATAATCATTAAACTTTAGTAATTAGCTAACTATTGAAATGTATAGGCACAAGAAGAAAAAAGACGTCATTGATGAAAAACTAAGAACTAAGGGCCGGTTTATCAATGTGCTGTTAAATCTGCCTGTTACGTAGCCAACAGCTAGGCTTAACTGACAGCCAAAGTGACTGCTATCTTTGAAAGCGTTTTTTATTACGCTTTTGACTGACGGCTACATAACTTCTAGCTATTACTAAATTTTGGTTGGTTGGCTGCTTTGACTATTTCCGCAAATATTTTTGATTGGACAATTTAAATTACGCGGTATAAACTCAACAAAGGTGGGGGTTCGTATTGGAATCAAAATAAAAATCCAAACTGCCCAATTTCCAAACAAATGTCCATTTTTGTTGTGTCAGTCGAAGTTCTTTTTTGTTGTGTTTCGGTTGAAGTTTTTTTTGGTTATGGAACCTTTGGAAGAGAAGAAAAAAAGATTGGCCAATTATACGGCATCAGATAGAGCAATGCTTTTGATGATTATAAATAAAAAAAAACATTATTGAAAATAAAAAATGCTATAACCTCTCATAATATAAGGTCTTCTTTCATGCTCAATAAATAGTATTATTTCTTTTCGTCATCATCACTATAAATTAATGTCCTACTTGAAATAGATCACCCTGCTCCATAATAATAAATCATACAAATGAAATTAAGAAAAGATTACAAAAATTCTTATAGATTATATTTTTCTAGCAGATAACAAAACTACAAAACAACAAAATCTATTGAGCTTGCGCGTCAATCAATTTAGCTGGCAGTCAACTAGCAAACAGGAGGTTTCAAGTCTCTGTCAGCTAAAATCCAAGATAACCTTCGGTTACCGGTAGCAGTGACATCGATAAACACTTTAACTGACAGAGAGAGATTTTAACCTAAACCAATCGTAGATAACTGAAAACTTTAAAACTCATGGAAGAAATTTTGTAACGGCATTAAAAATCTTCCAAACTCAACAAGGAGAGATTACAAACACAGAGAATGAAACTCTAGATTTGCTTCTACAATCAAACTTCGCTGTTTGTGAAATTATCCTTGGTCAAGAGAACAGAAGTAGTTCAGTAGCACCAGTTACTAGGACCCCAAAAACAAACTCTTCTTTTGCAAAAATAATAGTAAACATAACGAAACATGTATGGGGGATAAATTTATTTCAATCATACAAGACAGAAGAATTGGAGGACCATTATGTAAACTATTCCGAGCTACCATAGCCTTGAATACGTTCTACAAAGCCGGAGATCTGCAAGAATAACCATCATTCTCAAATCAGGAAAATCTTTCAGATCAATTAGTTCTTCGCGGAATGAAAGAGCTTCAAAAAATAAAGGAGCTTCAAATTCGGTCGTCATTTAGGAACACACAGATTACAGTCAAATTCTCTGTTCCTTGATCAGTTTGTAGATTTTTCGGACATCGTTTAGTATGAGCTAAAATGTCAAAATGTCTTGGTAATTTATTCACCAGTTTTCGTTTTCAACGGTCGAGTCCACACGAATTTGGAAAAGCAATCTATAACAACCATGATTAATTTAAAGCCTTTATTTTGATGTGAGTGGTTTATCATTTCCGCTAAGTCCATTTACCATAAATCGTCCAATCCCTTAATAATCGTATGTCTTCTTGGATAATTTTTCTAGCTGATCTGTGTAGCTAGGTAAATAGTTGAATCTTTTCCTTTGATGACCTATTGACGATTACTTTGTTTTATACTTTATAAATTGTTTTTTAAGCCACTAGGCTTGAGTTTGAATAGATAATTAATGAGGGTGTAACTATAGTTATGGTGTCTAGATGTACAGGAAACCAATTTTCAATTGTTTTTAACCATAACAGACATATTCTAGAACAGGCGGCTTATCAAGGTAGTTATTATTATATATTTGACGATATTTCTTTATTTCATCATTTAGCTAAAATGTTTGTGTGCAAAACGATTCCAAAACCAATATCGATACATTTACCAGTCGCTGCCCAAGGCTTTAGTGGCTTAATGTATCCTGAAACTTAATCCGATAATCTTATTTGGGAAACGGTTGCCGTCTATCAATGATAAATACATTGCGTTGATGTATTGATTACAAATTAGCAAATACACCGTTATACCACGTTATACTGGTTATATAATAGGCGGATCAAAATCGAATTTAACACGTTGGCGACTGCTTTATAATCGGTTTTTCTTCCTACAAGTGGATTATTTAACAAAATTTATAGTTGTTTTTTTTTTCAAATTTTTTAACAATTCTAATAATTTTAAAAGCGCTGTTTGCCATTTTTGAACATAAATAATATTCTGTATTTGTTTTAAAGCATCGTTGAAAAATTTCCACATATTTCCCTTAATCTTATTAAATTTAAAGCGTTGGATAAATTTCACTGGAATATTATCCAGAATTCACAAAATTAACTTATATTTCCTTGAAATTCAATAAGATTCATTTTAATTTATACTTTTGGCCAGTGCTGTATATTTTACCATTCCATAATCTAAAAATAGATTGTTATTCGGTATTGTTTGTACAAAATAATTCACCCTATCGCCATCTCCCTCTAAGCGATATAATATTTCGAAGAGCGACAAGCGCAGAAATATTTGTGATCGCCGGACAGGTCGGTTTTCTTATCGGAAAGAAGAAAACCGTTAAAAATCACCTCTTACAAATCTTCTGAAACTATAAATAGGGAAAGTCTAATAGTTTAAGAGAGTCTCATCATATTTATCAGTGTTCAGTTGACATATCATGTCTCGACGATATAAAAAACGATTGACCGCACCCTAAAAATTAATAATATAATAAATTTTCTGAGAGTCTAAAAATGTACATAAACTGCAAATAGGTTTTGAAGTAGTATTAACATACTAATTCCTTATACTCTGTATTAAGGTGGTCCTTCGAAAATTGGGCAGCGTTAACACACTGTCTGCCGTAGTAAATTATTCCAAACTCATATCGATTCTTCATCATATTTGTTCAAGCGTCATTGTCAAATTTTCGAAAATCCCTAAATCGTAGTGATTGTTTAATTCTTTGGGTTGCAATTTACAAACTCGCTACCTTTATTTACTCCATTAGTCGAATTATTCCACTTTTCGTTTTGCTGCAACTATTCAGGTTAAATTACACGACACGAAAAAAAATGTCGTGCTTCGAGAAAATCAAAGTTAAAAATAGTTTGGAAACGTTCTCTGGAAACTGAATCCCCTCCGGAACATCAAAAAGAAATTTTAAATTAATTGTGTACGGACCGTTAAAGTCGTTTGCTGTATTACCGACATATTTACATGGCTATTTACCTTGGGTTATTACAGACAACCGGAAAAGGTAAACAGCGCTAGATTTTAAATATCGTAAATGTTTTTTATTTTTAGACGTTTTAGAATCTAAATGACCTTATTATATTTTTTATGTGTAAAACACATAAATCAATTTTTTTTTTTTTTTCAAATTAAATTCTCTCTTTTAGGTATATGTCTCACCGCAATTGATCATTAATCTTTCGTTATGTAGGATAAAGAATCTGCGGTTAGTAAATTCTTCCTGTCCCATGATCGAGATTACAAAAGAGCGTAAAAAATACTGTTTTCATTTTATTTTATTTAATAGTCACATTTTGTAGTAAGTAAAGTTGTTATACAGTACCCGTCTAAACAACAAGTGGAATCTAGAGGAAAATATGTGGCAAAAATGTGAGGAAAATGGGGCAAAAACAAGTGCAAGAAAGACAAAAAAGGGGAGTAAAAAACGTTAAGTAGAAAAAAAAGAAGGAAAAAATTAAAGCAAAAAACAAGTGTGAGAAAAAAAGAAAATACTGGGGCAAAAAATAATAGTTGTAAAAAACCAAAAAAGGTGGAAAAAATAAAGCAAGAACAAGTATAATAATGAGGCAAAAAAAGTAGGACAAAAATCACAAATGGGTGGAAATAATGGGGCCAAAAACAAGTGTGAGAAAAATATGGGGGAAAAATGAAGCAAAAAACAATTGTGAGAAAATATTTTGTGCCGTTGGGGTCCCCTCGTCATGAACGAAGTTATTTACGTTATTTTATTTTTTTAATTGTAACCGTGTTTTAATATATTTTTCTCCCTCCCTTTTCCTTTTGTTTTTTTACTATTTCTTTCCATTTTTCCTGTTTTTCATAGTTTTCTCCTATTTTTCCCTATTTGTATTTATTTTTCACTATTTTACCTAATTTTCCCTACTTTTTCCTATTGTTAAATATTTTTCCTATTTTTTATTAAGGATGGTAAAAAATGCAAGTAGAAAACAATGGTTGAAAAAAATGGGGCAAAAGATAAGTGTTCTTCTCTCACGGGACGAAACTGGGGTAAAAAAGCAAGTGTGTGCAAAAAGGCGCAAAATATGGCAAAAAACAAGTGTAAGAAAAAATAAGGAAATTAAGCAAAAAACAAGTGCAGGAAAAAAAAGAGGGAAAACAAATAATTACTAACCCTTCTTTATAAAAAAAATATTGTTAATAACTTGGGAAATAGATTCCACCTATGTAATAAGCGCCAGTACAAACTGGAACCGACAGAAGGCCCATATCTCTAAAGGATAATGAAACCTTAAACAAGTATTAAAAATAGTTTTGAGAATTTGATTCCCATGCATACTGGACAGCTGTTTCATTCCTTAAGGACTCATCAGCGGCAATGTGCCCAGACGCATTGAAATCAAATTCTCATCTCGAAACACACCTGCGCAATACTGAGTTAAAAGGATGTTGTACTAAGGTAGATGGCTAATGCAATCTACCAATGGGACATTGTATTAGTATTTATAAAGAACTTCGATTCGCTCGATATTCCCTACTCCACTTCTCCCTTAAAAAAAAAATAAAAATATACTAAAAGTTCATAATTGTCGCCACGTCTCAACGTACCACGTTACTGCAACCCTTGTATAATGTCAATAGCAAGGTACTTAACTTCCTTAGCCATTATTAAGTGTTTCCTCACATATAAACTTCCTTCATTCTCTAAAGTTCCTTTATTCCTTGAAGCTTCTTTTGAAGCTGGTTCATTCCTTCAAGCTTCGTCATTCCTTGAAGCTTCTTCGTTCCTTAAATCTTTTTCGTTCCTTAAATGGGACTGAAAATTTGCTTAGCAAACGTCGTTTTAACGTATTATATTAGCCTCTTTAAGTTCATTGCAGAAGGCAACTATCTCGTTGTTATAAGAAACGCTGTTGCCAGCTCGTTGAGATGCTATCAAAAGTTTTAAGCGGTCACATAACTCGTTCGGGTCGTCCCAGTAGATATATTCTACTGGGTCTTCGTCGTACGTCAAACGTCCCAAGGTATTACGTCGGAACATTGGCTTAATTAAATGACGCCATTTCCATCTATTAGTGTCCTTCATACGTCCAAGAGTACCTGTCTTAGTTAAAATTGACTTGTAATTTTCCAAATCTTCATTAGTATAACCTTCAGGTTCATCGTAAAATATTAGTTCATAAAGGCCTGTAGTTCCATTCACATATTGACCCTGTGTTATGATACAATTAAGTGGATTAAAATCTAAATCTTTTCCACCGAGCAACCATTTGGAATGAGTCGAATCGTATCTATTTTATCACTTTTATTCTAGAAATCAGTGATGTATTTATGTGACATTAAAGGGTATTGGTCAATATACTCTTATGTAATATTTTCAGACCCATCATCTTGATCCTCGCTAAACACATCACCGTTAGAATCATAACTTTGAGTCGCGGTCACATCCTCCAATGGAAGAAAAGGTATATTCCGTTATTCATAATCTCTCTTCTTCGTCTTTCTTTTTAAATATCGGTCGTTCTTCTTCTTCTTTTTTAATGTGTTTAACTGCGCCAACGGATTTGTGTAGGATTTTCGACGATTGAACGATTTCCTGAAGAGGTTCCGAAATTGGTTTAAATAGTTTATTGATGGATTCATCTTGTTGTATTTTCCCTAGTTTTAATGCCATGAACTTTTTTATAATAGATCGTACAAGTTCGGCAATTTTCCGTTTGCGTGTGGCCACAGCAACTCGATCGGTTGACATTATGATACAGACTGACGTTTGTCATCCTTTGTATCTAATTTAATGTACTTGTCAAAGCCTTTACGATATCTACCTTTGTTAAGATCAAAGTCTTTAACTATGACGAGAGCACCATATCTATTATTCCAACACTCGGCGCACATATTTCTAAATTTTTCAAAAGTCCTCATTAATTATCTATCCAAAATTCAAGCATAGTGGTTCAGAAAAAATGTATTAAGTGCAAATCAAACTACAGTGACTACCTTCATTCAAAAATGGCATGTGGGAGTTTTTAGGGTAGGATATTATGAAGGTTTTGTGAAAATCAATAAATTGAAGATGGTGACTCCAATATGGAGGACCAGTTTTATGATTTGGGACCGATTTCATTTAAAATTGGTATTTGGAGGATTTTGGGGTCGGAGATTATGAATTTTTTGTTAAAATTAATAAAATTCAAGATTTTATGATTATGGACCGATTTCATTTAAAATTATTATGTAGGGGTTTTTGGGGTCGGATAATATGATTTTTTTGTCAGGCGAGGACAGACGGCCCATTGCCGTTCGAGCTAGTTAAATATATACATGAAAAATATTTCAACGGATTTTAATAATAAATATCAATTAAATTGATTAATTTAAAGTGTTTTCTATTAAATAAACTATCTAACATTATGCACTAGTAACTAAATTATAATATAAATGCATCCATATAGTAAACAAACATAGTTAATTGCATTCTCTGTTGATATTATTAAATAATTAAAATCTATAACGAATTTTCAATGAAGCTGTTAAAGGCAAATGAAAATTCCATGTTGCTATTGGTCGTATTCAATTAATATATATTTATGAGTACGAGTAGAGATAATTTGGTTTTATTAAATAAACTCGTATTTTAATTTGTGAAGAATATTATACGCAAATAACACCAATTACCTATATTTTACTTCCTGTTAAAGTGTAATAATGAAGTCGACTTTTAAACATTATTAACGATACGGAAATTAACAATTATCACTTTGTGGTTTCCAATCAATTTTTTTAGGTTAAACTGAAAAAAGATTTTAATTAAAATTGCAACCAGCGTTACTTTTTTGTAAAGTAAACATCCAATTAAGTGCCTCGTGTTTTTAATTACTAATTCATTAGCAATGAGAGAAAACAAATCAAATCGACGAAAAAGAAAGTTGTTGCCGCGTAATTTGTGAATTCTCTAGGGATGTAGGTAATTCGATCAAGCGCAAAGACAATGGCAACGGACCGGCCCTTCCGGTACCCGACATACAAAAAAATATTATATAGTTTAAAATCTTCTTGACAAATATACGTAATCCGACAAGTAGTTTCAGGTTCGAGCAATTTTCAAAGCGATGGTGAAGAGAACGACACTATTGACAGAAAGTCATTATTTAAAAATAAAAATTTGACTGCAACAGTATGCACTAACACCACAGACAAAAAACAAATCAATAGTCACTAAAATTTAAAGACCGACAAATTTCACGAAAGTGTAGGGAACAGTATGATCGTAGAAGTCCATCAAAAAAGTACACGCCGAGCAGAAACGAGACGCCCAAGCAGATACAACAGACGAAAAATAACGAAAGTACAAAAAAATACTTCAGACTTTAATTCCCATGAAAGTAAGGAGAAAACTAACTTTATGGAAAAAAAATTCAGACATGTCAAAAATGCTCACCACTCAGGGTGAAGAATACGCTAACGATGATAACGACAATCGAAATATGATAACTGAAATCAACCCCAAAGAAGGTCAAACAATTACCAATACTGAAAAATGTATGGCAGATACACAGTCAAGGCCCTTACCACTAATAATGAAGAGTGCAGAAAAAAAATGTAATTTTCTGAAATTCGCGAAAGAGTTTCAGAAACATCTTCTCACTGAAGCATTATGACAGCTGACGAATACAACACAGAATACTGTAAAAATAACCAAGAAAGAGGAGCAACATATTCACTCTAGCAATGCCTAAATCTGTAACAGAAAGAATATTAGATTTTGGCCAATGACCCTCGTCATCCAACGAAGTCGCAAAAAACAAGATCACTGGCAAGCTGGAACTACACTTAAGTTCTAAGCTAAGGCTAAAATCAACCCCTAAGGACCAGTAAACCCCAATAGTCGAAGAACTGACACAAATTCACCCAGACAAGAAATACAGTAGACGAGGAACGATACGAAAGCCCTAAATGAATAGCAAAGTTGAAAAAAACTGATCCAACAACAAGTGAAAGAGACAATTACCAAAAACCGCTACTACCCCCTGTCGGATGCAGACTCAAGCAATGACGAGAGCGCAGAACCCTCCAACCAACCCCCAAGCAATAAAAAACATAAGGAAATTCCGATAAGAAAAACCACACCGCTTTTCTCAATCCATTCAACATACGTATTAGCCAAACAACTCATTTCCACACCACCATGAGATAGAGTAAGAATCATAGAAAATGCGATAAGTAGAAGAATTCACAACATTACAATTAGGACTTAAATCACTATGAGCCTTGCCGAGACGAAACTGGTGCACCATGGAGTTATCAAGCTTGGAAAGGAGGTTGAAGGGTTGAGTTTCACGGTCAACACATGACTGAGAGAAAATGGGTATCTTCCTTTGTCAGAGCAATTCCATTCAGATTGCCATGTCCTATAGATAATTCAATCAAGTTCTTCCTTAACATCAGACCTGTATAGCTCGACACCCATGACATGTGTCCTTGATTTCACTATATGAATATAAATAATGCAAATGCTTGGTAATTTTGTTAGATTACATACACTCACAGGGACTAGACGAAGAGACACCAAGCATAGTGCGAAAACAGATTGCCTGTAAAGAGCGAAGATCTTGTTGATGGACGACTCGAGATGTAACGGCGCTCCAAACTTCAATACCGTACGATAAAATGGTATAACAAAGTAACTTTATTGTCGATATTCTTTTTATTATTTTGACTTTGAGTTTGTAATTAAATTAAAATTATAATGAAGGCAACCTTCCTTCGAATGTAAGGTCAAGCGCGATCAGTTAAACGTCCGAGAGAGGTGCAGTACCATATAGAGCTAAACAGATCCAACCGTCCCAACAACAAATAATAGAGAAGACCGACACCGATGATAAGTGAGAATTCCGGAAAGTTACACACCTTCCTTGTTAATCGGAATTTGTATTTATAATAAAGACAGTAGTTTTGTACGATTGTGATTCCAGCGGCGAATACTCAGATGCTCAACCCATTGGAGCAAGTAAAGCCCGCCCTTCTGGCCGATAAGGCATTAGTCGATACCATGACAGCTGGAGTGTTAATTCTTCACTGACGCTACCCGGTGCAAGTGGCCTTCACACTAAAAACGGAAGGTGGCGCCTGAGCAACTCGTTACCTGAACTAAGGCGCCGAAAGTCCGCGTGACAATGTAAATAATTGCATGCAGATAAATTTCACGAATGGCAGAATAAAACTTATCGATGCGCCACCAGTTCCGGCATAATGATCTTCTTATCAATTGGAAAATATTTTTGCATTTATAAATAATTTAGGTAAAATGCTCAGAAAATGAAAGTTTATGGTCCAAAATAATTCTAAGAAGAGACTCGTGGATTTCGGTTAAAGATAAGTCTTGAGAGTATAACATACTTCGTTTTGGCCTCAGTTATATGTAGCTTATATTGGTAAGCCCATGTTTTCAATAAAGTCAAAGAGGTATAATTCTGCTAAAGGTGATAGCTCATCAGCATATGCGGAAATATAGGTCATTGAAGCCTTAATAGATGATCCATAATAATGTTCAATAGTCTAGGTCTAAGAACCGATCCCTGGAGATAGTCCTTGGAAATATTCGTAAAAACCGTATATTGGATAGTTTGATAAAGATCCTATCGATTAGTCTGATAGCTTCTAAAGATTTCTGAAGAGAACTTTGCTGAGTGTAGTTGAGCCAAAATCACTCGTTCGAAAATTATTGGTCTGAAGGCCTGGGGATCAGGAAGTTGTTTATCAGGACTCTAGAATTGTAACTAATTTACCAACTTTCCATTTCTTGAGAAAATATCTAAATCTAATAAAGGCGAAGAAGAACCAGCTTCATTGCTTCAAAAGTAACCAAAATGGATCTGATCGAGCCCATGGTTCCTAAAAGGAGTAATTTGTACCTTCCGTCTAATCTTCGCATCTGAGTATGTATAGGCGAAACTGCTTCCACAATCCGAAGGCATCGATCGGTAGAATATTTCATCTAAGGTAACCTGATAGGCAAATGTAGAGGTACCATTTGATTTAACAATGCTGTATTGAATATTGAAGCAGCACCACGATGATTCTATCGCGAGCCTGATACTTGTATTATAGGCTTTATAGACTGATAATGTCTTTGAGTTCCAGTTAATTTATGTTTCTGATGAGTTAAACCAGCATTCCAGTATAGATTAGATTTGGCTCTGTTTAAATTTGAGAGAACTAAAATTTAATTTTCTTGTACCCTTGTACCATGACAGGCCTAAAATTATCTACGTGGTCTAGTCTTACTTATGGACCGATGATCGTTATTGTTGTCATCCACATACATTTTCTAATACGTAATTTAATTTAGGAAAAAACCAATTGCAATAGTAACATGTATATTTTTCTCACCGTTGGGGGAGGAAAATGTGTACGGCTGACCTTCTTTATTAATGATTAACAGGTTCTGTACTGTAATGAATTGGTCTAGAGCATTACCTATATAATCCGTTATATTGAATGACCATAGGTGAGGTTCTATTTCCTCTTTCCAGACGAAATAAATTAAGGTTAACAAAAAGTGGTTTTACATATGGAGATCAGAGAGTCTGAAAGGTAAGCTAGATAAACCACATCTAGATTGCGGAAAAAGGCGCCATGTAAGTGGAATGCGCATTCCCATATGACGTGGTAGTAGTTTTTGTTTGTCTGATAGGTAGACACTATGTTAGACTAAAAAAAGCCCTAATGACTATACACAGTTCTAAATAAAAAAAATATTTGACAGCGAGATTATACTTAATTAAAAATTGCTGTTCATTTCCACAAACATTTTTGACGCAAATCCCGTCTTATTTACGTAATTACTCAATTTTTTTCCACTTCAATATCCACTTCCGGAATAATTAATCGGTTTTTTTCCTTTCTCTATTTATATCTTAGCGTCCTTTGAAAATTCAATAAATCTCAATGCAACGAAAACTTTTCTTATTGACGTTTTATATTATTATGCACAGAATTTCTACATAACTTTCCGCAGAACAAAAATTGTGCCAGAATCGCGACATATGATTTTTTAGTTTTTTCCATATGAGATTTCCAGTAAACCAAAGTTTAACTCCCTCCCAAATCAAACGCCAAATCCTAAATCCTTTCACCCTAGATGATGTAGTTCAGGCTTGTCAACTGGGAAAACAGTCAGCTTCAGGTCCCAAGAGATAAACCATCAGAAATATACCTGCTGAAAATCTATAAACATTATCCCAATCCAAAAACCAAATTAAGACTTGGTATCCCCAAACTCCTACAGACCTATTTCTCTGATGACTATTGTAAGTAGGTTCTTTGAGACTGTTCTCAAGAAGCGTTTCTGGAACGATCCCCCAATTTCAACATACCACCCAAGATCCATTAGAGAGACTCCACACCCTCGTTTCCAAATCGGTCAACCTAGGTGTGGATACATTGATAGTCATCTTTGATGTTTAGAAGGTCTGGCACGCCGGAAACTTTTCGACATCGTTCACTATCATCACCCCGATCTATTTCTACCTGACAAACAAGACCACCAGAGTTAAAGTGAGAAATTCACTCTCTCGCTCATTTACTCCATAAGCTGGAGTCCCCCAAGGCTCCGTGCAAGCCCCCGTGTTGTATCTAATCAATACACAAAACAAATTCAGCTTTACGCTAACGACGCCACGACCCAATCTACAAGAACTCTGAACAGACTCCTAAACCAATTCGCCCTATGGCGCAGCAAGTGAAGGCTTGCTGTTAATCCCCATAAAACCCAACTAATAATCTTTAATCTTTTACGAAACATAAATCAAACAGGTCAATCTTCGGCTCTCGGGAGAAGAAGTAGACTATTTGAGGGTGCGCTTTTCGCCTACCTTCAATTGGACGACTGAAATCTAAAGAAATCTAGACAGAGTCAGGAAGCAGGACTCGGGAGATGTAATCATCAAACTCTACTGCACGCCTACAAAACTTACATTCATCCCATTCTCGATTACAGAGCTCTCACCTTCTCCACCCGCCCACCTTACCACCAACACGCCATTGCTTCCACTGAACGGAGATACTCCGAAAAACCCACTATCTGGAATGGCGATATCCTTCCAGACTAATCTACAGTAACATTAATACCACTACTATATGTTACAGATTCCAGGACCTCCAGGGATGTTACATCAAAATGATCATGGAAAACAGCAACATATACGACCAAGAAACACTGGATAGTTGAAAAAGTATTTAGCATCGCACCAACGAAGAAATTCCCTCAAACCAATATCAGGATTCTACAACAAGTCAAAGATGTTCCAGACGAGCTCCAGGGTCAGATAAGCCCGTCCATATCAACAAAGATTAAACCAATACTCGTTGAGCATCCTCTTCTGGAAAGCTTACTACGCAACACCCAAATACAATATATAATCAGAACCTTAAGTTCAATAAAATATCTTCAAGTTGGACTAACTATTTTATGTTTCAGCAAAATATGCCCACTCACCTTGCTAACAAGGTTAAGGAAACAGATGCCAGCAAGAAAACAATGCAGAGGAGAGTTTAACAGATATGCTCATTGTCTATGCCTCTGTTAACAGTTGGTGAGTCGGGCACTACCCCACGCGTTGAACATAGAGTGGGATGTCTATAAAAAATTCTAAGGGTTATAATATGTTGCTGACCCATCATTTAATTTTGTTAATTTAAACACAGGCACTTAAAATAGGAGCAAATCTTTCAAGGCCAAATTTCCTGTAGGCTCATCTACGATTTAAAGTAATTAGTTTGGTAGGGCAGAATACATTTTTGGGTCTTGGTAAGATAAATCGAATTAATTATTACATTGATCATCATTTTTATTTAATTTCTATAATTTACTCAATCCGCCATCACATTTAAAATTCACGTCGTTGCAAACGAATTTCAAAATTTGTAATAAAAGCAAAAACCTTCTGGTAAAACTTCCGGCAACAGCAATAAAACGTCAAAACGTTTGGAAAACGTGCCGGCAAAAAAACTCCGCTCGTTGCGAGAATCCCTTATGCATAAGTGACGAGAAGACGTGGATACATTTTTTATACGAACCGGTAAGATTTTCCGGAAAGAAAACGAATAGTTGGAAGTTATACAGACGATTTCATTCAGGATGTATCGTTTCAACACTTTTTAAAATAATTATTTTATTAAAATATTAGAAGAAATTACGGCTAGACTCTTTTATCTCGAATTAGTTTTATTGTTAACTTTGTCTAAGATTATTATTATTATTATTACATGTTATATTTAGTAATAACACCCTTTAGGTATCTTCTATTCTGGGACAACTAAAAAGACAACTTGCTACACTGTATTATGGGTCAACTGTCACTTGTCACATATACTGTTCACTCTTATAATGGAGATTGTGTCTCGTAATTCGTTTGTAGTAGGAAATTTACTAAAAACGGTAACCCTGTAAAATGTGTATGTGTATCGTGAATACAGCGCAGCAGCGGGCAAGGGTCGAAGCGTTCATGGCTACTGACGTCACACGGTCTAGTCTCGCGCACAGGTACGTTTTCCAGCCTCTCGCCGATCCTTAAGAAAAATTTCGAACCTGTCTATTGCCCTCTGTGCAGTTCCCAGGATCAATCGACACAAAAATAATACTTAAGGCCTGGATACATTCAGAATTGGAATATCCTTATGCTTAAGACACAAGAAAAACTGTTGGACGGACATATCAGGGATACAGTGTTGGAAAACCAACCTATATGCCTACACAATAGGCAAATCTACAGAAACAGAATTACACCAACTCGTAGAGAAGGTGGAAACTGCTCTAAGGAATAAAGGTCTTGTTGGACGCATTCCTGGATATCGAGGGAGCATTAAAAATCACATTTCTAAACTAAATTTCAAGGGCATCGAGAAGAAAAGGCATCGGTAAGACCTGCCCTAAGCAGAGAGACTGTATGCTAAGAGAAAGACTAATCCATTGGCAGCATAGGAATGCCGAGAAGAAATCGATGTCATATCAGAACACAATACAATAACTTTGACGTGAGTTCCAGGACGCTGTGGCAACGAAAAAGCTTCATCAACTCCATATGTGTGCCCAAAAACCCGTACAGACTAGTGCAGGGAACTAGTGTTACGATGTGGGTGCTGTAGAACAAAATCCGAATGAACAAAAAGCGCAAGAGGCTGAGATGCCGTTGGTAAAAAAGGAGCAACATCTAGAAAAAAAGTCGAGCAGGAGTAATAAAAAGAAAAATAAATCGATATTCAGTGATGACAGTTACAGTAAAAGGGATTAAAATTTTATGTAGCTCAAGTAACAGGAAGTTTTTTCTTCTGATCAAGAATATAATGGGATAATTTTTTCATATTCTACAGTTACAGATTCTGTCACAATAACAATAGACGATATAGTCCTTTTGCCTTAGCCAAAAGGTGCTGAAGCAACACAACGAATAGAAAATTTGTTTACCAGTTTAAAGGACCAGTCGAATTACAAATTTTAACCTACCAACATCGTCACCGAAGATTCAGTATTCAGCGTCGAGACGCTGACGTCCATACTTCAAAACAAATCTATTTGCACAAACTAAACTATCAACACCATCAGCAGAAATTGCAACATTCGACGTCACGACGCTCTTCATTCCGACGTCCAAGATTTCATCTCTTATTACAATTTTTATGTGTAAATAAACTCCTATATCGTCATTTATTGATATTTGACATTTCGACAGCGATAATAACGCCTGTCTCATCATCATCACAATACATCTAGTAGGTTCGGTACGTCACTTTATTGTTTTTTCTGTCAATTATAATTATTTGTTTTGTTGATATTGAAATAATAATAACAATAATAACAATTTAATAATAATAATCAAAGAATTTAATTCTAATCATAAAGATAATTATTGTTGTTCAATTATTTTAATAAAAAATTGGCATGAACCAATATATACCTTCTCCGGTTTCATAATTCGTTGCAGAACTAAAGTTTCAAAAATAAAAATGACTTACCTCACGTTCTCGTGTTTCTGAATGTAGATTTTATGAAATTGACCTTCGACCGGGGAAATAATATCATTTTTCATCTCCATAGCAACGTGTTGCGGCAACACAGACAGCAGCAGTCGTTCCTGTAAATGTAAAACGAAATTTTTTAGACAAAGCTTATTAGTTATCAATGATTTATGTGACAGGAATGGTATATATATACCCCGAAAAAAAAATTGATTAAATGAAGTAAATTTGATGATGTATAAAAATATATAAAGTGTGTTGTAAAACTTTTGACGTACCAATTTTTCGTTTTCGTCCTCCATTTCCAATCGAGCGGCTATGCAGTTCCTTGTATCCAAAAATGCCTTCCTCTGTGCATGTTCCATAAGATTGTGCATGAAAACTCCGACAATATTTACACAAAGGAAAACGGTAACATTGGCGATAAGCTGAAACAAAAGAAAATTTAATAATACGATGAAAATTCATTTCTTTCTCCCCCCTCCCCAACACAACTCTTTAATTAACTAGCCATATCCCTTTTCTCATTAGTCTCCTATCTCTTTCATCTGTGCGGACCTCGCGGTTGTACCAAAGTTACTAAATATCAATAAAATAAATAAAAATCATTAATTATCCGACCCCCGTTAATAACAAATCTACAAACTTCTTTATTTTTGGAAAAATTTCACTTTCAGCCTCAAACAGCACCGATAACGAAGACATTCCTTCCCAACTCTAAACTGTATGGTAAACAGATGAGACACAATCGATCGAAAATCAATACGGCCAGCGAACGTGAATTTCAAATCATTCGCTTCGATCACACCAAGTAACTGGGGTTCAGCATACAAGAATGCCCCAAGACTGCTTGTTTATGTTACATATTTTTTTATTTCACCATCAGATATTTTATTTCTAATGACATTATTTTATATATAGGCCAATAGAAAGCGGCCTGAGTTGAGGTACTTCACATGGCTGGCCACTAAAAAAATATTTAATATTTCAGCGGCGTTTCAGATCCTTGTTTATATATCTACAGGGATCATTTTATTTTGTTTTGATTATTCCAATTTTTTCCATATTTTTTTTTCGATTTTTCCGATTTTTTGAGATTTTTCAATTATTTCTACTTTCCGTTTTTGTTCCAATATTTCGCAATTTCCAAATGTTTCAGATGTTGTCCATTTTTTTTTAATTTTTTTTTCGATTCTTTTTCGAATTTATTCGATTTTTTTTATAGTTTTTTTGGATTTTTGCCATTTTTTCCAAATTTATTTAACTCTTTCAATTTTCCTTGACAGTTTCTATGATTTTCCAGTGTTTTAAATTTATTCCAAATTTTTTCGTGATTTTATTCATTTTTTTTTAAATTTTACCTTTTTTTTATTAACTCCAATTTTTTTGTCTTTTTTATCCGTTTCATCTCATTTTTATAATTTTTATCAGTTCGATTATTTCCGAATTTTTTTTTATTCTTTTTCGATTTTTGCCACATTTTCAAATTTTTTTTACCTCTTTCAATTTTTTTGTCATCCTTCTGATTTTCCACTTTTTTAAAAATTTTTCCGATTTTTCCTCGTGATTTTATTCGTTTTTTTTTCAATTTTTTTTTATTTTAAAGTTGATTTTTCCGATTATTTCGGTTTTTTGGATTAATTGCGATTTTTTCCAATTTTTTTAAATTTTTTCAGTTTCTTTCCATTTTTTTCAATTTTTCTCAGTTTTTTTTTTCGGTTTATTTCAATTTATGCAATTTTTGAACTTTTTTTCAATTTGTTTCAATTTTTTTTTAATTTTCCGTTTTTTGCTGTTTTCGCTCAATTTCTTTGTGTTTTATGGATTTTCTGTTTATTTTTCTGTTTTTTTTCTTTATTTTATCCGTTTTCTGTCATTTTTTTTAAATATTACCCATTTTTCAGTTTTAATACCATTTTTTTTATTTTTTCATATTTTTTGGTGAGTTTCTTCGATTACTTGCGATTTTTCCTATTTCTGCCGATTTTTTCCTTTTTTTTTCGGATCTCCCAGTTTTTTTTTCAATGTTTTCCGATTTTTTCAACGTTTTTTCCGTTTCATCCGATTTTTTGTTTTTTTTTAGTTTTTTTTTCAATTCGCTTTAATTTTTGAGTCACTTTAAGTCACAATGATAGATTTTTGGGTAATAATTATGCATTTTTGAGTCAGAATTATGAACTTTAAGTCACATTTATGCATTTTCGAGTCAGAATTATGCGTTTTAAGTCACAATTATGCATTTTTGAGTCAGCATTATGCGTTTTAAGTCACAATTATGCATTGTTGAGTCACAATTATGCACTTTAAGTCACATTTATGCATTTTAGAGTCAGAATTATGCGTTTTAAGTCACAATTATGCATTTTTGAGTCAGCATTATGCGTTTTAAGTCACAATTATGCATTGTTGAGTCACAATTATGCACTTTAAGTCACATTTATGCATTTTAGAGTCAGAATTATGCGTTTTAAGTCACAATTATGCATTTTTGAGTCAGCATTATGCGTTTTAAGTCACAATTATGCATTGTTGAGTCACAATTATGCACTTTAAGTCACATTTATGCATTTTAGAGTCAGAATTATGCGTTTTAAGTCACAATTATGCATTTTTGAGTCAGCATTATGCACTTTAAGTCACAATTATGCATTGTTGAGTCACAATTATGCACTTTAAGTCACATTTATGCATTTTCGAGTCAGAATTATGCGTTTTAAGTCACAATTATGCATTGTTGAGTCAGAATTATGCACTTTAAGTCACAATTATGCATTGTTGAGTCACAATTATGCATTTTCGAGTCAGAATTGTGCGTTTTAAGTCACATTTATGCATTTTCGAGTCACAATTATGCACTTTAAGTCACATTTATGCATTTTCGAGTCAGAATTATGCGTTTTAAGTCACAATTATGCATTTTTGAGTCAGCATTATGCACTTTAAGTCACAATTATGCATTGTTGAGTCACAATTATGCACTTTAAGTCACATTTATGCATTTTAGAGTCAGAAGTATGCGTTTTAAGTCACAATTATGCATTTTTGAGTCAGCATTATGCACTTTAAGTCACAATTATGCATTGTTGAGTCACAATTATGCACTTTAAGTCAGATTTATGCATTTTCTAGTCAGAATTATGCGTTTTAAGTCACAATTATGCATTTTGAGTCACAATTATGCACTTTAAGTCACAATTATACATTTTTAAGTAAAAATTATGCGTTTTAAGTCACAATTAGAACCGCCAACAGACATTAAAACCATAAAAAAATGTATATCTCATTTTCGATTGTTTGGGATGTGATTGTTCTTATTTTATGTTGCATTTCTTTATGTGTATCCGCTATAATCGTCTTTGTATCCTGTTTTAGGTGTAACATCCACTATAATTATAAAACGTAAATATGCATGCTACCGATGTTAAAAATTTTTTTTACACGGCAACAATGTAGCACTTGTTCTCTTTAACGAGATTCCAATTATTTTTTCGTTAATATAGAAGTGTAATCATGAGAACTTATGGGAAACATACGATGCATCGCTTGTTTGCATTTGGTAGATCGTGAACGAAGTATGAAAATAAAAACGAAATAAATTGTGGGAATGATTAGAATGTATCTGTGAGATCGAAATCGTCGTGTAGACTCAGTAACAAATCATATTTATCAGAAACTTATACTTTAAATCAGACTTTTGGAATTTAACGTTAGAGGATAATGAAAAGATAATAAAGTTCCGTAAACCAACTTATCGGATATTTTAATTTTAAGGGTCAATACACTTTATATTATAAAACAACAAAAATTACTTTAATAATTAAAATTAATGAAAAAAAAAGTCATTGAAGTGGAATGAAAATAAAATTGAAATACTGAAGAATTAATAAGCGCTTAACCCTAATTTTAATATTTTTTATAAAAATTAGAAGAATCGAAAAATTTTGAAAAAAAAAGAAGAAATCGAAAAAAAAAACAAAAACTTTGGGAAAAAATGAAAAATAAAATTGTAAAATACGGAAAAAATGAAGAAATCACAATTCCGAAAAAAAATGCTAAGAATCGCAAAAAAAACGAAAAAAAAAAGCTTAAAAACGTAAGAAATCGAAACATTTCACAAAAAATCTAAAACAATAGCAAAAAAACGCAACAAAATCACAAAAAAAATGACAAAAATATCGCAAAAAAACAATGAAATAAAAAAAAACCCAAAAAAAAATATAAAAACAGACCAATGAGAAAAAATGAGGATAGATTAGAAATAATTGAAAAAAATAATCAAAAAATGAAAAAAAACGAGAAATAATTAAAACAAACAAAAAAAATTTGAAAAAATCGAAAAATAATTTAAAAAAAAATAGAGTGAAAAAAAATTGAGGGAGAAATTAGAAAATATTGGAAAAAAATGAAAAATAAAATTGTAAAATACGGAATAAACGCAATAAATCAAAAAATATCAGAAAATATCGCAAAAGAAATCGCAAGTTATCATAGAAAATCAAAGAAATAAGAAAAATCAGAAAAAATAAGAAAACGAAAAAAAATAGAATAAGAACTGAAAAAAAATCAAAAAATGAGAAAAATCGAAAAACATCGCAAAAACCAAAGAACAGCCAAAGAAACCAACAATTGTAACCATAAAAAATGGAAAAATTCAAAAGAATTGATATAAATTGAAAAAAAAAGAAAAAATCGGTAAATAAATTTAAAAAAATATATAAAAACCTTAGACAAAATTTAAAGAGAAATTAGAAAATTTTGGGGAAAAAATCGTAAAAAAAACGAAAAAAAAAGCATGAAAAACGCAAAAAATCGTAAAACAATAGCAAAAAAAACCGCAACAAAATCATAAAAAAATTACAAAAATATCGCAAAAAATCAATGAAATAAAAAAAAAGAATAGAAAATCGGAACAATGAGAAAAAATGAGGAGATTAGAAAAAATCAGGTTTTTTCGATTGTTTTAATTATTTCTTTTTTTTCAATTTTTTTGATTCTTTAAATTTTTTTCGTTCCTAATTTTTTTTTTGTTTTTCGTTTTTTTGCTGTTTTTCCCGATTTATTCAATTTTTATCGATTTTTCCATTTCTTTTCCGTTTTTTATGTTTATCCGAATATTTTCATTTTTGAAATTTTTTCAGATTTTTTTTTCGGATTATATCTGTTTTTTTTTTTTCATATTTTTCAATTACAGATTTTTTACTTTTTTTCGATTATATGCGGTTTTTCTAATTTTTTCCGGTTTTTTCGATTTCTTTTTTATTTATTTGCAACTTTTTAAATTTTTTCAATTTTTTCCTATTTTTCCAACTTGTTTTCTGATTTTTTCCGTTTCTTCCCATTTTTATCTAGTTTTCAGTTTTTTTCAAATTGTTTCGTTTTTTTTGCTGTTTTATCCCGATTTTTTTCGATTTTTATAGATTTTTTCTGTTTTTCCGAAAATATTAATTTTTTAAATTATTAGGTTTTTTTTCAGATTTTATCTCATTTTTTTATTTTTTGATTTGTTTTGTTTTTTCTTGATTATTTGCGGTTTTTTTTCGATTTTTTCATTTTTTTTTTGTCAATTTTTTGATTATCCCGTTTTTTTTGTATGATTTTTCTGTTCTTTTTCCTGGGTTTTTCGTATTTATTTTACGCCATATTTTAAAACGGTGATTTTTTTTAGGGACTAGTAATAACGAAGATATATGCTAGTGCCTTATTGTCATTGCTAGTGCAGATGATTTTTGTTAAAGTATTTATTTTACGTGTTATTTTAAATACAGTACTGTTTGTCCTACCAAAATCGGACCATTATTTACGAAGTTAGATGCTAATGCTCTATTGTTATTACTACTACGCATGATTTTTCTTTAATTATGTACTTTAGGTAACGTTTCCAATCTAATGACGTTCTACTGCAAGTCAAGATGTGTTAAAAAATGGAAGGTTATTGTGATTACAATGTTTCAACCACAAAAATTTTAGAACTATGCATTTTAAGTCACAATTATGCATTTTTGAGTCACAAATTTGCGTTTTAAATCACAGCTGAGCATTTGTGAGTCAGAATTATGCACTTTAAGTCACAATTATGCACTTTAAGTCACAATTCTGCATTTTTGATTCAGAAATATGCGTTTTCAGTCACAACTGTGCATTTGTGAATCAGAATTATGCACATTAAGTCACATTTATACATTTTGAGTCTGAATTCTGCATTTTTGAATCTGGATTATGCATTTTTGGGTCATAATTTTGCGTTTTAAGTCATAATAATACATTCTTTTGTCAGAATTATGCTTTGAGTCAAAATTATGCATTTTTGAGTCAGAATTATGTGTTTTAAGTTGCAATTATGCATGTTTGAGTCAGAATGCCCTTTAAGTAACAATTATGCATTTGTTGAGTCACAAATTTGCGTTTTAAATCACAGCTGTGCATTTTTGAGTCAGAATTATGCACTTTAAGTCACAATTATACACTTTAAGTCATAATTCTGCATTTTTGAGTCAGAAATATGCGTTTTAAGTCACAACTGTGCATTTGTGAATCAGAATTATGCACATTAAGTCACGTTTATATATTATGAGTCTGAATTCTGCATTTTTGAATCAGAATTATGCATTTTTGGGTCATAATTTTGCGTTTTAAGTCATAATAATACATCCTTTTGTCAGAATTATGCTTTGAGTCAAAATTATGCATTTTTGAGTCAGAATTATGTGTTTTAAGTTGCAATTATGCATGTTTGAGTCAGAATGCCCTTTAAGTAACAATTATGCATTTGTTGAGTCAGAAATTTGCGTTTTAAATCACAGCTGTGCATTTGTGAGTCAGAATTATGCACTTTAAGTCACAATTATACACTTTAAGTCATAATTCTGCATTTTTGAGTCAGAAATATGCGTTTTAAGTCACAACTGTGCATTTGTGAATCATAATTATGCACATTAAGTCACGTTTATATATTATGAGTCTGAATTCTGCATTTTTGAATCAGAATTATGCATTTTTGGGTCATAATTTTGCGTTTTAAGTCATAATAATACATTCTTTTGTCAGAATTATGCTTTGAGTCAAAATTATGCATTTTTGAGTCAGAATTATGTGTTTTAAGTCACAACTGTGCATTTGTGAATCAGAATTATGCACATTAAGTCACGTTTATATATTTTGAGTCTGAATTCTGCATTTTTGAATCAGGATTATGCACTTTAAGTCACAATTATACACTTTAAGTCATAATTCTGCATTTTTGAGTCAGAAATATGCGTTTTAAGTCACAACTGTGCATTTGTGAATCAGAATTATGCACATTAAGTCACGTTTATATATTTTGAGTCTGAATTCTGCATTTTTGAATCAGGATTATGCATTTTTGAATCAGGATTATGCATTTTTGGGTCACAATTTTGCGTTTTAAGTCATAATAATACATTCTTTTGACAGAATTATGCTTCGAGTCAAAATTATGCATTTTTGAGTCAGAATTATGTGTTTTAAGGTTGCAATTATGCATTTTTGAGTCAGAATGCCCTGTAAGTCATAATTTTGCATAGAACAAATCAGTGAAACATTGGGCGACCGAGTGGTCAATGCATTTTCTACAATTAGCGAAAAAATGTAAATTTAGTTTTTCACAGATTTTTTACAGATACTTTCCTGCCCTTCTAACGAGTATTTCGAATAGAAAAAAATCTGAAAAAAACAGATAATTGTTAAAAGGCGAAAGTGTATTCAAAGCCTGAAAGGAGACTTTATTATACGTAAAGTAGCAAGACACAAACAAACTGCCACAAATCATCAGTAATGTTTGGCCAAAATAAGTTTTACCGCAATATGCACAGTAACTTTACGGAGAGTTAAGCTTGTAAACCCAATATTTTATTTTTCTAAAAATATTTTTCACTAACTTAATTTGGAAGAAACATTTCTAGTAATTGTCGTTAATTTGCGGTTGTCAGGTCCGGTCGAATTCAATGAAATATGGGTTGAGCCGTTAGTTCCTTCCTTAATGAGATTTCCGAGGATGTGACTGAGTTTGCTACCGTGAATATCTATTCATTCTGGTTATCAGTTGGAAGGGACGGTTGCTGTAGGTTAATTCGACTCATATTTCAGAAATTTTCAACAAAAGTTTTTCATTGTTAGATAATAAAGTAAAGGAAAATCCGAAACTGTTAAATTCATCAGGATTAATAATTTACAAAGATGATCTAATATAATATATTCTTTGTTCTAAAATAAGGACATTATTTATAGTTGCAAATAAATACTAAAGCATTAATAATGCGTAAATTTAGTTTGTTTTTTTAATAAATTTATAACAAATATTATCGGTTATGGGATTTAAGTTCAAGCACCCTCATAAAGATAGATGTTAATGTCCTTTTGGCAAAGTTATTGTACAGGGTGTCCTAAATTGGTTTGATTGGCAGGGTATATCGTAAACAAGAAGAGATAGACAACAGCAGTTAAGATTTAAGATGTTATAACTTGTTTTTTTTTTCTTAAATTAACGATAGCCTAATTACATCTTTAGTAGATCCCTGCATTTAGAAGATACAGGGCGATTATTAAGCACTATCGAAGGTTTTATAACTTCTTAATTAAGAAAAATATAAAAACCGTTATAAAAGCTTTTGACAAATATAATATTGAAGAGTTCAGTGGCGCACAAAATTTTTTAATGGTCTCACCAAGGAAATATAATTTTTTTTAATGGGAAACCCTACCGCCCGGAAGTTGGCACCCCAACTGCCGGAACCGTTTGATTTTTTCGGAGTTCTGGACTCGTCTCGAAGAGTTCTAGAGTTCTCGAGGGGGTGCAGATAAAGTTCAGCAATTTTTTTGCGTAATTTTTAAAAAACAAATTTTGAGGTGCCAACTTCATGCCGCACCCCTTTTGTGAGAAAAAAGAGTTCTGGGTGAATAGATATCTCAGAAATAAAGAGTTCTAGAGTTCTCTGTAGGTTTTGGAAACAGTTCTGGGAATTTTTGGAAATTACAAAAAAAAATAAATTTTGGAGTGCTAACTTCTTGCGGCATCCTTTTTTATTTATTGGGTAGTTTTGGTCACTTAGGGCTGCTTTTAAATACAGCACCCCTGAGTTCTGACTCGAAAAAATACTGAAAATTATGAAAATGGATATTTTCAAGGGGTGCTACAAAGTTCCGATTTTTGTCGCTAGTTTTTCGTCAGAATATTCAAGTTTTTATTTACTTGGCAGTTTTGGTCACTTAGGGTTGCTTTTAAATACAGCACCCCTGAGTTCTGACTCAAAAAAATACTGAAAATTATGAAAATGGATATTTTCAAGGGGTGCTACAAAGTTCCGATTTCTGTCGCTAATTTTTCGCCAAAATTTTCAAATTTTTATTTACTGTTTATTCGTTTACCTCTTCTGCGGGGAATAGTTATGAAAACAATCATGTAGTGAAATGTTTTTTATTTCAGTACAAAATAACTTCTATATACAAAAATAAACTTTTATTCTAAATTTAACAACATAAAAACAAACATTTAAACCTTTCTTCGTGCTTATTACAATTGTCATAATGACAGTTTCCTTTCTATGCAGAATGTCAAAAGTTCCAGACGTTTTTCCTTACTACTATCACAATTTTAAATTATTTTTTTGGTAATACATTGTTACATTTGGTATTCTCTTAATATTGTTTCTTTATGACATGAACTATGTATAAAAAATAATATCGCTGATTTGGAAGAAAAACGTCACAAGTCAAATAAGCGATATTGTATTTTCTAGTTTATACAGTTTTTTATAGCGTAAGTAACTCTACTAGATATCACATATCTATACATCACATTGTGTTGCTCAATATGCGACTAAAGATCACTATTCAATCTTTGTGATCCATATATAGATGTGAATACTTACTTAAAATATAGTCAGAACAACATTACAAATCAAGAATTCATAATTCGTAAAATCTCATAAAATTGGAACTTTATATACATATCTAGCGTGCCATTTTGCTTAATAAAATAGAAGTTATTACTCATTTGTAACAACTTCGCTCAATATTTTTCCCATTTTTCCTATTTTTTCCCCTATTTTTTGTCAATTTTTATTTGTATTTTTTCCAATTTTTTTCCCATTTTCCACTCTCTTTTTGTATTTTGTCTATTTTTTTCCATTTTCATAATTTTCAGTATTTTTTCGAGTCAGAACTCAGAGGTGCTCTATTTAAAAGCAGCCCTAAGTGACCAAAACTACCCAATAAATAAAAAAGAAGTTAGCACTCCAAAATTTATTTTTTTTTTGTATTTCCAAATATTCGCAGAACTCTTTCCAAAACCTACAGAGAACTCTATTACTCTTTATTTCTGAGATATCTATTCACCCAGAACTCTTTTTTCTCACAAAAGGGGCGCGGCATGAAGTTGGCACCCCAAAATTTGTTTTTTAAAAATTCCGCAAAAAAATTGCAGAACTTTATCTGCACCCCCTCGAGAACTCTAGAACTCTTCGAGACGAGTCCAGAACTCCGAAAAAATCAAACCCTGTATATTTTGACGTTCTTGTTTTCTTTTTTAATTCACATTCACCTGATATGACATATTATATATTTATTTTAGCGTTACGTCTTGTTGGATATACAGCAACATCCTGTATGTCATAATTATTATGTTAATCAAAGTTAAAGAGATAGTTAAGTGGTCAGTTATGAGAAATACATACGTCAGCAATTTTTTATAGTTTTTCTATCACACTTTAAAAATACTAACTAACAGGTTATGGACCCAGAAGAAAGCTGAAAATATTGTTAATTTCAAAAATGGACTTATCCAGTAGGAACAAATTTATTGGTTTTATATTAATGAATGAATAGCTTAAAGAACCTAATTGCTTATGCTGATTTTCATTGTTTTTATAATATTCATTAATTAATAAAATCAATTAAAAGTAATTAATATATTTTGAAAGTGGCGCTACTTTTGACCAATAATTGACGTTTTACTTTCTACAGCATTGCCAAGATTCTAGATTTGTTCGTTTGTAGAAAAAAATTGACATACTTCTTTCCTTCTTTTAATCATAACAAATGAGAAAACGAGGATTGCCAGTTTTATCGATATGACAACATAGCCAAATATAATCTGTTTCAATTGGACCACGTCACAAGCCACTATAGCCCCGATATTCAAATTTTAAGAATTAATTACAGCCGCAGGATCGGTCTCAGAAGGGCTGGACCCGGTGCAATGTGTTATGGTAGGCCAAAATTATAAAATAAAAATATTAAAAAAAATCACTGGATGAGTCCATTGGTAATACTTCGTTCTTAGGGATCATACTATTTTTTTTTTAAAAAAAAGTGGATCTTACGTATTGTGGTCTCCTGAACACGAATCCGAAATCAAAACGTGGCGCTCTCAAGTAGTTTCGGAGACATTTTGTTCACTATTTGGAAGCTCAAATTTCTGTTATTGAAAACACACAAATTTCTTCCTAATTATTATCAAAACACTACAAATGCTTGTATTTACTTGTTTTCAGCACTTTTGTAGCGGAGAAAACTATTATTTTTCAAAAAATTCACTCTAATTTGAATTTTAGACAGATCACTAAAGTTGAGTTAATCAGCTGACAAGTATGTCTGTTATTTTTTATTTATTGAATGTTGGCACACGTGACTACGTGATTGTTCGTTTGACTCCTGTCGGATCTTTCTTAATTTTTGATTTTCATTATCAAATGAAATACTTACCACTCTCTTGGTAACTTTTTTAATTGTCAAAAAACCAAGACAGTAAGTTTTTGAAATTATGCAGTCCGACCATTACCATACATGTTTCATCCTTTCGGAATCTTCAGTGGCACTTTGTCGGAATGCATAATTTCAAAAACTCACTCTGTCTGAATACCCCAAGTATTTCTATGTATTGTAAAAATAATAGATAGTCACGCCATCTATCGTATGGTTGATGGGTACCAACCGGGCAAGCCGTCTATCAGAATACAATTCTGTAAACGGGTCTATCCAAGTACAACTTGGTACCCATCATCCATCATAGTGCCTAGGGGGCAAGCGGGCACCTCGCAATAATATCAAAAAACAAAGACAGTAAGTTTTTGAAAGTATGCACTTACTGTCTTTGTTTTTTGATATTATTGCGAGGTGCCCGCTTGCCCCCTAGGCATTATGATGGATGATGGGTAACGCCATCTGCTGGCTACCAAGTTGTACTTGGATAGACCCGTTTACAGAATTGTATTCTGATAGACGGCTTGCCCGGTTGGTACCCATCAACCATACGATAGATGGCGTGACTATCTATTATTTTTTTAATTGTATTTCTGAACGAAATCATAAAAAATGGATCTCACAATAAAATTAAGGACGGCAAATTTTTATTCTTTTTTTTTAACAAAAAAATGTTTATAGATGATAATTCGTGGATAATGCAAGATATAGTTGGATACTTTGAGCTGTGACCTGAATATATAATAAATGTAAGGTTAAAATTTAGCTTAGCGGAAATCAGTTATGGGAAACTGTTGTTTTGCGAAAATGCGCTGTCGCCAAGTTATAGACGATAGTTATTGTTGAAAGATTTATGGAAATTTTAGTAAGAAATTATTAATATAAATCTTCATTTTCATTAACTGGTATGATTTTCAATATTTGAAAATGCGCTGTTGCCAAGTTGATCACTTGAACTTGAGAGCGCCACGTTCGGATTACTGAAAATCTGATATGAGGATGGTTCAAAGTCGATTGTGTACTATTCAACGCCAGTCTCGTTATAATATTGAAACTTTCCAGAAATGCGCTGTTGCCAAGTTTGGGCGCTGAACAACATCGGAAATCGCCTAAAAGATGGCTCTGATTGTCTAGAAATGGAACGATTTCGATTTGAGCAATTAATTTACAAGTTTTTTTTCTAATTTCGTAATTAAACATTTCTACAAATAACTTGGACTAGGATTTTTGTTTACAGGTGACCATGGTAACGGTTACCATGACAACAGTTTCCCATAACTGATTTCCGCTAAGCCAAATTTTAACCTTACATTTATCTTGCATTACCCAAAAAAAAGAATACAAATTTGCCGTCCTTAATTTCATTGTGAGATCCATTTTTTTATGATTTCGTTCAGAAATACAATTCAAAAAGTTACCAAGAGAATGGTAGGTATTTCATTTGATAATCTAAATCAAAAGTTAAGCAAAAACCGACAGGAGTCAAACGAACAATCACGTAGTCACGTGTGCCAACAACAGCTGATTAACCGAACTTAGTGATCTGTCTAAAATTCAAATTAGAATGAATTTTTTTAAAAAGAGTAATTTTTTCCACCGCCCGGAAGTTGGAACTGCATTTTTTTTGCGGAATTTTAAAAAATCAAATTTAGGGGTGCTAACTTCATGCCGCACCCCTTTTGTGAGAAAAACGAGATCTGGGTGAATAGATATCTCAGAAATAAAGAGTTCCAGAGTTCTCGGTAGGTTCTGCAAAGAGTTCTTCAGTAGGTTTTGCAAAGAGTTCTGGGAATTTTCGGAAATTACAAAAAAAAAAAAATTGGGGTGCTAACTTCATGTCGCACTCTTTTTTATTTATTGGTTAGTTTTTTTCACTTGGGGCCGGTTTTAAATACAGCACCCCTGAGTTCTGATACGAAAAAATACTGAAAATTATGAAAATGGATATTTTCAAGGGGTACTACAAAGTTCCGATTTTTGTAGCTAATTTTTAGCCAGAATATTCAATTTTCTATTTACTAGGCAGTTTTGTTCACTTAAGGCTGGTTTTAAATACAGCACCCTTGAGTTCTGACTCGAAAAAATACTGAAAATTATGAAAATGAATATTTTCAAGGGGTGCTACAAAGTTCCGATTTTTTTAGCTAATTTTTAGCCAGAATATTCAATTTAGTATTTACTGGGCAGTTTTGGTCACTTAGGGCTGGTTTTAAATACAGAACCCTTGAGTTCTTTGTATTTTTTTGGTCCTCTATCGACGAATTCGAAAAAAAGTAAAATAAAAAAGTTGTAGAGAATTTCCCGTAATATTTTCTTCCATATGTACTGAAAATCTGAAAAAATACCGAATAACCTACATGTACATTCTTTTCGCGTCCTAAGCGTTACTCGAAAAAAAGTTTAATACAAGAGTTGTAGATAATTTAATTATTTAAAATCCCCCTGTGTTACATATTTCTCGGAAATGCATAGTTTTCCCAGAAAATTGTCTTAATTTAAAACAAATAAATATTCCAGCAATAATAGCACACCTTAACATAAGCTTAATATTCAGTCAGCACGTATGTATATTTTACAACGACAATAAGAAATATTTTTAAACTCAGCAAAAATACAAACTTACCTGTTGCAACATTAAATCATGGAACTCCGTAGCAAAAACCCCAGCCACCGCTATATGCGCCGTACAAAGAATAGATCCAAAAATGGCTGCAATGTAGGATTTCAGAGGCATCATGGCATACGCCAAAAATACCACAAACACAACTTGCCATGTACCTTCTGCTGCTACTTTAGCTGTCGGAGATGTAGGATAGAGAGGTAAGGCCAAAGCGCAGAATGTCGCTAGGAAAAAGAGGACCACGTAGCATACCCAAAGAAGGTACGCATCTTGCATGAACCTGAAACAAAAAAAATATTACAACACAAACTTTCTCTCGTTCCACAGAAGATTAAAACAACAAATTAGTATCAATCTTATATGATAAAAGTTTCAAAAGATCGAAATTGAGTATGTTTAAGTAATTTTAGCGATCTAATTAGGGAAGAAAGTAAATGCTTAACGTATCAAAAATTATTATATCTTATAACCAAAGCAAAGACCTACTTGGCAGTTCGCCACTTGGTTTTCAGGTAACTTTCATTGTTTATAGTAGAAAACTGCCAAAAACTGATAACTCCCGCTGATAACCAGCTTTGTGTCACCAATAAATAGATATTTTTGTTCATTGTTTGGACGAGTCGATCGTATTCTTACCCATACAAATACCCTTCTTAAGTTGTTTAAGTGTGGTGGTCAAATGGATGTCGTAAGCTCGGCCACCCTAAAACCCTGAGTAAAGCCTTACGGTTTCTCTCAAACCACTTGACAAATCCTACTCTTACGTCATCGCAGATATGCTCCACATATCGCGTGACCCCTGGGTACAAAGTATATAACGAGAGGGGGAAGACGAGTCTTTGGTGCCTTAACTGAAGCTCACGACAATAGTCAGGAGTAAACGTGCAAAAAAATGCGTAACCCAAGGTGTCACACGACCCGTGGTGATGGGTGAATGGGTCAAACCTTTCGGAGTATTTAGCCTTATCCCTGCAGGGGCGGACCGACACTTCCCTAGTTACTCGTGAAACTATAATGAGCTTTAGAATTGTAATAAAAACAAAACCCAAAACAAAGTTAAATGAAAGCAGCGACGGCGAAAACCTGCCTGATACTATATTAGGAAACAGCATAGATGACTACGCTGGCCTAGACTGTTAGCTGAAAAAACCCTTCACAGGTAAACTCAAAAGTAGAAATCTTTGGAAGAAGGGATTCCCTAAGAAGAACTTTCCCTCCAAACGCTACCAATGGAGAAAAATCGGGGCCTCATGGTAATGATGATGAGGAAGATAAAGCGTTAAATTTAGTACTCAAAACGAACTAGGTCAAAACGAAAAAGAGTTCAGAGAAAACGAAGAAAACCAGACAAGTATGATATCCTGGTTAACCATTAAGAACACTATAGAGGAAGGAGAAGAGAGCAAAGAACCGGCAGGGGATAAAAGTAGTAAGAAACGGAAGTAGGCGATGATGAAATCTTCATTGAAGATACTAAGTAGGACAGAAAGGGGGAAAATTCCCTACCGACTAAAACATCCCCCAAGTAGGAGAAGAAAAGGGAAAAGACGAAGAACAGATCAAAATAATCGGAGAACTGGAGGAAGCATTTCAAAGGGTGATCGAAATAATAAATAACTTGAAAGACCTAGTACAGAAGAACCCTATCACCAAAGTGGAAATCAAAAATGGGTTCCTTCATGGGTACCATCATCAGTAAAATGGATAAAGCTAAAGAAGCAATTGCACTGAAGCTGCCATGAGGAAAAAGGCAACGACATGTCTAATGGAGACCCAAACTGGAGAGGAAGAGGAAGACACCGAGGGGGAAAATCTGAGAAATTAAGAAAAAATACTGGAAGAAGGGAGGGCATTCGAGGAAGTTGCAACATGGCTACATGGAGAATGGCCAGAAGAAATATACGAGAGGGCGAAAGCTGAAGGGAATAACTGCGGAAACGAGGACAAAGAAAAATATGTGGGCATCCTGGTCGACCCATCAAAAGAGCCGACAGGACAGGTAAAAAGTGCCATAGTGGAGAATTCTGAAGCAAGGGAAATCATGGAGACCAGAGAAGTCGACTTTGTGGCAAAGACCACTAGAATTACAACAAGGAAAGGAAATGTTATGGAGAAAGAAAAAATAATATATTTACTGACAATAGACATCGAGGAGAACAAGATGTATGACACGAAGGAGATTTATGGGATAATCGTAAAACTGAGACAGCTAATTACTCAGAGGTAGAAAAAACGTCAGAGTGGCAATAATGGAAGCGATCAACAGGGAAAAAACACTGCAGAAAAGTCCTGGAATATGTGTGTAGAGGCACTGATAAATGTCTATTCGCAGAGGTAGCATCCACATGAAGCAGGAAAAAGGAGGAAGGTATACTAACAGTCAGATCAGGGTGAAATCTCAATCATGCAAATAAAAAAAGAGTTGGATCTTAGCACGACCAAGGTCAAAGTGAAAAAATAAAGAAAAATGGGAGAGGCGACGTGGAGCTGTCAAGGAGGGAGAGGCAAATGCGGAAATCCTTAAAGCGTGGTCGCAATTGTGGGCCCTTTTGATGTCTTTCAGAAGATTTTTAACCACTTTAAAAAACAATAGAAGTTCCTTATAATCTACCTTCTGACCTTGTTCACATAAACTGGCCCCTAAATACGTACAATTCGGTCAAAATGATTCAGATCAGAATGGTATTGGTCGCGCCGATCTGCTTATTTCTAAAGCAAAAGTAGGAACGGATTCAAGGTCACGAGTCATTGCTCTTATTAGCTGTAAAGGTAACATCGGTTGTGGTCTTCAGGTACTTCAGCTTCGATGTAGCAAAAAAGAGTAGCAAATTGGTTTGAACCTGATGAAGATAATCTTTTAAAATTTCCGGACCTTACAATGAAATATTTAAAGCTAATTGCAATTATTAGATGAAAGTGGGAAAAAATTACGACAGGATTCATCTCCAGGGACAAGCTCTGAACACCGGATTTTTAGCCATAAAGTCAAAGCTGCCCTAATCCAGGGAAAACTAGAGACACACAGTAATTTCTACTACTTTCCCAGCTAGGCCAAGATAAGAAAGTCGATGAGTTGATAATATTTAAATAACCACCACTTACCTGGTATGTAAAAATCCCAGCAACAGCGCAAACAGTAAACAATGCGCAGCATGATAAACATTCTGCGCAGTAGCGGTTTGGGCATAAAAAAATCCTAGGTTAGCCAACAGAAACGTCAGTAAAACGAACAGTGCTACCACAGCAGCTACACTGGAATGTTGCAGCTTGCAGATGTAACGCTGATACAACTGTTCCAGTTCGTCGTTTTCGAAGCGGTGGGGGTTAAGCAGACGGGTCAGGAGCCGAGGTGAGGTCATGGCTTTGACGCTGTGATCCATGGTTGTCGTTTTAGGGATGTTTTATGATATTTCGTATGATTCTGGTGGTTTTCTGCGTCGAGCCATTTCTGGAACAAATAAAAATTAATTAGATACAACAGGAGCGAAAATAAGGAATATAATAGTAATAATCTCCCGTCAATTTCCTATTTCAGTTACATTATCTTTTCGGTTGGAGAATTACGTTATGGTTGGTTTAATCCCTAATTCGTAAAGATCAAAGTAGATTTAGGTGAATATGAACTGTCCCTTTGTCATTTGTTTCAAAGTTGGAATTTGGGAAACCGGATAGAGGAATCGCATCATCATTATCACAAATTTCTAGCAAAAACATGGTGGACAAACATTTAAGTTTATAAAATTAATATATTTTAGATTTTTTTAGGGTTTATAAAAAATAGTAGATAAAACATTTGGATATCATAAAATGTTCCTAACCTCTTAAAAATGTATGTCTGACAAAAAATTTGATCAGTTTTTATTGAGATTTAGATGTTTTCTAAGGCCAAAGTCTTCCGTATGGTCTTAAGTTATTTTGCAATCTGCTCTTTAATCGACCTTCTATAAATATTCTGGACTGTCTGAGTCCAGAAAGTTCCAACCAGAGCCTTTTATGTTATCTGTTAATCCTGTTCCCCAACATGAAAACGTTAAAGGAGTTAATGAAATGGCAGGAACTTCGAAAAAAGGGTATTGTATTAAAAGGAAATTGGATTTTTCATATAAATTTATTAAATTATAACAGGATAGGACAGGATTTTTGTGCATTTTAAGAAATCGGAAACGTTGACAAATGTGATACAAATTTTTTCTCCATTAGGAAATTAATACTAAAAGTTATAAACCAAACTGAAAACGTTGAAAGTTCCAACATATTTATGACATTTTCCATCACACGAAACTATCTCGATGCTACTTTCACCCCAACATAAGTTGTTATGTTGTCTGATTTTACCCCTTGCACCTAATTTTGCGCATGAACTTGAATACATTACCGAGATTAAGATGCTTAGGGGAAAATTGAAACTACGAGGGCTAAGAAATATTACGTAGTTTATATATTTGAAATGTGTAAAAATATTTAAACTGTGTAAGTCAACTTGGAGTTACAACAAGCTTATAATAATGTTTATTATTTTTTAATTCGCCTTATTAACCGAACAATGTTTTGAAGATATCTTAGAGAAATCAAATAATACGCCACGGTATTAGATTTAATTAGGCCAGTGAAGTTGTCACCCACTTTAGGGAATTTCCGAAAGATTTTGTATGCATTCATTTGCCCATCGATTGTCCATTATTGTCCACCTAAGATTTAAGTTTGATTAGAGCACCTGGTCTGCTAGTCCTATTCTCAAGAGATTTGGGCTGACGGTTTCAGTGCATTCTGAGTGTACGTGGATTGAGTTTTAAACCTCTAGTCACAAAATCTGCACTTTTCCTGTTATGCTGCTAAACTAATTTTTACTCCTCAGGTTGATACATTCTGTGTTACAGTTTCCCACAATAACTTTCGATTGTCTAATTCTTTGTAGATTACTCCAATGGTTGGATCTTTTTGTTTTTACTTCTCTTTTCAATTCTTCCAGTATCATGCTATTAGTGATTCCACAAAAAGGGTTCAGGCTCCAGAAATGGTGTTTCAGCCCCTTTTTTGCGAGTTTATCTGCGATTCCGTTATCCTACACCCCAGTATGTTCCGGAATCCACAGGAGGGTAACTATATTATTCTTGCTCAACTCATTTAGTTTTTCTAATCATTCCTTAACCATCTTCGAGATGATTACGTGGGAGCTCAGCGCATTAATGGCTGCTTGACTATCCGGCATAATGACAATTTATTGCCTGCGGAATTTCTTTCAGACGTTGAACTGGACACATTTTTTAATAGCGTATATTTCCGCTCGAAAGATATTTGGTGATTTGTCCAAGCTTTCGAACCACCTAGAACCAGGCCAATATTCCAGTGCCCTCGGCTGTCCTGGTCCCATAAGTATGCCATTTAATGGCACTTCTGTCGACGCCAGGAATGGTGTCCTCGTCCCATTCACTTTTGCGACCCAAGTTTGTGTTGAATTCTTTCACAAAGTCATACTTTTTTGCTATCTCATCCTGAGGCATGTCCCAGATGTATCCGTCTCCGATACAGAAATCGGGTTTACATCTGGTGATTCCCTATCGGACCATCCTGGGTGTTCTCCTTTTTGCCACATTCTTTCCTTGTATGTGCAGAGGTTACAAGGTTAGTTCTACTCCAAGCAACAGCTCCGTAAGTAATGGCAGGATGCTTGGATTACATCCCCAGTTTTCCGGCAAAATTAGTGCATACCATTAAGGCTTTATTAGTCTTAGTCGTTACTTCTTTGTCGGGCATATTCCTGACCAGATTAAGGTTTTCTTTCCACGTGAAGGCTACAAGACCAGGGGGTTGATGTTTAGTCCCATCTATTGGCACCATTCTTTTATCAGGTTAGGTCCCCTTTGAATTGATTCTGAAATAGGAGTATCAACTCTAAACGAGCAAGATGTGCATCTTTACCATATTCAAAAAGTATGGGCGTTATATCCAGGAGACGAGAATAGAATAATTAAGTTTTGGTCAGTGAATATTACAAAGAATTCTTACACAATATTTTATTTGCCGATGAGGTTACTTTTACCAGAGACGAAATATTTGATATTGGTATTGGGATAATTTGTAGGACTCAAATTTCTCTTCAGCGGAGAGCAGAGATTTGCGTCGCAAATTGAGCAACTATTATAATTTTATATTAACGAGTATCAACTATTATATCGATTTATACTTTACCCGGCAAAGTCGCAAATGATGGTCAACTTTAACCAGTATAAAAGTAGAGCAATGATCCTCAGATAAGTTTTACTTTGACTGTGAAAATTGTTGTTTTGCTTTGAAATCACAATATCTTCTAGTCTTCAGTTCGTTCCAGGCCAGATGAACGTCCCTGATGAACAACTCATAACGGATAAGCGTATTCTTCACTATAAGGAGAAGTACGATTCATCTGTCGGTCGCTTAATTTACTGGGTATGTTCCTGTTGACTGAAATTCATAACGTCAAATTATCTACTAATTCATCACGCAAGTGATCCTATTTTCAACAGTTCAATCGGATCTCAAATGCCCCTTTCAGATCGTCACTCACAATGGGAAACTACACACAAACTTTAAGACATCTTGCACACACGGAACTAATCAAAGTCATCTTTCTCCATCAGCCGTCGCCATTGGCAATCAGCCAGTCTCTGTCCTTGCAGCTCTTTCTACGACTAGATTACTTAAGAAAGAGGCCGAAAATTCACGAAAGATAAATTATGCCCAGTCTGCATGCCCTTCCAGTTCCGCAGACCTCATCTGGCCTATCGCATCATTTTATTTGGCACCAGAATAAATCTCTCCCGCCTAGGATCGCTGATGGGACTTTCAGAGTGGTTCTCAAGCAGTTTATCCAACTGTGGCCCCTTCACGAGCACTCGAGTTCTGGTCTAGTTACGCCTCTAGTTTTCGCTGATCTCTAAAACAAGCAAGAGGCCATTTACTTTTGAGGGTTCTCAACGCCCTTAAAAAGTTCGAGCCATCTGTCAATCCCACTACTACGAAAAGGCGAAATCTACAGCTTTTCTACGGCTCATATGGAGGCTGCGTACAAGGCACTCATTGATTCTTAAGTTTTGGTCATCTGGAAAGTTATTGGACTACTTCGAGAAGACGTGGTTTGGACGTTAAACTTTCAGTGGTTGGATCGGCTCGCTATAGTTCCTGCGGCTCATGTGGAAGCTGCGTACAAGGCACTCATTGATTCTGAGTTTTGGTCATCTGGAAAGTTATTGGACTACTTCGAGAAGACGTGGTTTTTGCGTTAAACTCGCAGTGATTGGATCGGCTCGCTATAGTTCCTGCGGCTCATGTGGAGATTGCGTACAAGGCACTCATTGATTCTGAGTTTTGGTCATTTGGAAAGTTATTGGACTACTTCGAGAAGACGTGGTTTGGACGTTAAACTCTCTGTGGTTGGATCGGCTCGCTATAGTTCCTGCGGCTTATGTGGAGAATGCGTACAAGGCACTCATTGATTCTGAGTTTTGGTCATCTGGAAAGTTATTGGACTACTTCGAGAACGAGGTTTGGACGTTAAACTTTCAGTGGTTGGATCGGCTCGCTATAGTTCCTGCGGCTCATGTGGAGATTGCGTACAAGGCACTCATTGATTCTGAGTGTTGGTCATCTGGAAAGTTATTGGACTACTTCGAGAACGAGGTTTGGACGTTAAACTTTCAGTGGTTGGATCGGCTCGCTATAGTTCCTGCGGCTCATGTGGAGGCTGCGTACAAGGCACTCATTGATTCTGAGTTTTGGTCATCTGGAAAGTTATTGGACTACTTCGAGAACGAGGTTTGGACGTTAAACTTTCAGTGGTTGGATCGGCTCGCTATAGTTCCTGCGGCTCATGTGGAGATTGCGTACAAGGCACTCATTGATTCTGAGTTTTGGTCATTTGGAAAGTTATTGGACTAGTTCGAGAAGACGTGGTTTGGACGTTAAACTCTCTGTGGTTGGATCGGCTCGCTATAGTTCCTGCGGCTTATGTGGAGAATGCGTACAAGGCACTCATTGATTCTGAGTTTTGGTCATCTGGAAAGTTATTGGACTACTTCGAGAACATGTGGTTTGGACGTTAAACTTTCAGTGGTTGGATCGGCTCGCTATAGTTCCTGCGGTTTATGTGGAGACTGCGTACAAGGCACTCATTGATTCTGAGTTTTGGTCATCTGGAAAGTTATTGGACTACTTCAAGAAGACGTGGCTTCTGCGTGAAACTCGCAGTGGTTGGATCGGCCCTCTTTTCAATTGCAAGACTTAACATCAACATGGCGCAGTACTGGAAGGCCTTCCACGTACCAACAATGCATTGGAAGGTTGGCACAATGGCTTAGTTGGATGACTTGAATGTCACCATAGAAGTGTATTGATGGACTCAAAGCTGAACAAAGCATATCCCAAATAATACTGGAGTATCTGTCCATCTGCCGCGGAAGAATAATCGCCAAACAAATGAGCCACTCAAAAGTGTCTGACAATTGGAACACCTTCATTCAAAACGAGCTCTATGGCTATCTTTTTAAAGTTAGCTCAAATATTTATTATAATTAGTGTTAGATAATACATTGTAGTTCCATAAAATATTATTTTTATTTGGGGGAGTTTTTTTTTCTGTAGGATCGTTTCGGTGAGTTTGTTTTTCGGTGAATTTTGTTGACACCAAAGTAAGTCATTGTGAATTATTTTAATTTTCTTTCCTCTTGTTCAAGATATTTTATAATGCTTGTACTCATATTTTCAGAGTAAAAATGAACAGGATCGTACTTAGAAAAAAATCACAGTTCATTGTCGAAACATAATTTAAAAAAAATAGGTTTCTACATGGTTGGCTAGAGAACAAATGAGGATGAAATAAAAAGTACAGGTCAGTATTTGAAAATATATTTGTTCAATTAAATTTGTGCCACTCTGTAAACTCATTTGTTGATGCAAAATTTCGACACTATTATTATAATTTTAACGTTTTGCTAATTTTGGGCATCACGTTTCCACGTTGTAAAAGTTGTTTGTTGTTAAATTTATTTGTTTTCCTAACAAATTAACAGGCTATTAAGAACTTTACGATTTACTTAATTTTGTGCAATAAAACAATTTTGTTTGCTTTTAAATAATAAAATTTTGTTTTGTATAATTAATTAACTAACTTTTAAGGAAAAAAATACTTACAAGTTTATGTTAATGGAATCGATCTCTAAAATAAATATAATTAGTTTTTGTTGAGCTTTGTCATAGCGAACTTTGAATCATTTTATAATTAGAAAAAATTGCTTTACAAAATAACAAAAATTGTGATATTAATTTAACTAAACATAGAACAAATTTGTAGTACTTAATATAATCTATTTCTATTATTAACGATTATCACTAATTGTGGATTGGACGTGACATAATCACCTATTAACTACGGTACGTCATTAGAACAGAATTTTTTATACTGGGTGATGTAACAAGTACTCTTGAGAATGAAGTAGCCTTTTTTCCAATTAAAATGTGTTGAAGAGGATATTCCAATTAAAATTTCTTTTAAGTAAAAAAAAAGGTACTTGATAAATCAATTAATACGAAATACTTGGAATTAAAGAGTAAAACCAGTGATAATTAGTGTTTGTGCAATTTGTTCAATGTCCAGAGATTTTATCGGGTATTGTTAAACTTGAATAGAAGCCTCAGGCCTGAAATTAAAATTACGAAACTGTTTTTAGGTTGATAACCTTTTCTTTTAGTTTTCATGACATGTTTTTAGTTTCCCAATAAAAAATTCTTATATTCTTTCGGTATAAAACATATTATGAAATTTTTTTATTTTTGTTTTTAACAAAATAAATGCACTACAGATCACGTACAAAATCGTACTTGCATTAAATAGTCCCTTAAAATTATGAAAATTTTGTTGGTGTTTTTCGTCGTTTTTCCAATTTTCTAGGAAGATACATATAGGCTATTCGACCATTTTTGTAATTTCATTACAAATAATGCATCTTTGAAAAAAATATTATGAGGCAAAGTTGTGAAGCATAAAATTCCCTACAACTTTTGTATTTAATTTTTTTCGAATTCTCCATAGTTTCGCCGCTAGAGGGTGAAAAAATAAACATGTTTGATTCTTTGCCTTTTTTAAATTTTAACGACAAACGATCCACTTTGGTGCAAAATGTTTTATAGCAAAATTGCAGAGCTTCCTAGAGGACGAAAAACTAAAGATGTACAATTTTTTGTCTGTTTTTTAATTTTAGGAATAATCAAAGCACATTGGTTGGTTGGTTTGGGTGCAGATGAACAGGCCGGGTTGAGTGCCCTAACACTGCAGCCGTGTATTGTCCTGTTCATCTGTTAGTCTGTGAAGAGATTGGTGACCTTCTTAAAAATTTAAGACCCTCTTCACCGTGTCACATCTGGTGAGATAGGAGGAATGGTCTTCTGGCACTATCTGTCTATATATCCTCCAGCGTAGAGCCTCATATTCGAATATCACGTGGGTGACTGTTTCATCCTCCTCGTCACACAATCTGCATATACGATCTTTGGAAGATCCACATTGTGTGAAGGTGTTTTCTCAGGCTTCAATGTCCAATTATAAAACCGGTTGTGGGTTTTCTCTTAGTGTAAAATATTCTATTGCAAAATTTTAGAGCAATTAATTTTCTAGAACAATTGAATTTAACTTTTATTCGAACTCCTCATAGTTTCACCGCTAGATGGCGAAAAAAAATATGAAGGATATTTTTTGCTGGATAGTCTCGGATACTAGTGCCCACTGCTTTCACCAAAGGTCCGACACCTCAGCTGGCCCCAGGTATGTAAACACCCCAGGGACTCAGCTCGGATACTAATTTCCAATGGCTTCCACGAATGGGTCCGACACCTCAGACGCTGGCCCCAGGTATGTAAACACCCCAGGGACTCAGCTCAAATACTAATTTCCAATGGCTACCACGAATGGGTACGACACCTCAGACGACGTACCAGATTCAATCCCCCAGGACGGCACGGGCTTGTCTCCCGGTTACTCCCCCTAGGCTCCGCGTCCCATCACACCACTGAATTCATCAGTTACAGCACTTACCCAAATCGGTATCTCAACCAATTTTGGGCCCTCACAGATCGCGAGCTGAAATCGCCTGGTATTGTCTGAGGGGTAGGGACCTGCCTTTCCCGGGCCACTATAACTTGCATGAATGGACTTTATTGGTCCATGATCGGACCAGTCAACTAACAGAGACTCTATATGGGCTCTTAACCGGCTGGATTAGGTTTCCTCTTACCCGACTCGACCACAAGGGACCAATCCGAGGTTAGGAGTACTTCCGACACCTGTCAAGGCTTTCGTGCACGCAGAGCAGATTACTGAGAAAACCCCCAGGGCTCGTGACTTCCCTGTCTCAGAAATCCTACATCTCCTAGCATCGATTTCGGATCCCTGGATACTGTCCAGCTAGGAATTGTATGCCCCTACGAGTTCGTCCTTAAAACGAGGGGGGTACGCGTCGCCACCTTGCGTAGGGCTCCCACTTGCCCGTAGTACCAGGAGGTTAGGCCGAAGCCAACCGAGACTGGTCGCGGTTCGTACGCACCAGGTGTAGGTCCCGGATTGTACTGAGGGTTTGCCGACTACCGGTGCGCCTCCCGTTTAATCAGCGCGAGGCTCCTGAAATTGGGTCGCTTTCCGATAGTCCTTCCAAACATGCCACCCTTTGATCTGCATGAAGGTGCGCTGGTCTGGCTTCTGACACCTTCCTCCCAAATACCAGGATAGGCGTCACACGCTCAGCTATGCTAAACCAGACACCTCTGACGACTGCTCACGCTAGTCTCGGATACTAGACCCACCGAAGCATACCCTTACGCATGTCTACCTACCCATTTGTCCCAATTGTCGACGGAACCTTTCAGACGTGCACACGGAATCGGTAAGCCGACAAAGGACGACGTGGACTGCCGGGTGGTCATAACAGCTTTTTTAAGATCAAACAATGCATTTTAGTCTTATTACGAAATTTGTAGAGCATAAAATTAGAACCAAAAACGTAAAAGGCTGTTTTTATAGGATATTGTGGAGAAGGATATAGATTGTACTTACCAGAAGAAGGAAGAATGATAGGAAGTTATGGAATTTAAAGAAAAACAACAAACATTTTTACCTGAAAATGAAACTTTGAAAATTAAGTTAACGGATAATGGTGAAGAAAATAAACTAAATGAAATAAAAATAACAGAAGAAGAACAAGAAGATACCTTATCAATAATAGAAATATCAAGATCAGGAAGAAATATAGTAAAATCCAAACATTTGGAATATGAAGTATATTCTGCTTGTTGCCTTCTTTCTGCCACAGAACCCAAAACTTATAAAGAGGCCTGCAAAACAGAAGAATAAAAAATAGAACTTGAGGACACGTACTTAAACTGATTTACCTAAAAACCGTACAGCTATTGATACTAGGTGGGTTTTTAAAGTAAAAGAGGATGGAATAAAAAAGACACGACTAGTTGCCAGAGGTTTGCAAATTCCCAATACTGGAGAAGAATATAGCTATGCACCAGTATGCAGATTACCTACAATTAAACATTATTTTCTGTATCTGTACAAAATAATTGGGAATTAAAACAAATAGATGTTCTAACCGCATTTTATTTATCATGTAATTTAAGAAGTTTGACTAAATGAGCCTTTGTGTCCTGATATACAACTCTATAACTTTTTTGGTTATGAATTTATGTTGTCCAAAAAACGCAAATATGAACAATATTGTTCTCGGCTTACCTTGTAAACACTTTAAAAAAATTTTTACATACATATATTGGTACATAACATTGTGACCTCCCACCCCCTGGCCTGGTTATCTCATGAAAAAGTAACAAACCGATGACCATCGTCTAATATTGTTTAGTTAGGACCTACATTGTTTTTAATCATCATAGTAATGATAATACAAGAATTTTTAAAAATGTAAAATTTGAGATTCGAATATTTTCGTTAACGATGAGATGTTTAAATGGGTAGACGCCGAAATATTTAGCGTCGGGACGAATAGCGTAGCGACGCTGAATGGACATCGAAAATGTTAACTTCTGCTAATGGCGTTCGTAGTTTAATTTGTGAGAATGGACTTGGTTTTAACGAAGTAAAACCAAACTGTCGATAAACTATAGGCGTCGGCGTCTCGCCGCTAGATGGATACAGGATCTTCGGTGACGGTGTTGATAGTTTGAAATTTGATTTTTGACTGATCTCTCTCTTGTTATGCCGAGTTATGACGTAAACATTTGACGTCATAATCTTGTGTGATCAATATTTCCTTTTCGTTCTCATGAACGTATCTAACATTTAATATTTAGGCGCGAAAAAAATTATTTTCTAATATTTCAACATTCTAATTTTTGTAATTTAATATTTTTTCAAATGGTTCAAGAGTGTATTATCATTTTGTAAAAACATGTACTGAATGTCTTTTGGAAAAAATTTGTTTTGGTTATCTCTCTAAAATTTCTCGAAACGACGAAATAAAATACCATAAAAATTTGCTAAAAAAAATTAAAATAATATACCGGGGGTTGGTTCGTCACAACACCGATATTCAACATAAATAAAAAATGGTTTTTGCTGATAATATTTTTAACTGAATTTAGTTTGAATTGTCTCAGTATACCACAGCGTCCCCTACTCGTTTAACTTTATTCATTTGACATTTTTATTTATAGTTTTAATGCTTTTTTAATGAACAATTTTTCATTCGGTCTTACCTAGCGTTCGATACACGGTCCGTGACTTTAATCGTAATCAGCTAATTTTAGAGAAGCAATTTTCAGTTAAATGCCGATGGAAAATTGCACACCTTGACATCCCATGTTTTCAGTTCATATTATACCCATTACTGACACGGAATTTACTAAATTTTAGTTTATATTTAGATTGAATTTTATATTGCCACGTAATAAAGCTTTTTACGACTGGTTTGTATTTCATCCAATTAAACTTTTTAAGCTTTCCAGAAAATTAAATGTATCTTTAGGTCAATTCAGAATTATTTAAACAAATTATATTATTAATTTATGTTTTTCATAGTCTTATCTTTATGCAATTGATCAGAAAACCAGAAAAAAAAAAAAAAAAAAAAAAAAAAAAACGGAAAACATTGGAAAAAAAGTTGACAGAAAACGAAATTGTAAAAAAACGAGAAAAATAAAAACCGCTAATACTCGGGAAAAACGAAGAAAAATGTTGCAAAAAAAGCAAAATAATCTCCACAAAAAGGCGAAAATAATTGCACAAAAGACGACCAAAAAACGGAAAACGGAAAGCAAATGGCAAAAAATTCAAAAACTCGAAAAAAACAAAACAAAAAGAATTGCAAATGCAAATAATCGCAAAAAATCGGAAAAAATCGGAAAAACCGAAAAAATCCAAAGAAATAAAAAAAATCGTAACAAATCGAAAAAAAATCGACAAAATCGACAAAATCGAAAAAATGTGGGAAAGTTAGAAAAAACCTGAAAGAATTTGATAAAATCAATAATCAACAGAAAAAATCAATAAACAATAGAAAAATGAGAAAAAAATCCGAAAAAGAAGAATTGAAAAATCCAGAAAAATCGGAAAATATAAAATAAAACAAAAAACATTGTAAAAAGTTGACAGAAAACGAAATTGTAATATACGAAAAAAACGAGAATATCAAAAAAAAATTTAAAAAAAAGAAAAAGAAAACCCGCTAATACTCGGGAAAAAAACGAAAAAAAATGTTGCAAAAAAACGCAGAAAAAAAGCAAAATAATCTCCACAAAGAGGCGAAAAAAATTGCAAAAAAATCGCAAAAAAGACGACCAAAAAAAACGGAAAATGGAAAGCAAATAGCAAAAAATTCAAAAACTCGAAAAAACAAAACAAAAGAATTGCAAATGCAAATAATCGCAAAAAAAACAGAAAAAAATCGGAAAAACCGAAAAAATCCAAAGAAATAAAAAAAATCGTAACAAATCGAAAAAAAAAATCGACAAAACCGAAAAAAATGAGGGAAAGTTAGAAAAAACTTGAAAGAATTTGATAAAATCAATGATCAACAGAAACAATCAATAAACAATAGAAAAATTGAGAAAAAAAATCCGAAAAATCGTAAAAAACCGCAAAAAACAAAGACAATCAAAAAACCGGAAATAATTGAAACCATAAATAAAAAAATTTAAAAACAAACAATTAAAAAAAAAATCGCAAAAAAGCGTAACAAATCGAAAAAAAATCGAAATGAAATCCCAAATAAAGTGTCTAAAAAAATCGCAAATTATTTTAAAAAAATCGCCGAAAATGGCAAAAAAAATTTTTAAAAATGGGGAATAAAATTACAAGAAATCGCACAAAATTGCAAATAATCATAAAAAATCAAAATAAAATTGCAAATAAATCTCAGAAAACTGCAAAAAAAAAACAATTGGAAAAAAATCGCAAAAAAACAAAAGCCAAAAAAAAAACCAGAACCAATTGTTATTAAAAAAAAAGAAAAAACTGGAAAGAATTGAAACAAATCGGAAAAAAACCCCAAAAATTGCAACAACAAAATGGCACAATCACAGAAAATAGCAAAAAATTTTAAATAATCGAAAAAAAATCACAAAAATGGCAAAAAATTGCAATGCAAATAATCGTAAAAAATCATAAATAATTGGAAAAAAAGTGAAAAACCCAAAGAAATAGAAAAAACTCGAAATTAATCGTAAAAAATCATAATAAATCGAAAAAAATCGACGAAAATTTACAAAATCAAAAAAATCGAAAAAACGCGAAAAAACCTGAAAGAATTTGAAAAAAATCAGTAATCAAAAGAAAATAATCAATAAACAGAAAAATTAGAAAAAAAATCGAAAAAATCGCAGACAATCAAAAAACCGGAAACAATTGAAACCATAAATTAAAAAAAATAAAAAATTAATAATAAAAAAAAATCGCAAATAAGCGTAACAAATCAGAAAAAAATCGAAATTCCAAATAAAGTCTCAAAAAAATCGCAAATTATTTTAAAAAAAAATGAAAAAAAGTCTCCGAAAATAGAAAAAAAAAATTTAAAAAATCGGGAAAAAAATTATAAGAAACGCAAAAAATTGCCAATAACAAATCAAAATAAAATTGCAAATAAATCTCAAAAAATTGCAAAAAAAACAATTGGAAAAAAATCGCAAAAAAAAACAAAAGCCAAAAAAACCGGAACCAATTGTTATTAAAAAAATGAAAAAATCGAAAGAATTGAAAAAAATCGAAGGAATTGAAACAAATCGGAAAAAAACCCCAAAAATTGCACCAACAAAATGGCACAACTGCAGAAAATAGCAAAAAATTTTAAATAATCGAAAAAAAATCGAAAAAATCACAAAAATGGCAAAAAATTGCAATGAAAATAATCGTAAAAAATTAGAAAAAATTGGAAAAAAAACCGGAAAAAACTCGAAATTAATCGTAAAAAATCATAATAAATCGAAAAAAATCGAGCAGAATTGACAAAATAAAAAAAAATCGAAAAAACCTGACAGAATGTGAAAAAATCAGTAATTAAAAGAAAATAATCAATAAACAGAAAATGACAAAAAAATCGAAAAATCGCAAAAGGGGAAAATATCGTCAAAAAAATGCAAAAGATTAAATAATCTCAAAACTCAGAATAAAATTGCAAATAAATTACAAAACCGGAAAAATGTAAAAAAAAATTCGCAAAAAAAAACAAGCAAGAAAGACCGGAACCAAATTTAAAAAAAAAATGAAAAAATTTAAATAAATCGAAAAAAATCAGAGGAATAAAAATTACTTTCTTGCTACATATACCACATATACGATAGTATATATCAGGTATATATGTCTAAAGGGAAGGGAGATTTTGACTTTTCTTTACATTTTTCCAAAAATGTTTTTTTGCACCTAAAAACGCAAAGAAAAGTCAAATTCTCGAAATCGGTTTTTTACCCGAAAACAATACTTTCCCTTATATATATATACTATTGTATACAGGGTGTTTTTTCCTACCCTCACTTTACTCTCGCACAATAATTTTTGAGAAAAATAGTGAGACACGTCGACTTTTGATTTAAAGGAAACGAAATCTTTGACAAAATTTATCGCTCTACCTTAACCCCCTTCACCCCACCCCGTAAGATGAAAATTTGAATGGGCGATACACCATGTGTGGCATATCAGAGGAAAGGTAATTCAATGCAGAATTCAAATCATACCCTTTGTCCAAAAAATTTGAAAATCCACACATTCAGAATTGCAAGAGAACCTCAATAAATTAATTCATAGGGAAATTTTTCAAAATGTTAGACAAGAATTCCAAGACAGACTTGACTTTTGTTTAGCACACGATGGACAACATTTTGAGCAATTGCTGTAATTTTTTTTTATTTTTACCTTCTTTTAAATACCTTACAATAAACTAATAACTGTTTGTTATCAAAAATTTTGTCCCACTCAAATAAAAAATCGACGTGTCTCGCCATTTTTGCCAAAAATTATTGGGTAAGCCTAAATCGGGGGTGGAAACTTAAAAAAAAAAACACCCTGTATATGGAATATGTAACAGGAAAGTAAAAATAGCTATCACAGATATAAATAAAAAAGAAAGCGTACTCATTAGAGGTAAACTGAATGTATGGGAAAAACTCTGTAAATACATAGGGGGGAAGGCATAATAAAGCCTAAACAGCTTAACAGTCCAGAGGATACCAGGAAAGATGTAATAAGTCCTATATTTCCAAAGTAAGAAAATTATAACGTGGAAAATCATCAAATTGGTAACTAATGAATCCCTTTAAGATATTGAAAATACTCAATAATGGCCTCGAAGAAGGCGTTTTGCCTGACGCATGGAAGAGCGGTAGATTGGTCCTAATCCAGAAATCTGGATTGGTCATTAGGAAACCTGGAATCATTACGCCAATTGGATATAATGGAAAAACATATTATAGCGGAAAGATTAAGGCTAAAGCTGGAAAGGAAAATCTATCGGATAGACAGTTCTGTTTTAGGAAGAAAAGTCTGATGATGATATTTCTTTTCAAGATTCTAGTGACTGATATATCTGATGATGAAATGAACTCGAATTTTATATTTTTTGAACCACAATAATTTCTTTTTATGTTTCTTGCCACTATTTTTCTAGTATTTGTTAATTGTTAGATAAATTATTTAAAATTAGAACAGTTTATTTTTATCTACTAGATAACTTTTTTACTTTTATAAATAATAATTACCAGCAATTTGTTCAAAATAATAATTATGCTAAATATTTGGAAATAAACTAAAAATAAAAAACATTTGCGATAATATAATAAATAATATCTACATCTAGCGGGAATTCAAAATAAAATAACAATCTAACTGAAGTAGAGAATTTTTCACTGTAAAAATGACACCATAAATCATCTAGCGTATACATAATAAAAGCTATAATTTTCATAAAAGTGTATACGTTTCACTTATGATGACATACCCCATTAGTTTGATTATAATGTAGGTGGGTACATGAAAATATTTCCCAAAATGTTGGCCACGGTAACAAATTATAATGATTAATTGATTTATTATTACATAAAGTACAGACATATATTTTCATACATTTTTGAATTAAATTTCATTGAGTACAAGTAAAACACAGCATTTTATTGAATTTTGAATAAAAAAAAACAAATTCAACAAACAAGTATTTATTTAGTCTCTTATAAACGTCATTGAACTAACTGTATGCGCAGGCAAGACGCGCAATTGACTATCTAAGAGAGGCAGTGTTAGCATAATGTTTATATTACGATCGGCCGTGAGTAGTACCTTTTACCCTACCTTCCCTACCGAAGATCATAGACTCGTCCAGACAGTGGTTCCGTGGACGTCCCCACTGTTGAGAGGGACGTAGAACCATCTGCGTGCCTAGTTTACATGAGATTCGGTTATATAATAAATATGATGATATTAAAGTTGTTATAAAGTGTATACATAAATAATTAATACGAAATAGTGATTATTTCTAATATCAGAAGTGGGATAGTTCCTGTAAACTCACATAATGGATGATCCAAACAGTTCTGTGGGTGCAACCTTGAAAAATTTGTTAAGAATTTTTTTTAAGAACGAGTGGATTCTCGCACCAATTTGCCGTCGACGGCTACATCCTCGGGCCTACCCGATAAGTTACCGAAATTTCTACCCGGCAGAGATGATCCCGAATGATGGGTTAGGAAATTTCCGTTGTCGTCGCTCGACTGGAGTGGTAATATTATGATGCATATTGGCATATTGAAATGCAGGTAGTTTTGACGGTCAGGCAGGTTAGTGGTTTAATTGTTGGCGGTCCAACTACGGACTACCGTTTTTGGGAAAATGTAAGAAAATATTTAAACGAGAGTTTTTTCTGAAGTTTATTTTGGGAAATCAATGCATGAGACTATTGCTTTTAATGCAAACAGATGTTTCACTTATTGTCATTAAGTACGCATTATTATTATTATCATCATTGTTATTTCATCTGAAAAATATAATAATGTTTTAAATGTAGCAAGTTCGAATGTACACGATTTTTGTGCTGCTCCAAACAAACAATTGGTGTTAAACTTGACAGAGCCGATTGTATCAATAAGCAATACATGTGATTATAGTAAAAAGGCGTGTCACACTGTTGACAAAATTTTTAGCGAAGAAAAGACGTAGTAGTGAATCAAAAATGGTCAATTTTTGTTACTCGCATAAACAAGAAAATAATCACAGTTTAAATTTATATTCCCTAAATATTGAAGACAAAATATATGATATATGACGTTTTATTAGATACAGGTGTACAAGTATCATTAATATTATTAAAATCATGGCATCTTTGCCCCTTTTTATGAAATGATTATAAAGGATGTTGGCAAAAATTCATTTTCTTCACAAAAAAAAGTCATAAAGGTAGTAACCATTTTGTTGAATGATACAAAGTTTTCACATGAAGTGTTTCAAGTAATTTTTATTCCTTGTGATTCTTAGAGTTTGTTCAGACTTTATAGGTGAACAAACATGATTAAGAATCGGTATAAGTTTGGAATAATTTACTGCGGCAGACAGCGTTTTACCGCCGCCTAATTTACGAAGGACCAACCTTAATACAGAGTGTAGTAGGGATTTGGTATGTTACAAATAAATCATATTATTTAAGTGAACTGTAAGGGCTATTTACTCACCCATTTGTTAGCGAGCCAACATTGTTAATATTACATTTTTTATGACATTATTATTATTAGAGCAACTGCTCTCACTACTGCAAAACATATTTACAATTTATGTACATTATTTTACTCTCAGAAAATTTATTAGGTATATTATTAATTTTTAGGGTGCGGTGCAACCGCTTTTTATAACGCTATGATATGTCAGCTGAACGCTGATAAGTGTGATGCGAGTCTCTCAAACTATTAGACTATTTTCCTATTTATAGTTTTAGAAGATTTATAAGAGGGGATTTGTAGCGGTTTTCTTCTTTCCAATAAGAAAACCGACCCGTTCGGCGATTACAGGTGTTTCTGCGCTTGTCGCTCTTAGAAATATTATATCGCTTAGAGGGAGATGGCGATAGGGTGAATTATTTTCTACAAACAATATTTTTGCACTCGGCACGACAGCTATAGTTACGTAAATACCGAATAACAATCTATTTTTAGATTATGGAATGGTAAAATATACAGCGCTGGCCAGGAGTGTAAATTAAAATGAATCTTATTAAATTTAAAGGAGATATAAGTTTGTTTTGTGATTTCTGGATAATATTCCAGTGAAATTTATCCAATAGGTATTTCCTGACGTAACCGTAAATATATTCAAAATGTGTTAACTTTAGAATTCTCTAAACCTACATTAATAGATACAGAACTCAAACAATTATGAAATAAATTTCAGGCCGTAACCACAAGTGGCAATAAAGTCGCTGCTCTAATTACTACTGGTGAATTTAAAATTCGTTTACTCTCAAATAAACAAAAAAAAAAAAGTTTTCGGACCTACCGATTTTTAATAGAGAAGTTGTACGTAAAATTATTAACTACTTAATAGAAAATAATATTAGAAGACCTTTACAAAAGAAAGGGGAACCACCCGTATCGTTTTAGAAAATAATAAATGTAAAAGATCGTTTTTCATTCCCCAGAATATTTGTTTATTTATTTATTTATTTATTTATTTATTTATTTATAAAAAAAAAAAACTCAAAGAGGTTTTACAAACTTTTTATAAGGGTAGTAAGTATATTTGATCAAGTTGATCGTTTAAGCTACAGTAAGTATTTTATATGGCTGTTTTGTTGTTTTAAACACTTTAATACCAAAATCTGAAGATAAAGTTACCCACATTTTAGCATTTTAGCAGTTGAAGCATTTTCAAAATGTTCAATTTGATATGCAGTATCAAGTTGAAAAACCGAAGATTTGGCAGATTGTATAAAAGATATAGTATTTCGGGTTGGAACTCCAGCTCGAATTATCACCGACAATGATACGCCCCTAAAGGCTATTCCAAAATCATGATTTGTTAACTGAATGGAAAATCTAATGGCATTTTAGTACACCCTATATTATCGACAGGTGGAGGTATACATGCGTGTCATTTGTAAAGAGTTCAAGCTAATGTCATGTCAGAATGAAGTTCTATGGTATCCTGTATTCAACTAGTAATAAATTCAACTGTACATAAAACCACAAAACGAGCATGGACTGCCTGAAATAAATCGCCTAAGTACTATTGCTTCCGAAGACAAAATTCCTTTACAAATGTCTCGTGGAAAACTCAACAGACCAAGAAGAATGTGCCAAGAAGAAATATTTAACAAGAAAAATTTTTATAGTTGGCGATTATGTGTTACTCTCAAGAGAAACTATAAAAGTACAAAAATTGGAATATGGATGGATGGTTCCATATAATTTAACAAAAGTATCGCTCAGGAACACTTATGAACTTTGTAAAGTAAATGATATAGCAGAATCCATTAGTACAACAACAATTGATGTTCCTACGTCAAATGCGACTTTTGGTGTAAAGCTTGGACACCTGATGATTACAAAGATATTCTAGAAAGTTATTTTACAGATGACAATAACAAGGTAACACAAATTATGTTTTTCTTAATTTCTTTTTGTTTAAATATAGCTTGGGTTTTCTGGCTTTGTGATGCTTGGACCTTCTGGCTAGTGTTGCTTGGACTGTCTTCTAGCGTGAAGCTTGGGTTTTCTGGCTTTTTGATGCTTGGACCTTCTGGCTAGTGACGCTTGGACTGTCTTCTAGCGTGAAGCTTGGGTTTTCTGGCTTTGTGATGCTTGGACCTTCTGGCTAGTCACGCTTGGACTGTCTTCTGGCGTAAAGTAAGTTTAGCTTGGGTTTTCTGGCTTTGTGATGCTTGGACCTTCTGGCTAGTGACGCTTGGACTGTCTTCAAGCGTGAAGCTTGGGTTTTCTGGCTTTGTGATGCTTGGACCTTCTGGCTAGTCACGCTTGGACTGTCTTCTGGCGTAAAGTAAGTTTAGCTTGGGTTTTCTGGCTTTGTGATGCTTGGACCTTCTGGCTAGTTACGCTTCGACGATGATTACCCTTGAGCTGTGCACCCTATATTTTGATGTATTAATAATCCAATTATTTTCCTTTTAGGTTGATCAAGATATTTCCTGCTTAGGTTGTAAGAATGTTACTAAGTCAGGATGAAACCGAGCATTTTGAGAAATAAGCGTAAAAGGTAAGAAGATTTGGGCCGAGAGCGTCCCAATTTCAGGATGGCCGTGTTAGCATAATGTTTATATTACGATCGGCCGTGAGTAGTACCTTTTACCCTACCTTCCCTACCGAAGATCATAGACTCGTCCAGACAGTGGTTCCGTGGACGTCCCCACTGTTGAGAGGGACGTAGAACCATCTGCGTGCCTAGTTTACATGAGATTCGGTTATATAATAAATATGATGATATTAAAGTTGTTATAAAGTGTATACATAAATAATTAATACGAAATAGTGATTATTTCTAATAGGCAGTGTTGCCGATTGGCGGATAATTATCCGATTTGCTGATAATTTAAGACCGTGCCGGATAATTTTCTCACCCATCCGAAAATCGGACAAAAAACGGATAATTTTAAAGCTGACGTGATACCGTAAAATTAATATTAATATTTTCAAATGACAACGGTAAATATGGGATTTTACAAGGCAAGGTATTATTTTGAATTTGGCAACAATGTTGTAGATTCTTGAAGGCAAAAATGACAAGATTTTGACATTCATTGGTATGGATTAGACAACATGGCGCTTTCTAGTCCTCAGCCACGTGGAACTTCGAAGTTATTTGTCTCTACCGACACAGCGTGGGGTTAATTCGGCAGGTTCATTTTTTTAATAAAAACCGATGGCCGAAAGAATTTTCCGGATTGGCCGTACCGTTCTCTAGTTATCGTGCGCACGGAGATCCACACACCCACCCAGAGAGACTTTATTTTCGCGAAAAATCTATTTTCTCCACGTTTAGTAGTTAGAGCTATGTATGTTCTGGAGCGCAAGTGAGCTGTCAAAGTCTTTATAATGGCGGGAAATTCAAATAGGGCCGCGCAACAAGGTGCTGCGCGTACGAGGAGCTGCGCAGGGTTAAAGCGCCCCACCTCCCCACTTCACATCTGTCAATCATGATTAAGGCCCCCATCTGTCAACCTTTCTATCCACGTATAACTCGTGGCACCTATGACAGCCTCCCTATCTGTCAATTGTCAAATGGCGGGACTTCACCTATGACAGCCTCCCAATCTGTCAATCTTTCACTCGTGGCCAACTTCAGCTATGACGTCATTCCCCATCTGTCAATCTGTCACTCGTGGCCAACTTCACATATGCCGTAATTCCCCACCTCCCCATCTGTCAATCTTCTCTCCACTCGTGGCCAACTTCAGACGTGACAGCTTTCATGACATTTTAAGTCATTTTTAGCAAAACATCTAACTTTTGCTCATTCATTACCATAAAATATATAAAATTACGTTCTAAAGTCTATACCAACAAAAAATAACAAACAATAATTTAATAAATTTAAAAAATCGGAGAATTTCGGGCAAAATCGGATAATTTTAAATTGAAAGGAGGATCTTTTCATTTCATCCATTGGCAACACTGAAGAGAGGATACCGTTAGTCGAAATGTGACTCGAACGAAAAATTAAAATCAGTTCACGTTGAAGGAGGGTATGCAAGCATACTTTAAAAATACATTGTGCTGGCCAATCAGCTATGACGAGGGCGGAGCTTAGTTGGCGCTAAATTTTAAATATTTTAGTATTTTGGCCACCAAAATGAAAATTATTGGTTGCTTTGTGACTAACTGTTAAATTCAATTTTTATTGTTGTTTGTTAAGACTATTAACAATTTTACGAAAATAGCAAATATCAATAATCATTATTATATGTTATATATAATTAATATGGAAGGAGAAAGGTAAGAAATATTTTTTGAGGTTAGAATTTCTTAATTTGTGAACCAAATATCTTAATTTATTTAATTAATCTTATTAAATTTTGTTAAGGGGTTCTTCAACGCTCCTTCTTTGCCGTCTTTGTAATAAAGAGTTCTCAGTACATCGACAAGGAACAGGCACGTTAAACAATTTCATCCTGAAGCCAAACAACCATCCCAGAAGAAGCGGATAATGTGCCCTTTGTGTCCTAACGAAGAAGTCTTTTCTTTTCATAGACTTATTAAAACATTTAACGAATTGTCATCATGTTAAAATTATTGAATCAGTTTTATATTTTAGGAACATTGAAGAGTTTATAGCTTTTAAAGAATTGGAGAACAGAGGAGTTGATTACACTTTTAGGGTCAGAAACAAATGTTCAAACGGAGAAGAATACATTTTATATAATTTCAATAGAAGTGATTCAAAAGGTTGAGTACATTTATTTAATTTATTAAATTTATTTTGATTTACACCCACTTCTAGGATTTATTTCTGTGTGTCAAAAGCGTAGTATGAAGACTGGGGGTAATATCCATATTCGTCGAATGTATCCTTCAAAAATTAATGCGAATTTTTTAAAAGATGGTGCTTATTATTCACAACTGATTTAAGAATTATATTTTTAATCTTATTATTTAATTTAAAGGAAAAGGAAAACAACTCCATTATAATCAACCAAAATGTAAATGTTATAGGGGTAGCCCATGACCCATTTAAACCCGGTATATTGGGAAAATAGATAAAAAGCGGCCTGAGCTGAGATACTTTACAATGTAAGCCATTCGAAGACGTATAATAAAATATATCGAAATATTCGACAGACAGCGGCCTGAGCTGAGATACTTGCCATTCTTCGACGTATTAATAGGGTAGTATGCATACAATGACATCAAATTTCTGTATACGTTTTTCTATTAACATCTGCAAGCATTTGTCTCACGTATTTTTCTTTAGACTGCTCACCTGATGGGGCCGCGTATTTTTTCTTGTTTTGCATCTCAGTTGCACACTATTTTCCCCTTCCACGTCGGTATTAACATTCTAGTAGCTAGAAGGTACTTAACCCAGCAGTTCTAATAGGTCCGGTCTTCTGATTGCTTTGGGATATGTCGATCCTATGACCCCTGGAGTGTTTTTATCCACTGACGCTATCCTGATTAAGTATAAAATAATGATTTATTAAATGAAATAATTGCAACAAAACATAAGCAGGATCGAGAAAAACACGGTCAGGCGAAAAGAAACAAAACAATATGGACCATAGCAAAATGAAACGTTCGAAGTTCAGGACAGGAAGAAGACGAGGTTGAAGAGACTGAAAAGTATAATCTGGATATTAAATGTATAACGGAAACTAAGAGAAGAGGACAATACGTAAGGCAGTGGTAAGCTGTCAACTTAAGAATAACAAATTCATTTTCAAAAGTACTTGAGGAGAAATCATTCCATATATTTCCAGCCAACCAAAAATAAGCCAGAGGTGCAACGGTCGTTTTTATACCTGAGTAGACAGTTGAAGCTATAACGCGTTTAAAAATCCAGTTGATCAATATCACTCATGTAATTTTTATAAGTTTAATAAAAAAATTAATTGTGCAAAATTTATTCGTATTAATAATTTGTGTTGGAAATTATGATTAAAAATATAATTTTGAAAAAACGAAACGAATAGAGGTAAAAAATGAGCCAAAAAAGTTTTCCTTGAAATTATTGAGTTTATAATTAAAACCAAACTTATTTGGGACACAAAATTTAAAAATACGCTTAATGTAATAAAAATAACTTCTGATGTTTTTGTGAATCAATTAAATCCACGTAAACTATGAGTTAAAAAAAACTAGCAAACATATTGCAAATATTTTCCTTGCTAATTACTATTGATTAACAGGTGCCTGAAACCTACGCCTCTGTTGATTCTATTAAAATCTCCAAAGTAAATCATTCGCCGCGAATGCGAATGTTTCATTATTTTTAGATTTACTTGCGTCAAAGTTGTCAGGAACATTTGGCACTGCTTCGATAAGGTATGTCTCTACCTTTTTCTGCCATTCATCAAAATCATTCAAAAAAGTGCATATAAAGGAAAATATCAATTTTACTGGAGACTTTAAATAATTTTAATCCTATATTTTTATTTTTAGATCATAAAGGATTTACCCAAACAAAAATTAATTAAAAAGTACATGTCCAAAGGACCCCGCACTTTTTATAGGGAAAAATGGTTTCAGTCCTAAGGTCTAATTTTTAGTGGAAATTGTAGATCTCAACATCTTGAACAAAAAAGGTAAAAGGTCCAAAAAATCTATCGTCAGGATTTTGCGCTACGGGCCATAGAAGGTCGGCACCAGGTTTCGCGTCATTTCTATCAAAAAAATTAGCCAAAAAAATGAGCCAAAAAAAAATGGAGACATGCAAGCCTGTAGGTGTGTTAGAGTGAAAAAGCACTATATATATAGAAAAAAAATAAGCCAAAAAAATGAGCCAAAAAAATGTCCATTCCGGTCTTCCACACCACCTACTGAGATTCAGAATGAGGCGCATTAGCTTTTTTATAGTGGTTCTACGCCAATAGCTCTATACTCCACTGATGTTCCACAAACTATACATATAATCGTTTATAAACCTTGTACCCAGTATATTCCACATTTTCGATTGTTTATTTACACCGAGATTACTTGTATTTACCTCCAATATCACCTCTTACTCCCTCTTTCTCTTTCTCTTGGGACCTCAGGTGTATGCATTATAGACATCCGATAGCAGAGAGCGGTTCTCTTGAAAACTGCGAGAGGAAAATATTGCTTACAAACACTGCCCCGTATTGGAATAAGCGAAAGTCAAAAATAGTCTGCTTTTGACCTTAATTCAGTCAAGATTTACTTTTCTTTTGGCTTACGATTACGGAATAACTTGTCGTGAATTTATTTTTCTTTGTGATTTCTTTATATTGTGGAGATTTGCAGTGATCCAAAAGTGAGCTTGTTATTTCACGAGAGCAAAAGTACTTTAAATATTTTTTCAAACTTCTCATATTTTTGAAATTTTCGAATAATGTTTTTTGAAACTTCTGACATTTTTGAAATGTTTAAAATTCTTAAAAATTTTGAAATATTTTTAATTCATCGAATATTTTTACTTTTTGTTCAATTTTTCGAAAAAAATAATCTAAAATTTCAAATTTTTTGTTGTATTTTAGAAATTTTCAAATAATTTTTTAATGTTTTTTAAACTTCTGGAATTTTTGAAATATTTAAAATTCTGGAAATTTTTTAAATAATTTTAATCGAATAATTTTAGGTTTTTTGAATTTTTCGATGTTTTAGAAATTTTTGAATATTTTGACATTTTTACTTTTTAAAAGTTTTGACATTTTCGACATGCTTCTAAACTTTTCGAAATATTTGAATTTCTAGACATTGTTATTTTTTTTCCGAAATTTTGAATTTTTTTTTCGAAGTTTCAATATTTTTGCGCTGTAAAATTTTGCCCGCAGTTAAAGATGAAAGAGACATCAGATTCAAACAAAATTTTTATACATTTTTTTTTTATTTTTATACATTTTTTCATTCTTATACATTTAATCAAATTAGTCTATATTTAGAACGTGGTGTTATGTGCTATTCCACGTAAGTAATCAAGAACATTCATATCTGGATTGTATGTACCTACTACTCTTTGTAAACGTCTAGCACTGCCACGGTATTTTTTCTTAGGCCTTGGAGGTTCTTCTCCACTTAAAAACTGCTCTATGCGTAGTTTAAATTTTGTTCTCTTTTAATGGCCTTGATGAATTTCAAATATTTGGATGATTTGCAGATACTCGTTGCTCAAATGCCATATGCCATCCTTCGACAAAATTATTTGTTTTAGGCAATCCTTGCAAAACTGCTTGGTAACAATTCCACACATCATGATGAAATTGTGGTGGTCTTCGTTGCTGACGTCTACCCGGGCGTCCTATCCACGGAGTCGATTGGAACAAATGCCAAGGCAGATAACAAACGAAGATTTATAGCGAAATCTGCTTCCGTTTCGTACCGTTGTTTTAAACCGTTGCTTTTCTTGGAAAATACTCTGGCAAAAATGGAAGTAGCAACCTTGATGCCTAATCCGTGGAAATTCTGCTTTAACGGCGTTTATTATCGCCTTTTCGAAGTTTGTTGTTATATTTAGTAGGTGACACAGATGGTTCCAATTCCTTTATTTTTCTAAAGAAAATAGCGTAAGTTTCTTCGCGTTTATTTGGCAGGCAGCAAAGCGTAGACTGAGGGCGTCGAAAGGTTGTTTTTAAATCCACGAAGGGTAAATATTTGATAAAATAAGTGTGGAACTGTACCATCTGCGTATCAATTCTCACTTGCCAAAAGTTGAAGATTCCGTCTAGTGGAAAAAATTAGAATTCTGTTCTCATCGCCGTATCCAGAGTCAAATAACAAAAATGGTTCTCCATTTAGGGAAATTTTGTAGTCTTCGGGGAATACAATTTCACTACGATGCCCCGGAATAGCAGAACCGTCATCTTTTCTTTGTCTTATATTTCTCACGGAACGTTTGAGATTACTCATGTTTGGTAGTTTTGCAGCAGTATGATTGTGTTCTTTCCAGCGTCTCACTATTTGATCTTCTACTGTAGTCACGCGGGCTGGACACTTCGTTTTCTGATAGTTTTCACATCTCCAGTGTGTTTTTTTCGTCAACTGTCTTATCCTTAAAGAAGCAGTTACCAACTTCGTACAATTTTCTTTGCCTTTTTCGGTTGTAAGAAACTGAAGAGCCATTTTGATACTAACGATTCATTTAAGAGCGTTTTACAGTGTATTGATCTTAAAAACATGAGAATTATAAAGAATGCTTAGACAACTTGACAACTTGAACAACAAATGATTCAAAAATGAAATGAAATTTAACTAAAGTTTTAACCAGATTAAGCAGGTAAAGAAGTGGTGGTTGGATTTGATCTTTATTTGGAAATTCCCAAAATTTGTGTATTTTACCCTAATTGGGAAAACCAATAATCCTTACAATAAACGTTTATGATAGTAGTAGGTACATATAATCCGGATTAGAAAAAAGATCATATACCTAAATAAAAAGTAGTAGAAAACCTAAAAAATGTGTAATTAAAAATGCTTAATCCGAAAAAAAATAAATAAAATAATGGCGTACCAGGAGGCAGTTCCAGGAATACTGCTGACAATAGAAATATAGGACACGGACTCTTTTTTTTTTGATGAAGCAGCTAAAAATACAACTTTGTCGTCTATTGACATTTTTTCACTTCGTTTTAATAAAAACCAATACCTGTATTTGAAATATTTTCCTTTCCCCCAGAAACACCTTGTATTTTATTTTTAAAAAAATTTGCCAAATTTTGTTTGTAGTATCAGTGTATCAAGTATTAAATTTTTCAGCGGGGAATTGATTACGCGGTGAATTAAAGGCGATGAATTGCTGAGGCGAAGAACTGATGGCGGTTAATTGATGGCGGGGAATTTACCGGACACCGTCCTAGACCCACCCATTAGACCTCTGTACGATTTCGAACTAACACGTTACACCAAAAAACTTAAAATACCACTTTTTCGCAGCGTTTTCATGAGAGACGCTTAATGTTTGTATTCATTAATATAAATCATAATGGGTTGTTATTCAATGACTAATGTCTGGAAAATCGATTATGAAAAATAGCATATACATAACAGATTTTTATGGTGTCCTTTGCCTTGCAGTATTCCATTCAAGCATTGTGGTTATATTTATATCTACGTTTACACCAATTGATTTGAAAAATACGGTAGAATTCACTATTTCGTAGTCACATTAATAAAAACTCATACGTGGCGAAATCAAATCATTTTAATAATTTTTTTTTAATTTATCGAAACCTTTCAAATCAGCTATCAAACACTTCGATAAGAAATGTAGCGGGTGGGAGTAAATTCACCATAGTGGGCGTGGCGTCTTTACTATAGGATCTATAGCAAAATGCATTCCCAGATTCCTAATTTATGAAAACTCCTGAAAATATTTGGCTATAATTTTCCTAAATTAAAAATAACAAGGTTAAATGTTTCATGATCTTGATAGCTACGTAAATATCTGTCAACGAAATTAACAATGAGGTCATAGAAACAATGAATGATAAAACATTTAAGTAACCTTTTGACTTGCAACTACAAACTGCATAGAATTTAAATGTAATTATTACATTATTAGAATTGTTAAACGGTTTATGTAATTTATCGATGACCAAATTCACACTATACTTTAAGGTCCTTAAATATAATAATTATAATTAATGATAGCGATTAAGACACGAGCTATAGGCGAGTGTTGTATTGAATATGAGTGTGAGTTGAATACACTATTTTTTCTACGACCAGTTATAATAAGTACATTATTTTGATCATTAATAAAACTTTTTTTTTCTTTAATTAATTCTATAATTTCTATGAAATAACAGTTTGAAAAATATTAAATTAATTATCATTGTATAATTTAAATGTCATTTATAATTAATGCGTAGTGTTTTTCAATTAATTTTCATTCCTTTCGTTTCATTTAATCTTACAGGATAATAAAAAGAGACAATTATTAATTTGTTTAGGTTTCAATTTTGCTTTGTTTGGAATTACAAAAGATATCTCGGTAAAAGAAAAATTTGGCCTGTAAAAGACATTTCCTCATAATAGATAGAATCTTTTTTTGTGCAGTTGAAATGTCTATAAAAAAACTTATTTTTGTGGCTTTTGAACGAATTTTCTATTATAATCAATCATCTTTACACGTATTTTGTGATTTGTATTGAAGAATATAATTAAACGAAACAGGAGTATACAAAATTTCGATATTTTTGTTCTATTTTTTGTAAATTTTAAGATTTCAAACAAAATTTGGTGATTTTAATAAAAAATGCTTAGATTAAGGGAAATTTCTCAACATTGCTTTATAATTGATTTATTTTCACTCAAAAAAATGGTCACGGCGCTTTTCAAATTATTGGAGTTGAAAAAAATCACTAGTTTTTAAAAATCTATAAATTTTGTTAAAAGCAACTTGTCCCGGCTGGTCACATTGGAGATGTAAAAGAATTGAGACATAGTGGCAAAAGTTATTTAATCATATCGAATAATTGTAGAATAAAACATACATTCGTCTAAGTAAGCATGCTACAGAAGTAGGTTATACATTACTTACTTTTTTCTCCTAACTGCATTTATCCAGTTCTTTCTTTTCTCTAATGGGAACGTATTATGTAAAAATTTTAAATTAGCACTTAATATGCCTAGAAAAAATATTTATAAATTTTTTAAACCTATATTTTATTAAAAAAAATAAATTAAAAATATCTACATTAATTGATAATACTCTTCAGAGATGGCAGTATATATGAACTGAATTCCTTATTAATAGAGGCCAGACGTAAACATGAGAAAAGAAGAAAATTGTATTGTTTTTATTTTCGCCGTGACTAGCAGTACATCGTATCTTCTTGTTTATATAGTACATCGGAAAATAAAATAAACCATCTAATTTTTACATCTTGAATTTTGAAAAAAAAAATGAAAAAAAAAGACACTTTACTGTATAAATGAAACTGATTACCAGTCAGTATTTTTATGTAGTTTTAAAGAAGTTAAAAAGCGAAATCAGATAAACATTAATTTTGGAAAAAAAATCAAAAAATATAGCAAAAGAAAACACAAAAAATTAAAAAAAAAAAAACAAAAAACCGGAAACAATTGTAACAGTAAAAAAACTTTTAAAAATTAAAAATTCGAAAAGATTGAAATAAATTGCAAAAAAATCTCAACAAAACTTCAAAAAAATGAGAAAAAATCGCAAATAATCAAAAAGAATAAGAAAAATGAGAAAAAAATAGAAAAATCGACAAAAAAACGGAAAATAAGAAAAAGACGAGAAAAATTTTAACAACCCAAAAAAATCAGAAAATATTGGAGTAATAAGAAAAACAGAAAACAAATGTAAACAAAAATATTGGCAAAAATGAAAAATAAAATTGTAAAATGGAAAGACCAAGCGCTAAAAATGGCAAAAAAACGATGTAAAAAAACGCAAAAAAAAGAAGAAAAATAGAACAACCAGAAAAATTGTAACGATAAAAAAATTGAAAAAAAAATGAAAAAAATCAAATGAATTAAAAAAAAACTCACAACAAAACGGCAAAAACAATCGCAAATAGAGGAATAAAAAAATGAGAAAACAGACAAGAAATAGAAAAAAAACAGAACAATGGCAAAAAATGGGGAAAAATTTGAAAAATTCGAAAAAAAACCAAAAAAAAAACCAAAAAAAAAAACAAAAAATCATAAAAATAAAAAAAAAAACCAAAAATCATAAGAATGAAAAAAAAACCGAAAAACTATAAAAAAACTTTTTCTCCCTTCCAAAAAAAGAGAAGAAAATTGAAAATTATCGCAAAAATTAAAGGAAAAAAAAACAACAATGATGAAAAAATGAGGAAAGATGAGAAAAAATCGAAAAAAAAATCAGAAAAATGTGAAAACGACGAGAAAACATTTGAACCCAAAAAATCAGAAAAAAATCGGAGTAATAAGAAAAACAGAACACAAATTTAAACAAAAATATTGGAAAAAATGAAAAATAAAATTGAAAAAAATCGAAAGAATTAAAAAAAATCGCAAATACAAAAAAAACAGAACAATAGGAAAAAATGAGGAAAAATTAGAAAAATTCGAAAAAAAAAACAAAAATCAGAAAAATGACAAAAAACGAGAAAATATAAAAAACTTTCTCTCTCTATAAAATAACTATAAATAATATATTAAATGAGACAAAAATTATATTGTGTATAAGAGAAAGAGAAGCAGGAGGGGGCATAACGCTTTTTTCTTATGTGACGCTTTGTGCCGGTTAAATTCTACCACAAGTCGCTCCCAAAAAAATATCCATTTTAAAAAAATGTACCAGACTGAAAAAAGGTACCGAAATGTTGTTCCGGCATGTTCCGGCCCTAATACACCCACCATCATCATATTTTTACAGAAATATTATCAAACTTATCAAGCAGATGCGCAAACATACTTTCATACTTGAACGACCGATATATAAAATAAATGCGTACATCCGATGTACTGCTAGTCACAGCGTTTTACTTGTCACTTTTCAGTATAACATAACCTATTATTTTAATGTTTATGTGTTGCCTATGTGTTTTGCTTTTTTCTTCTTTTTTTTAATAGTCAAAGTCGCTAAGGCTATTTAATTTAGTAATATTCGACAGATAACTGTAAATTATACCTTGTCGTGCCATCTACATTACTTTAAACAAATTAATGTAGCTGACGTCACTTGGAAATTTTGAAAATTCATTTCTTAGTAATCGTAGTGTTTCAAAGTTAGCCAAGCCTATTTTTGTGAATAATTTTAAGTATATTTTCATATACTACAAATGAATTTGCTGTAGCTATCGCATCCACACGTCCCCATTTCCAAGTAGCTCTTGAAAATGTGTAAAAGCTGCACTTGCTATTTCTCCCTGTATTTTTGCAATTACAACACAACTACCGTTATGAACCATTTTTATATTTAATTTTGACCTGTTTATTTATGACAAGAGCCAGATTTCACGAAATTTTGACCACTACGAGCGCTGGGATCGTTTCAGTTGTCCCAACCATGCACCCAGCGAATATTTATATCCTCATATTTGAAACCTTTCGTTTCAATAAATTCTTAGAATCGATTCAAGGAGTTTGATATTCGTTCTGGTGTGATAAAAACGAATCGATATGGATTTTGAATAATAATTATGAGCCAATTATTCAATTCAAATGTAGTTCGATCATTTGATTTTTCGATCAATTGATTTTCGGTCAAATGATTTCGAATAGGTTTCACTAGTAATCTCCCTAGAGCTTGAATTATTACCGGAAATTTTTTGCGAGTACACGATTTTTCTTAAAAAATCGTGTACGAGGAAAAGTTTCCGGTTATTAATTCAAGATCGTGGGGGATTCGGTAAGAAAATTTCACACCTAAAAAATTTAAAAGTAATGAATTATTTATTTGACATTAAGATTAGAAGGAAAGACTAGTTTTGGTCTAGTTAGTCATGAATGTTTGTTTAAAAATTAAAAATATTAATATTAATTATTTTAATAATTATAATTTTATATTGAGACTAATAAATAATACTTATGTTTGTTTAAAGTTATTATTTTAAATGAAGTTATGCGTAATAGAATAGGTGGACCTTATTGTTTTTTTAATTCAAGTGTTATAATTGTAGGTACAAAATAGTGAAAATAATAATGTTCTACCGATTTTATTTAAAACAATTTTATTGTACAGTTATAACCTAAGTTATGTTCACTAAAATTGGTAAAACATATGTTTTCTTCTATTATTCAAGATAAAATTATAGGTACAAAGTATCTAAATAAAATTGTGAAAATAATAATGTTCCACAGATTTTAGTTTAATAAAATTAGTAAAAATTAATTAAAACAAATTTATTTTACAGTTATAATCAAAGTTATGTCTACTAACATAGGTGGAACATTGTTTTTTTTCCATTATTCAAGTGTTATAATAATTGTAGGTACAAAGTATCTAAATAAAATTGTGAAAATAATAATGTTCCACCGATTTTAGTTTAACCCTTTCAGTACTGGCATACACTAGAGTGTATTAGTCTTGTTTCTTTTATGCAAATTACAGAAAACTATTTTGTTAAAATGTAATGTCACATATAGGAACCTAAACATATTTACTATACTCTGTTGATCCCGAACCACCAACTCTTCTTTGATAATTATTTCACTAATTATAATGTTCTTGAAGCCTTGCCCAAGAGAAAAATCTATTGTGTAGGCACTGCTCGCATGGAAAGATTTCATAATCCGCCTTTCACAGTAGACAAAAAAATGAGAAAAAAACCTCGTGGGTCCATGGAAGAAGTGTTTTCGTCAGATGGAATAGTCCTGACAAAATGGTTTGACAACAAGCCAGTTACTGTTGCCTCGAATTTTGTTGGTATTGGAAATGAGGATGAATGTAAAAGATATGACAAATTACGAAAAAGATACATACAAGTTCCACGACCTGAAGCGATCAAAATTTATAATAGCAGTATGGGAGGCGTAGACAAGATGGACTTCCTAATTTCTATTTATAGAACTTTTATACGATCAAGGAAATGGACGCATGCTATAGATATCGCATGTGTCAATGCATGGCTCGAGTATAGAGCAAAGGCTGCTGTTGTAGGGCTGCCAAAAAAACAAATCCTCGACTTGATACATTTTCGTGCCTATGTGGCTGAAGTTCTTATATGTTCCAACAAACCTTCTTTAAAAAAAAGAGGACGTCCAGGAAGAACCTCAACACCCGACTCGTCTGGTAGTTCTTCTCCTCTATACTTTAGACGAACCGAAGTACGTCCAGTGAGAGAAACAAGGTTGGATAACATTGGACATCTTCCCGAAATTGACGATAAAAGTTTTGCAAGTAATTGCAAATATCCAGGTTGCAAATCTAGGACCCATTTTTATTGCAGGAAGTGCGAAGTGCACCTATGCATTATAAAAAACAGAAACTGCTTTGTTTTGCATCATACTCAATAAATCTTCTCATGTCGTCTCATATATTTCATTTTTATGACACTCAGTCACAATATACACAATAGTGTATCACCTAGTTGCCCAAAATTGGGCAACTCTACATGCTCCAAAAATTGCAAATAAATCATAGATCGAGTGTGTAAAATTTCATACGTTAATTTTCACCGGAACTTAATTCAGTACTGAAATGGTTAATAAATTTAGTAAAAATTGTTTGAAACAAATTTATTTTACAGTTATAACCTAAGTTATATTCACTAAAATTGGTGGAACATTGTTTTCTTCCATTATTCAAGATAATAATTGTAATTACAAAGTATCTAAATAAAATTGTAAAAATAATGTTCCACCGATTTTAGTTTAATAAAAAATGTATTTTACAGTTATAACCTAAGTTATATTCACTAAAATAGGTGGAACACTGTTTTTCTTTCATTATTCAAGTGTTATAATTGGTATCTAAATAACACTACGAAAATATTAATGTTCCACCGATTTTAGTTTAATAAAATTTGTAAAACTTATTTAAAACAAATTTATTTTACAGTTATAACCTAAGTTATGTTCACTAAAGTAGGTGGAACGTTTTCTTTTAATTAATTTCTACCTAAAATATGCTAAGCTGTAATTGCCGTTTCCAAAACAAATAACAGGTTAGGTGGCTTTGGAAATATTGTAGACAATTATTTTGCTGACAGTTTAACTCACTGGCAGTGCAGAATAAAAACCTATAACTTTTGGTAAAGTTTAGCGTTATTATTAAAAAATCTTGGTAAATCGAATTACTATGGAAAAGTTAAAAAATATACATTATGTAAACATTGTGAAAAACTCTGTGATCTCAAAGTGTATCACACAAATTTAAAATATTTGTCGTACCTCATTGATGAATGTAGTTTGGAGTGCAGTTTACAAAATCCTGAGGAAAATCTATTAAGTACAATACAGAAGAATTTACTCAATGTGTCTTCCAAGTTTTCTCGGATTTGTATAGTTAAGTTTAACCGAATTGTTTCAAAATATTATATTTATTTACTTAAGTATAGACATTTAATTAATACGAGTGTTCTTTCTTACTCACCACTGAAGAAAGAAGATTTTTTAATTGATTTTGAAAAACATTTAATAGATGTAATTAATAATAAAGGAATTAAAAAAAAACCAAATAAGTAGTAATTGTTTAATTTTGATTTGCACAAAAAGTAAACAAAAAGTCTTATATGAATCAAGCCCATTACAAGTGTCATTATTTTGACATAAAAATTTCCACTTATTAATTTCGTCCAGGGTACCCTGGAGGATGAAAATTTCCGGAAATTTTTTGGGTTACCATGGTAACCAAACAAAAAAATAGATTCTGATTGGCTTAAAAATGGCGGTGTGAAATTTTCACAAAAATTTCCGGATTCCGCACTTTTAATTTAGATCACACCGTATAAGCGCTATTTTTTACTCGTACTAATAATCGATAGATGTTGCAAGTTATAGTTAAAAAATTGCTTGCACTATAAGATCGATTAGCGATTGGATGAAAGGAAAGCACAAAGCGAGAAGCGTGGATTTCACAGACGGTCGATCAAACGGACGAGACGAGTGGTAACACCTCACACCTGAGTTAGTTTCAATTTCAAAATAGGAATTTATTGGTCGGTAACTAGTGGCCTACAAGGGTCTTTTGAGTCGAGATTTTTTATGGTCAACTGATCAATGTTTTATTTTCAATATGCCTAGGACGAGACCTACATTTAAAAAAATATATATCTTTTCCGTCGAATGTCATACATTTTTGATATATTGTAGTACTTGACCTCTGACTAAATATGTCCATGGGCCGCCTTAATATATATCACTAATTTTGATGATCCAGTGTGTTAAAATAGTTATTTTCCTAACAAATGCGGAAAGTTATACTTTTCCGCACGCAATTGCAGTTGCCCGAACGACGCGAAGCGGAGTTCGGGCATGCAATTAAGTGGGGAAAAGATACTTTGTGTTAGGAACAATATTTTTTCTACAAGCGCCTAGAATTAAAAAAAATTTTAGCAAAAAGTATTTTTCTACAAGCATGCGGAAAGTTACAACTTTCCGCACTAGTGCGGAAAAGTACAACTTTCCGCACTAGTGTGTGGAAAGTTGTAACGTTCCGCACGCTTGTAGAAAAAAATCTAATTGGAATTAGTTCCTTAACGCGACTTGCGGTAGGATTTAACAATCAGAAATTGTAACGTAACGAAAAATCGATATGTTGAAAAAGTAAATTTGATTACTATTGTTATTTTTGAATGGTTGGTTGAATCGTAGATTGGATAAACTGGATGAACAATTTTCTAATGAAAAAAGTAGAGTAAAAATAGAGAAAAAAGGGGAAAATAGGGAAAAATGAGTCAGAATATGAAAAATAGTGGACAATATGGAAAATAAGGTAAAATAAGGAAAAATAAGGAAAAATAGTAAAAAATAGGTAAAACAAATTAAAACAGGGGAAAACAAAGCAAAATAGGGAAAAATAGAGAAAACTGGGGAAAAATAAAGGAAATGGGGAAAAATAATAAAAAAACGGGGACAAGATTGAAAAATAAAGAAACTATGAAAAATAATGGAAATCAAGAAAAGGGAAAAATAAGATGGGAAAATAGGAAAAAATCGTGAAAAATAAATACAAATAAATAAAAGGGGGGAAAATTAGAGTAAAATAGGAAAAAATATGTAAAAAGAACGTAAAATAAAGTAAATAGGAAAAAAATAAAAGATAGAAATAATTGATAAAAATAAGAAAATGAGGGATAAAATAGAGTCTAGAAAAATTGTTGAAAATGGGAAAAAATTGGAAAAATTTAAAAAAAAATGAAAAATAAGAAAAAATATGGAAAAATGCAGAAAATGATGAAAAATAAAAACGGGAAAAAACGGAGAAAAATAGGAAAAAACTTTGAAGAAAAAGGGAAAATAAAGTAAATTAGGAAAAATAATGAAAAATAGGAAAAAAATTGGAAAAACAGAAAAAATAAGAAAAAATAAGAAAAAATAAGAAAAAATAAGAAAAAATAGGAAAAAATAGGAAAGTGGAAAAATAGGAAAAGTAATGAAAAAAAAGGCGCAAAATAGAGAACAATAATGTAAAAACAGTAAAAATTAGGGAAAAAAATAGGAAAAATAACGTAAAACGAAAAAAAAACGGAGAAAAGAAAAGAAAAATAGTGAAAATTCAACAAAAGAATAGGAAAAAATGGGGTAAAATAGAACCGGGCAAAAAGAGGGAAAAATACGAAAAAACAAAAAAAACGGATATATAGGAAAAAAATTTGTAAAATAAAAAAAAATGGCTAAAAATATAAAAAAATAATTCAAAAAAGTGAGAAATGGGAAAAAATATTGATAAATGCGAAAAAATGTGAAAAATTGGCAAAAAAACAGGAAAAAATAAGATTGGGAAAATATTAAGAAATAGTGAAAAATAGAGATAAAGAGAGAAAAACCAAGAAAAATAAAAAAAGTTAAAAATTGGAAAACTAAAAAAATTAGGAAAAAAATTAGGAAAAAAATCTGAAAAAATTGGTAAAAATGAGAAAAAATTATGAAAAACAGGGAAAATAGGAAATAACATGGAAAGATGCAAAAAAATTCAGAAAAAACAGCGAAAAAAAGAAAAAATAAAGAAAAACAGTAAAAAATTGGGAAAATTAGGAAAATGGGCAAATTCTAGTAAAACAAAAAAAAACGGGGAAAAAGAGGGGAATGTTAAGTAAAATTGGAAAACCCAATAAAAAATAGGAAAACCTAATAAAAACTAGAAAAAATACTGAAAATAGAGAAAAATAAAGAAAAACAAAAAATATTTAAAATATTGGAAAAACTAGAAAAATAGGAAAAAATTCAGAAAAAATTTGAAAAATAGGAAAAAATATTGTAAAAAAAAGAAAAAATGCGAAACAGAAAAATGCGAAAAAAGAATGAAAAAAAAAAGATTTGGTAAAAAAATTGGGAAAAATAAGAAAAAATATAAAAAAAATATATGGAAAAATAGGAAAAAATATTGGAAAACAGCAAAAAATAGTGAATGACTCGTTATGAACATACTGAGTTGCGAAGTAAAAAATAATGGATCAGGAGTCTGCGCAGTACAAAATAATGGAAGTTATTTAATAATGCGCAACTCAGTATATGTTCAACAAAGTCCGATTCGAAAAAATCGGATTTTTTTTTTTTATCAACGAGCCGGTCTTGACTTACACAACACCTTAATAGAAATCAGTATCGACAAATTTGCTTTCCTGATCGAGATATCTCGAGTAGAAGTTTCACTTGGTAGGCGGGACCGGGATCCTCTGAGCCGAAATTGCTCATCTTCTGATAGAGCCTTTCTTTTTTGAATAAAAACCGATGGCCGAAAGAATTTTCCGGATCAGCCGTTCCGTTCTCGAGTTATCGTGCGCACAGACATCCACACATAAAGTTTCAAATTTTGACTTTTTTTATTTTTGACAGGTGACAGGTGACAGGTGGTGAAATAATTTTGACTGTTCTGAATAGAATTTTTTAAGGGCTTTCAAATGACATATTGCATGTCCAATTTCCTGTCATTTTTTGATAGAGAGACTTCCGTTTGACAGATGTCGTACAAAAACTAATGGGTTCTTCCGTAACCCAAACCCATATACCAAATTTGAGCTCAATCGGATTAATACTTTTTCAGATAATGCTGAAATTTAAAATTTTGACATTTTTTTATTTTTAACAGATGACAGGTGGTGAAATAATTTTGACTGTTCTGAATAGAGTTTTTTAAGGGCTTTCAAATGACATATTGCAAGTCCAATTCCGTGACATATTGCATCTGTCATTTTTGATAGTGCTACTTTCGTTCGACAAAAACTAATGGGTTCTTCCGACGAGTAACCCAAACCTCTGTACCAAATTTCAGCTCAATCGGATTAAACGTGTGGCCTCTATCGTGGATGAATAATCACACACACACAGACCGACAGACAGACAGACAAATTTTTTTTTAGCTCGTTCACAATACTTTCCTTTCTAGGAGGTGGGTCGGGAAAGTAAAATGAATACAACTGAATTTAGTTATATTATCATTTTATATCGATTATTAAAAATACATACAGGGTGGCGCAAATTTAATAGAACACTGTGTGAATTTCGTAAATCATATAAAAACAAAGTTGGTTAAATTCTTCCTGAAAATATACATATTTTTTCCCATTTAACCAATGGTGGGTTTCGTACATAAAATAAAGTGAAAAATTCAGTTTAAGTGAAACACATAATAGTGAAATATAATATATGCCAGTATGCAAAATAAAAAAGTGCAAATGTTCCTCTGTTTTATAAAAATAGTATTATAAAATTTGACTGTGCTATTATTGATATTATCTATTTTCTTGGTATAAGATGAACTTCTATACAGTGAGATAGGTCGGTAATATTCTGACAGCTAGACACTGCTCTTATTCATTTTATTCATATCTATAGTTCTGATAACGAATCCAGTCATAGAATTAGTAATACATGAACCGTACATGACAGCATGCTTAATTATGACGGATGCAGATTTTATTTTGCATTCTTGATAAGAGTACTGCCGGTTACATCGTTTATAAATATACAGGAAAATTTATATTGCATTTTTATTTTTCATAAAAATGAAAATTATGTGAATGCACGTTAATAATTTTAAAAATTTCACCTTTATCCCATTATTAAGTGTCCATTTTGGTGATTTAAAAATTTCAAATCTAGTATAAATGTAGCCCAATTAGTTTACTATTAACTGGTATTTTTTAATTTTTCTCAGAAATGAACGTTATGTCAATACCAGAGCTGTCCCTAAGCACTGTGCTTAGTGCTTTGCTAAGCACTCTAAGTACTTTTGTCCTCGGGAGCACAGTGCATAAAATCGGTGCTTAGTGCTTAAAATACTTTACCAAAGGGCTTAGTGCTTAGAGCTCGTCAAAATTGCTCGGGAATTTTTCAAAAGGCTCGCCAGCACTTGAAAAGGCTCCCGTACACTTTAAAAGGCTCGCCAGCACTTGCCAAGGCTTCCGTGCACTTCAAAAGGCTCCCGAGCAATTCGAAAGGCTCCAGAGTCCTCCAAAACGCTCGCGGGCACACAAAAAGCAGTTTCATGAACATTTTAAACCCGCACCAATAAATATTAGTGTATAATTTGGAAAAAAAATTATTACTGTTTTGACTATTTTGAAAAAAATTTGTATTATGATAAAAACAATATTACATCAAATACAAAAAACATCTCGTTTCATAATTATCCAGGAAAGTTATTGACTTTATAATATCTATAATTTCGAGTTTGTAGGGTTAATTCTATATGGCATTTATCTTATCATCTGTCATATCGTACGTCACAGGTGCGTTTAGATTGTTGACATGTAAACCTAAGATAAATACTTGTAATAAAAGTAATACGCAAAATAGATAACTATAGTTTTATAATAAAATGTGTTTTAGTGACATCTTAAATAACATTAAAACCATTTTTTCGCGAGCTAACAAAGCTAACTACACAACTTATTATAGGGGAAACCATATTTGCGCGACAGAAATCATGTTGCTATGACGTCACATAAGAATATGGTAAACAGATTTAAGTAACCACCTGTCTCTATATTTTTCTATATTGTTTCAAATGTCATATGACGTACTCACGTTAAATATAAGGTTAGGTTAATATTAATGCCACGCTTGACTGTTTGACGTATAGAGATAGGATAAGGTTAGAAAAAGCAAGAAAAGAGACAGACTTATGGGAATTTAATATAAAGCCGATGTTCACAAGATAACAACTTAAATTAAGCATTAAGTTAAGACAACACCCCAACACCGCACACTTTGCGAAATTATAGTGCCACAGTCAGGATTGCCAACTAGCCTTTGCCGATTTACTCTCAAAACTTTTCCGGATTACTCACAAATTACTCACAACTTCAAAATATGAATATCAAGGCAGTTTGTTTGGAAATGGTCTCGTATAGTAAAGTATGTATTTATTATTTTTATTAATACCACAATTTCTTTGATGGATTTTATTTTAAAACCGTTCAACGTAGCCAAGCATCAAAGGTTGGTGCTACTTAGCTCGGTTAAGTGTTGCCATAGGAAAAAAGAGAAATTCCCTAAGTCCAGAACGTTCAAAATCAAAACGGGTGTATCGATTTCTTTGCGCCTTCGCGATCTTACAAAAAACCAGGGGTTACAAGTTATAAAATATTAGATACAAGATTTAAGTGTTGTAAGTTATATATAGACAAATCATATAGTCACATTTCTTATTTAAATACTAATAGAGGTCGCTCTAAATCTGGAAACTGAAAATTGTACCTTATGACCAATAGAGCGCGTAAAATTAGATCTAAAGTAAGATTTTTGAAAACTAAAAGGTTTTAATAATTTATGAAAGTAGATCACAATTTTTCCTAACTACCATTACCAAAAATATACGCTGAGCTTCCGATTACTCACATTTCAATCATAATTGCCCTTCACTTACAAAATTACTCATAGGCTAGCGAGCGTACTCACAAAGTGAGGAATTACTCACCAATTGGCAACAATGTTCAGAGTGTCAGGCGTCAGGGATTTACTGGTAGAAATATCATATGTAAAAATGTAAATATGACATCGCCATCTATAATTTGATATAATAATTAAGTATAATAAATTAATTTACTGTAAACCTTTCTTGATATCATACTGGATTTGTAGTAACCTTATTACGTTTTGATATTCGTATTTACATTAGTCGCTAGGTGTGCACCTAGTATCATAGAGACAAAAAAGAGTAACAAAACAATTAAAAAAAAATCGGCTGTGTCACCCCAGAACCTTCCCGGCTCGACCGTAGAGAATATGTTATTTATTATTATTATTTTAATTACAAAATACTAAGCATTACAATAATTTATAGAACACGTTAAAAACAGCGAGCCGATGTTGAATATGTCTACTAAATTGATATTTCAATGTTGATGACATAAGATGTGCATGCGCACGTTGTATATCACACTGCTACAATTAGGATCTCCTAAAATCATGCGTGCAAACCATTTGGAATTCGGGAAAAAATTTCATACAATAGTTGTAGGGAATTTTATGCTTTACAACTTTGCACTGAAACATTTTGCACTAAAGAGCATAATTTACCTCCAATTTTAAAAAAATTGAAAATTATAAATGTGTATTTTTGCCATTTACTGGCGAAACTATGAGCAGACAATTTTGCACCAAAATGCATTGTTTGTCCTCAAAATCAAGAAAAACTAGAGAAAACCTACATGCACATTTTTTTCGCGCCCTCTAGTGGCGCAACTATTGGAAATTCTGGAAAAAGCTTAAGACAAAAGTTATAGGGAATTTTATGCTATAAAACTTTGTACTACAACAGTTTGCACTAAAGTGTATAGTTTGTCCTTAAACTTTAAAAAAAGTAAAAATTTGTTGAAGGTTGAAGGTGAAGGTTGAAGGTGAAGGTTGAAGGTGAAGGTTGAAGGTGAAGGTTGAAGGTGAAGGTTGAAGGTGAAGGTTGAAGGTGAAGGTTGAAGGTGAAGGTTGAAGGTGAAGGTTGAAGGTGAAGGTTGAAGGTGAAGGTTGAAGGTGAAGGTTGAAGGTGAAGGTTGAAGGTGAAGGTTGAAGGTGAAGGTTGAAGGTGAAGGTTGAAGGTGAAGGTTGAAGGTGAAGGTTGAAGGTGAAGGTTGAAGGTGAAGGTTGAAGGTGAAGGTTGAAGTTGAAGGTGAAGGTTGAAGGTGAAGGTTGAAGGTGAAGGTTGAAGGTGAAAGTTGAAGGTGAAGGTTGAAGGTGAAGGTTGAAGGTGAAGGTTGAAGGTGTAGGTTGAGACCCAGCTTCTCGACACGAGGACTAAGAAGAATTAGTTAAGTTTATAATAATCGTACAATTATTTCAATATTTTTTCTAACATTTATTCCATTCGATAAGGGGAAATAGGAACTAAATTATTATATTCAGACTAAGAGGGTTTATTAATTGTTTATTATTAAGAGGTTCTTTTTTATCATAATACTATTTCAGTCTAAGAGACACTGTTGGTCTATATTTCTTTTGGTTAGGGGACTAATTTTATTTGAATTACTACTCGTCGCTTTTAGTACCAAAATCGTCGCGCCTATGACATTATTTTTTTGTGTTCACTTATAATTTGCTCACTACATGCTATAAAGCTGTGTGTCTATTGGAATGTATTGTCTTTAATTTACCCAGTTTGGCCCTTTAAGAGGTAAATCTAATTTAGAATCAAGAAGAGGATACAACGGCTTGGCGCCCATTTATATTCGATCAATTTTTAACCCTCTTCCATCTCTATTACAAAGTGACACCGATGGCTTAACGGTTGAGATAAACAACCCTTACACTGTAACTCCGGGTTTGGAGGTTACATTATATATTCAAAAATAATAAAAATTGCTGTTTTATATTTGAAAATTTCTGAAATAAATTTAAATATTTGATATTGGTTCCTATATTCCATCTCTAGGTAGTTTTGTTTGACTTACTCCATTTTTATAAATAAGCCAACAAACATTTACACTTCAATAATTGAATTTTTTTAAAAGTGCTTAGTGCTCGTAAATCACTTTTTGAGTGATTAGTGCTTGCGAGCACTTTCCTGTAAAAGTGCTTAGTGCTCGTAATTTTTAAGCACTATTTTAGTGTGCTTAGTGATTGCGAGCACTTGCCTGTAAAAGTGCTTTGTACTCATAATTTTTTAGCACTTTTTTGAGTGCTTGGTGCTCGTGAACACTTTTGTCAGTGCTCGTCACAGAAATAAAAAATGTTAATAATTTCGAAAATTATATCTTTAACTATCCATTTGGTGATCGAAAAATTTCAAACCTAGTATAAATGCAGTCCAATAAGTTTGCGATTAACCGGTGAAAATTGTAGCAGTTTTTTCAATTTTTTTATTATGTAAATGCATGTTAATAATTTTGAACCTTTATTAGCTCTCAATTTGGTGATCTAAAAATTTCAAATCTAGTAAAAATGTAGCTCAATTAGTTTGCTATTAATTGGTGAAAATTGCATATTTTTTACTTTTTTTATTTTTCTCAGAAAAGAAAATTATCTGAATACATGTTAATAATTAAAATTTCTCCGATTTAAGAAAATATTTAAAACATTTTTCAGATTCAGAAAAATTAAACAGAATGATTTTACCATCATGTCCGTAGTTTTTTGTGTATCAGTTTAAGGGTACCTAGAATTTATTATTTTGTATTAACATAGTTTTAAATTTAATTTACATTTCCAGTGATTTTTGTATCATAAAACTCAAAAAGCATAAACCAATAAAAATGGTTTATTACATGCTTCGAAAACAAATGTATAAAATCAAACAATGTGTACATAAAACTTGCAATCAAAAAGTAATATTTTATAAATAAGTAGCTCTTGTAAACAATATTTTATAAAAACAAGGATGATAATAAAATTTTTAGCCGACTGATTCGATTTAAACAAGGTGAATCGATAATTTTATTCATTTAAGGGGATATAATTTTACCATAAAAAATTAATTTCAGAAAACAATTTAATGTCTTTTCCAATTTGTTCATATATTTTTTTTAAATTTGAAATTATTTTCCGTATTGAGGCGAAGTACTAGGATGTTTTATTTATATTGAGGCGAATGACAACGGTGTTTTATTTCTTTTAGTAATAAGGGTTACAACGTTTAATTTACAATAAGCGAATTAAAAATTTTATTTATATTGAAGGAAACAACTTTATTGGGTTTGAGGCGAAGCACCACGGAGTTTTATTTAAGTATTGTAAAAAAATTTAGTGTTTTTTCCAATTTTTCATATAGGAGACTATCGAGAATCAACCTGTATATATTTTGTACTATTGTATTTAATTTTTCTTATTCGATACTGATTATTTCTCAAGCCCCTTTTGTGATGTGTTTATATTAACAACATAAACGTGTCAAGACCCTCAAGAAGAATAAACTAAGAGTGTAATAGTATCTTGTGAGCAAGTATAAATAATAAATTGATATAAGACGATGGCAATTAAAAATTTATTATTAATTTTTGTATTGAAAGTTTGAACCGAACTGTATTATTTTTATAAAGCGAGAGAAGTAAATTCAGTTCAATAATTAGTATCGGCTAAATTCTTTTGTTAAAGTATTTTCAAGTAGGTATCTTTTAAGTAAATTATTGAGAAATGTCTAGTTGATAACATAGTTTTAAACGAAATTCCAAAAACTTCCGTAAATAGTTGAAATAATAAATATTTATCGATTAGGTAAGTAAAAAATTGTACAGGAAAATAATTATAATTTTTAGTGTTAATTATTATCCCTGTGTAATATTTTAATTTCATAAAAAGTAAAAACGAATAATAAAACTGTAAGTGATTTTAAATTTTGTGGTATGACTGAAGATTTTTATTATTCATTGAATAATTTCCTTATTTTTTCTGAAAAAACGAAAAACAAAGTCGGTTGTGTTGCTCTGAAGGAAGAAGTAAACTTTTTAAGTTCGTATATTTTAGAGTTTGTAATTTTACGATTTTCTTCACTTCATTGTTTTTAGGTTAAAGAGCAAAGTTCGAAGGACCAGTTGCCGAAGTAACAATTATTATTGTAAAAAAGTTACAGTTACTATTGAATATAACTACACTCTTCTATAGGTAGAACTGTTTTATTATTTACACTGGATTTGAAATTTTTATATCACCAAATGGATAGCTAATTAAGGGGTAAAGTTGAAATTTAAAATTATTAACATGCATTTACATACTTTTTATTTCTCAGAAAAATAAAAAAAGTAAAAAAATGCGTGTCTCACCAGTTAATAACAAACTAATTGGGCTACATTCATACTGGATTTGAAATTTTTAGATCACCAAATGAGCAGCTAGTAAAGCGACAAAGTTGAAATTTTCAATGTTAATAACAAGGATTCACATAATTTTCATTTCTGAGAAATATAAAAAAAGTAAAAAAATGCGATTTTCACCAGTTAATAGCAAACTAATTGGGCTACATTCATACTGGATTTGAAATTTTTAGATCACCAAATGGGCAGCTAGTAAAGCGACAAAGTTGAAATTTTCAATATTAATAACAAGCATTCACATAATTTTCATTTCTGAGAAAAATAAAAAAAGTAAAAAAAATGCGATTTTCACCAGTTAATAGCAAACTTATTGGGCTACATTCATACTGGATTTGAAATTTTTAGATCACCAAATGGGCAGCTAGTAAAGCGACAAAGTTGAAATTTTCATTATTAATAACAAGCATTCACATAATTTTCATTTCTGAGAAAAACAAAAAAAGTAAAAAAATGCGATTTTCACCAGTTAATATCAAACTAATTGGGCTACATTCATACTGGATTTGAAATTTTTAGATCACCTAATGGGCAGCTAGTAAAGCGACAAAGTTGAAATTTTCAATTTTAATAACAAGCATTCACATAATTTTCATTTCTGAGAAAAACAAAAAAAGTAAAAAAATGCGATTTTCACCAGTTAATGGCAAACTAATTGGGCTACATTCATACTGGATTTGAAATTTTTAGATCACCTAATGGGCAGCTAGTAAAGCGACAAAGTTGAAATTTTCAATTTTAATAACAAGCATTCACAAAAATTTTCATTTCTAAGAAAAATAAAAAAAAGTAAAAAAATGCGAGTTTCACCAGTTAATGGCAAACTAATTGGGCTACATTCATACTGGATTTGAAATTTTTAGATCACCTAATGGGCAGCTAGTAAAGCGACAAAGTTGAAATTTTCAATTTTAATAACAAGCATTCACATAATTTTCATTTCTGAGAAAAACAAAAAAAGTAAAAAAATGCGATTTTCACCAGTTAATGGCAAACTAATTGGGCTACATTCATACTGGATTTGAAATTTTTAGATCACCAAATGAGCAGCTAGTAAAGCGACAAAGTTGAAATTTTCAATATTAATAACAAGCATTCACATAATTTTCATTTCTGAGAAAAATATAAAAAGTAAAAAAATGCGATTTTCACCAGTTAATAGCAAACTAATTGGGCTACATTCATACTGGATTTGAAATTTTTAGATCACCAAATGAGCAGCTAGTAAAGCGACAAAGTTGAAATTTTCAATATTAATAACAAGCATTCACATAATTTTCATTTCTGAGAAAAACAAAAAAAGTAAAAAAATGCGATTTTCACCAGTTAATAGCAAACTTATTGGGCTACATTCATACTGGATTTGAAATTTTTAGATCACCTAATGAGCAGCTAGTAAAGCGACAAAGTTGAAATTTTCAATGTTAATAACAAGCATTCACATAATTTTCATTTCTGAGTAAAATAAAAAAAGTAAAAAAAATGCGATTTTCACCAGTTAATAGCAAACTTATTGGGCTACATTCATACTGGATTTGAAATTTTTAGATCACCTAATGAGCAGCTAGTAAAGCGACAAAGTTGAAATTTTCAATATTAATAACAAGCATTCACATAATTTTCATTTCTGAGAAAAACAAAAAAAGTAAAAAAATGCGATTTTCACCAGTTAAGCAAACTTATTGGGCTACATTCATACTGGATTTGAAATTTTTAGATCACCTAATGAGCAGCTAGTAAAGCGACAAAGTTGAAATTTTCAATATTAATAACAAGCATTCACATAATTTTCATTTCTGAGAAAAATAAAAAAAGTAAAAAAATGCGATTTTCACCAGTTAATAGCAAACTAATTGGGCTACATTCATACTGGATTTGAAATTTTTAGATCAACAAATGGGCAGCTAGTAAAGCGACAGAGTTGAAATTTTCAATATTAATAACAAGCATTCACATAATTTTCATTTCTGAGAAAAACAAAAAAAGTAAAAAAATGCGATTTTCACCAGTTATAGCAAACTAATTAGGCTACATTCATACTGGATTTTAAATTTTTAGATCACCAAATGAGCAGCTAGTAAAGCGACAAAGTTGAAATTTTCATTATTAATAACAAGCATTCACATAATTTTCATTTCTGAGAAAAATAAAAAAAAGTAAAAAAATGCGATTTTCACCAGTTAATGGCAAACTAATTGGGCTACATTCATACTGGATTTGAAATTTTTAGATCACCAAATGGGCAGCTAGTAAAGCGACAAAGTTGAAATTTTCAATATTAATAACAAGCATTCACATAATTTTCATTTCTGAGTAAAATAAAAAAAGTAAAAAAAATGCGATTTTCACCAGTTAATAGCAAACTAATTGGGCTACATTCATACTGGATTTGAAATTTTTAGATCACCAAATGGACAGCTAATAAAGGGACAAAGTTGAAATTGCCAAAATTATTAACAAGCATTCACATAATATTCATTTTTGAGAAAAATAAAAAAGTAAAAGATGCAATTTTCACCATTTAATAGCACATTTATACTATACTTTAAATTTTTAGATCACACCAAATGGACATCTAATAAAGGATCAAACTTGAAATTTTAAAAATTTTTAACATTAATATTTAATGATCACGACAAACATAAACATTCAAATCAACGCCATTTCTAGTCCACTTTAGTTTCACCCAAATAAGTATTGAATTTCGATCACGGACTCTCACCGAATTCGGACTTCACTATACATTCAAAAATAAACATCCAATTATCTTTAACTTCCATTTAATCTTTTATTTTAAATTATAGGTCCTTACTCAAAGTCTGTTCATTGCACCGTGGTCTGGTGCATAATAACTGCAGTTTTATCTCAATATTGAAATAACTGTGTCAATATTAACTTAAAAGAGGATAAGAATGTAGACAAGTTGTTTTTGAGCAATAATTTTAAAATTTTATTTCAATTCAAGTGTGCGAGTTAAAGGTCTATAATGAAATACGCCTTTGGAATTTTTGATTTATGATCATTGAGAACAAATAATTAACAAAACTGACAATAATCGTAAAAATTGGAAAAAATCGGAAAAAAATTAAAAAAATAAAATATAAATTAAAATAGTTTTTGCTTAAATTTTTTTTTCGACTTTGTCTAAAGATCACTTGCTCCGGACAGCGTCAGTGTACCAATAAATACTCCAGGTGTCGTTATAATATCGACAGATTGCTTAGCGGCCAGGAAAACAAAGTATACTTGATCTGCTAATTAGAACCCCCCTTTAGTTGTATGGGAGCCCCCCTTGAAAACTTTTAAAAATATTTTTTACCATTTATATGGCTTTGAGTCAACAAGACGCATAATTTGTGAAAATTTGAAGTCTCTAGCTCCAACGGTTTAGCTGCTAGACCGGTGTGACAGACGGACGGACGGACGGACACGCGAGTGAGAGCAATAGGGTTCCGTTTTGACCCTTTGAGGTACGGAACCCTAAAAAGAAGATAGTGACGAAGATCAGTCCGAGAACGATGGCGAACAATTCGGATTGGAAACTTGATAATTTCTCTTTTAATGTATTGTTTATTGTTATTATTCTTGTTTTTAATAAATGTCCATGGTTAGGCTGTTTTTAGACAAAAAGCTTTATTTGTCTTAATTGTTTACGTGTTAACAGTTCTTGTATTAATGAAATAAATTAAAAAAATTTAAAATATATTGCAGATCATAAAATCTCTAGTGGCAAAAATACTTGTGATTTTAAAGAACCATTTTGGTCGGTGGCATGTTTACCGGTATCCTTTTCTGGTCAGGTATTTTTGTGGCAAGTTTACCTCCACCCGTCACAACCACTAATAGTGTTAGTTGAGAGCGACTTTTTTAACATATGATTCGAGTCGAAACTCAAAACTGAAAAATAAGGTGTAATTTTTGAGTTATAAAGTAATTTTTTATTGAAAAATGTGACAAAATTGAAAAATAAAAGTCGAGTTAATTTTTGAGTGAAAACGTGAAATCGAAGTGGAGGAAGTATAAAAATTGATAAAATTGAAAAATAACGTTGGGGTAATGAAAAAAAATGAAGAAATAATTTGGGAGCAAATACAAGTGCAAAAAAATAAAGAAATGTTAAGTCTGAAAAATGAAAAAATGAACGAAAAATAAGAAAAAAAATTAAGATTTAGAAGTAGGGTAACAAAAGTACCAAAAAAAGTGACAAAATTATCAAGCATAAGCGATATTGATATTAAGCTGATGAGAACGCGATAATATCTTTGATCTGTGTCAGTTGATCGGGAAGAGGAGGTAATTTTTTAAGAAAATTGAGAAAACTAAGGGTAATTTATAAAGAAATTTAAAACTGGTGTAATTTATAAAGAAAATTGAGAAAAAAGGGATTAATTAAGCTAGTTACTAAAACAAGAACAGAAAGAAAAAAACACGTAAAAAAGTGGTGAAAATGTTAGATTTGCTGTCTTTAGACAAATGTAGAATACAGTTGCTGTTTATGTCTTTAGATATAAAATTGTCGAACGCACTACATCTTGTAATTGGTAGAATTGTTATATCAATTATATTGATCACTATTAGGATGGAAATAAATTAACAAAAATTGATCTAGTTTCATAATTTCAGTGCAGTTAGACGCTCGGCTTTAAGCTTGTCTATGGAGTGATAAAAGCGACGACTTCCAGGGCCTTTAAGCTTGTTCTTGGGGTGGTACACGTAAATCTTGATCATAGACACGCTCAATAATGAATGATAAAAAAAGATGGTCATCGACGCCATTGTTTATTCAACTAAATAGGTTAAACCTTGTCTGCGTCTACTAAATATTTATGTGCTGTATCTATCTGTCAAATATGTAACTAATAAATTCCACTTTTAACTAATTCAAATGTCTAGATTCAATGAAATAATAATAGTAATAATAATATTTAGTAATAATCAGAAAAACAGCAATTCATACAATTTAATTACCATCAAAAAGTACAATTTTCAACGAGATCACATAGTTTATGATATGTCACATTTTTTGTCATAACTTTTTGTAGATTTAAGAGCGACATTATTGCCTTTCATATTCTTGCTTAGCTCATTGTGACATATGATTCGGGTCCAAACTCAAAAATCACATAAACTCCGATTTGTACATAAGGGAGTTTATGAGATTTCACATTTTGAGCCATATAGATTTGAGAGCGACTCTTTTTTTCTTGGATATTCTTGCTCAGCTCGTTGTCACGAGCATTTTGACATGTAATTTAGGAAGAAAACCGAAAATCTCATAAACTCCAATTTTCCCAAAACTTTTGACTTTTTAGCAGTGTAGTAAAATTGAGTAGAGTGTCCATAATGTGGAAACTTTTAGATATTTCTTACCCTCAAAATATGCAAGTAAAACATTCTCATTAATATGTTTTATCTTCTCCTTATCACAACGCGTATCTAATTTTTCGGAAGCCAAATCATAAACTGCTTTGACTTTTTGGAAATTACTGATAATAGAGCATTATCTGCTGCCTCTTCAATATCGTTTGGCAGCTCTTCAGAACTTGAACAACTTATTTTGTAAAAGTAAAATTAACAACCGTCCGTTCAGGCTTATTTACAAAATGCCAAAATGACAACTGACATGAAGTGACAGCAGCATAGAGACTAGGTTTATTTTTTCACAATTTTTATCAATTATTTTTTTATTACTTTCTTCAAAATTAGAATCTTTTATGCAATATGTTACGAAATGCTTAATTTTGTGTAACTGGTTGCAAAATATTGAAAAAATCACTAGGAATACATTAAGTAAACTTTAAAGAGAGGAATGTGTTAAAAAAATTAAAAACACAATAACAATTAAAACTATTTATAAACAAAAAGTAAACAAGACATCTAATACATTATTTACACAATAATTTATGATGTGGAATCTTGAAAGTTAACGGAAAGGCTATAAAACATGTTGTAGCAGGTGAAATAAAGTATATTTTTCACGATTAAAATAACATTTGTCATTCGGATGTTGAATCTAAATATATTTTCCATTTGAAAATTCAATTTTTAAGCAATTTTAAAGGAAACTGGAAGTCCGGTGTTTTGGATTTTTATATCACTTAATTCTAAATTACGTTTAGTCCCGAATTTCGAATAAATTCGTTTATTCATTCGGAAGATATGTACTTGGCTCTATCTGTTGAGCCCTCCGGTATGGTGAGGTACGGATTAAATTTTCTTGTTGAGTAATTTCGTAAAACGTCAGAATTAGAATGTTACTTGGACGGAAAAAGGTGGGTATAGGATTTTTAATACAAATCCCGATGCACGTCACAAGTGATGTCATTCTTTCATTATAGTACTACCAACTTATTAAAATTTACCTAAATATGTAAAATAATTAAAAACTAACGAATATTCACGAGTATCCATGAACGTAGTTACAGTACTGAAAACCGAAAAATGCAATTGTTATTAGTTTAACAATTTTAGAATGATCTCAATTATTTGTTATAAAATAGGCGCGGTCAAAGCTCCATTTTTAATAAATACTTTTTACTTATAATGAACTAACCCATGTTAAAAAATGCGACTGTCTCGTTTGAGAATCGAAAAAACAATGATGATGCCAGTATTTGGCGGTTATTTCTTCATCCATTCAATCTAGACTCGTGGTCGGGTGAGAATTTGAATGAATCTCATTGGTTTAAAAATATAATGGTGTGATGTTTGTCTACATTTTTTACCGGATTAGAAAATATTTTTTGAGATAATTTTATCGTATCGCTTGAAAACGTCTGAAAAGGAAAATGTATAAATAAAGGCAGCTAATCACTACCATCCTAGGAATTGGAGTGACGTAGTTATACAAGATGATACTTGAATATTGTTTACAGTTTCTAAAAACGTAGTTGTGAAATAATAAAGAAATTGTATATGATTTTAAAACATTTAGGTTTCAATGTAATTTTAAATTTTAATATAGGTATAAATTCTAGATATTTTTTAGTGAAGTTTATCCAGTGACATCATCACTGCAAGAGGAGACTGTTAGATTTAGGGCGGCTAAGGGGTGTCCTCAAGGTGGTGTGCTGTTTCCACTTCTTCGATCGCTCTTGGTCAACCCGCTTCTGAACAGACAGCGAAGGGGGTGGAATTTTAATGCTATGCCGATGACCTTTTAATAATGGTTAGAGGTTTTTTTGAAGGAGGAACAGATGTCTGTGAACCCCCACAAAACGGTAGTAGTTCCTTTGACAAAAAGTAGGAAGCTTGATAAGCTACGTCATCCAATTTTGGAATGCGTAAGCATTACGTTTGCGGAGAAAGTAAAATATTTAGGGATTCCTAGATAAAAAACTTACCTGGAACTTGCATCTAGAAAGAACGATCAATAAAGCCAGGGCATCCCTCTGGAATATTAGAAGGGTGTGCGGCAAGTTGTGGGGTGAGAACCCTAAGCAGAGTTGCTGGATTTGTCAAACAGTGATAAAACCAATTGTCACATATGGCGCAGTGGCCTGGTGGACGAAGGGGCTCGTCTATGGCGGCGGCTATGTTTTCTGGACTTCAGAGACTAACCTGTGTGGCCATTACAAGTAACATGTCAACTACCCCCCGAAAGCGACAATGGAAAGAAATCTGGATCTTACTCCTCTCCATATACTATTGAAGCAGGAGACCAAAAAGACATATAGAACCGTGTCGATCGCTAGTCAAATCGAGGGGCTATGGGACCACTCTGGACTGCTGCGAGAGATGAGTACTCACCACACTCTTAGAATGGTTTCAGATGTGCTCTCCTCCAGAACTCACATACAGAAGTCCTTTAACGTCCTTTTTCCGAAAAGAAAGGAATGGGAAAAGGGAGAGATACTCTTTCCAGGGACGGCTTATACACTGTACACAAATGGTTCAAAGACCTCATGTGGTGCCGGAGTGTACAGCAGAAAACCCAGAGTTGACATCATAGTAGGCCTCGGCAAGTAAGCTACCATCTTTCAGCCGGAGGTTTTCGCTATAGAATTGTGTGCAAGATAGATGGAAAACCAAAGTATTTACATTTTATGGGACAGACAGGCAGCTTTAAAAGCACCGAGTTCCAACCGGCTGGGATCTAAGCTGGTATAAGCCGACACTCTTGCGAGAAAATGTGCAGAGTCCGAGTTCATTGGTCCGGAACCATTCTTTGGCATAGCCAAAAGCAGTGCCATGACACTATCTGGAAATGGACCGAAAGAAAAACTCTCCAGCACAGCAAAGATATCCCGGGATTAGCTCACTCTAAGGCGTTCATGGTCAAACCATCAAGTAACACCCTATCGCAGATCATAGAATGGAGTAGAAGTGATCTAAGCATCTTAATAGAGCTGCTTACAGGGCATTGGCGTCTGCGTTACCATCTGAAGATGTTAGATATATATTCTATTCTCCGGTGCTGCCTGGAAATGACTAGGCTTAGTACGTAAGATGAATTGTAACTCGTAGGGGGTGAGCCACAATAGGCCTCTGCTGGCCGCAGTGGAGGGGCGAGCAATCAACCCACTCACATCGAACCTACCTACCTAGCACAGTGGAGTACTAAATGAATAAAAATTTATGACATAACTTTATTAATTTTCATTTAATTTTTCTCATATTCAACCAAACAATTCCATCCAGCGCCAAATCGTTTTTTATTATTATTATCCATCTTTTTGTTTTTACGTACAGTATAAAATCGGCCCTAATTCAGTGTTTCTCCCTTTAAGTTGCAATCGTGTGACTCACATGACTCAGTGGCTGATAAAAGGAACAAAGAAAACAAAATTCAAATCATTCCTGTTTGTTTTTTAAATGTATTCGTTCCCAAAGTTTTTAGCAATTGTTTTATATTTTGATGACTAACGACGCCAACGTCAAAAGAGATAACAGACGCCTTTGTAAAAAAATATGCGTGTAATATATTCGTTACTATTGCCAAATTTTAGAGCTATCAGAAAATAAAGATGGGGTAATCCCACCCAATTCCAACTTTCCGATCACTAATAGTAATGGAATTGTTTAATCAATTATTCTTCTGATAAAAGAACTTGATATAAATTATATTTTCAAATTTCTATAAAAAAAAATTTTTCGCACAAACTACGCAAAATTGTGATTTTTTCAAAATTTTATTAAAAAAATTGTGGTATTTAAAAAGGAATCTTCGAATCAAAAATTGTAATTGTTATAACCAAAATAAACATTAAATAAATTTTTTGTAATTTCGTTTTATCGAAAATGATAAATGACAATAGTTAATTATGATAAAAATGCGTAAAGTAATGTTTTTGCGCATTTGCGCACTATAGTTGTATTTTAAGGCAAGATAAATGAAGAAAAAATTTCATTCTTTATAAAAAATTGTTTATTAAATAAACAATGAAAATTGAAATAAAAACAATTTTTTTTAGTTATCAAAGAGCAAGATAAATTATATTTTAAAAAAATGGTTCCTTAATAATAATTACAGATGATAGAAAAAAAATGTTAATTAGCAAATACGTTTTTAAGCAATAAAAAAAATTTTTAAGGAACGATTTTTTTTTTAAATCAAAATTTGCATCAAATATTATGTTTCCAAAAAATAAATTTTAAATTATCTTATAAACAACGCATTTGATTATAACAATTTTTTAATTTTTCCAACTGGAATCTCTTCTGAGACCTTTCAAAAATAGGTCCAAAAAAAAAAATTATTTCAGATTTGTTATTTAACAATTATCGCACTTATAATGTTCATGTTCAAGTAAGAAAAAATTGTTAATTAACTAATGCATAATTAGTAGAAAAATCGCTATAAATTTTTTTTACCCCGGATTATTGTTCATTAATATATTCAGTAGAGGCCTGAATTTTTTCAATTCTTAATTTTCATATTTAATAAGTTTAAATAATATTTATTCATTAAAGGTCCAAAGTGGGCGACGCTTACGCAAGCCAGAGTCCAAGTTTTCCGTATTTTCAACCCGCTGAGAAAATTATAAATATTGGTCATACAGTTAGGGGAGGTACCAATTTTTTTTGGGAAATTTCCTCTTTCGTGAATCTTTTTTCAAATTTGAAAAATGTCAAGTAGTTTTTGAGATATTTGCAAAAAAACCAAACCAATTTTTTTTTGCAATTTTGTTGACTAGATTATTATTTTTCGTATTCCCAATTCGCACCAAAAATCATATACACAAAACTAGTAAAATATCAATACGTAGAAGTACGTTGGTGCTGTACTATTAAATGATATGATTGTTGAGATCAATTAACTCATGGCTATAATTAAAAATAATTTGCTACTGGTTTTAATGATAGGATTATTGCGATAATCCAACTGTTATTAGAACTTAATGATAGGTTCAGTCATACAAAATTATTAAAAATGTAATTAGATATGTGGATGTAGAAAATTTTGAGAAAGAGTTTGGGAACATTAGGAACATTTTTTAAGAATTACATAACATAATAAAAGTATAGTGTAGGGCATCTTTGGTTGAAATTGACATTTGGGTTAAAATTTTAATAAATCGCGGTTAAAATTAACTAAAACGTTACAGAATAGACCCCATAATGTTTGAAAAATAGTTGAGAAGATTTGGGGGGTTGAATCATCTTCAATTATGGGCGTTGAGATGTGTTGCCATGTCTCAACATCACCCTCGGTCCAAATATGAGTTTCACCTTGTATCTTGTTTGATTAGTTGGCACATTGATTGAAAACAATGGCAACTTTGCCACTCTGAACGTTGACATTCATATCACTCCTTAAAACATGCTCTTTAATGAACCCTGCAGAGTTCCTCGTACTAGGAACTAAAAATTTGTCAAATATTGAGAAAGATTAAAAGGTGGGGAATTACATTACATTTTTAGCTATCATAAAACTTTAAAGTTAGCTCCTCTTAAACGTGGAGAGAAACATTTTTAGGTTATGCAAGATTGTTAGGTTAGGAATTACGTCACTTATGATGGTAGGGTGGCGCTTTAAATGAACTAATAATATATAAAACTTTGTATGAACCTCATTATTTTAGGGTTTATACCGTAAATGACTTACAGACTCGAGGGCAAGGTTCAAACATCTACATGATGCCCTTGGTACAAAAATAAATATTCTGGCATGCAAATGGAAGTAAACATTTACATTGTAAGTGCACTTTCCTTCTCTATCGATAAGATAAACGCAGTTACTTTATGCAAATTGAAACGTTTGCAATCCAGGATAGACGATACGCCAATTTTTTCAATACCTACAAATATAATGTATATTATATAAAAAATAATGTCGTTTGGGTCAAGGTTACTTAATTTTGAATAAGTTTAACCGATAGTAACAATAAAAAACATGTACGTAACTGAATTTTAAATTGTTATCGACAATGACCGATTTAATGACCGAAACAGCGTTTGAATTTTAATTAAATATTTCACTATTATCAAATTTGTATTAAATTTGATGTATATGAAAGATTCGTTTACTATGATAATATCATCAGATCAGGAGTTGATGTTAAAGAAATATTTTATGAAATCATGAATTGGCAACACATTAAACAAAAAAACTTATCAGGTTCAATATTCCCTAATTTTCTCATTTACACTTTAATAAACTGTTTTTTTATTACAACGCCTTGTATATCAAGGGTCGTCTATTTTTTCTTATCTCATTCAAACAAAAGGAAATGGCGGGACAAAATCCCATAAAATGAATGGTATTTGTAACTAAATTCAGCGTAACAGGGGATAAGATAGCAGTAGCGTATCGGTGAGTTTTTTATTCTGTGGTTAAACATTTACAAATAATTTCAGATGGTTAACAATTTTCCAACCAGTTATTGATTTTTTATTTTTTTTATTTAAGTCGTAAATTTCAAATTTTTTTAAAAATTCCATAATTTTTGGAATAAAGTATTGAAAAAAAAATCACAATTATAGAGTTTTTTATTACAAAATTTAAAGGTATTTTTTTAATAAAAATAGAAATACATTTAATTCAAAAAGTTTTATCAAAAGAACAATTGATTAAATAATTACTTTACTAGGAGTGTTCAGAAACTTGGGTGGGATTACCCCCTCTATATTTTGTGATTACTCTAAAATTGGCAATCGTAACGAATATATTAGACGCATATTTTTTTTATAAGGGCGTCTGTTGGCGTCGCTAGTAATCAAAATATAAAACACTTGCTGGAACAAATAAAAAAACAAACAGGAATAATTTGATTTTGTTTTCTTTGTTCCTTTTGTCAGCCACTGAGTCATGTGAGCCACACGATTGCAACTTAAAGGGAGAAACATATTGAATTAGGGGCGATTTTATACCGTACGTAAAAAACAAAAAGATGGAAAATGAAAAACGATTTGATGCTGGATTTATAGAATTGCTTGTCTCTAAAAAGTAAGTTTATCATTAATACAGCGTTGCCTAATTTAGAAGAACATTATTTAATCTGAAATTGTTTACGATACAAAAAATATATATGGAGAGTTGATACGACAGCAAGTTGAGACAAACTGTGAGCCTACGCGCATGCGTATGCAGGCAGTGTGCGAGTAGAATCTGTTGTTTACCCGACGGCGTTCTACTGTCAACAGATTACTTAACATATTCACAAACTCCGAAGGAGTGAAGTATTGGAATCTATAATTCTGTATGTGTGTGTGTTAGTTTTAAGCAAATATCTCTGAAACCGGACCTGATATCAAAATTTTTCAAAATCCAGTAAACTTGTCCCATTTAACCAACTTTGTATCTATAACGGTACATTGTACATTGAAATTTTCAACACCCTGTATTGTTCTAGAACCACCTAAACTGATAAAAGACATATATTCTAGGTCTACCTTTTTATATCACCTTGTATATATTTTGCCTTGCTTTTACCTTGTCCGCCCACTTTATGCAAAATAATCATAGCCAACTTATAACTAGTTTTATGTTTAAAAATATTTACGTAATGATTTTCGTTTTGTGGAAAAATATTCAAACAAGATTTTAATCCTTAATGACACATTTCAAGAACAATTTAAAATAACAAACATTGAAATAATAATAAACAAATAATTCTACTAAATTTATAATTTTTTTATTAAAATCGTAACCCAAAATATACAATAATGAATTAATAATCACATTAACTTTTTTTTAATGGGTGCATGTCAAGAAAAAATTCAAGAAAGTAATTAAGCAGTTATCTTTCAATTAAACAGGGAGTTCAAAAATAATATTTATTTGGGAAAAAACCACTGGCGTACTAATTTTTTCTTTACAAATAATAATTAAAAATAACTATGAGTGCTCGTACGCATGTCACTGTTAAAGCTCAAAATTATGTATTTATTATTTACTATAATGTCTTAAGCGTTTTTGGAAATATTAATTAATTTTTTTCTTCTTAAACTGTAACACCCTGTATTTTCGTAACGGAATATTTTTGAATCATCGTTTTTGTCATGTAGAATCACACTCTTAAATATTCGCATATCATTAACAATGTATAAATATAATCGAATCAGGCGATAGTCAAGTCTCATTAATTTCATCAATAAACTCATAAATTTCTTCATTTTCTTTATAAATAAAGGAGGACGGTCTCTAAGGCCGGTTTTTAGCCTAATTTATTTTTAGTCAATAATTTAAAAAAAAAAAATTGTACTATTTATAAAGAAAATTAAAACCTCGCTACTTTACTCTCCCTCTTCTGCCCTCCCCACCCTTAAACTATATACTTAACCATGTATAAGACACAAATCTAATATATTTTCCATCTAATATTTATACCACCTCCCTACTTTAAAATATACTCCCCCCTATGAGCTATAATTCACCATACAAACCACACCTTCTTACGAAGTTTATGGTTGATTTAGGTGAAGCTTCCTTGAAGTCGGTAGGCTCCAGCTGTACAAAACCAAACGTACGAAGCCTATTCATTTCCAGGGCGGGGCAGGAGTATAAAATATGCTCCGCCGTTTCGTCTTCCACACTGCAGAAGCGACAGTCCGATGTCTGACTCAGACCAAGCTTCTTCAGATGGTACCGCAGACGACAGTGCCCTGTAAGCAGTCCAATTAGGATGCGTAGAGCACTTCTACTCCATTCTAGGATCTGCGATAGGGTGCTACCTGAGGGTTTGACTATAAACGCCTTAGAGTGAGCTAACCCAGGAATATCTTTCCAGTGCTGGAGAGTTTTCCTCTCGGCCCATTTCCAGATAGTGTCTTTGGCACTGCTTTTGGCTATGCCGAAGAATGGTTCCGGTCCAATGGGGGTCTTTGAACCATCTGTGTACAGTACATAAGCCGTCCCTGGAAAGAGTGAGTACTCATCTCTCGCAGCAGTCCAGAGTGGTCCCATAGCCTCTCCCCCTCACGTTGACTGGCCCCCGACATGGCTCTGTAGGAGGTCATTCTGGCCTCCTGCTCCAGCAATATATGGAGAGGAGTAAGACTCAGAGATCTTTCCATTGCCGCTGTCGGGGTAGACGACATAGCGCCTGTAATAGCCAAACAAGCTAATATCTGTAGTCCAGTCCTGTTAAGAGCTTCCAGTGCAGGAAAAATACCGTCTTCTCCTGGTGATTCGTATGGGGAGAAAGACTTTACCGCCCACAAGATTCAGTATGGAGTGATCACCTCAGATGCAAACCTCCAGTCTTCCTTAATTGATCGTATAGACGGGCCAGGTGGAAGTGGAAAAGGTTGCGGGCGACCCTCTAGAAGCAGGTTACCTGGGAAGTGATTCCGCATGAGGATCTCTAACGTCTGCCTCTTGGAGTCCATAAAAGAGCCGTCCGGTCGTTTTATCGACCCCACCTCTTGATTCGGATCTCTAGAGAGGATCTTGTGGAGTCTTGTTCCAGCAGGTAAGTCTGTTATACTTTGGCAGAAGCTCCTCCAAGACTCTCTCTTGGCTTTCCGGATATCTTTCGTGTATCCTGTTAGAGCCGACCTGTACCGCTTCCAATTTCTCTTCTTTTTCAAAAAATCACTAAATGAAACTTAGGAAACTGATACGCAAACTGAAAAAGAAGCCTAGAAACACACTCAGCTATTTTTCCTATCACAATTAGCCTCTTATAGGGCTTCACACGAGATCGACACTTTTCTCGTCTTGTGTCGTAAAACCGAGATCTACCAAGAGCAGAGGAAATATAATTTATAATCCAGAAAGAGTTGATTGAAGTCAGATACCTAATTGAGATAATTTGTATCTATTATTTTTGGTGCAGTTATATATTATTGTTGGTGTCGTTACATATTTCTTTTTTCTTCTTTATTGTACTATATAGCTTAGTATATTTTGGATCCTCGACCTGAGTACATCGCATTAAATCGCCACTATCATGGATAAAGAAAATCGGGCTGGTATTTGTTCGCCGACCTATTTGGAATAAGAGAGACAAAAATCATCACAACTGTATTATTTTAAATAAATACAACATACGTTTTTTATTTAATGGATGTACCTTCATATTTTGACACTCTTTATACAGGAATCACTTTTTGGCACTGAAGGAGAGGATGCCGAAAAATCCATGTTTAGGAAATGATCGTTATCGCTTAAGAGGCATGGGAAGCGCGTCATCAACTTTGAATTCTCTCCCGCTTTCTACCACCTCAGGTCACACATCTAAAATTTTGTACACATGACAAGATCGCTTAAATTCTCAAGCTGCAATGACAATTGCCGAAGTTTGTATTTTTAAATTTACCAGTGGTCGAAATTTGACCATATTTCATGAAAATTTAAAGTTTACGTTTATATCTATTTTTTCCTATTGTCCTCTTTTTTCCTATTTTTTGCCATTTTTTCCTATTATTTTCCATTGTTTCATGTTTTCTTCAATTTCTCCCCATTTCTCCTATTTTTAAATATTTCCAATTTTCCTCTATTTGTCCTGTTTTTTCCTATTTTGCCATTTTTACCTAATCTCCTATATTTCCCATTTTTTCCCTAGTTTGTTCCAATTTTTTCCTATTATTTACTATTTTTTTATTTTTTTCTATTTTCAACCATTTTGCTTATTTTTTCCAATACTTCCCTGTTTTTTCCTATTTTTTCCCATTTTTCTCTATTCTTTTTACGTTGTCTTATTTTTTACGTTTTCCTATTTTTCTTCATTTTTTTTAAATTTTTTTCTCTATTTTCCTGTTGTTTTTTTCTATTTTAGCCATTTTTTTCCCATTTTCTCTATTTCTCGCAATTTTTTTATATTTAAATTTTTGTCTCTTTTCCCTATTTTTTTTTGAATTATTTTTTCTATTTTTTCCCATTTTTCCCAATTTTCTATTTTTCCCTTATTTAATTTTTTTTTTATTTTTTTCTACTTTTTCCTATTTATTTCTCTATATTTTGGACATTTCCAATTATTTTCTATTTTTTCCTTATTTTCCCTATTTTTACCATTTTCCTACTGTTTTCTATTTTTCCTGTTTTTTACCATTATTTTCCCTGGTTTTCTCTGGTTTTTCTTATTTTTCCATCTTTTTTCAACTTTTTTTCTGTTTTCCCATTTTTTCCATTTTTTCCGATTTTTTTTTCTATCCAAAAATTGTCCAACGGGCCTAGATAAGGTTTTACTTCAAAAATAAAATTACAATAAACAAAAGTAAAAACTGATTCTAAAAAAAATAAAAAACGAATAGTCTTGCATTTTAATATCAGTCAGCTATCGAATATATAATAAAAAATTGTCTAATGTTTGAGATAAACAATGAATGACATATTATATTTAATTTAATTTATTTGTACCCCATATTTTTTATTAATTTTAGCTTGCTGCACTGCGACTGTATATAAAAATAAAGTAAGAAAAATTTCACACTCCTCCGACCGCGCTTTCGCTCAAAAAGGGGTCCGATGTTTTCTCTTTACGTATGGGATTTAAAATCTGATAATAGTAGTAAATAATAAAAACAATTAAAGACTACATGTGATGTCATAGCTTAGGAAATTTTTCAAATTAATTATACGCAACTGTCATTGCGTTTGTCAAGAGTTTTTTAAAAATTGTTCAAAAAAAAATCGACAACAAATAAGCACTTTCTCTTGAATTCCTATCATTTTAAGTAAATTTTCGACCTAATCAAATAAAATAGAGGTAAGTAATTATTTATCAGATATATTTTCGTTTGAAATAGTTTAAATGTTTTGAAAAAAATATGCAAAAATTATCATTGTAAAAATGGTAGAGAAGATTTTTCTCATAAAAAATTTTTCTCTACCTTGGTGTATACGTTACCATTTTTAGAGGTCCTCCTCCTTTCTTCATAAATTTCTTCATCAACATAAAATTCATAAATTTCAAAAATAATAATTTATTAACAAAAAAAAAATCACTCACATTTAGACCATTTTCTACTACGCCTCTGGCTAAAAATGACACATACATTATGCATATAATTCACGATTTTGCGATAATATACATAATTTCAAATAATTCTGGTTTATCATGAACATATCTTGGAAGTAATTGTGGTGGTAAATCAGCATGTGAATGAACATTTTATCAAAGAAACTCAACACAACATTTTACATTTCCTGTAATGGTTTTTTACAAAGGAAATCTTTCCTGCTGAATGTTAGTAGAAAGCAAAATAAATATAAGTTAGTTTTTCCGGGGTACCAACTGTTTTTTAAAATACGGACCTGTACTTTTATGTGGCATTTCATCTCCTGTATATATTGTTAATTATTTGAATGAATTATTAATTATTTACTGTTATCGACAATTAATAATAGTAAAGAATGTAAAAAAAAACGTAATTATTTTATTTCATATTAAATTAACTATATTGAGCCGTTTATGTGAATTATTAAATGTATTAATAAATTAAATAATTTTTAGTTATATTAAATAACAGCGTAAAGGTTTGATTTCCGAGAAAATTAAAATCTCTATTTATTATGGAGTTTTATAGCATAAAATTCCCTATAACTTTTTTTCGAAATCCCAATAGTTCGCCAAGTTTTTCCAGATTTTGAGGAGAAATACTGCAATTTAGAGCAAAAGGTTCTGGTGCAAAATTGTAATTTCTTACAAGTTTTTTCTTAAACCTTTTCCAGAATTCCTCCCAGTTTCGCCGCTAGATAGAATAAATGTGCATGTAGGTTTTCCCGATTTTTCAGATTTTAAGGACAAACAATGATCTTTAGTGCAAAAAGTTCTAGTGCAAAGTTGTAGACCATTAAATTCCTTACAAATTTTTTTTTAAACTTTTTCCAGAATTCCTCCTGGTTTCGCCGCTAGATGACGCGAAAAAACGTGTATGTTGGTATTCCAGACTTTTCAAATTTTGAGGATAAACAATAAATGCACTTCAGTGCAAAATGTTTTAGTGCAAAGTTGTAGACCATAAAACTTTTGCATCATACTCTTTCCAGAATTCGCCGCTAGATGGCGCGAAAAAATGTGCATTTAGGCTTTCTCGACTTTTTCCAGATTTTGACGGCAAACATTGTACTTTAGTGCAAAATGTTCAAGTGCAAAGTTGTAGAGCGTCAAATTCCCTACGAAGTGCATTGTTTGTCATAAAAGCCTGAAAAAATTCGGGAAGGCCTACATGCACATTTTTTCGCGCCCTCTAGCGGCGAAACTATTGGAAATTCGAGAGAAGGTTTTTTATAAAAGATGTAGAGAATTTTACGCCCTACAACTTTGCTCCAGAACATTTTGTAATAAAGTGCATTGTTCGTTCTTGAAATCTGGAAAAAGTCGGGAGGGAAAACCTACGTGCACATTTTTTCGCGCCCTCTAGCGGCGAAACTATTGGGAATTCGGGAAAGGGTTTGATACAAAAGTTGTTCGGAATTTGATGCTCTACAACTTTGCACTATTTTGCACTAAAGTACATTGTCATCAAAATCTGGAAAAAGTCGGGAGGAAAAACCGACATGCACATTTTTTCGACCCCTCCAGCGGCGAAACTATTGGAAATTCTGAAAATAGTTTGATACAAAAGTTGTAGGTAATTTTATGCTCTACAACTTTGCACTGGAATATTTTGATCAAAAGTACATTGTTTGTCCTTAAAATTAAAAAAAAGGCAAAAATTGCTCTACAACTTTGCACTAAAGTACATTGTCATCAAAATCTGTAAAATTCGGAAAAACCGACATGCACATTTTTTCGCGCCCTCCAGCGGCGAAACTGTTTTAAATTATAAAAATAGTTTGATATAAAAGTTGTAGGTAATTTTATGCTCTACAACTTTGCCCTGGAACATTTTGATCAAAAGTACATTGTTTGTCCTTAAAATTAAAAAAAAAGGCAAAAATTGCTCTACAACTTTGCACTAAAGTACATTGTCATCAAAATCTGTAAAATTCGGAAATACCGACATGCACATTTTTTCGCGCCCTCCAGCGGCAAAACTATAGGAAATTCTGAAAATAGTTTGATACAAAAGTTGTAGGTAATTTTATGCTCTACAACTTTGCACTGGAATATTTTGATCAAAAGTACATTGTTTGTCCTTAAAATTAAAAAAAAGGCAAAAATTGCTCTACAACTTTGCACTAAAGTACATTGTCATCAAAATCTGTAAAATTCGGAAAAACCGACATGCACATTTTTTCGCGCCCTCCAGCGGCGAAACTGTTTTAAATTATAAAAATAGTTTGATATAAAAGTTGTAGGTAATTTTATGCTCTACAACTTTGCACTGGAACATTTTGATCAAAAGTACATTGTTTGTCCTCAAATTAAAAAAAAAGGCAAAAATTGCTCTACAACTTTGCACTAAAGTACATTGTCATCAAAATCTGGAAAAAGTCGGGAGGAAAAACCGACATGCACATTTTTTCGCGCCCTCCAGCGGCAAAACTATTGGAAATTCTGAAAATAGTTTGATACAAAAGTTGTAGGTAATTTTATGCTCTACAACTTTGCCCTGGAACATTTTGATCAAAAGTACATTGTTTGTCCTTAAAATTAAAAAAAAAGGCAAAAATTGCTCTACAACTTTGCACTAAAGTACATTGTCATCAAAATCTGTAAAATTCGGAAATACCGACATGCACATTTTTTCGCGCCCTCCAGCGGCAAAACTATAGGAAATTCTGAAAATAGTTTGATACAAAAGTTGTAGGTAATTTTATGCTCTACAACTTTGCACTGGAACATTTTGATCAAAAGTACATTGTTTGTCCTTAAAATTAAAAAAAAAGGCAAAAATTGCTCTACAGCTTTGCACTAAAGTACATTGTCATCAAAATCTGTAAAATTCGGAAATACCGACATGCACATTTTTTCGCGCCCTCCAGCGGCAAAACTATTGGAAATTCTGAAAATAGTTTGATACAAAAGTTGTAGGTAATTTTATGCTCTACAACTTTGCACTGGAACATTTTGATCAAAAGTACATTGTTTGTCCTTAAAATTAAAAAAAAGGCAAAAATTGCTCTACAACTTTGCACTAAAGTACATTGTCATCAAAATCTGTAAAATTCGGAAAAACCGACATGCACATTTTTTCGCGCCCTCCAGCGGCGAAACTATTGGAAATTCTAAAAATAGTTTGATATAAAAGTTGTAGGTAATTTTATGCTCTACAACTTTGCACTGGAACATTTTGATCAAAAGTACATTGTTTGTCCTTAAAATTAAAAAAAAAAGGCAAAAATTGCTCTACAACTTTGCACTAAAGTACATTGTCATCAAAATCTGGAAAATTCGGAAAAACCGACATGCACATTTTTTCGCGCCCTCCAGCGGCGAAACTATTGGAAATTCTGAAAGTTGTAGGTAATTTTATGCTCTACAACTTTGCACTAGAACATTTTGTTCCAAAGTGCATCGTTTGTCGTCAAAAAAAATAAGGCAAAATTTCTACATGTATATTTTTTTTTCATCAAAATAATGTGCCCTGTATAAATACAAAACTAAAAAATATGAAACCACATTTTTTTAACCTTCTCGTAACCTTATAAACAATATTCACAGGATATTTTTAGTAAAAAATAAATTAGTTTCTGTGAATGAAGCATAACGTTCTGACTAGCGAGTTAGAAACGACAAGACAGAGAGCGTATCCACTGATTTGTAGACCCAATTACTTACTGTCACTTTTTATGGCTTGACGAACCATTACGCCGTTTTTTATTGAACTGTACTACAGAGACAGTGAAAAATTACGTAGCACTGCATTTATTAATATCATTTACTATATAATAAAGTTCTTTTTTTTTGTATAATATGCGCTTTTATTATGGTTTTTTTTAAAACTTTAATTCGGAAAATCTTTCAGAAATTTTAAAATTAGCACCAAGTCCTATAGATAAGCCACTACCTAGCAGTTCGACATTTAAATATTGTAACAAATTATTAAGTCCGGTTCTGTTTCAGTCTCCTTGAAAGCGCTGCCCACCGAATATACGAGATTGAGGTAGAAATTTCTAGACGCAAAAAAATTGATCGATGATGAGATCAGGAAATTAAAAGAACAGGGTACCAGAATGCAAAGGGCAGGAACTCAATCAAGGGTCGAACGCAAACAGTTTGGACCAAGAAGTGAAATTGGAAGTAGTTGTTTCAAAAAACCGGATATTCGCAGGTGTAACTAGCACCGGAGGCTTTTACCATCGGCTCAGTACAAATTCACGGTAATGTCATTTGGGTTATGTAAGATTGATGGAATCAGTGTTGAAAGGACTTTCATGGAAAACGTGCCTGGTGCATCTTGACGATATCATCGTGGTTGAAAAATCATTTAGGGACCACGTGAAGAATTATTCCTCAGACTCAGAAGTGCCCAATTAAAGTTAAGCCCAATGAAGTATCAACTATTTCAAAAAGAGATACAATATTTTGGACATGTTGGTTCCAGAAAGAGAGTGACTATTGACAAACAGAAAGTGAAAGCTGTCCAAGAATGGCCAATACCTTAAGACATTCACCAACTAATAAATTCGTTATTTACTTATAATCGCCACTCAATAGACTCACGGAAGGAAAGGCGACATACCAATGGGACAAGGAACCAATGGGACAAGGAATGTCACCAGATGGCAAGCAATGTGGGAATTAGTGCTGTGCTACCGCAGATACAGGAGGGGCAAGAAAAAATTATTGGGCATTTTACCAAGACCCTCAGCTGTAGTTAAGGAAGAGTGAAACACCTCTACAACTACCTTTATGGTAAAAGAGTATAAAGTAGCTCATACAGTTTAAAACTCCCGAAGTGGCAAGATGGATTGAAAGGTTACAAGAATTTAACTTCATGACGGAATAATGTGTGCCGGGACTAGCCAGAAGAAAAGAGGCCTGAAATACCGCAGTAGATGATCACTAGCAATCTGGGGAGATCCAAAATGAGCATAAATTAGATCTAGAGCTAAGAAGTATTATTATGTAAAAAGAAGAAGATCGCAGACCTCGATATTAACCCACCATGAAGTCGTACTGGGCTGAATGTAAGTCTTTCATCCTAGTCGACGGAATTCTAAAACGTGTACTGGAAATTCCATAGAGAGAAGAGAACAGGAAACAAATTGTAAATCCCAGAACTACGAAGTGTTGCGAGAAATACATGGTATAACTAGAGGTACGAAAACCATACAGACAAGTTAAGACAACTGTTCTACTCCACGCCAAGCAGATGATAACTCTGGAAAAAATACATTGTGGTGGTAATAGAGTACTCGACCGTTGCTGATGCCCTTGTCAAGGAATGGATCAGCAATTTTGATGTTCCTTCAGAGTTAAAGTCAGACCAAGAAAGAAATTTCGAGCTTTTTCTATTTCAAGAAGTCTGCAAACTCCTGAAGATTCATAAAACACGGACTACAGCGTTACATCCGTAATCCGATAGAATGGTGGAACCGAATATATAGGTCCATTAATATTTATTTATCAAAAGTAGTATCTGAAAACCAAAGAGATTGCGGACCAGTATTTCCATCTATTTCTGATGGCATATCGTTCATCAGTACACGAGTCGACTAGTAAAACCCCTGCCAGCATTATTATAGGACGAGAGCTGCAACTACCATATGATCTCAAGTTTCGGTGTCCACCAGGAGAAGAGGTCGCAGACAAAGGTTATGTCAGCAAGTTACGCTAAAGAATGAACAATATCCATCAACGAGTCCAGTCAAATATCGAAAATGCTAGTGCTCAGATGAAGGAAGCATATTACGTCAAAGCCGAAGACGAATCAACTGGGTGATCTTGTTTGGCTGTATAACGTCGTCGTGGATATTCACCCAAATTGCAGAGTTTTTGAGAGGGTCCTTACAAGATTTTAAAGAAGATCAACGATGTCGTTTGTATAATTAAGAAGCTTCCTCGAAGAAAACCAAGAGTAGTAGATTTCAGTAGACTAGATCCTTATTCAGGAAGCCTAGATGAAGCGAAGATAACCAAGCCTTAGTTCGCAGCATCCAACCATCCGATGGCGAGATAACACTCGAGCAACTGTACTCGAATGGGTATAAAGTGCAGCACGGCGTGACAAGAGAGGAACTACGATACCTATTTGAAGTGACAATAGGGCTCATTGCGTGGCTCAATACCTTTGAATGTCGAGGAGAATCGCCAAGGTGTTCGCCAAGTCGTTCGGTCAGTATCAAAAGCTAAGGGAATCGAATCCATTGGTGTGAAAGGTCCTTTATCCCGAAAATGAGCAACCATCTTCTATTTGGTAACAAAAACGTTCTCGCATGATAAGCCTGTGGTAGAATTGAGGAATGTGATGATGACCAAAAACCTAAGGTCCTAAAATTAGCATGTGAAGCAGCTAGATCAAATTGGAAGGTTATGAGGAGTATGATGAAAACTATCTTTCAGTTCAGTGGCATCAACATATTTGTATGCTGTCTCAATGATCGCAGTAAAGACCATTGACTGTTACTTCTGTAAATTTAGAATTACTTTCAAATTATGTGAGAGGTCAGACGTACCAGTTGTAATCCCCGCCGAAAGGTGGAGTCATTCGCGTATTTGTTTTGCATACCCAGCCGACCTTATGGTATACGGCAGACAGAGTCGATCAATAACCTGCAGTGGCAGCCCGAAGTACGATTTGCTGTAGCCATCGTAATTGGAGCTGCGGCAGCCCAAAATCCGAATTCCAGCGGCAGTCCAAGTTGGAGTTTTAGTCCAGTCAGAATTCAACCTGAGAACTAGTCAGCGACCTTTAGAGAAATATCAAGCTGAGCTGAAGTCCATTTACATTGTGCCTGTAGCGTGCCGGAACCGTCAATCCGACCACGCCAGCCTAGAAGACGTGCCAGTACCCTCCGACGTATCAAAGATTAAAGAACCGTGTTACACACCCGTCTTTTAATAAAAGGTATTATATATTGAAATTTTATTTTTGTTTATCCTTTATCCACGCATCAAATATCCAGGTACTCAACCCAGTGGGGCAAGTAAAGCCCGCCCTTCTGGCCGCTAGTGATTTTGGTCGATACCATAACGACACCTGGAGTATTTCTTCTACACTGACGCTGCCCGTGCAGTAGCCTTTACACTATAAACGGAAGATGGCGCCCGAGGCAATCCGAGACCTAAACCAAAGCGCTAAAGTGACCCGTAACGACCGAAGTGCGTTACACTTCCAACGAACGTTCCGTTGCCGGAGTGGAGAGACCTGCAGATATCGCCCTTTCATAGTGGGTCCTGGAACATTTCGGGACGAAATGATCTTAAGGAAAGGACAATGTAACAAGAGCGGCCCTGTCTAACGCAACGGGATATTTCTCGAATATTCGCAGATCGCGAGAAAATCGTAGAACAAGTAAAATGGATATAAATAGGGCGAAAAGGACCGGCTGAATTTTGCACGTCGTGTTAGATAAATTAATACATTTTGTTAGTTGTATTTGATATAAATTAGAAGTTGTTTTACTTAAATAAATTAATTATAATTCGACGGAGTGTTTAAATTCGATCGAACCCAAAGTACAAAACTATTACAATAGCTTTAACAAACTACGAGCAATTAAACAATTACTTGTTACTGAACTAACACGCTCACATTTACCATTTATATTGGAATTTATTTACGATCTTGATATTCTTGTGTTCTGTGGCGTTATGTCACGTTGTTTTTAATTACTTAATAAAGTTGTTTTGTACTTTTCTAATTAAATGATAATAGTAATGGTGTATCAAATAAATTTTAAGTAAAATATGGGTCGTGGCCTATATATCCTACTTTCCCGCTATTTATTATTTAATGGTTAAAGAGTAAGGTTACAAATCTTTTAAATAGACCAACCTGTACTCGTATTTGAATCTAATTATTTATTTTTTGTTGTTGCGGTCAAACCCAGAAAAGTGTCACATAAGTTGCATTCGAAAACATTTCTCTGGTATTGAAAGGCGACTAACAGCAAACACGCTTGATAATAACAGACAGCCTGTCGTGTCATTTACAATGTGGAGAACTGATATACGACACGAGCAATATATTTACAAAGAGCTGCAAATCCTGTCGAGATTATTTACTTCAACTTTGTTTCAATTCTGCAACGAAAATGCTAAAAATAATGAAGATTAATAGGTTTATTAAATGCAGGAATCTGGGTTACATTTATTTATAATGTTACAAACAAAACGTATAAGAAACTAATTACGAGAAAAACTTTACTTGTAGAAACAGTTATTATAACATCTCTTCTAAATAGATCAGGTGTTAACTTGTATAATGTATAATGTAAAAATATTTATGAAGAAGGTACTAGAAAATTTATCAAATCAAAAACACAATTTATTTAAACGTGCAGTTTTATTTTGTTCGCAAAGATAATAAAAGGAAATTACCTTATTTTTTGGACATACTGTATACACCTTACATGATTTTTTTTCCAAAAACTGAAATTGGGACACTGAATACAACTAACAAGATTTTTTATTTTTAGACCAGAAGAAGCAGCGATAGATGACGGATAGCATCTGGAGCTATAGCTGAAGATAAAGTAGCTGGAGTGTTGATAGGAGATGCAATATGGCCAAACTGTATATAAAACAATCCATCTTAAATTGTTCGTGCTAGCCACTCAAACACACAGTAGACAGAGAGCAGAAAGACCAAACGTCAAACATTTTCCGACCGACGCCGACTACAATCGAGTGAGCAGCGAATCCCCATGTACTCCACCTGACGCTGTCCGGAGCAAGTTGCGTTTACACTATAAACGGAAGGTGGCGTCCGAGACAATACGAGATCTGAACCAGTGGAGTAGTGGATTATATTGCATATCATGTGACTAAATTTAATTGTAGGTGGAGCCACGTGTGAATGAAATAATATAATATATACTATTGTTTAGAAGTTCTCTTGTATTAATATTAGTAATAAGGTTCTGGAATTACTTGTAAATAACACTCCTTATCAAGTTAAATAATGCTAGTTAGTTCGTGTACTTACATAATAAAATTAATTACAGCAGATATCTCACAACGCTGTCTAAGTAAACAGAGACGTTCTATTAAATCAGGGGTTAAATGGGTATTTTAAGACAACAGTAGAAAATCGATTGTATTATTTGATGAAAATGGGAATGACGTGGAAAATTTGTAACAAAAACATGTTTACTCAATTTTATGAAATATACAGTGGCTTGTTTTAAGAAATAAACTAATAGTTTGGCTGGACAACATAGCTATTTGTCGAAAATTTAATGAATGAACACCAACTTCCCTAGGCGTACGAATATTTTTTCTACGCCTTATTGTGCCACAAGTGAATATGTCTAAGGATAGATTATAACATATGGACAGACACCAAAGCACCATCAGATCTTAGATGTCAGAACGAAAGGCGTCGCGGCGTCTGGTCGCTGAATTTTTTAATTTTGGTTAACGGTTTTTATAGTTTGATTTTTAAATTCGACAATCACAATATTCAGTGATAGCTGGACAGGCCCATAGGCCCTAGATAATTAGATTACCTCTAAGTGCTACTAAACAATAAAGCTGATATGAACCTGTATGGGTAAGAGGAAATAATGGCACGTATATGATATAGCCAGACAAGAATCTGGACCTTTTGTAGGACCAATAACTGATCTGCCAATTGGGTTTTCCGAAATAACATCCTAAATATGTAGCCTAATCCCATAAAAAATATCTTGAGCCCAAAAGGCAGAGCTACGTCTATTGCTGGGTTTGTGAAAGGAGTATTTGGATAATGAGACAGTCGAATACATAATATCGTGACTGTCCAATTCTAAATTAACTATATATTTGTCTTCTTTGGTGACAGATGGTCAAATCAAGTCTAGATTTTAAATTTTCCACCCTTCACCAAATTTTCTAGTGTGATGATTGGCGTAAATTATCCAAAATAGGGGGAAGGACAATGGGCACAATTAGATGTGACCAAAGGGTCTCCTCTAAACTAAAACATATCCATCAGAAGTGTAACAGGCACGTTGAACAATTTTTTGGTATTCAGCTTCCCAGGTTCTTAAGAGGATGCATCAAGGTCTTTTGCGATATCTTTTCAGTAGCTCCACGTTTAATTTTTTACCATTAAGAATGTTCTGCCTGTTCGTGATACGAATATAAATATTTGTAATGAATCTAGTTTCTTCACAGTACTGGGTGATTCACAAGGTTTGGATTCGCAAGCGCCCAACATAGGCCTTATGTAGGTAGATTGGGAGTGTTCATAAATGTAATTGTTTTGCTATTCTTTGAAACCAAACGCGACAAATCTCTATTACATATGAGAGAATTGTCATTATCGCCATCTGGTATATCTATTTTAACGTCACATGTTCAATTGCTACCTAATTTCTTCAGAGATACCTTCTCAATAATTGGAAAATGTTCCTGCATTTTGAAATAATGTAAGAAAAGTGATTGAGCTGACTGTGTCCATCGTATCTCAAAGTTGGATTTCTATTTAGTCATCGTCTTAGCCCTGGAGATTTGTAGCCTAGCCTAAGGTTATCAAATGGATCCTGATATATCTACGGAAATGGACAAATCGGTGATTTCCTTCGTATGAATCCAAATTGTGAATCGTCTTTCCAAGTTCTGACAAGTGTTAATGGTCTTGTTCTGGACTCTTAAGTATTGTTACCAATTTACCAGTTTTACACTTCTTTGGAAAGGAGTGATCCTGGTTACGGCTTCAGCCAAATCTAGTTCAGAAAGAGCCATAATATTACCAATATGAACTCTAACTTCTATGGATAATCTGCGCTTTTCCTGATGATCATTTGATGGCATCAGACGACACAAGATTTCATTTAACATGCCCGGATGGGCCAAAGTGGGGGTTCTATACTATGCTGAATGTTACTTGTCTTAATTTTTTCAGCCGGCAATTTCCCCACGGATCCTCAGCTAAATTGTCCTGCGGACAGTTCCTATTTTGACAGCGTCGGTCTTGATAAAGTCGTCGGGCCCTGGATAAACAATGTCCCACGGGTTCAAAAAAGTGGTGCGACGGCATCTTCTGGAACAGCTCCTACTCGTGTTCATCTGAAATAGATTGTACAAATTTGTCCAGACTAGATATGTCCACTATTATTTTGCTCACCTCAGGCGTAATCCTAAGCGCTATTTCTACATTCAAACTCTTAATGTTCCAGTCCCATTTCAATACAGGTCGCTATTATTATCATCCAGAATGTCCGTCGTTGTATTATAAATGTGACGTACAATATATACGTTAAAAAATCATACAATGACAAAAAGGCACTAACGTCTAGCTTCGTTATTAATAGTAGTCGGATTTTAACACAACAACCGCCACTGTATTATAAATGTGACGTACATTACATACATAAATGATAATCATGCGCAGAACCAACGACAAAAGGGCACTAGCGTCTATCTCCGTTATTTTAAATTTAAAATTGGGTGGAGACAAGCTGAGGAGTGTTTTAAGACGAACTGGATCAGGTGAAATGGTTTTATTTTCTATTCTATAGCCAAAGAGTTTGATTGATGCATTTACTTTTCTCATGATTTATAGTGAAACCGTACACAAGATAGCCGTCTGAGAAATGATGGAACTAAGTTCTTCAACCGTACGTAATATTTTATTTCGCTTTTACTTTGTGTTTTTTGTAAATGAAATTGTCGTTAGAGCACTTATACTTGCTTGTGATTGGCTTTAACCACAGCAATAGATTATTTTGGTCTGACATCTTGAATTGTCCAAAACCGAAATTAAACACTTCACGTCTTAAAATTTAGTTTTTTGTAGAGCTAGCTCCGAACATTGCCAACTACGATGAAGTTGTGCAGATCCAAAAATTGGTTGTACTCCGCCCATATTTATATCGTTATCACCAATTCAGTATGGTCAGTAGCGTAGCGAGAGACAAGGGTTTAAAAATATTATGAGTGGAAAAAAGCGTGCGGTTATTAAAGAATAAGTCAACATCACTGGCGCTTGTTGTATCAGTATAAAAAATAACCTAACTAACCTAACAAATATATTGACACACCTCCCCTATTGTGTAAAGATAATAATTTATTATGAATAACAAATGATTAGGATGGTAATTTTAAATGATTAAATAAATATGAATATTTAATGGTAATTATTGGGTATTATTATTATTCTTATATCGTTCTTTTTAAGCAGGTCGTAATATTTAATTGCGAAATTTTCATTAGAATCTAAATCACCCTTTAAATACCCGCAATTACTATAGTATTTGTTAAAATAATGTAAATATTTAGGTTTATTAATGTTTAAAATCTACACGAATTGAAATGTAAATATTTGTCTATACTGAAATATATTGTATAAACGAATTTGCCAAATTATGTAGCCATTAACAAGTTATTTAAAAATTTTGTTATACGTTTGGATATGAATTTAATAAATATAATCTAGAATGTTGAAATATTGAAAATATTTTTTTCGCTCATAAATATTTATGGCTCTTATGAGAAATAAACAGAGCATGAATCCACATATTATTATTTATTCAAACTCAGTATACTCAGTTCAAAGCTCCAAGAAAAAACAGTCTAATTTCACAAATTGAACTACCAACACCATCAGCAGAAGTTTGAACATTCGACAACGCTGCGACGTACTCCATCCTGACGTCCAAGATCATCATTCAGCAGTGAGACGTCCAGAGGCGCAGCAGTGATAGTGATTTTTTTAACTAATAAATATTTTTCTTGATATTTTTGTGTTTTAATTTAATTTAAAAACGAATTTCTGAGGTTATTACAATTATTAATAGTATTGCTATGGTGTCGGTTATAAACACCATTATAGAGTAATAAAAGTTCAAAATTATTGCATAAAGATTTATCATTCGACTATTTTATGTTCCAATAAATATTAACTAACCAGCGAAAATTGAAGGAGGCAGAAACTGTAATGGATATAAACAAATCATTATATTTCGGTTTGAATATCCACGAAAACACAGTTATAAAAGATATAAGAAAATTCCAGTGGTGCTCAAACGGTGGTAAATCGTTTCTGGACTTCGGCCCATCGAGCGAACACTTATTATGTTGTGAAGCATGAACGGCTAGTGCGATCATGGCCAAACTTCTCACATACATGTTATACATGTAATGTTTAACTTTAGTTCGCCTCCTCGTGGTGCACCTTGGATAGCGTCTACTAGTAAACGTGAACTAAATGAACTAACACTTTGGGAAGCCAGACCAGTCACTGTAATCTCCTAGCTAATGGTACCATTTCTTGGGTCACGGACCAACCTAGCTTCTCAGCGCTTATCAACGCAGCATACCGGACCTTCTCTACGAGTATGTCAACTAAATATCGAGGGTATTAGTAGGACAAAAGGAGAAAACATAACTAAAATACTCATTGAAAACTAAATTGACGTCGTAGCTATTCAAGAGCCATATACCTTTTCAGAATATGAGCTCTTCAGCAAAGGAATGATTCCTGGATATCATTTGATTGATGCAACCTACAATGCTGTTTCTGGCACCGCAACATATGCAAGGCAGAACATGCAAAATGTCGAATGTAGCTCTGATGAAGATATATTAACGATCACTTTAAAAGACAACGATTTAGTTATTGTAAATATCTACAATCTCATGGCTTATTAATATCATAAGAACGCCAATCAAAAATTCAACCCTCTATGTAGAAGATTTCAATAGTTACCATAATTTATGGGGATATGAGAATAATGACGACAATAGAGAAGATCTCGTAGACTGGGCCGAAACCAACAACCTCTATTTAGTCTTCATTACCAATGACAAGTCAACGCTTTTCTCAAGAAGGTAGCGCAAGGGCTACAACCCGGATCTGTGTTTTATATAAACTAATTCATAATCACAACCTCTACGTAACTCACGCACAGCACTAGAAAACTTTCCACTCAGTTAACATCGCTCCGTTGTAATTGCAGTGAGACTTAAAACACCAGTGGTCGATTCAGTTTCCATACTACGATAGAACTTCGACAAGGCGAATTGGGGTATCTGTGTAGTTTAACTCGATATGTGCATCCGTTTTATAGTACCAAAGGTTAATAACTACCACAAATTTATAGATCTAATGATAGCTCTAGCCAAGATACATATCCCTCGAGGTTACCGCAAGGATTATATCCTTGGATGGAGCGAGGAAAGCCAGCGAGGAATTTGAGGATCGCCAACCTAGATTACTTGATGGCAGCAGAATGGACAAATGGACTTCTGCTGTGAAATGCATGAAATTTTCACGTTTTAGAAGGAAAGTATGGGGTTTACTGCGGAAGCTTGGAGAATGCAACGAAAACATCAATAAATCCATAAACTCAAACAAAATAGCCAATGGAAACCACACAAGAGACATCAAGAAATCGCTATAGGATCTTAAACTTTCCATACCCTCTTCGTCCGAATTCCCTTCCTCGTTCGAGTTCTCACATAACTTCTCTGTCGAGGAATTAGAACAGGGCCTCAGGGATACAAAAATTGGAAAATCAACGGGCTTTGATGGTACCTAAAATAAAGTCCTAGTTTGGCTTGTGATATTTTTCAACAACATCCTTAACACAGGCAACCTACCACCAAAATTTAACAAAGATTATTACTGTTCTAAACCCTGGAAAACCGAAGGAGCTGTCCGAGAGTTGCAGACATATGGCTCTCCTTAGCCGCTGTTATAAATTATTAGAACCGTATAAGGCCTACAGTTGATGCAATGATCCCCCGTAGAACAGGTTGGACTTAGGGAGTGGTCGTAGTTGTACTGACCAAGTCTTATCCCATATCGAAGCAGGGTTTGAAAGTCAACTAAAAATATTCCTATTGTTAATTAATCTTACTGCAGTGTATGGCGCCGTATGGAGGGAAGGCCTAATATACAAATTAGTCAGAGTCATGCTAAGTCTGAAAACGTGTCATTTAATTAGTCTTTATTAACGATAATAAGAGCAATACTAGGAAACTGAACAACCGCAGGGCTCGGTCCTCGCTCCACTCCTGTTCAATCTAAATACGGCTAATCTACCTGAAACGAAATGTAGAAAATTGGCTTAGTTCCTTAACGATTTCCTACTAGCACAATCTCAAATTACAAACTAGAAATGCATTGAATGAAGACTTCGCCAAGCTTAATGATAACTTCAAAAAATGAAGAATGTGCCCAAGTCCGTCTAAAACAGAAGTCTGCTACTTCCATCTATAAAATCGACCAGAAAGTGATGCGGGTGTAATTCGATGACAGGATCCTTAACCACAGTAGAAACCCAAGTACTTAGGCAACACACTAGACCGATCAATAACATTCAACCTTCGTCTTGAAAACGTGGCTGGTAAATTGACAACATGCAATAACATAATGGCCAAACTTGCTGGAACCACATGGGGAGCTACACCAACAACTCTTCGGGTAGCGGAATATTGCTGTCCTGTCTGGATCAACAGTATACACACCACAAAAGTATATGTGCAACTAAACCAAACGATGAGTCTGAATACTGTACAGTCAGTAATATCACAGCACCAGATATCCGACGAACTACAGGTATCATCAGAGAATATAGGAAAATACTAGATAACGTAGACCTACCAATCCATACCGATATCCCATAACAGGACAGCATCATCGGCTCATATGAAGACATCCAGTCATCCGATAAGCTTTAGAATCAAATAAAAACTTGATTTTAAAAAATTTACACCAGAGACAATCGAATAGTTACCCAATTTAGATGTAGATATTTAGTTCGTCATATTAATTATGTTTGATCTTATTGTCTCGGTTTGGCGCCTTAGTCCAGATTTCAGGTTGCCTCGTGCGCCACCTTCGTTTTATAGTGTGAAGGCCACTTACTCTGAGCACCGTCAGTGAAGAATAAATACACTCCAGAGGTCGTTATGGTGGTGGAGAAGTGCAAAAGTGTGCAACAAGCTCTAGAGTTAAATCAGAACGCGTAGTAATGCGAGGAAAGCAAAAACTAAGCGGGGCGTGCAAGCTAACAAACAAAAAAATGACGGACGCCAACGGAGGCGTGGAGGGAGGCAGGCGTGCGCGAATTTGTCTACCAGACTTAGAATAATCCTGCAAGATGTCGGATTCAACTGAATTTTATTAATCGATCAACTGCCGTCTGGCCTAGCGGTAGCAGTACCCTCTCCGTCCGCGATTAAAAAGAGTAGGAACTGCGCGAAGTATGTAGTTGAATGTTTTCCACGGACTGCCAATGTTTTCCTTTAAGCTTTTCCTTTAAACGGAGAAACAAAAAAGTCACTGTGAGCCAGGTGGGAACTGTAAAGGGGCAGGGGACCAATGTGATTCTGCTCCGATAAATTCCGTGTGGCTGGGTGCATTGTCGTGGTGATGTTTCATTGAGTCTTTAATGTCGCCTTTTCGATTCTGGGTCGTATTCAAAAATCGAGGATTCTTTTCAGATTACGATAGGTTCTAAAAAATCCGGATGATTTTTACTGACAGCGCAAAACACGAAGTTCTTTCTGCTCGTCTGCAATACGTTCGGCACAAGCTTCCACAGACCTGTCCAATTTGCAGATATTAGATGACTATCTCATGTACCGCAAATATTGATATGTTTAGGGTGTCAGCGATTTGTTGATTGCTCAAACGACTGTCTGAACGCAAAATTTTGTGCACGCGTTTGACGTTGTCGTTGGTTCTAGCCGTCCATATCAGCGACCTTCTCCTGACCCTCCTTGAACACTTTGTGATATCTTCCGGCTTGTGTTATTGACAAGCAATCATTCTTGAAGCATCCGGTAGGTTTCCGTAGCATTCTTCTCAAGTCGCACGCAAAATTTGATGACGTATCTTTGTTCGAGCGAATTCTCCATCGCACCGTATTACAACTGTTAAAAACACACTTTAAGCGGCTCTGTCCTGATGCTCCCACTGCCCGAAGCCAACTGAGCCTGCGCGCCTTTGGAAGGACAGACCCCCCTCTAAATATAAATTTTCTGAAGAATACTTGGGTTTTAAAGTAGAAACATTAAATAATCTTTGTTTATTTCAAATATTCTGCCACATGTCAACTGTCATTCTAATTGGTTACTGTTTACCTTGTTCAATTTTTCGTGTGTTGTAGATTGTTCATTGTTTGTTAAAATTTACAAAAATAAAAACGAGTTTCCTCCATCCATAACTCCGTAAAAAGGGATGAACAGTGTGAAATATAAAATTACGATTTTAAAAATAATAGTCGAGCTGTTTCAGGCAAATTTCCTGCAAGTGATCCAGCTTTATATTTCCAAGTTTTTTTAATTAAACAACCACAATATATATTTTTTATAGAATTTAATTATTTCTTGTAATAAAAACCAGGGACAAACACAATTTCCTATTCCGAACTGTCTGGATAGATATTTATTTGTTACAAAAAAAGTTGATTGGGTCACCTTGTCAGTTTTTTTATCGATCCTTTCCAAGTCGCTCTTGATACGGCAGCGATAAATAGTTAGTTTCACTCAAAAACAAGTTTATTACATGTATGAAGGCACGAAATTCAATTTAACAATCCTAGATTTGAAAGTTAGTGCGGATATAAAATTGGATATTTCAAATAAATTTTAAATAAAAACTGTTTGAAAATTTTGTAATTTTATTATTTTTGTTAGTTGGTTCGCATCGTGAATTAAATTTTAAGAATTGATTCAGTAATTTGTTTTTTTCAATATAAATTTAATTGGCCCCATTTTCTTTAATGGAACCATAAAGGGTACAAAATTTTTCAGAATTTTTAGAAAATATTTCAAAAACTATTGCATAACCTACCTCAAACTAAACGTTGATGCACCGAAATCCCCCCCTCCAAAAATTGTTAGAAAAGGGAGACTGAGGGTCGGTATCTTCTCGAAGACACAATAGTAGTACTGTAACGTAGACTTACGTACGTTATATTATACAAGACGTTTTTGGCATCGCCTACTCTCATCCTAATATCTTCTTTTATATGTTGATAATACTTTTTGAGAAAATCTGCCTTTCGATGTATCATATTGGGTGAGGCAGCATTGAACATGTCAGTAATTTTCTCCCAAACCGTATTTTTTTTAACAGATACCCCATGAGTTTTTTTTGTTTTCTATGATATTTTTATAAACTAGTCTACAATTAAGCAGAAATTATCTTTCACTTCTTGTATACTTCTATGCTCATTTTTGCTTTGACTTGTTGGGAATTTCGAGATCTCCCATTTTCAAAATTCAGAACGTAAAAGATAAGTTAACATAAGACTAAGCATCCACTAAAAATAGTGAAAAACAACAAACTGCAATTGAAACTTGAGTTTCTCCACAGATTTTTGACAGATCTGAACAAAATTGCAACGTTGCCGGTCGTTGCCGATATATAAGACTACCCTAATAAGGTATTTCAGAATGTAAGGTGGTGCAAGAATATTTGTTGCAAACGGCCCTAGAAGATATTATTTTTTTTATACATAATAAATTATTCTAAAATGAAAAAAAAAAATGAAAAGTATTACTACATTACTCATTTATAAGCATTTAAAATTTTTTTCAGAAAAGGCCCAAATTCTCCTATCAAAAGCATAACCTCCTTTAGACGCATAATTTCCAAAGAAATAAAAATATTCTAACATCTTGTATTATATTATTATCCTTTTGCCAACTTAATATTGAAAATGGATTAAAAAATAAACTCATTATTGTTTGTGTGGCCTGTGCTAAATTTCAATTCAGCAATGTCACATTCTGTTTGAACTTGTTGTCGGACACTATTTTCGTCTTACAACCTTGACATGCTCGTAACGCAACATGCGATTTCGAGTTGACAGAGAAATATCCTGTTGAAAGTGACAGTCAAATCATTTCGACATAAACATATCATATTTACTAAGGAAGAAAAAATAATATTTGAATCGACCTTTTTATTTTCACTGTGCTACATTTTCATTAAAGACGAATCCATAAACAAGTTAAAGTAGAACATATTTTTAAATCACGGGAATTTTAAAGCGTCATTGCCAAATTTCCGAAAATTTCCCTAAATCTAACTGGTTTTTATGACACATAAAAATAGACACATGGAGCCTAACAGATTCTTCGGGAGATTTTAAGCAGGATATTTTTGAAATTGGCGCTCAATCCTTAATTCAGTTAACATGCGAACGTCAATTGTCAAAGCAGCTGTTTGCAAAGTTCAAGAGGAGTCTCCCAGACTCCACGTCACAATAAGTGTATTTTTTCCACGGCTTAAAATAAATATTGATATTCAGATATTATTGGCTTTTGTTAGTCTTTTCAATATAGATGTTACGCCTTCAACTGCAAATGCTTTGGAGACAAAAATTCAGGGTTCGAAAATATCATGATATTTATATAAATATCATATCACATGATATATATCATTTTTTTAATTTAATTATTTAATTAAAAAATAGTATTGTTTCTTGCACAAACTAAATTTTAACACAAACACATTAACAAAAACCTTTATTCTAAACAAAAATAACCGTTTATTCTAACTCAAATTAAAAATAAAAAACAAAAATAATTAAAAATAAACAAATATCACTGGGCATTTTTTTTTTCATATAGTAAAATATTTCCAAACAGAATGATTTGGTTTTGGCACAATATTGAATAAAAATTAGAACTAACTTAACACAACAATCAACACAAAGGGGAAATACAGAAAGGATTGTTTGTAGTGTTACCGTTTTCAATAAACCGTATTCTACCAACATTTCAATAATAAACTACCAAAATCTACTATCTAAATCTAATCTGTGTATTTTAATCTATTTTATTAAAAGAAGTCTTTGATTATCTAAATCTAACCTGTGTATTTAAAAAAGAAGAAAATATAACACTATTTATATTTATTTTATTAAAACTAGTCTTGACTATTTAAATCTAACCTGTCTATTAAAAAAAAGAAAATATAGTTTTCTCTTTCCAGTTAAAACTTATTCTCCACTACGTTCCCTATTATTTTCCACTTTCCCCTATTTTTTTATTCCACTCTTTTCACTTCTTTTTTTCTACTTTTTTTCCTACATTTTCTCCTATATTTTTTACTAATTTCTTTGTGTCATAATTTTTTGTTCCACTTTTTCACGTTAAAACTTTTTTTATACTTCTTTCCCAATTATTTTCACTTTTCCCCTATTTTTTCCACTTTTCCCCCTATTTTTTCACAATTTTTTTATATTTCAAACTTTTTTCCACTTTTTTCCCGGCTCATTTTTTCTCCTCTATTTATATTATTTCAATTTTTTTCCACAATTTTTCCTCTACTTTTTTACCAATTTTTTTATATTTCAATTTTTTTTTCCAATTCTTTCCCCCCATTTTTTTGTTTTAGATATTTTTTTACATTTTTTCCCCTACATTTTTTAGTTTCAAACTTTTTTCCCCTTTTTTCCTAACTTATTTTTCTCCTGTTTTTTCAGTAATTTTTTTATGTTTCCAACTTTTTTCCCATTATTTCTGCACCCTCTTTCCCCTACTTTTTAATAATTTCTTTGTGTTCCACTTTTTCTTCTCAAAAACTTTTTCCACTTCTTTCCCTATTTTTTTCACTTTTCCCCTACTTTTTTCCATGTTTTTTTATTCCACCCTTTCTACTGTTTTCCACTTTTTCTCACACATTTTTTTTTACTAGTTTCTTTGTGTCAAGTGATTTTTGTTGCACTTTTTCCTTTTAACACTTTTTTCCATTTCTTCCCCTATTTTGTCACTTTTCCCCTACTTTTTTATTTTATCCTTTCCCCTACTTTTTTATCTGTCCTTTTCCTAATTTTTCCCACTACTTCTCATAAATTTTTGACTAGTTTTTTTGTGTAAAATTTTTTTTGTTCCACTTTTTCTCCTTAAATCTTTTTTTTTCACTTTTCTCCTATTTTCTTCCACTTATCCCTACTTTTTTATTCCTCACTTTCCCCTACTTTTTTTCACTTTTTCTCCTACATTTTTTACTAATTTTTTATTTCCTTGTGTCAAACTTTTTTCCACTTTTTCACTAATTGTTTTATAATTTAAAATTTGAAACTTTTTTTACCAATTCTTCACCTTTTTTTCCACTTTTCGCCCCAGCCTTTTTCCCCTACTTTTTTTCCACTTTTCGCCCCAGTCTTTTTTCCCCTACTTTTTTAGTTTCAAACTTTTTCCCCAATTTTTTTATATATTTTTTTATTTCCAATTTTCTCCCTCTCCCTTTCTATCAGTACCAATGGAGTGGTAAGGGGAGAAAGATAGGGGGAAAGAAGAAAATAATTACTTCGTAAAAAAGTGGAAATTTGACAGAAACTGACAATAATGAGAAAAAATGGGTAGTATTTTGCCTTTTTTTTCTTTTTATACCCTTTTTGGTCTTTTTGCCACTTTTTTGTCCTTTTATTGCTTTTTTTAAATTGACTTTTTTGGCCTTTTTTGAACTTTTTTGCCTTTATTTTGTCTTGTTTCCTCTTTTTTGAAAATGTTTAAAATTTTAACTTTTTTAGTCTTTCTTGAACTTATTTGCCTTTTTTGCCTTTATTTTGCCTCTATTTTGTCTTTTTTTGCATTTTTAAGTTTTAAAATTTTTTTTATTACTTTTTTGGCATTTTTTCAATTATTTTGCCATTTTTTGCCTCTATTTTGTCTTTTTTGAAAGAAAACTGTCCAGTAAATAAAAAATTGAATATTCTGGCTTAAAATTAGCGACAAAAATCGGAACTTTGTAGCACCCCTTGAAAATATCCATTTTCATAATTTTCAGTATTTCTTCGAGTCAGAACTCAGTGCTGTATTTAAAACCAGCCCTAAGTGACCAAAACTACCCAAAAAATAAAAAAGCATGCGGCATAAAGTTAGCACTCCAAATTTTTTTTTTGCAACTTCCAAAAAATCCCAGAACTATTTCCAAAACCTACCGAGAACTCTAGAACTCTTTATTTCTGAGATATCTATTCACCCAGAACTCTTTTTTCTCACAAAAGGGGTGCGGCATGAAGTTAGCACCCCAAAATTTGTTTTTTAAAAACTCCTCAAAAAAATTGTAGAACTTTATCTGTACCCTCTCGAGAACTCTAGAACTCTTCGAGACGAGTCCAGAACTCCGAAAAAATCAAAGGGTTCCGGCAGTTGGGGTACCAACTTCCGGGCGGTCAACTTTGAAGTCCAATATTTTTTACCGATGCTCGTACGAGAATGGATATTTTTAGACCGTTCATGAGTTACAATATTTGCTGTTCTATTATCCTGTCTTCGATTCGACAGAATTTTGTGCAAACTAAGAGATCCTGCTGCTGCAATTAGCGAGTTGTTCAACTGATTAAGTTTAATTGAATTGATGCGTGAGTTTTAGAAACAGAAGCTTACATAGCTTCATACATTGACAAAGGAGAAGAGAGAAATCTCACCGGAATTTCTACCCAACAACACCAGGGAAGTCAATTCGTCTTTGTACGGTTTTACAAAAGATATGACGCTCGTGTTTTCCTCGATGCATCATTGCAAGTCAATTAACGCCGACTGTCAACGCATTCATCATATATAATAGCTACAAAGACAATCATTACAACGCTTTCCTTTCATAAAAGATTTGGCAATTAACCTTGTAAAGATCCACATGCACAGGAGAGTCAAGAACTTGAGACTTCCAATGGAGATTCGCAATGGTATCCGGAAGATTCTAAATATTGATCCAGAGCTAGAACGTGAAGATCTTAAGAGATGGAAGTACTGTTACTTGTGTCCCCCTAGAATGAAAAGAACGACACATACCAGAAGTGCCACCAGCTTGTTTCCTTACAATATGCGTGGAAAGTGTGAATTGAATGTTGTGCCAGAAATAGGTAATTTGGACCCGTGATAGTTTTTTTTCTACATCGAAATATAATTTATCATTATTATTTAATAACTTCTTGTAGTTTAATTTTATTCAACTTCTATCGAACTATCTATCCCAAGTCAATTAATCTTTAATGATTCTATAAAAGTTTTATGAATAATGGACCTTCGTTGGTTCATTTAAAAACATGCATCTATGCATATTATTAATCTTAATATTCATGTATTCCCTTTAGCGGGCTTTTAAGGTAATTCGAACCCCCATCAAGGTAAACGGCGTTTTTATTTTTATTTTGAAATTTAAATTTTATTAATGAAAGTACAGGGAGAGAACAGTTTTGTTCCAATATAAAATCACAAGAATAAATCACATGATAATCTTGGATTAGATTGAAGGCATTTGATTGGTTCTGATTAGGTTCGTGATTAAAGTAATTAAATTATTCAAATAGACGAAATTATTGACGTGGATAAATTTCTCGTAAAATTTACCCAGAGTTCTTTTAAAATCATAGTAATATTTTAAATTTAGGTACAAATCATATTTTTAAATCATCCCAACATGTCTTGATTTATATATTACTACATCATTGTAAAATTTCTAAAATGATCGATCCAATATTTTCTATTTCGATTATCTTTACCTCTTGTACGCTATAACAAATATTATATCGAAAATTGTGAATAATACGAATCTTAACCTCTCAAGTATTCCACACCCCTTTTTCTTAACCAATCAAATTAAACATTCAATGGTTTCTCTAGTAGTGGCAGTTAAAAAACAGTCATTTAAAAAGTTCAGTTGATCAGTATCACTCAAAGGCTAATGTGCTCTAATTAAAAATAATTTAAAGCGATGGTAAAAATATAAATTGAGCAAATGTTATTCTTTAATAATTTGTGTTGTTGGAATTATGATTAAAACGGTGATCACTAAATTAAACACGTATAGTGCCGGTAAACCAAGTGAGAATGAAAGTGGCACTAACAGAGTTTGGTAGGCGAAATATACTAACAATAGACTGGATACCAGGACATGAGGGGCACCGGGGCAATGAAGCAGATAAACTGGCACGAAACAGGGCGGCAACACTATCTAACGGACCAGAACCGTTCTGTGGCATTGCAAAGACAATAACCAGGACATGCATCAATCGATGGAAATTTACTTTTTATTCAGCTTCTCTCTTAGGATTCCTTTAGGATTCTCTTATAGAGAATGCCTAGAAAAAAACTAGTAGAAGAAAAAGAAGAAATAATGGAAAGGGACATGCAAATAAACTTATCAGATTACGAGGAAGACTCAGATATAGATTTAGCAGATTTATACGAAGCAGAACAAAAGCGAATGCCAGAAAGAGAAGCAAAATCATCACTTCCCCAGCTTGTTCAGATATGATTCCCAGACCCGAGCCCGACAGGAATTTTAGGTATTGTTCAATATGATCCAAAGCAACGTGAACAGTTCGATAAGATTGAGGAGAATTTCCATGTCCACATTATTAGTTCCAAAACAACTGTTGACAACAAGATGCATAGCCTTGAATGCTGAAACAAATTGCACTAATGAAGAATTTTCGAAAATATATCTATGATAGCTTTTGGGGATAATTTTTTGTCAGATCAATACCTGTTCCCGACCTAGTAGTGGAACAAGACCTTACCAAAATACATGATTAACATAACTTTGTAGTATACGTAGCAACTACTCCGTGCCAGCCGGGCATTTGGGTATGTAACAGCAAAATTGGAGGTACGCAGAAAATCAATTCGTATACCAATCTGGGAAGTCTTGTGACGCTGCAAGTCACACGCTAGTAGTCAAGGCGGAACAAGTAATGAACTGTCAAGAAATCGTCCTAGCTCTATATCTAGACATAGAATGGGCCTTCGACTCGGTTTTATACAAATCCATAATGGGAGCTATGGAAGCATAGGAATGTTAACAGCACTCCTTATAAAGTAAAAAGGGAAGTCGTTGCCACCAAGGGGTGCCCTCAAAGGGGAGTACTCTCCCCACTGATATAGTGCCTGGTGGTTGATGACCTTCTTAGCGAGCTACGCACAAGCATTTTTTGACGACGTAGGTATCATAAATGGAAAATGTTATGCAGTTGTATCTGCTAGGATGCAACGTTCACACAATATTGTAGAAAGACGGCGAAAACATCAGTTGTTGCCATCAAAAGAAGAAACCTAAACATAAAGCGACTTTCCATGTGGGAAAAAGAATTAAAATTGACAAATATTTGGTATCCTAGATAACAAATTAAAGTTCTCCTCCATATAGATATGGTAACAGAAAAGGCTTTAAAAGCCCTTTGGTCTTGCAAGGGGATGGCGCGGTCTAAGTGGGGAATGGAGACCAACTGTGACCCATGCCTGCGTAATAGGATGGCACAACGCGAACAGAGCGAACGTAGCTGGGCAAGCTACAGCTAGTAGCATGTCTTAGATTTCAGAAAAACTAAAAGAAAATCCGGTGCTAACTATGTCATGGGACAGAATGCCTGTCAGCCACAATTTTGTGAAACCTTTTGAGGTAAACGTACCTGAGAGGGATAGAAAAAGTGAGGTCAGGTCTGGTATACACACGAGTCCAAAAACAGGTGCTGGATTCTATCATCTGAACTCCGGAAGAACATGCATTCTAAACCTGGATTCTATGACAACGGGCTTTTAAGAGAAAATGACTGCGATACATGCATGTATAAATGTGATGTTGCGCGAGAATCTTAGAAATTAGAGAATCCGTATACTCACAGGTAGCTAAGCATCCCTTAAAGCAATACAAAGGGTGGAAATACAGTCCAAACTAGTATTAGACTGCCTTAAAAACCTAAATTCCCTGGCAGAACATAACAAGATACTTCTTGAGTGGGTATTTCCTACCAACATGTAAAGGGTATGCTGGAGAAACAATTAAAGGACAAGTACAGGGAATACTGAATTGAACTTCCGGAACTTATATACAGTCCAAAGCACTCACAGAAGGTCCACCCAAGAGCAGAGACAATCTGCTGTTATGCCTAAAGAGACGGGAGCTTAAAACTGCACTAGTTGTCCTAACAGAACACTTATAGGGGTATCGGAAGATTCCCTATATGCAGGAAATGGGGGGCCTGAACCGGGAAAGGGAATAGCACTGTATCCTGAACTTGAAGAGATATAGGTGGGATTTCCCACGCCCGATTCAGTTAGGATATGAACATTACCGTCACTTTTTCCTGGGTGTATAAAGCACGTCTGCATGAATTGCAAATGCTCAGAGGAAACTTTCGATCAGATAGAGAAAAATTATAGTTTATATGCTATTGAAAGAGAAAAAAATACATCTTTGTTCCACATACTATTTTTTACCACAAGGGAGATCATCAGTACATTTTTTACGATTTACCACCCCAAACATTTTGAATTAGGAATTATGACATGATGTAACTTTACCTATGGAATACTAGATACTTATATATGGAATAGTGTTCAAGAGCGTAAGATCAAAATTGTATATAAAATAAATCCATCAGAAAATAACCGATGTTAGTGTAGAAGTTGTGTTTCATGTTGTGAAGTAATAAGTTTTTTTTTTACATTTTATTAAATAATAATTTTGAATGATACTAATCAAGTCAAAAATCGTCACGATTCACACCCACTCAGTTCAGTTTATTTACCGTCTAGCTGAACATCTGTATATAAAGCTGAATAGCGAATAATTTCATACTTAAAGCAAAATAGTGTGAGAAAATGTTCTGGATTCAATCTTAGCTGTTATTAGAAATATAAAAGGCGAATTATATGTTTATATACAGGGTGCGACCCATAAACAATAGAATTTGTTGAACAAAAATAATCATTTTTCTACAACCACTATGCAAAAGAAGCTTTTCTACACAATTTTTTATACGCAAAGCAGGCCTTTTCTTAATTTCTTTGATATCCGTGGGAAAAGTAATAATTTAGCGTGCGAAAAGTACGCGCTATGGCACTTTTCCCCACGGAAATGTCAAACACAGACAGCTATGACCTGTCAACTTTTTTTGACAGTTTAACATTATAGTGAATTTGAAATTGAAACTAAAAGTAAGTAAACTATTTATTTGATTATTTATTTTAAATTATAAACAAATTAATTTTTCTGCATTCAATAGTCATTTTTTAATTATTTCTTTTCAAAGTTTAAGTTAAATACCTAGATAAGTTAATGTTTTTCTTTTATTAATAAATGTGGTTGTTGAAAAAATATTGTGTACAACTTGTACGCAAAGCACTTTTCCCACTCGCTAGATTTGCGGCACTCGCCTACGGCTCGTGCCACAAACTTCTGCACTCGTGGGAAAAGTGACGCTTTGCGCACTTGTTGTACAAACTACCATTTTCTTTTTTGAGTAAATGAAAAATTTCTAGTGATCGGCCGATATCGGTGTAAGTGCATATAGGCAAGTTATACAGATTATCGGTATCGGCAAAATTTATCAATTTATATCGGCATATTTAAGATGAAAAATTTTATTAATTTTTTTGACTGTTATCACTATTTTCCCCATTATATTTTTACATGAATCGGAAAAAATGAAAATACAGCACTGTGCACTATTCTACTGAAGAACTGGACACTACAGAACAGTACACTTTTCGTACACAAGAGAGTGACATATGTATTCCCATTTATTTTTCGACGCTGAAACCGATCCCGAGCTCAGAATTGGGCCTACACATCTGGAATTGGTCCCAGGGACCGAAAATGGCCTGAAATGCGTTTCCCGGGATAAGGCGAAGTCGTAGCTGAATTTTGGAGCTTAAGCCGGATTTGTGCTCGAAACGTTTATGGCCAAGTGACATTCCTTGTTTGGGTCCGGGAAAATGACCCCTTGGGGCGGGAAAATCCTGTTTTGGACGCCTCGGTCGCGACTGTGGTATTTTCATGGACTTTCCAATTCTGGAGCTGAGACTGGGTATGAAAAGTGTTTGGTCAGCTGAAATTCCGGTTTTGGGTCCGGGAAAATGGCCCATTGGGACCGGAAAGTCATATTATATTTCGGACGTACCAGTGGCAACAGTGGGATTTTCATGTATTTTTCAATCCTGGTCCTTGGAGTATGCTCAAAAAGTTTTTGGACAGCTGAAATTCCCAGTTCCGGTCCGGGAAAATAGCCCATTGGGGCCGGAAACTCATATTTCGGACATACCAGTTGCAACAGTGGTATTTTCGTGTGTTTTTCAATTCTGGACCTGAGGGACCCGAACAGGGAATTTCACAAGGCCATAAATCTGTCAAACACAATCTAAGCTACAGGAATTAGTACATAAAAATCCCACTGTTGCGATTGGTACGTCCGAAATATGATTTTCCCGCCCCAATGGGCCATTTTCCCGGACCCAAAAACGGAATTTCAGCTGACCAAACACTTTTCATACCCAGTCTTAGCTCCAGAACTGGAAAGTCCATGAAAATACCACAGTCGCGACCGGGACGTCCAAAACAGGATTTTCCCGCCCCAAGGAGTCATTTTCCCGGATCCAAACCCGGAATTTCAGTTGGCCATAAACTTTTGGAGCACAAATCCGGCTTTAGCTCCAAAATTCAGCGTCGACTTTGCGTTATCCGGGGAACCGCATTTCAGGCCATTTTCGGCCCCTGGGACCAATTCCAGACGTGTAGGCCCAACTCTGAGCTCGGGATCGGATTTAGCGTCGAAAAATACATGGGAATACATATGTCACTCTCTTGTGTATGAACTTTTATTTTTTTTTGTGGGGCTGTGTAATATATCGGTATCGGCAACTAAAATATCGGTATCGGCCGATTACTCTAAAAATTTCTAAAATTCAAAAGTAACTATTAAATTAGTACCTTCATTAAGAACAATAAAGTTACGCCACTGATAATTTCTGTTCCAATTGTTTTTTTTTTATCTAGAACGTCTGGATCAAGCAAAATCCTTTTTCGATTTGTATATATACAAAGTATAAATTCACCTACAAATAGAAATCTATTCATTCACCTGTTTTTTTTCGTTTTTGTTTGCTTGTCAGCCATGTGGTAGTGTTTTGCTCGACTAACCCTCGAAAATTGAAAAGATGAATAGATAGGGGAATGCCGAAGGGCAATAACCTTATGTATAGGTTAAGAAATTTCTAATCGAGATTGGATTACCTTATTTATTCTTCGCAAATTATGGTATTTTATTTTATTTTTTTTCTAATTTTTATCTTGTTAAATAATTTTTGTTGAGTTAAATTTCAATATTGAAAATTAAAAAAAATACCGTTAAATTTGTAATAATTGTGATTTTTTTTACAAAAATTGTTTAATTCAGAAAAATTACTTAAAAAATTTGAAATTTTATTACGATTTTATACTAAATGCTTCAAAAATAGAATATGAGTATATCACAATTCAACCCAACTAATAGTTTTTTCCAAAAATGTTTTTATAATATTTTTGAAAATTAATTTTCAATTTTCTCGGCTAGTTAATTTTTTTAGGAGAGAAAGTGAAGAGTACAAAAATACAATATGAGTAGAGTACAATGCAGCACAACTAATAGTTTTGCAAAAAAAAATTTTTTTAAGTATTTTTGAAAATTGATTTTCAATTTTCTCGGATATCTTAATTAAAAAAAAATACGGCACAATATAGCACAAACGTAGCACAACTCAGTACGGCTTTTTTTAAAATCGGAGAAAAATATATAAATTTTTATTTAAGGCAGACAACCCAGCACAACCATAGCACAATACAGCAAAATATTTTTTTTTAAATTCGAAAATGGTGGGGCCAACTTAAGAGACATTATTTTAGTCCAGTTTGCAGTAATGAATATTTTTGAGCCGTTTTTTTAAAAATTCCGCAATTTTTTTAAAAATTCCACTATTTTTAAATAAAATTTTGAAAACGCTTATTTTTAAGAGGAAATCATTTTAAACCAAAAATACCCTGAATAAAAAAGTTCTTCTATCACAAAAATTTTTGATTAAACAATTATTTTAGTAGGAATGTTACCCCTTTTTATCTTTTTTTGCTCCTGAAAAATATGAACAGGAATTCGTATTAAAATGATATAAAATAAAACTTTTTTTTTGGCAAGAAAAAGATTAATGGTTTTATAAATATTTATTTGTAATTATTTGACAGCAGCTTAATTGTATATGTATAAATAAATCCGCTATTTTTTTTAATAGATTGACATTCGTAAACATTTTAAAAATTTTGAAATATCTAACAGACACGAATAATACAGATGACGATAATTTATTTACTAAGATTTGATTTGGACGTATTCCAGGATGTTGCAAACTTGACACCAATTTTAAATAAAAAAAAAGAACTTGACGTGAGTAATCCAGAGAAAGAGGGAAAAAATACAAACAAACAAAAAAATAATAATTATTATTATTAGAATAACAATTATTTTATGGAGAGGCACGAGTGGACCTTATAGGTCACCAGATTTTAATCCCTGTTATTTAAAATTGTTAATTTTTGGTAAAACCGGACCTGGATTTCTTCAACGATAAATATGTCTATCGATTTATCAATTGAATTAAAAAAAACATACTGGGTGGATCGTAAAACAACTAAAAAAATGAGAAAGGGTTGTTACCTAAATTTATGACGTGTATCTGAGATAATCTACTACGTAGTTTTTAATATCCATCTCTCTCTGATACACGTGTACGTAACTCACTTGTTCGAGTCACGTTTGTTATGCTAAAATGAGATAGTAGTCGGAAGTTTTTGTCATTTTCATGAAATACTTAATAAGAAAAATACTAACTATACATTTTTGAACACTTATTATTTCGTTTTAATTAGTTTTGTTTGTCCACCAACCGGTTAATTATAATTATATAAATTTTAAAAAATTGCGATATCGTGATGTTGGCACACGCTTTTTTGAATTTTGAAAAAAAAATTCGTGAATTCGTTTGTTCAACGTTAGTCCAAGATTGTGCACCTAAAATTTTTATTTGTCCAAACACCATTTCAAAATTGACGATTTTGGTTTTATTTAATAAACACCTTAATTGTTAAAGATAGAAAAAAACTTTATAAGGTTTTTTTATTGAAGGTCAAATAGCGCTTAATATAGCCTATACAATTTTTTAAAACAACGTTTCGTCTTTGAAGGGGCACCATTAACTATTTTTTTTAATACGGACCTGTACATTTTATTTTATTTTTGAAATCCCCATTTTTTCATTATCCAACCATGTAAAATATTTAATTTTTGTACGTACTTTGGGTATTTTTCTTTTTTCTCTTTCTATCTACACGTTTTAATAGCATTAACAGTTTTTCTGTTACACGGGTTAAACAAAAAAATTATTTATTAAAATCTGCAATTATCTAAGTTATTTTCTTTAATTAAAAAATATATTAAAATCATTTTAATATCAGTAAAAATTGAATAAAAAATTCCATAAATGGGAATTTTTTCAAAATTTTTAAGCCAAAATTGTGACCTTGAGAAAAGGGAGAGACCAAAATGAGAAAAAATATAGATATGGTCTCTCCCTATTTTCACAGCCACTATATTTTATATAAAATTTTGGTAGAATTCACTTATATAGAATATTTTTTTCTCTTTCTATCAACATTTAATTCGTTTTAATAGTATCGATAGTTTTTTTGTTACAGGGGTTAAACAAAAAATTATTTATTAAAATCTACAATTATCCAAGTTATTTTGTTTAATTAAAAAATATATTAAAATCTATTTAATCCCATTAAAAAGAGAATAAAAAATTCTATAAATAGGAATTTTTTCAAAATTTTTAAGCCAAAATTGTGACCTTGAGAAAAGGGAGAGACCAAAATGAGAAAAAATATAGATATGGTCTCTCCCTATTTTCACAACCATTATATTTTATATAAAATTTTGGTAAAATTCACTTATATAGAATATTTTTTTCTCTTTCTGTCAACATTTAATACGTTTTAATAGTATCGATAGTTTTTTGTTACAGGGGTTAAACAAAAAATTATTTATTAAAATCTACAATTATCTAAGCTATTTTATTTAATTAAAAAATATATTAAAATTTAATCCCATTAAAAAGAAAATAAAAAATTCTATAAATAGGAATTTTTTCATAATTTTTAAGCCTAAATTTTTACCTTGAGAAAAGGGAGAGAACACAATGAGAAAAAATATAGTTATGGTCTCTGCCTATTTTCATTCCATTTTCACTGAAAATATTTATAAATCATTTTAAATAAAATGAATTAAAAATTGAGTCTACGTTGGGCTTAATTGTAAATTTTCTTAAACAACTACAATTAAAAAATAATAGTTATTTATGTAACATAGGTATAAACATCTGTTTATACCCGCGGTGCATACAAACTTTTATGTCATACTAGTTATTGCATTCAAAATATAAATATTAAAAAAAAACCTGTTTTTGTCTTTGTGTGCGCGCGGGCCATAAAGTGCATTTTGCGGGCCATATAATGAACAGGACCGTATATAGAAAAATTCTTTAAGTTTAGTTTATTGTCAAAACCTTAGTGTTCTACATGGTTGAACAGAGAAAAAAATTAGGGTTTCAAAGATGAAATAAAAAGTACAAGTACAGGTATTTAAAAAAAATAGTTAAGGATGGCCCTTCAAAGAGGAAACGGTGTTTACAAAATTGGATACACTATGTGAGGCCATATTTAGCCATCAATAAAATCGTCAATTGCGGTTTTTCTTAAATGTCTCGAAAACCGGACCTGATATTTTAATTTTGAAAAAATCTATTAATTCGTCTTGAAAATACACATTTTTTCCCCATTTAACCGATATTGGATCTATTTCGGTTTATGAGATCTCTGTATACGCAAATTAAATTCCTATCCACCCTGTATATTCCAGCAGTCTGTCGTCTAAACGGAATTCCAATATCAACCATTCAAAACAGCTTCACGGAAGAATCGTAGAGAAAAAAGGAAAAATTGGACCTGATCCCACAATGGAAGTAGAATGGGGAACAAAAAAATTCCAATGGCTATCTCCACCGAGAAATGGCGTATCTGCATCTTATTTAAAGACGAAGAGAAATCGAAAAAAAAAACCAAAAGTAATACAAAAAAGATGCAATATCAGAGCAACTTTAAAGGCAGAGAAACGAAGTTGCAGGAAATGAGAGTGGATTAGTAAGAAGAAAATTGCTGAAAGGAAATCAAAATTGAAATCCAAACCAAAAACCTGGGAAACCAAAGCAAAAATGTTCCATGTACGACCATGTTCTGGTCAGTGATGTAGAGGGCGAGGGAGTAAATAAGTAAGCGTGGGTGACAGTTGGCCAAAAGTGGTAATATTTGCACCATTTTGTTTAAACAATTTATTTGACACGTTTCTGACAATATATTGTAATGTTATGTAGGTACACCCTATATATAAGAATTAGTAAAAGTTATAATTTGTGTTAGCGTTACATTCATTGGTTGAATTGTTATAGTTATAATAGATATAGTTGGTCAAAAAAATTGAATTTATTTTATAATTTAAAATTGAATTTATTTTATAATTTAAATTAATATTATATATTTGAACAAATTTTTTATCTATAAGGTGAGAGTAAGTACTAATATATAAAAAAAAATTATAAAAAAGAAAATTATAACATTGAAAGCTGAGTTAGAAGAAAGCAGTAAAGGAAGGTGAGAGAGACAGCAGTAAGAAACAAATTAGACAGGGACAGAATTTAGAAGATTTAAATTAAAAAAAAGAAATAAGATGGAATAAATGGAAGCCGCGGCCGGGAAGAAATAATTTTAATTTTATTTAATTTCAATTTATAAAATTTTTTTAGTATTGTGAACCCACCCCAAAGAAGAGATACACATGGTAAGAAAAAGAGTTTTCCAAAACAATATATTTTTGTACTCTAACTATAAATGGGGGTCTAAGGTATCTAAATATTTTTTTTAATTTTGTTTCAATCAGTCTTTAACATATTTATAGCTCAGTAAATCATTTTGTTTTCTTAATCTGGCCATAAGTACCTCTGCCCTATGTAAAAATTGAACCTGATCGTAACTTCGTACTTATTATATGTAGATGTTTCTTTTTTATTTTAAGGAAGAGTTTTTAATTTTCGACGTTTTTATTAATGTTTTTTTTGTAATTTTTTTGGTTTTGAATTATTAAACTCAAGAAATCGACCTTATTAATGGGGACCATATAAGATCCATGGCCGAGAAAAGGGACGACATGTTGGGTAGGTGGCCGAGAATCAGCATACCAACAGGTCGAGAACTGGAATTTGGTGACCGAAAACTAGCAAAAGTGTACTTTTTATGAATATTATTTTTTTGTTTTTGTTGAAATTGTGGAAATCCTAATATTTTTTTCATATTGCTAATACCTTTGTCTATTTATCATAATTTTTTAATTTTCTATATGCTAATATGTAAATATGGAAGTGTATTAAACCTACGATATCCCCTTAAGTGGCTGACAACTGGCGTAACCACCCTAACAGACAGTGACGTGCGCTAATTTGTTATAAATTACAATTTGTATAAAAACAGTGGCTTATTTATTAATAAATGAACATATAAACCATAATGTAAGTATTGGAAACTTTAAACTCATATTAGTATAATAGTAACTCTATTGAAAGTAAACTAAACGTTTCTAAATCAGTTTTGGGTAAATAATAATTAATAATCTAATTTAATCCTATATTATTTATTTAATTTAACAAAAACATGATATTATCATTTATATAATCTGATAGGGATTATCGGGATAGGTAAAAAGACCGAAAAATGAAAAAATTCATAAAATTTAGGGAATTTCGATTTTCACAATTTTTTTGTAGATTAATTTAGGGTTAAGGAACACGAAAATGTAAACAAAAAATTACCAAACAATTTTTACAATCATATTTATTTAACTTGTAGATAATCATAACAAATAAAATTGATTTCAATTAAAAATATTTCAGTTATTATTATATTTTTATATCAGCCTTTACTGTTATAATAAATAACAATATTATAATAAAAATGTTAACCCTTTAAATTTAATTTATAACTACGCTTATGGTAACCTGCAATATTAAATACTGGAATATGCAGTTAATTAATATTTAATTTCGTTAAAATTAAAATACCTGCGACCCTGAAGATAAGTGACTAATTTAAAAATAGTTCAGTCAAAATTTATGGTTTATAAATTAAAATGTTTAAATAAAGATCTTGACTGTAAAAAAATATATACAATCGGTCTATAAATACGACTATTAGGACAGAAGCTATTACGGGAGATTTTCTGTTTTAACAATTTAAAAATATATCAATGTCTTTTACCTTTTACATATCAGCAGAAATTGGGAACTTCTTTTTCAATAAAAACGATTAATCCTCACATTCCGATAAAAAATCCACAAAAAAAACAAAAAACCAAAACAAAACGAAATTCAGCGCCGGGGGGTGGGTCAAAACAAAACCAAAAACCAAAATACACAAAACACTGTCACTAAATATTCACTAAAAAATTAATCCCGGTTAGTTTTTCATTCAAAAAAGGTCAATTTTTGCTCGGTTTTGGTCAAATTTCGATACTGGAAGACACAAAAGACACACATATAACCAAGATTGTATTCGAGACTGCCAGACAAAAACAAATGCTAGTTCAAGTTGAACGGAACACGGAAAACGAAAAGCCGGTTAATAGTGAGTTAGATAAGGAAAGAAAATAAACATGCGCTTTGGAATAGTTCAAAAACGTCGCTATTTTAAATTTATATATTGTGCCGACATCTACTTGTTGATAGGATAAGCTGCGTTGAAAAGTTATAGATTACGTTGCACAACCTGTTTGTCAAAATGTACGCCATTTTTAGTCCATTTCCCATATGAGCATCTAAATTAGTGAATTTTTAAGAAAAATAAGGGTGTTTAGTGGAATTTTTGTAGAATTGATAATTTTATTAGATTTCAGTAGATTTTTGGATTCTAATTTAAAACTATATATGATCGCCATTTATGGGATAATCTATGCGACACCTATTGGAACAGAATTGAACTTACTCAAATAATTATACTGCTGCAGTTTGATGTTTTTCTAGTAGATGTCGGACTACAAATTTAATTCATGAATTTATATTTGTAAATAAATAACAGTGTTATGTCAAACCAGGGATGTGCTTGCTTTTACAATAGGGTATTTTGCACCATGTAAGAAAAAATCTAAAAATAGGTATTCATAATAGATTTTGTAAAAAGGAACCGAGAAATGTTGATTTCTGTTCATAAAATGCAATATAAATTTTACAATTCAATTTTAAAAATCATTTTTTAAAGCTGTTTTTGAAATGTCAAAAACGCTATCCGCCATATTGTGACGTCATCTTCATAGTAAATACAATAGATTTTTGTTGTGGTGTGTGTGTTAGGAATCTTAAAAAAATCGGTGTAAGTACCTATTATATAATATAAGCCATTATCTTATATTGTGTATAAACTCTTCATGTCATTTTTCATCTAAAATATGCAATAATCTTTACATTACCTATCAGTATCGGAACATAACCTATAAATAAATTGCAAAATTTGATTTTATGATTTTATCATGAAGTTTTCTTTTCTCATAGTTATTACATAGTAAATACACTTGTTTAAACTTGTACTTTTTGCCAGTTTTAACCAAATATTCACAACTTTCCGGGCGTTTTTACGCTGGTATTTTTGCATTCGGGCACAAGACGTCATGGATTATAACTCTTTATTAACCCGAAAATATTATTATTCTTTTGCTTTGCACAAAGACATCTTCTATTTACTATAATAATGACGTCACGAACCTAGTTAACATGGCGGATAGCGTTTTCGCGCGAAAATGTAAAATGGTAAATTCAAAGTCATTATTATGACACTATTCGATTTTAAAAAATTAATATACAAATTACAGTGGTTCATTATCACAAGATTCATTTAAGGCACTTTTCAAAAAAGGGTGTAATAGTCTATTGTACTAGATCTATTGCAATTTACCAATGGGGCAGTTCCCTCAATGTTGCCAACCTAGAAAAAGGTCTACCAACGGGGAAGGATTATTTTTGTTCAGAATCTACTTCATTATTTTCGCAATGATAAAATATGTGTACAAAATTCTATTGAACTTTCCAGAATGTATCTACGGTCGAGCCGGGAAAGTTCTGGGGTGACACAGCCGATTTTTTTTTATTACCTATAAATCCTGCAACGAATAGAATCCATAACCGTAACGTAATAATATTTAGTTGCTGTCGCTAAGCGGCAAAATTAACGTTTGATTCAGGGTTAGTTATTTGCCATATTTAAATTTCAGTCAGTGTCACGGGATTAATTTTTTTCTTTTGGTGTCTTATTATTATTAATTTTTTTTTTGATTTTCAGTCTTGTCTTGATTTAATATAATTGGGTATAAAATTTATCGCAGGTCTTATTATTTAGCTTCCCCAGAACCTACACCCCTAGAGCTGAGTAGCATATTTTTCCGAACTACAGAGTTAGTTCTGGGAGGGATCAAAAGGGGAGTAAAATGAAAATTGGAGAATACTGATCAAACTGGTGTCGGCCAACTTGCGCCCGACCGGCTTGCGCCCGCTCATTAATTCAGCCAGTTTGCGCCCAATGTATTAAGGGTACCTGCTGGATGGCCTGTTTGCGCTCACCGTAGTAATTCTTAGAAGAGTTAATTTCGTATTTAAAATTATAATTAATAGAAAGATCTCGAGAAGTAAAGGTATCTAAAAACTATAAAATAAGACGGAATTAGCACCCCATGATTTTCATAACAAAAACTATTAATTAACTTAATGTTTGATAGATGGCGATTAGATGTACTTTATGCGTAAAAAAATAAATGTTTATTATCCTCCAATACCACTTCCCTAGTTGCCAGATGTGATTATCGCTGGATTTTAGTTTTAGTGAATTTGGAATTTTAGTGATATCAGGTAAATAGAAGATTTTTATGACACCATTAAACTGGCCTGGCCAAAAACTACTGACCTATAATCTCGCCTGTGAATGTTAGGTATCTTTAATATTTTTATCTAAATCTGATTTGTACAGTAAACAATTTTTTTAAATTATTTTCTCCAAATAAAAAACCTCGGTTTGATTTATATTATATTGATTTTTTTCAGTACCATTCTTGATTTTTGTGGAAATTATTTGTTAGTTACAATTTCTTTTATCAGGAAATGATTATTTCAGAAGTAATCTACAAAAAGTGTTAAAATATAGAGATCTTTTTCTAATTTTTCATTTTTTTTCTCATTGTTCTGTTTTTTTTATACTTTTTCGTTTTCTAATTTTTTTATTATTCATTTGATTTTTTGTGATAATTTGCGATTTTTTTTTATTTTTTTGTGATTTTGTTGCGGTTTTTTTGCTATTTTTTGTGGTATTTTTCGATTTCTTGCGTTTTTTTGACCCTCTTTTTCGTTTTTTTGACCCTCTTTTTCGTTTTTTAGCGCTTTTTTTCGATTTTTTGATTTCTTCGTTTTTTTTTTGTATTTTACAATTTTATTTTTCATATTCACAATGTTTTCTAATTTCTCTCTAATTTTTTTCTTTTTTCGATTTTTTCTGATTTTTTCGGTTCTAATTTTTTTACGTTTTTTTATTTATTTTTATGTTTTTTTGTTTTTTTTTCTGTTTTTTTTATTGTTTTTTCAATTTTTTCTAATCTTTCCTCATTTTTTTCTCATTGTTCTGGGTTTCTATTCTATTGTGTTTTCTAATTTTTTCTCATTTTTTCTTATTCCATTGATTTTTTGTCATTTTTTTGTTATTTTTTACGGTTTTTTGCGATTGTTTTGCGATTTTTTGTAATATTTTTTCTGTTTTTTTTGTAATTTTTTCGATTCTTCTAATTTTTTTCTCGTTTTTTTTTCTCATTTTTATGATTTGTTTTTTTTTTATTATTTTTTAAATGTTTCTGTTTTTTCTATTCTTTCTTTTGTTTTCTAATTTTTCTCATTTTTTCTTATTCCTCTGATTTTTTGTGATTATTTGCCATTTTTTTCGGGTGCTTTGCGATTATTTGTGATATTTTTCGTTTTCTTGCGATTTTCAAGGCTTTATTTTCGTTTATTTTTGTGATTTTTCCCGTTTTTTTATTCGTCTTTTTTACAATTTTTATTATTTCTCGTTTTTGCCGTAGTTTACAAATGTATTTTTCATTTTTTCCCAATAATTTCTATTTTCTTTCTCAATTTTTTTTTCAAATTTTTTTTTCTTTTTTTTTATTATTTTTTCCTGTTTTTTCAGATTTTATCAATTATAATCATTCTTTACGATTTTTTGTTTTTTTATCGGTTTTTTTTTAAATTTTTAAATTTTTTGTCATTGTTCTGTTTTTTCCATTTTTTTTTGGTTTTCTAATTTTTTCACATTTTTTTGTCATTTTTCTATTTTCTCATTTTTTCTCATTCTTATGATTCAAATTGCTATGCGATACGGATTGATTATTTATTACGGGCGCAAATTGGTCGACCGTCAGGTACCTTTAGAATTTTGGGCGCAAACCGGCTGAATTAATGAGAGGGCGCAAGCTGGTCGGGCGCAAGCTGGCCGCATCCTATCAAACTCGTCTGTCTACAATCAGGTATGGTAAACCCTGGCGAATCCAGGTAAGGGGTAGCGACCCCTCACCAAACCCACCTGCTCGGTCTCCTCGATTTTTTTTTTTTTTTGAGAAATAATTTATATCTCGGGCGTCCAAGCCCTGGTGATAGTCGCGCTGCCAAACGCAACAAAATAAAGGACGTAAGGACTTAAAGCTATCACCGTGGCCCTGCGGAGCTTATTACAAACCACTAAAAGTACGAAGAGTAAACATTTTTCGTTTAGTCCGTAATTCTGCCATGGATTATTGAGGGTGAGATATTTTCCAAGAATTTTTGGTCCCCAATTTTGCCATACATAAACTGGAAAAAAGTTAGTACCTGCCTATTTGGTCCGCAATTTGGATATACCCAAAAATTTATATGCACCGTGGGTATAAACAAATAATTATGCCCCCGGGCGAGTTACAAACCCTCGGGCCAGAAGCCCTCGAGTTTGCAAAATCGTCACCCTCAGGGCATAAAGATCTATTTATACCCTTGTTACATAAATAACTATTATAAATGACTTGTAAAGTTTTTTTTTTTTTTTTTTTTTTTTTTTTTTTTTTTTTTTTTTTTTTTTTTTTTTTTTTAAGAACCCAACCCAATTTTGAGATTTTGGTAACAGTATATCATTACAATATATAATCTTGAACAATATAAATAGGTGGATTTTTTTTCTTTAAAATCCACCTAAAAAATAGTTACGTCAATAGTTTTAAGCAGTTAAACATCTTTTCGGCTTGAAGGTGAGCTTGTAAAAGTATTTAATTAACTACTACGTTACAAGAATAAATATATATCATTCTGATTTTGAGAACCTATAGTGCGGTTTTATATTTTAAATCTACAGTGGTTCCAGAATAACTAGTTAATTATTTTTTTTTAATAAGAATTAGTTATTAATAATAATCGGCTTATTATAAGTGTAACAAAAAGGTACGTCGTAAATTTAATCATAGTTATTGGGGATACAATTACTTATTTAAAACTCTAAAATGGTTTATTTTAACATGCAAATTTACAATATATTTTATTACATTCAGATTAAAAATGTAACTATAATAATATTTTTTATAAGGTTTTTTAGTTATTAATGGAGAGCTGATCTTTCAGTTTTAAATTTTTTTGTGCCTTAAATTTTTTTTAACAGCTTTTTCAAAATAATTGTAGGTAATTTTATTTAGAACTATTTTTTACAGACCTACATTTTTTTAATAACAATTTAAGTGTTTATTACACTTTGAATTTTTTTAAAAGCATTTCGACTATGTTCAGTAATTAAATCTTAGTTGGGACCTGCAAAATAAATATAAAAAAAATATAAATGGATAAAGAAAGTGTCTAATTATATATGGGTGATTTAGAGTGAAATATCCAAGGTTAAGAGGCGCCAATATCATATATCGTCATTCTAAAATGGTTTTTGGACGAGCGCTCCGTTAATATTAAAGATAGGAAGCTGCGGTTTTCTACAATCGATTCTGTAGTTAATTCTTTAGAGCGCGTCTGTGGCATTTTTTTTTAAATAATTTTAGTAAAAGTGATACGACTATCAACTTTTTGCTATATTAGGCTAGTTCTCGTCCAAATACGAATAATTATGTTTTATGGTGTTCTACCCTATTCTGCGCAAAAAAAAATGGACTAGAGGGTAGGATTATTTAACATAATCCGGAAAATATTAAAAAAAAATTTTTTCTCCAATTTATTACAATTCGAGCACATTTTCCTTGGTTAATTATCTAACCGGCAAACACAAAAGTCAAGTGGTGTGTGGGCCTCTTAAGAGGCCCCAATATCATACAGACACACAGACAGACCATGCGCTGGAAATGCTTTCAATCTTTTTGGGGGACCTCAAAATGGATATTTCCATCCATATCTCGATTTTTTTTGCTCGTTCACCTTACTTTCCCTTTGATGGGTCCAAGAAAGTAAAAAAAGTCGAGATATCGATGGAAATATCCATTTTGAGGTCCCTCAAGAAGATTGAAATCATTTCCAGCGTATGGTCTGTCTGTGTGTCTGTGTGTAATCTTCCACGATAACTGCCGAACCGTTTGACCAATCAAGCTGAAATTTCATATGGAGGGTGGGTATGTAGAATGCGACCATTAGTTTTTGGTTTAAATTGGTACAGTAGAAGGTCTTCAAGACCGACATTGATTAAATACACATGTAACAATTTTTTACTTTTTTTAAATTTTAAGGACAAAAAATACACTTTAGTGCAAAATGTTGTAGTACAAAGTTTTATAGCATAAAATTCCCTATAAATTATGTTTCAAACTTTTTCCAGAATTTCCAATCGTTGCGCCACTAGAGGGCGGGTAAAAATGTACATGTAGATTTTCTCTAGTTTTTCTTGATTTTGAGGACAAACAATCCATTTTAGTGCAAAATTTTCTGGTTCAAAGTTGTAAAGCATCAAATTTTCTTCAACTTTTATGTTTAATTTTTTATCGAATTCTCATAGTTTTGTAATTAAAATAATAATAATAAATAACATATTCTCTACGATCGAGCCGGGAAAGTTCTGGGGTGACACAGCCGATTTTTTATTTGGTCATAACTCAACAACCACTCGGTACAAAAATATCAAATTTGGCAGGTAGATTTCTTTAGATATAGCCAAAATATTGCCATAGAAACCATAATTAAAGATCCAGGTCCGTCTTAACAAAATTTGACCGATGCTTTCGGCCTCTGATAAGATATTCGAAAAGAGCGAAAAAAACTGGTTATGGTCTTTTCAAGTTTGCGTATCTTGTTTCAGAGGCCCTAATTTTTTGTTAAAAATTATTGTTTTTTTTTTTTTTAAATTGTCAACTTAAGAATTTAAAAATAATTTTAAGTACTTTTCAAATGTTTCAATTTAGTACTTTTTCATTATTTTGAGATAATGTTAGAATTGTTTTACAGGTCCGTAATTAGATAAAATAATAATTTCTTCTAATTTATGAAAAGTAAGGATATTAAGGCTCAAGAAAAACAAATATCAGTTAAACGTATATTAAATTATAAATAACACTCATACAGTTAACTTATAAAATAAATTAAGTAATTTTATTTCCTAAATAAGCAAAATAAATCAACATTATTAAAAATAATTTAACCTAATAAAGACGGATTCCCACTAGGCGGAAAATCTGCAGAAGGATTTTCTGTATCGAATTCTATTGGTCGATTTCGAATTAATTTTGGAAATTGACCAATAGAATTCGATACAGAAAATCCGCCTGCAGATTTTTCTCCTAGTGGGAATCCGTCTTAATTGTTCAAAATGACAACCATACTGTTCTGCACTAGTTACACAAATGGGGTGAAGGGGGATGACGTTAGAGTGATGTTTGTTATCAAAAATTTTGTCCCTCTCAAATCAAAAATCGACGTGTCTCGCCATTTTTGCCAAAAATTATTGGGTAAGCCTAAATCGGGGTGGAAACTTTTTAAAAAACACCCTGTATAATTAAAAGATTTTAAAATACTATATTACGATAAAGTTGTTGGAATTTAGTGAATTTACTACACACTATTTATGAACCGAGTACCAATGTGGTTCTGTACAAGCGGCTTCGCCGAAACGGAATGGTCCATTATTGTCATTAAGGGGACTAATGTCACTTGATATTTTGTAAACAAAGTTCTTTCTCTGTACTTGCATCTTAGTATTTATCGTTATAGCGTAGATAAAGTATTGGATTAAACTTGCGGTAATGATACAGCACTCGCCTGCGGCTCGTGATACAAACTTCATTTGCGTGAGTTATGATTTACATTACCGTTCGTTAAATAATATACTATTAATTATTAGGGAGTAAAAGATGTATTTTTACCACTCATTTAAGTGGATAATAGTTTGTCAACGAAATTTGAAAAATAACTATTAAATACAAAGAAAGTAAAAAAAAGTTAATTACATTATTTTACAGTTATTTAATATTATTTGATAGATATATTTAACAAATATTCAAAAATAAAATTCTTGTTTTTTTTTTATCAAAAATATCCAACTTATTTTAATATACCGAAAATGTTAATTTCAGATTTTAATAAAGATTTTAAAAAAGTTGGGTCTTGCTTTTTTTGTAAACAACTTAAAAACTATATTGCAATTTGCAATAAAAAAGTTTTAATTACCAAAATTTTATTTTAATTATTAATACTTAATTATAAAAATAATGGGCTCCACGCAGCGAGCATAACCGGAAATAAAAAAAATTATACGATTAAAGATTAATGTACAATATATAAAATGTATTATATCATCTAGACATTTAAAGAAAAAAAATCCACAATTTTTTTTTTTTTTTTTTTTTTTTTTTTTTTTTTTTTTTTTTTTTTAATTAATGTGTCTCAGCATCTAGGCTATTGACACGGTTACAATGTTACAATTTGACTTATTCCTATATTTTATCGTACAAGTTTATATCTTTTATAAATTTGATTACATTGCTCAATTCACTATTTAGAACATCTGGAAGAGTTTGTTTCAAGTTATTGTTTCTCCGTTCTTCGAAATACTGTAGGCAGTCCAACAGGAAATGTTTCACCGTTAGTGGACTGTCGCAAAACCAGCATGTGGGAGGTTCTGCAGATGTCATTAAATATCCATGTGTAAGCCTTGTGTGGCCTATACGCAGTCTTCGAATGATTATTCGGTCTCTTCTGGACATTCTGGGAAGGCTTATGTGGTTTACCGATGGTCTAATTTCATGCATGCAGTTTCGTTTGATTACTAGTCCAGTGGTTTTTGCCAGGAACTATTTATTAGGCGTTTAAAAAACATCTTAACATCGTGACATAGTTGGATTTTCTCTAGGGTTCTTATTGACATCTTTAGCTAAGCAATCAGCCAATTCATTTCCAGAAATTCCTACATGGGAGGGTACCCAGATAAGGGTTATTGTTACACTTTGAGAGGATAATTTGGAATAGATTTCATGAATAGCTTGTGCAAGAGGATGACTAGTAAAGGTGTTTTTAATGGTATTGATTGAAGCAAGAGAATCTGTACAGATGGCCACTTCTTTATGTTCTGGAGTTAAGTGTTTTATTGCTTGCAGTATGGCAAACATTTCCCCAGTATGGACGCTAGTAAAGGAAGGTAGTAAAAACTTAAATACGACAGAGTTACTAGAAGTGACTGCGCTTCCAATACCATTTTCGCTTTTTGAGGCGTCTGTATATAGAATTTTGTCAAAGGATGTTTGGTTGATTATGTGGAGGAATGCTTGTCTCAGAAGTGTGTTGGGGGTTTCTTCTTTAGAATAGTTACACAACAATGTGTTAATTTTTGGTATAATTTTTGTCCAGGTTGGTATGGGGGAGATTGGTCTTGGTAAAGTTACTGTCAAGTCTATATTATCCAAAAATTGAGATATAACTTTACAAAGTGAGTCTATTTTAGTTGGACTAGTTGGGGTTGTATGGGACAGGCTTATTAAACTGTATGCAGGAGTTTGACAATTGCTCTAAGCCATAACGGCGGTTCACTAGCTTCACAATATAAGCTCTTTACTGGACTGGAACGGAAGGCTCCAAGGCAGATTCGGATAGCTGTGTTGTGGATTGTATTTAGTTTTCTTAATTCTGATTCTGCGGCAGTCATATAAATAAAACATCCATAATCCAGCTTGGAACGAATCAGTGCTTTGTACACTTTTAGTAGGAGGACTTCTTCTTCTACACAAAAAATTGTTTACACTGATTTTTCATTAAATTATTTGAAAATTTTATTTTAATTATGCATTATTAAAAATGATTTTTTTTTTTATAGATGGCGTCATGGATCTTGAGCTTTATAATACTCCTGCTAACAGCTATTTATCTACTTTATATGTATATGACAAGACATTTTGATTATTGGAAAAAACGAAATATACCTTTTATTAAACCATTACCATTTTTTGGAAATTTTTACGAAATAATTAGTTTAAAGGTCCACAATTCAGTCGGTTTAAAAAATATATACGATAAAATGAATGAACCATTTTTTGGAATTTATGTATTCGATCAACCAGTTTTAATGTTGAAATCACAAAAATTAATCCACGATATAATGATAAAAGATTCAAATAACTTTCTAGATAGAACATTAGCTAATCCATCGATATACAAAAAATTTGTATTTTTTCAAACAAATCCAGACTGGAAAATCAACAGGACGAAACTTTCACGTCTATTCACACCTGCTAAGATGAAAAGGGTGTTTGAGGTAGTTAATGATGTATCACAAAATTTGGTAAAAACTATCAACAAAGACACTACAGTAGATATTAGATATCTTATGAATAAATTTACGGCTGAATTTATGGCGAAATGTTACTTTGGCACAAATGATAACTGCTTAGAAAACGATCAATCAGTTTTTTTAAAAAATATGAAAAATATCTTTAAATTTACTTGGAGAAACGCTTTTGTGCATATATGCTACTTTTTTAAAGCACAGATAGCAAATACACTTAATCTGTTATTTATTCCATCTGCACTAATGGATTATTTCAGAAATCTAATATTACAAACATTAAATCATAAAAGGAAATCTAAAGAAAATTCCAACGATTTTATTGCTTTCTTTATGGAACTGTATGCTAAAAATAAGGAAAACAATGAAGAAATTACTAAAGAAGGTAAGAAATTCATTATTATTAAAGAACAAAAATTGTCGTGAGTGAAAAATAACAAAAACAAACAATATCAAGTAAAATAACATGAAAACGCAGTAGGGACTGATATAGGAAAACTGTATAAAAAAAAACAAATAAAGCCCAAAAAGACTTACTTTTGTTTCATTATACTGGGCGTACACGATTTCGGCTCCGAGAACATGAATTCGGCGATATCCAGCGTATGGTCTGTCTGTGGGTCTGTGTGTCTGAGTGTCTGTGTGTCTGAGTGTAATCTTCCACGATAACTGCCGAACCGTTTGGTTTAAATTGGTACAGTAGAAGGTCCTCAAGACCGACATTGATTAAATGCACATGTAACAATTTTTTACTTTTTTTAAATTTTAAGGACAAACTATACACTTTAGGGCAAATTTTGTAGTACAAAGTATTATAGCATAAAATTCCCTACAACTATTGTCTGAAACTTTTTCTAGAATTTCCAATAGTTGCGCCACTAGAGGGCGCGTAAAAATGTGCATGTAGGTTTTCTCTACTTTTTCTTGATTTTGAGGATAAACGATATACTTTAGTGCGAAATGTTGTAGTACAACGTTTTAGAGCGTAAAATTTCCTACAACTTTTGTCTCAAGCTTTTTCCAGAATTTCCAATAGTTGCGCCACAAGAGGGCGCGTAAAAAATGTGAATATATGTTTTCTCTAGTTTTTCTTGATTTTGAGGACAAATAATACACTTAAGTGCAAAATATTGTAGTACAAAGTTTTAGAGCATAAAATTCCCTACAACTATTTTCTGAAACTTTTTCTAGAATTTCCAATAGTTGCGCCACTAGAGGGCGCGTAAAAATGTGCATGTAGGTTTTCTCTACTTTTTCTTGATTTTGAGAATAAACGATACACTTTAGTGCGAAATGTTGTAGTACAACGTTTTAGACCGTAAAATTTCCTACAACTTTTGTCTTAAGCTTTTTCCAGAATTTCCAATAGTTGCGCCACTAGAGGGCGCGTAAAAAATGTACATGTAGGGTTTCTCTAGTTTTTCTTGATTTTGAGGACAAACAATGCATTTTAGTGCAAAATTTTCTAGTTCAAAGTTGTAAAGCATCAAATTTTCTTCAACTTTTATGTTTAATTTTTTATCGAATTCCCCATAGTTTTGTAATTAAAATAATAATAATAAATAACATATGTATTCTCTACGGTCGAGCCGGGAAAGTTCTGGGGTGACACAGCCGATTTTTCATCAAGTAAAAGTCGACACAGTTAAATACAAAAAATAAAGTTCCTTTGACAAACCATTTAAAAGCGGATTCTTACTTTACTTGTTAAGCCAAATCAAATGGCGTCTTTATATGCTCGAGAGACCTTATATATTTTCGAAAAATTCGTAAAATAGCCGAAAATCCAGCAAAATTTGGGATTTCTTCCATTTGAACCATATTTTGGTCTGTAAGTCCTTTGACAACCTACTATTTTCTGTAATGAAAGCTAATGCTTACTATACTCGTCAAGTCGAATAGAATGGTGTGGTTATATCTACTCGAGAAACCTCATATATTTTGGAGAAATCCTGATTTTGGAAAGTTCGGCCTGTTTTTGAGCTGAATCGGGCGTGGGAGGTCCCACCTGCACTGAGGCTTTAAGCCTATTTTGTCCGGTAGTTTTCACATCAGACCAGTACTCTTGATGAAGTCAAGAATAGTTCTGATATTAGCTTTCGCTATCTCTTAAGGATACTGTTTCCCAAAGTGCCCTTTCAATATTCAGGTCCCGGCAATAGCATAATAGATTGAGTTTCGTCATCTTCACATTTCCTACATATGGAGTCTTCCGATACTCCTATAAGGTTCAAGTGTATCTCAGCCCGCAGTGTCTACCAACACCTCGTCCCTTATATATCTGTCAATCATCTTTTCTAAATTTTTTAGAAAGAATGATGTCAGGCTGATAGTTCTATAAGATTTGACTTCTGCGTAGCTCTCTTTACCCGGTTTGGGTATGAAGACAACTCTTGTAGACCCATTTTTCTGGTACATACCCCAATGCCAGGCTGGCACGAAGTAGTTGGCACAGCGGGCCATCTGGTCCAGCTATCTTGTTTGGCTAATAACTTCTCGGAGCCCTTGCAAGTTTGGTTCTGTTTACAACTTTGTTTGCCAACAGGGTTGTTCACGATGAACTTTTGATTGTGCTGAAGTTGGTCACAAAATAGTACCCAATGGTGCCACTCATCGCTATCGTCATGAAATAGCAGATTCCATTCGATTGTAATACCTTGAATTTTTTGTTCGACCGACAGATGGTGCGATTTCAAACATTTTTTGTGCCACTCTGTATTTTTATTATTCCTTTGCTCGGAATGTCTGATTTCAGCTCCCTTCATATCTCTTTAGCTCTCCCTCTTTTTGAGGTATTACTATAAAATGTCTTTCCCATGTTACCAACTCTCTTTCTATTTGCCTCTACAGTCAAAACAGTTGACTTATATATCGTCTGTGTTGCAAATTTAAAATTTTCTTTCTTCCCATCGTTATATATGGGTTTTTCTTGGACTACATTTTTCCTTGGACTACGTTTTTTCCTGAACCACGTTTTTTTGGACCAAGCGTTTTCTCTTTGGAACAAGTTTTGTCTTTCCCTTTTGACCACAATGGTTCTTTTTCTTTGCACTAAACTATTTTTTATTGGAGCAAATCTTCTGGCTACAAGTTTCCGTTAGAGAAGAAAGAAAAGAAACACCTCAAGAATAATTAAGAATAAATTAGTTTCTCGTCATAATCGAATCAATAAATATATTTAATAACAAAATAAATCTTATCATTCGAACATATATAAAAGGATATTCTAAACAGTATTACAGAAATTCTTTCACATCGTGCTGTCATCGATGAAGGTCAAAACTCATTGCAGGTCAAAAATATCATATAACGAAATAGTGCTCGTTTTTGTCTATTTTTCAATAGTGCGTGCTCTGGTGTCACTCCATAGATCAAAGTGCCACTTTTATCACAATTGTGCTACATTGAACACACCCTGTTTGCCAAGGTCCAGTTCTGCTTTGTGGCGCTGGCTACTTGGACCACCACAGTACCGTTCTCTTGGTTAAGTAGTAATCCCGGAAGTGTGAGTTTAGTAATATGTCTAAAGTCAGTTCTTGATACTTTCTAGGATTCCTAGTTGCTAGTTTTTTTGGACTGGTTAAAAAGTATGTAGGTTCCTATTCCACCTAATTAATTAGACCTAATTTGAGGTCAAATTTTTCTCTACTTTTGGCTTTTTTTTAATTCGTTCTAAAGTTTGAAACACAATCTCTTTATTTTAGAACATTCCTGAGGGCGGCACGGTTTGAGATTTTGCTAAAAATGCCTATAACTTAAGATTCTAGCAATCTGTGGACGAAAATGTAAAAGTTAAATTTTTTCATGAATTTTTTTGTTGGCAAATAGAACCCACCGATTTTTGTAAATAAGCATTTTTGGACTCCTTAGAATCTGTAGAATCCGAAAAACTTGGGATATTGCAAAATTTCGACTTTTTTTCTAGGTTTTGGACTCAGTAAAAGGTCACCACGGTTTTAAAATTTCGAGAAAAGGCATAGTTTCAAGATTGTGTCAAAATGTTGACATTTTTATGTTAGAACACATGTGTGGCATAATAAGTGTTCTGGCTACCATAATACCTCCAAAGACGTGGCTGTCGTACTGCTCGGGAGGTGACTGCATTGCAGCTGGGCTTATATTAAAGTTGGGGTCCGAGACCAGTCCAAATCCACCCAGTTGGGGGTAACTACGTGCACGCACCGGAAGACATTCCCAATACTACTGTAACTCCGTTTGTTCTATTTGGTTTTTTGATTTAAGAAACGCAGCCCAAACTTTCCAAATATTGATAGGCCTAAATTTTTGTTATGTTTATTTAAATGAAATTCTCAAAGGAACAACACTAAATGTCAATAATTGTTTTTTTGGAGTAATGTAATTGAATTTCTCGAATATATTTTTTATCAATTAATGGAATTCAGTCATCGGAAACCAAAGTAATGAAAAATTTTTAACGCTGTTTTTTTAAACTTGTTACTTTAGATCAAATGAGTTTAACACAAGCAGTTCTTTTATCTCATCCCGATAAGTCATTAGTCCTAATCCATAGGATGGAGCCGAAATCGAGCAAGGGATTAAAGATGCAGATAGTTTGGCGCCGAAATTGTGACCGACCCTTATATTTTACGAGTTGTTGCGGGTCTGAGTGAAAGAGAAATATTTTAAATAATAATAATAAATTTAATACAAATTATATTTAACTGAGATTCTTATTTTATTTTTAGAGTTGGATGAAATATCAGCATATGTCTTAAATTTTACATTTGCTAGTGAAGGTGTTGGGATGATTTTATCACACACTTTATATGAATTAGCACTTCAGGAACATATACAAGAAAGATTAAGAAACGAAATAAAAGATATCGTTGGTGATAATAAAACTATAAATTACGAGATGCTTCAACAAACTAAATTCTTAGATCATTGCATATCTGGTGAGTATTTGGAAGAAAAAAAAAACATTACAAATTCCGTTGTACAAAAACTAAAAATAATTTAAATTTTAACAATGAGAAATAAATGAGGAAAAAATTGAAAAATCAAAAAAAAAACCAGAAAAAAACGGAAAAAAAAACAAAAATTTTTTTACCAGATCTGGCCAAAGCAAAAAAAACGAAAAAGAAGTCACAAACTACGCGCAATCGCAAAAAAAAACAAAAATCTGAAAAATTAGAAACAAAACTAGAAAAAATTAAACGAATTAAAAAATTGGATAATCGGAAAGATCAAGAAAAAATCGAAAAAACCGAAAAAATCAGAAAGAAAAAAAAACAGAAACAAAACAAAAATCTGAAAAATTTGAAAAAAACAAAAAAAAATGGGAAAAATCGAGAAAAAAACAAGAAAAAAATGAAAAAATTAATGGAATAAGAAAAAAATAAAAAACAAAAGATAAAATTAGGAAAAAAACGAAAACAATAAGAAAAAAATGAGGAAAATTTGGAGAAAATCGAAAAAAATTAGAAAACAAAAACAAAAATTTGAAAAATTAGTAAAAAAAAAATTGGTTGAAAAAATACTAAAAATCAGAAAAAACAAGAAATGAAATTGAAAAAATCAAAGGAATTGGAAGAAATTAAAAAAAAAAGGAATGATTTGGAAAAAAAAACTCGAAAACGATGGGAAAAAATGAGAAAAAATTAGAAAAAAAATAAAATGGGAAAAATATCGCAAAAAATCATGAAAAATCGCAAAAAATGCCAAAATGTCGCAGAAAAATCGAAAAATTGGAAAAATTGGAGGAATAAGAAAAAATTTTAAAAAAAATAGGAAAAAAACGAGAACATCGATAAGAAAAAAATGAGGAAAAATTAGAAGAAAACGAGAAAAAAATAAATAAACTGAAAAAATCGAAAAAAAAAGAAAAAAAGATAAAAACGAGAAAAAACTAGTAATTTTTTCCCGTTTTTTAGATTGTTTGCGTTTTTTTACGATATTTTTCGATTGCTTGTGGTTTTTGTGACTTCTTTTTAGTTTTCTTTGTCTTGGCCATTTTATATCTGACAACACCGCCTACAACTAAGAAAAAGAGTGACACTGACATTTATTATTTAATTTTTTTTTTTATTAAATAGACATTTCTAATATTTCCAGAAATTTATAAAATTAATGTTTACATTAAGTATTTACCTATGACGTAATTCACGTGCCTCTAATTTAATATATCGCGGCACGTTAGCGTGCCTGTAGTCACAGCGTAAGATTTATTGTAACCCAACTGGACAATTTGAAAAGTATTTCGAAGAAAAGGGGGCAAAATTGGTTTGATGTGATTTTATATAAAGTTCATATTATTGCTTTCAAAAATCTTCAGAATTTTTGTGCATTCTGCTCTAGCTCTTTTAGTTTCTGAGATAATTCAGTTTTTTAAAAAATGGTGAAAGCGCCACTTCTCAATAATTCGTTGAAAAAATGTAAAAAAAAACAAATTTGAACGAAACTAACAGCTGTTATCAATTTGAATCATTATTTTCTATCTAGAAATAAAATTTCATTTAAATCGGAATAAAAAAATAGCTGACCCGAAAAAAATGGTAAAAATCTTCAAAATTTTTCAAAATTTAGATTTGAAAAATAAATGGTGTGGGGGTGTTTCAAGGGTTATTGATTCCAAAAAAATATCAATTTTGCCCTAGCTCTTTTAGTTTCTGAGATAATTCAGTTTTTTAAAAAATGGTGAAAGCGCAACTTCTCAATAATTCGTTGAAAAAATGTAAAAAAAAACAAATTTGAACGAAACTAACAGCTGTTATCAATTTGAATCATTTTTTTCTATCTAGAAATAAAATTTCATTTAAATCGGAATAAAAAAATCATTCCCTTGAGTTCACAAGTCACAAGAGAGGAAATTTTTGTTGCAACACAAAGTTTTATATCTTTTTGACATCTCCAAGCAGCCACTAAAGGTGTGTACACGGTAAAACGATTAATAAAAATAACAAATATTTATGAACCAAAACATCATTTGATAAATGTTTATAAACAAATAAGAATTTACTCACATAAGGAAATATTTAATAAAAATAGATAAAGCCAAATTAACATTAAAATAACACAAAGCCGCGTACCAAAAGTGCAAACCGGGCTTAAACTGTGATTTAAACAGATTAAATTACGGCCAATTGACCTTTTGTCCAATAGATGTCGTTTTAAATAACAGTCAATAGATGTCGTTAAGCGACAATATATTTGGTCCATAAATACAAAAGTTTTAACTATTAAACCGAAAATATTTTCATAAATAGTTTATATATAAATATGAAGGTTTTATTTTCTGATAAATTTTTTTTTTTTTCAGAAACAATTCGTAAATACCCAATAATTCCGATTGTATGCAGAAAAGCAGCAGAAGCTTATACACTTTCCGGTACTAATGTTACTATTGATAAAGGAACATGGATTTATATACCGTTATATGCACTTTCATACGACGAAACAATTTTTTCTAATCCAGATGAATATAATCCTGATCGGTTTCAAAATTTAGAAAAAAGAGAAGGAGAATCCAGTTTTTTGCCTTTCGGTGCAGGACCACGTAGTTGTATAGGTAAGTGTAAATTTTTTCCAACTCTAGCTTAATTTACCATTATTTATCTTTTAATACATTTTTTATATCCAGTAAAATCTTTTATACAATTATATTTCTTCTTCTACCATTTTTAAATTATATTGACCCAATTTCCTTTGTACAATATCCAATAATATTTTCTGTTGATATGTGTCTTGTTTTTTCAATTCTGTTTAGTTATCTTAGATTAAAATCTTCTTTTATAATTTTTTATAAGCTCTTTATTATTATTTCAACTCATTATATAATTCTTAACTCGTATATAATATAATCTTGCATGTTATCTTCGTCTGATACGTCTTGTTTCCAGTTCTTTCTGTTATGATGATATTTCAACATTGTCGTCTCACAATACTCAAGTCATTTATACAGATCTGGAAAATTCTTTACGGAACATAGAGAATTCGTAATGAGAGGAAGAATAATGTATTTATGCAACGATTCAATGGGGAAAAATAAGACAAAACATTGACTCCACAATATTTCCGTTACTATTAGGTAACGTGTGTTTTACAGATTGAATTCGACCCTCCGTTGTCGGGGAAATACAACGATGAATCCCAAAGGCATAAGGGGGAATAACCGACAAAAAATTAGTCGAAGCAATCTAATCAATAAAAATACCAACCTAGTTACACGTCTAGCAACATAGAAATTAAAGTAAATTCTTGATTAAAATAATTTTTACAATAATTCTACTGTTGATGAGATTTTTACATTATTAAAATTTACCAAAATCTACCAAGGAAAATCTGCCTACTAAAATTTTCGGAAAAAAGGTGATAATCTACCAAAAAGTAGAAATTACTAGATGTGGCAACGCTGATCAAACCTATGCTCAGATTGTCCGTGTATTTCCCCAAATCCAGACGTAGATCCGATGCGCTACGATAAATTACGAATGTTTTTAGAAAGGCGTATACCAAAATATTTTGTTCTTATTCCTCGCATATGGTTTATTGTACTTCTTGTCTGTTGCATGAAATTTCCCATGTCCCGCAAAATTTTGGCCAAATATGTATGGGTGATGGGGTGAGAGGCTTCTTTCTCCTATGCAATGCAAGACAGCAACTCTCACCTATTTCGGTTTTTCTGCGCATCCCGTAGCTAAATTGTAAATTTGAAAATTTGATTTAAACTTTTTCCAATCTACTCCCATGTCCCCTTCCATTTTCATGGGGGCTGGTTGAGATAAGTATTCCATTTTTATTTTTCACTTTACTTTATAACCTCCAAACTGGGCTGACAATTTTTGAACACTGTAAATCTTTACGATTTCTAAGTTTTCATCCACAGTTTATATTTATCCTTGCTAAGTAGGTTCTTTGTTTATGACTGCGCCATGTTATGATGGTATTTCAATAATTGATATTTGTAGCGTCGTCTCACATACTCAAGCCATTTGTATGTGTGTGATGGAGTGAGAGGCAATGTTCTGCTTGGTATGTATCCACTACTGCATCAGTACTTGCACTAGTAGGTATGCAACTCACAACATTTATGGCCCTCTTCCTCCAGTCATTTACATTTACACCTTTCAGATCATTTTGTTCTTCTTGCAACCATCTACTGGCTCTTTGTGTTCGGATTTTTCTTGTTATTGTCGGTTTTCCATATCGGTTCATCATTTCTTTATTTGTATACGTCTTCTCCATTCTCCTTCTGCTGTTTTGATTCCTCCAAAAATTTTTCTCAATACTTTTCTCTACCATTTTTCAAGATTTTTCGTTTCTTTCTATCATGGTCCATGTTTCACATGCATATATTGTTATTGAACTTATGATTGTCTCGTAGATTCTGATTTTTGCTTTTCTTGACATTTCTTTGACCTGCCAGATTTTTTTTACCTTTTCTTCTTCTAACACATTCATATTATATTCTTCTCCAGTTACATTTATTTGGCCCAATTTCCTTTGTACAATATCCATTTGCTCTACACGAATAATATTTTCTGCTGACATGTCTCTGTTTTTTCAATTCTGTTTTATTCTTCTTTTATAATTTGACACATTTTTTACCATCCTCACTATTATTCTTATCAGCTATTGTTATTATTTTTAATTTTCTTTAACTCATCATAATTCTTGTTATTATCCTTCTTGATGTCATTCCTTTAATTCGTATATAATATTGCATGTTATCTTCATTTGATATGTCTTGATTACTAATTTCCTTTTTTTTATAACCCATTAATTTTTTTTTTTTTAGGAGAACGATTTGGTATTTTGGTTTTAAAGTTGGCTATCATGTACGTTCTTCTTAATTTCAAAGTTGAAAAAACTGTTGATACACCAAAAAAACTCGAATTTGAATTTAAAGCTTTCTTATTAAGATCAAGAGTAGATTTAAAAGTAAGATTAACACCATTATTAAAATAATGTTATATGTAAACAAATAAATAAATCACAAAGTATATATTTATTTATTTCTCGTATATTAAGACTAGCTGCATGGGTAATACAATAAAATGGAAACAGAATATTAGGAAAAGTTACAGAATAAGATAAAGTGAATTAAAAAAAAATAGATTTGTAAAAGAAAAACAGGAAAAGAAATGGTAAATGATTTGTAACACACTAATATCTAATTGAGATAGTCAATTCAAACTTTTAGGAATTTTAAATAAATAAAAAATTAGTGGGAAACGGAAATTTTGAGATTAGTCAGAAAAAAAAACGATTGACGATTGTCAGAGATTTTAAATTGTCGGCAAGAAATTTGTTAAGAAAATAGTAAAGATTTTTGAATATTTTACTAAAATATATGACCAAAATAACTCCTACACTGTTGAAATTTATTTGAACTAATGACTGTTTGTCATATAACTTTAAAGACAAGTACCTGTGTAGAATCTAACCAATTTAATTTACTTTTAATACTTCTTTTTACCGCCACTGTATGTGGGCAAAGATTAGGTGTGTCTGAACTCAGGCAGATTCACTTTTATGGCCCTACTAGAAAAAAAAACCTGCTATAACTCCTCAATAGACAAGGCCGTATATAAATAAGAATAAAACTACTTTAAATAATGGAGAAAAATCACGTACCGCTAGATGGCACAGCAAAATAACAAAATGTCGGATTGAGGTGTGTACAACAAATATTCTAATTCTAACCGCACTTGCTCATTTTGTTTTGCATGTTCTAAAAGCATTTCATCTCCATTGAATATTCGCCTGAGCCTGGATTAAATGATTATTATATAATGAGAGTGATTAGGCATTTTTTTAGTTCATCCTCACCAGTTTCGGCCACTTTCATCTTTCTTATTCATTTTTGAATATTGATATAATTAGACTCCGGAAGGTTCTGGTTAAGAAAGGATCCGTTTATTAATAATCGCAAATAAATTAGTATGAATCGAAAATTTATGGAAACTATGGACCTTAGGGGAGAGGAGGGGAATCATACGCAGCGGGTAATTATACGCATGCACCTATAAGGTCAGGCAATCGTTGAATATCGCCGCTGAACGGATAGACTCGTGGCTCGTACGTATTTCAACAAAAGTTGTGTGGTACATTTCAGTTCCATGCTTGTATTTGTTGAAATCGCGTCATTTTTACTTTTTGGCTTTTTCTTTATAATATTTGTGTGTGAATAAAATAAAGATAGGATCCGCTGTATCTATTTAAAAGTCATTCTAATTTTTTTAGTGAAAGAATAGGCCTATACTGAAGTAAATAACGTAAGTATATCGTAGAAATAAGAACTCATTTTTTTTAAACAGCTCATAACACTAATGGCGTCAAATCGGGCAATGATACGCGGTTGCGTACGATTACCCTCAATCTGCGTACCATTACCCGTGAGTGTCCGAAAATAAATTAGTAGACATGAATTGATATTTTAGATAACTGTCGTTGATTCTAATGTTATTTCAGATGCCTAACAAGTACGCTAGAAAAACTAATATTGCTGGTTGGTCCGAGGAAACTTTACATAACGCACTTGCGGCAATAGATTCTGGTAGAAAAATTCGCGAAGTTTCCAGGTCATTTAATATTCACGAAGCAACACTGAGAGCTCGAAGAAAAAAGAATGACAATTCTGGTCCAAGATTAGGAAGGCCTTCTACATTCTCAGCCGAGACTGAAACTCTAATGGCCAATCACGTGCTTAAGTTAGCTAAATTGTTTCATGGATTAACACCGATGGAGTTACGAAAAATTGCTTTTCAATATGCAGAAACCAATGGCATACGTCATGATTTTAATAAAAATCGTCAGGAAGCAGGCAAAGATTGGTTAAAATTATTTCTTAAGAGAAATCCTCAAATTAGTTTAAGAAAACCTGAAGGAACAAGTGTGAACAGAATAACTGCTTTTAATGAAGAATCTGTCAAAATTTTTTTTTCAAACCTGGCAAATCTGTTACAAAAATACAAATTTGTGCCAAGCAGAATGTTTAATGTTGACGAGACAGGGATCTCGACGGTTCAGAAGCCTACTAAGCAACTAGGACCAAAAGGTGTTAAACAGTTTGGATCTAAAATATCCTGGGAACGTGGAAAAAACGTAACAGCCATATGCGCAATGAGTGCTTCTGGAAGCTTTATTCCACCACTACTTATATTTCCTCGAAAACGAATGTCTCCCACTTTAACGAAAAATGGACCAGTGGAGGGTATTTATGCAGTTACTGATAATGGCTGGAGCGATGAAAAATGTTTCCATAAGTGGTTACAGCATTTTAAACTTTATGTCAATTCAAGTCCAGCAAATCCTGTTTTGCTGGTGCTTGATAACCATTATAGCCATATATCGCTTATAATTTATCAGTATTGTAGAGATAACGGAATCGTGATGTTGTCAATACCGCCACACACCTCTCACCGCTTGCAGCCTCTTGACACTTCATTTTTTGGACCTTTCAAATGCGCTTTCAATAGGGAGTGCGATATTTTCTTAAAAACTGGCAAGCAAGAAAAAATATCTTTTCAAGATTTAGCAGAAATATTTAATAATGCCTACGTTAAAATTGCGACCATGGAGAAGGCTATATCAGGTTTTAATTCATCAGGAATCTATCCGTATAATCCTGATAAATTTACAAAAGAGGATTTTGCAGCTGCTAGCCAATATCTGCCGACTGTAACTGATGATTTGGACTCTACTAATGAACTTGAACCGGGTCCGTCAACGTCATATATTCGAGCTAAAGCTCAAACATGTGTTGAAAACAAATTAAAGACAGGTGCTTTAGCAAAAGAAAAGACTAGCATTGAAGAACTGTCGCCATTACCGTCATATTCTGGGAAAGGAAAAACTAAAAAAAGTACCAAGGGAAAGTCGGAGATATTAACGGCAACACCAATGAAATTAATTCTCGAAGAGAAGCAACGAAAAAAGAGTAAAGTTAGTGCTGCTCGAGAAAGCAAAAATAAAAATGTTAAAGTAAAAATCTCATTACGTAAAAAACAAACAAACTCAAGAAATATGGAATTAGATTCTGATACTTCAGAGGACGACAACGTTGACGAAAAAGATCTTGTCGATGATGATGAACTGGATGACATAGTCAACATGGATGTAAGTTCAATCGAAAAAGAGATATGCTTGATTTGCGAAGATTTCGGAAAAGACGGGGAAATTTGGTATAGGTGTGTTAGTTGTGGACGATGGGCACATGCGGAATGCAGCGGAAGGGACACTGCCACTGATTATAAATGTGACTTTTGTTATAAAAAACATTTTGCGAAAAGGGACCTTACTCTCAAATTATAATTTAATTTGTTAAGTTCTAAAATAAATAAGTAAATAACATTTTTTCAAACAATTTTGTTTTGCGTATCATTACCCGACAAGGTGCGTACAATTATCCACCATGGAGGGCAATGATACGCAAAGCATTAAATTTGGTTTTGTATATTTTACACAAGTCCTTATTATTTTAGAGAAAATTTACGATGACTATGTTGAAGAGAACATGTAATTGAACAACTGAGGTAAAGATGCAGCTTTCAGCAATTAATTTATGTGATTTAGAGCAAATATTGCTTAGATGCGTACCATTCCCCTCCTCTCCCCTATCACTAAAAAAATTAAATATTCTTCCATTTCTTACTGTCTTGGGATTCAAAGGAAATTGATGAAGAGAAATAACTGAATTGCCGTATCTAAAGCAGTGTCGTTGTCTAAATAAAGACAACGGCATTGTCGAACAAAGCACATTTTTGGTGATCATATTTAAATATCACTTCTTCCAATTCTTTGCATTTTTAGATGGTACGATTTATTACCAACAATTATTCACAAAATATCGTCGAAATATATCACTTTCAATGCATAAATGGCTTAAAATAACATAGAAAGTTTACTTTTCAGCTACATAAACAAGCGCAATTGGTTTATTGTTCACACCTTGAGTCGTTCAAACGGTCAAAGATAGATGTCGCCCACTCCGTCATTTTCCGTATAAATGTCATTTGTCGTTCGTTACTAGAAGAATAAAGTTTAGATATTTTTTATTGTTTATAATTATAAAAGTGTTACAAATAGAAAGAAAATCAGTTCCAAAACAAAAAACAAATGGACATAAAAGAAGAATATTCCCAAACAAATTTGGTACAAGTTAAACATGAGCCTTTATCACTTTCTGATGCAGAATTTCAAAACATTGAAGTATATCCTTTGACTCTTCTGGAAGATAATTGTCAAACACAGGAATTTCAGTTTATTGAATGTAATTTAAAAAATGAAATCCTAGATATCGAAACTGACTTATCGTTTGTAAGAAACAAAACTGAGATAAAACAAGAATGCTCTTTCACAAATTCAATAAAAGTTGAACCTGAACTAGATATACAAAAACAAGAATGTAATGTTAAAAACGAACTTCTAGATGTTGCCAGAGATTTTTCTGATTTATGTGGAAAAAATCGTATTAAAAAACATGCAAAAAAGAAGTATGAATGCCCAGTTTGCCAAAAAAGTAAGTTTTTTTTATATATTGCTTATCGAAGTGTCTACTGCCACCCGCCACGGATGAAATCCGTGGCTGTAATTCCTAACCACAGCTATCCGTGTCTACAAAACACATAACTATGATAATTTACAATTATATTCAAAATTCGTTGATAAATTAAAGTTGCAAATGCAATTTTTTATTAATAATTCAACTCGGTTTGATTTGTATAGTAGTTTTGTGCTTTCATTTTTATTCTAAATAATATGTGCTTAACCACTTTTGGCCCACCATAATACAGACCCATGGAAAATTTATTACACATTAATTACAATTTATTACAATTTGGAAAAAATTATACCTCCTGTGTTTTAAATATGTATTAGACGGAGAGCAGGCTACATAAAAAATGTATCCATCAGGTACATGGTTAATTTGTATTGAAAAAGAAACAAAACATAAAGGAGGAGACATACTCCTTGTGGAAAATGGACCCCGGCCGATTTTTTTGAAACTTTGGGAAATTGTTATACATGACCTTCTGACAAAAAGTGTCCATGATCACAATTCAATCATATGACTAGTTATGACATACAGTCCCAGTCGAATTGGCTGAAAATTCAGTATAATTTAGTTCATGATACCCTGATCAAATGTCTCCATGGACTCAACGAGATCTAATGGACAGTTTTAGAGATACAGGGTGTAAAACATGCGGAGGCAGTGTTGTTCTTTACTTGTAGAAAATAAATAATGTGACCATTAGTTTGTTACAACAAGTTAAAGATAATAATTATAATATTAATATTATCGATACCAGTTGTAATGAAAAGTTCTAAGACTCAATCTATAGGGTGATTCTTTTGAACAAACTCAGTCAAATGCAAAAGACTAAACTAGAATAAGTAAATATCATTTGATTTTAATATTGGATGATTTCAGGTTACTATTATACACGGTCTCTCAAAATACGCAAATTTTGATCATCCTGTATACATTTTATGTCGTTTGGTCCAAGCAACCATTTAGAGTTGAAACAAATGCGATTTTTAATTGTCTATAACTTCAAAACAATTCATTTTATAATATAGGTGTATTAGGTTTTTCAAATCAGCTTTTGGCTATATATAGGTGTCACATTTAAAAAACATAATAGTATAATAGTAACCGGAAATCAATCCAATATTAAAATCAAATGATATTTACTTATTCTGCAAATCTACGTCTTTTGCGTTTGACTGAGTTTGTTCAAAGAATTACATAAAAATCATAAAATTGGCCAGTAGAAAAAGAAACACCCTATAGATTGAGTCTTGGAAATTTTCATTACAACTCATATCGACAATATTATTATTATAATTATTATCTTTAATTCTTTATAACAAAGTATTTATTTTTTAAAGAAAAGGAACAATACTTACTCCGCATGTTTAATACCCTGTTTCTCAAAAAATGTCCATTAGATCTCATTGGGCCCATGGAGACATTTGATCAGGGTATCATAAACTACATTGTACTAAATTTTTAGCCAATTCGACTGGGACTCTTTTTCCATAAGAACAGTGCGGGGTCCTTTCTCGAATTTGAAGAATTTCATTAAATTTTTTTGAAGCCGTAATTCTTGTACTATTTTGGAATACACAGAGGAAATGAAACGTAGTTAATTACAGGGTGATTACGAAATTAAAAATCATCGTTTTAATTATACAGGACGATTCATTATTATGGTTGCACCGATCCCGAATTTTTTGAAAAATCTTCCGGAGAACCCTGTATAAACGAAACGATTATTGATATCTATTTGAGTACCAGTTTTAATATTTTCTCTAGCTCATACAAAGGGATTTGTTCATTTTAAAAGATATAAAATAACCAATAATCTTGAATTTTTCACACTCACCCTGTATATCCAAATCGGATCGGTCAAATCTTTGTACCTTAACAGATTTAAAACAATCATGTTTTACTATCACATGTCGAAATCGTCAATTAAAATATATGGCTAGTTTTCGAAAGGTATACAGAGTGTTCATGTTGCGTTTCAAAATCTTATTTAATATCTTGAATTTCAAAAGTTTTATTTAATAATTTTGTAGGTAGCGTGGTGTTTGTACTTGTTTGTTCAATTTATATCTTTTAAAATGAACAAATCCCTCGTATGAGTTAGAGAAAATACTAAAACTGGTACTCAAGTAGATATCAATAAAGTAAATCGTTTCGTTTATACAGGGTCCTCCAAAAGATTTTTGAAAAAATTCGGGATCGGTACAACTATAATAATGAATCGTCCTGTATAATTAATACTAAATATAATTTGTGCACACTTTAGCATTACATTCGTAGTTATAGATATACAGGGGCTATTATTTTATGGTAGCAGTAACAAGAATTTGATTTTCTTAAAACGATGATTTTTAATTTCGTAATAACCCTGTAATTAACTAAATTTCGTTTCCTCTGTATATTTGAAATTTGGCAACTTCAACCTGTATGTCGATAATTAGCCATATGATTGGATTGTGCCCAAGGACACTTTTTGTCAGAAGGTTATGAATAATAATTTTCTAAAGTTTCAAAAAAATCGACCAGGGTCCATTTTTTATAAGGAGTGTGCCTCCTCCTTTGCTTGTCTGTCATCACGTGGCTGGAACCTAAGGGGGAGTGCGCTTAAATATGTCACATTTAGGTACAAAAAAACTTATAAAGTATGACGAAAAAGCATTTTTTTATATTCAAGAAACGCGGAAAGATATTGGCTGACAGTTTGTTATCGGCTAACATGCTGGCAGAGCGCTCCAAAGAGGCGTAAAAGGTAATAAAAAAATATCACGAGGTACATGAATTATTATTATTGTGTTTATCTATTTAAGCTATGGCAGACAAAAAAGTGGGGGCTAAAGTCGTGGTAGACGTCAGATATCTTATCTATATTATATACCACTTTTTCTACGAATACAGTTAGGGGGTGGGCGAAAACGGAGGGGCTTTTTTATAGTGAACATGTTAAAATATAAAAATTTTTATTTAAACTATTCGTAAAAATCAAAGAAACATGCGTTTTACCATTTTCCAAAAATCTAGATATGTTGTGCAGATACTGAGGATGGTTCTTTTTTAAATACGATTTAGATGAAAACTTTGATAACGTTTTACTTTTCAAGTTTATATAGGTGTTTTTCCTGAAAAACTGTACAAATAGAAAAAAATAGGGAAAATAGGATAATTAGGAAAAAATTGAAAAAAAAACAGGAAAAAATCAAGCTTAATCATACAACTTTTATTTGAAAAGTTTTTTTTATGTGCAATAATAACGGGGATAAATGCTGAGATGGTTAATAAAAGAACGAGAAGACATGGAACAAGAATAATATATAAAAAGTAACGCGTTATTGTAACTTAAAAGAATGAGAAGACATGGAAAACGAAAAGTAACGCGTTATTGTAACTTCGTTACATTAAAAGTAACGCCTTACTTTTGGAAAGTAACGAATAAATCGTTACTTTTAAAAGAGAGGAACGAAAACGCGTTACTTCTTTTTTAGTAACGCCCCAGCTCTGCAGGGCCACTGTCGAAATATATAGATATCATTTGAGCAATTAGAGGTGGAGGCATTATTATTTTATTATTTCACTCTAAAAAAGCAATTGAGCTACTGTATTAAATAAGTTTATTCAAATAATTGGACTGCTGTAATAAATAAGTTTATTCATTTCGATTGATGAAGCACCCCTAAGACCCTTTTGAATTTATTACACCCGCGTACATATGTCTTCTAAAAATCGCTTTATTCAGCAAGTGGGCTTGAAGCTGGCCCACAACCTCATATTTCGAACACGGGAGGCGTAATAATTTTTTTTCTGATTGTAATAAATTGTAATTAATGTGTAATAAATTCTCCATGGGTCAGTATTATGGTTGGTCAGTTTTAAGCACATCTAAATAATCAGAAATTACCTAATCTGACATCAACAGATATCTATGTCGACTAGACAAGGATAATCCACAATTAAAAATTGTTATATTTCTAGATTTCACATCTTCAAAGTTGAGAATGAACCATTTTGATGGGCACTTCAAAAAATGCTCTGTAACTTGTGCTTTTTGTGGAAAAGAATCCAATGGAAAATTACAATTTTGGAATCATTATATCAATCATTTTGTAAAAAATAAATGTAAAAACTTGTATGAAAATTTAGGGACCAATACTATCAAATCTGAAAAAATGTACAACAAAAAGATTTGTTTGACAAATGATTTAAATGTCCTTAGTAACAAAAAACTATACAAATGTGAAATTTGTTTGAAACACTTTTCTTGTAGCAGTAATTTAAGAAGTCATTTAAAAATTCACTCTGGAAAGAAAGATTTTAAATGTGAAATTTGTTTCAAACAATTTATGCGACGTCATCATTTGAAAAGTCATTTAAATATTCATACTGGAGAGAAACCTTATAAATGTGAAATTTGCTTGAAACAATTTACTCGAAGTAGTCATTTGAAAACTCATTTAAAAATTCACAATAGAGACAGAGAGAAACGTTTTAAATGTGAAATTTGTTTCAAGCAATTTATTCAGAGTAGTCATTTGAAAACTCATTTAAAAATTCACACTGGAGAAAAACCTTTTAAATGTGAAATTTGTTTCAAGCAATTCACTTTACAAGGTGGTTTGAAAAGGCATTTAAAAATTCACACTGGTGAGAAATCGTTTAAATGTGAAATTTGTTTCAAGCAATTTATGGAGAATGGTACTTTAAAAAAGCATTTACAAATTCATACTGAAGAGAATGGTACTTTAAAAAAGCATTTACAAATTCATACTGGAGAGAATGGTACTTTAAAAAATCATTTACAAATTCATACTATAGAAAGACCTTTTAAATGTGAAATTTGTTTTAAACAATTTATTCGGAGTAGTGTATTAAACCGTCATTTAAAAATTCATACTAAAGATAAATCTTTTAAATGTGAAATTTGTTTTAAACGATTTATTCAAAGTAGTCAATTGAAAAGTCATTTAAAAATTCACACTGGTGAGAAACCTTTTAAATGTGAAATTTGTTTCAAACAATTTAGTCTGAGTAGTAATTTGAACAGTCATTTAAAAATTCACACTGGTGAGAAACCTTTTAAATGCCAAATTTGTTTTCTGCAATTTATTTACAATAGTCATTTGAAAAGACATTTTAAAATTCACACTGGAGAGAGATCTTTTAAATGTGAAATTTGCCTCAAGCAATTTACTCGTAAACTTAATTTAATAGTTCATTTTAAAACTCATACTGGAGATAAACCTTTTAAATGTGAAATTTGTTTGAAACAATTTACTGAGAAGGGTCAGATGAAACGCCACTTACAAACTCATACTGGAGAGAAACCTTTTAAATGTGACAATTGCTTCAAGCAATTTACTACTAAATATTCTTTAAATTGCCATTTGAAAATTCATACTGGTAAGCCAGCTAAAACGCTGACGTCGTAATTAAATCAACTAAAGTCATTAAGAGTCACCTAGACTTTCAAAATAATGTTAACTTTATAATAAATTTAAGTAACGTCTCTTATTGGACATTAGTTTTTTTAGTTCCAAGAAAATCCTATTCATTGAAAGTTATGGAAATTTTATATATATATTCTAGAAAATAATAAAAATTTGTTTATCGGTAATGAAGATACAAGTTTTTTACTTATTGCACATCCACACAAAAAATTAAAAAAGTTTATTACCACGAACCAAAATATATGGATGTATATGTAACAGGTTATCCATGTCTCAAATGAAACACACAAAGTCCAGTACCACAATATATATTTTTTCAAAGTTGTTTTAGTGAAATTGGCAACTAGTTTCGGCTTACGCCATCATCAGGCCTACAATAGCGCTCGTTAATAAAACAGGTACAAAATTAATAATAAGAAGTGGCTTACCATTAACATCATGGGGTAATAAGTAGATAAAATTAAGTTCAAGTTACAATCAAAAATGTAACAATAACCATTACTTTCAAATTTTCTCTTTTCTTTGCACGAAATCACCTCCATTTTACACAATTACTCAAAATCAGACAATACAAATATCTCAGAAGTTACCTTCAGAAAAATATATACATAAGTAATTGTACTTCAAATTCAATATAGAAACAATTATGAACGTATTATAAAGGGATTTAATCATCATTATTTTACAAGGAATAATATAGAAAGGATTGAAACCAGTAGGCTTTCAATTATGTAGGTATACAGGGTTTTCCCTCCCCTGTACAATATTTTATGTTCTTGAAGGCCTCGTTTTTGTTTTAATGCATTTTTTAACAATTTTATACTTCCAGGTGGACAATAACTACTTTTAGCAAGTACATCGTTTTATAGATTATTGTAAAATTAAGATATATAGATATATATTTAATTGTGGCAATCCTTATTATATTTTCGCGTCCTAGTGTCCCGTTCCCAGAAATTCTCTTTGTATTCCATATTATCCCCATCGTTTAACAAAAACACAGCCAGATAGAAAATTTTAAATTCAAATAAAACAGCAATTATTATTAAACTCTGCCTTTTATAGAGTGGATGAGATTTTTTTACAATAAATTATTTTAAGAGTAGGTAAATTTTTTTTAGAGGATATACCAAATACGTATAGATAAATATACCGCTTACGATCTTGTGCTCAGCCAAACTGAATGTTTAATAAAAGAGCATTATTAGAAAGTAACAATTACATAATTTTTGTTATAGGAATCGAAAATATTCACATAACTGATTTATAATAACATTATCTTAATCTTATTTATTTCCAAAGGCAGCTTAGTCTATTTGTAAATTTATATTTTTCACATGAAATTAAATGTTTTTTCTAGATTAAAAATTGAGTCACAGCAACCAACATCTACTGGTTTTTACACCTTCTTGTCTCAGCATTTGTTAACTAAATAGCTATTGCTATAGTCATTAATAAATATGTAAAAATTCTACGGCTGCAGAAAACTACCGAAACGGATATTGTGAATCTAGTATGATCTTCCAATGATTCAAATACTAAATATGTTGTTTGTACTTTCTATTATTATTTGATACGCTATGAAATGTAACAAATTTTAAACAGTTGAAAATATATTTATTTAAATCCTATCATAACCTCTATAAAAATATTATTCTTGAGATTGAGACTGAGACCACTTATTTCTACCTTCATAATTATCAACAGTAAGTGATTTGCATCTCCTTATTTTAACACTGATACTTTCATCTTCTCCTTTAGCTGACAAAATTTCGACCCTTGCTACGATTAAAAAATCTGGATTTGTAGGACTAGTACCTTTAATTACATCTATTTCATCACCTTCTTGAATATTGATACTTTTTTTAAGCAATTTTTCACCATTTACTCTTATACTGCTATTATAAAAGAGTACTTCTATTTTGTTTCTTGATAAACCAAGTCCAGTTTTTAGTAAAGTATCAACCCTCATCGAAGGTACATGGATATTCATAGTTTTTGTATGTTTATCGTTAATGTTATTAAGAATATCCTCATCCTTTTCTTCTTCGGTTTCTGATTCTGATACTTTCTTGTTTTTACCTGATTTACTTTTAAACCTTAAAATTTGTAAGTTTGAGTTATATATAGGCAGTACATTGGGTTTTTGATGAATTATATTTTTAATTGTGCTATCTAATACTAGCCGAATAGTTTTTCTTGTACAAAGTCTTTGAAGTAAGCTAGACATTATTTTGATTCGAATTACAATAACCTTACTTTTTATGACTCTTCTTCATTTTCTTTTACGCTGTGACTGCAGGCACGCTAACGTGCCACGATTTATTAAATTAGGGGCACGTGAATTGCGTCATACGTTTATTACGTCATGGTTTTACGTGCCACTAATTCTAATTTTAAAGGAACGTAAAGCACAAATAAACAAAAATTTTACAAAAAAAGAAGTCGAAGAATTCAAACAGCTAAAAAGAATCTTCAGAGAGCTAAAATTATCTCTAGAATTTTATGAAATAGAATATGAATGTATTTATGGTAAAGAACGCGTTATGTTCTACTTGCTTCTATTAAATATGACGTTTTGCTCATTCTGACAAAAAACTTAAGTGATGAAAAATAGTAACAGTGATTAGAGATATATTATGAACAATAAGTGATATTACTGCTCTCGAACCCAAGCATTCTCGAGTTATAATGTAAGAGTTATTATTTGATTTCTTAATATATAAATAACTAGTAATAAAAGACAATTAATAATCTGATTATTATTCAATTAATAAATATTTCACATAATTGTTCAGTTAATTTTTAATTGGAGTAAAAACTGAAAAACAAAAAATATTACAAAAACTAATTTAAAGGTTACCGATTTGCCATTGCCCCATGCAGAAGAGAAATGCCCTTCTTTCTCGTTTCGAGAAATATAATAATTGTATTCCATATACCTACATAGTATTTAGTTTAAAGTACTTTGATTTTCACGTTCCTTTAAAATTAGAATTAGAGGCACGTAAAACCATGACGTAATAAATCGTATGACGCAATTCACGTGACACTAATTTAATAAATTGCGGCACGTTAGCGTGTCTGGAGTCACAGTGTTTGATTCGAATTACAATAACCTTACTTTTTATACTTTTCTTCTTCTTTTTCTTTTATTTTGCCATGTCCAATAGGCAATTTACCCAGCTTACTCAGGGTGAAATGCAGAGCAAAGTCAGTAGAACACGATTATTATTATTTTATAATTAAGTGTAAATAAAACGCAGTAATTAAAGCTTTTACGCTCATTCGAAAAGAAAAAAAATGTTCTACTTTAACTTAATATAAAGCTATAGCTGAACACTGATTCAAAAATCAATGAATAGTTACGTAATTAATATAAAAAGAATTTAATCAGATAATTAAATGTAGTAATTAAAAAGTTAACGTACCTTTATAAAAGAAAAAAAACTACGCTCTGTTAGTTTAAGATAAAGTTAGCAGAATAATACTTCAAAAAATGGTTGAATAATCTATATTATACGTAATATAAAAAGAATGAATGAATAATTTAATAGTTTTAATAAGTAAAGTTATAAACATTTGTAATTAGTGCATTTAATTATCTCATTTTTTATATTATTTGGGTAATTATGTAATTTAAAAAATAAACTTTTTTGTAAAAAATTCTTTAAATTTTTTTAACCTTTTACATTCACACATATAAGTACTTTTTGATCCCTTTCGGAGATTCTATTTACTTTTTCATTTGTTTTATAATTATCGATAAAACGAAATTACAAAAAATTTCTTTATTTTGGTTATAACAATTACAATTTTAAATTCGAAGAAACTAAAATACATTATAAATTTGGAGTTTTTTTATTATCTTTCGAATGGTTATTCAATTTTTTTTTTAAATCGTAATATTTCAACTTTTTTTGGGGCATTTTTTTCAAAATTCCACAATTTGTAATAAAATTTTCAAAAACTGCAATTAGAGTTTTTATTACAAATTTAACGGTTTTTTAATATTAAACATTTTTTTGAATAAGAATATTGAAAAAAAGATATTACATACCTAATTTATTGTTTTTAACACAAATCTTTAATTGACACTTAAAATATTAAATGGCGATTCATTAGGATGTTGCTAAAATGCGATTGGTTAATTTTTTCAAAGCAATTTGATTTGTGTTTATATTAATGTGAATTATAGAAATCAAAATAACTCAACTCAAAATATAGTAAGAATCAACTTTATTATTAAATTGTCGTGGAGAAAAGTTCTTTTAGCAGAAGAATAATTGATAAAACAATTACTTTAATGTTCGGAAAGTTTAGTGGGATTACCCCCTTCTTTATTTTTATCCGTAGGAAAAAATAGAGTCAGATATGGCCGTTTATTAAAGTTTGCATATATTCGTAAATAGTAATTTGTTTAGCCTTTTCAGCTTAAATCCTTTCATAAATAAAGACCGAAAGAAAATTTAATTTATATGAGCTTGAAAAAACCTATTAAGTGGTTTTTTGAAGGACTTTATAGGTTCTTTAAATCTTTTTACCAAGTATGGTTGGCTTATTTTCCACATTTGGTACGGAACCCTAAATGTGCGAAGTCCGACACGCACTTGACCGATTTATTTTACATTTTTTCCCTATATTCTCCACTTTTCCAATTATTTTGTATTTTTTTCCTTATGTTCCCTATTTTTTCCCATTTTCATATTTTTTCCTGTTTTTTTACAAATTTTCCCTGGTTTTCTCTGGTTTTTCTTATTTTTTCTATTTAATACTATTTTTTTCAATTTTTTTACTAATTTTCTGTTTCCCTGTTTTTCTCTATTTTGTCTATTTTTACCCGTTTTCCACATTTTCTTTATTTCTCCCCATTTCACAATTTTTTACGTTTACCTATTTTTCTCCATTTTGCCTATTTTACAAAAATATTTTTCTATTTTTCCTTCTCCTGAATGGTTTATAATACGGGTTTCATGATATCGTTCCTAATTTTTACATAATAAAATTTGCCCATATGGACGGCGCGTCCCTGAATACAGTCAACTTTGAAGTAAAGGGCAAGTAGAACCTAAATCCAAATTTTTGTGCAAATTGTGAGTTTTGCAAAATTATACAGTATTTTACCTTCAATGACTGATTTACTAATCGAATTTTAAAATCAAACTATCAAAGGCCATCAACGAAAATTTAACGTCCAGACGCCGCGACGCTCTTCGACCTGACATTCAAGATTTGGATAGCGTTTGACAATATTTTACAGTTGGTGTAGTAATTTCCTTATTTAATAATAAAATAAATAAATCTTTTAACTATAAATAACTTATATATTTGTTCAACAATTGGCTCCTAGATACAAATAATATAAAAATACTGGTAAAGTGGCGTGTTGTACTTAAAAGTACAAAAAATAAGTTTCTATATACAATTTCTAACCGCATATTGTCATTCCCACTTTATAAATATAAAACACTCAGACAAGATTTCCTGCAAAAACATAGCTGGTGCATAAAAAACTTTATTTCGGAGGAATAATAGAAGAGCTGAGGTCATTAACTAAAAAGTTATAGACGAAGTTCGATTTGCCTCGGCTGGCTTGAGGTTTGGAATTTCTAATTTGGTCTCTAAGAAGAATGTCGCCGAATAAAGACGCCAATGTTTTAGCGTCGTATCCGTTATCGTTTTGGTATTTCAAAAGCTCTTGAAGAAACATACAGATGTATAGAAATACATTTCGATGGAGGTCTGATACTTTTTGGAGTATAATCTAAAAAATATATTTTTTATTAGATGACGATGATTTTGGTGCATTATTTAAAATTTACCTGTTTACAGTTTTGATAGTTACTGGCAGCAGCTACACAGTTGTCATGTAATTCATATGGTATCACAGGATCCTTGGTATAAGATAAAAATAATAGCAAAGTTTCTGCTGCTGCTTGTACTGTACCAGCTATAGAATTAAAAATTAAGGAACAATATTTTGTAAAATGCACGCGACGGTTTTTATTGATTTAAACGATAACATTGTTGTTGGTTTCCAGAATTTGTCGTTACATGTAAAGATACAGGATACATTACATTTTCTATGACGATTTGTATGATCATCATTTTCAATAATCTATTAATACGGGTCCGGATCTTTATCTTTAAATTCTCTATCAATATTTTTTAATCACGACGCAGGTCGATTATTTTCTTCTTGTTTAATTTTTACTATTTTGATATACTTTTTTATTTCACTGATAATGCATTTTCCTATCGAAATTTTTAGGTAATGTTATATTCATTTTGACAAAATTAAATCAAAAGTTACAAACGACAGGACCATAATTAAAAATTATTGTCACTGATGTTGTTAGTTATTTTAGATAAAACGTCGTTAAAATGTCAAGTGTGACACATCCCTGAATTTGAATTTTAACGGTTTATCAATTTTTGTAATAAAAAAAACAGATCCGTATTAAAAAAAATAACTTCATGGTGGCCGTTAAGTCAGAAAACGTCATATCAAAAATTTATTAGTACAAATTTAATGCAAATTTGAGACACAATAAAACTTTCCTTTCCTATTTTTTGATATTTTTTAAATAAAAATCGTATGCATAAAGAAACCAAAATAGCATTTTCATTGTATAACTCGAGAAGGACGAAAGTAACTGTAAATTTTTTTAGGCCCAAAATATTTAACTTTTTTCCCATTTAACCGCCTCTGTATTTCTGAAAACGTACCATTTTTCTTGACTACGCGTTATGAAATTATTGTCTAGGAGACCGAAACCTTCTATTTTGTTCCGTTGCTGTATGAAAATTTCGATAAATCGGCGTTTTTTAGACCTATTTCAAGGATCTAGTACGAGAGAGGTTCGACACTCTCTAAATCCAAAAACGACGACTAATTCAGTTAAAAAAACTAACATCATCTAAATTAAAAATATGTAAAAATAATCCATTTTTCAAACTGCTACATAGGAAGACTCCAAAAAGTCCTGTTTTTAGTTTCTAATCACTTTTACCTTGTTATAATAAGTCTATAAACTTGGTAAAATTCAAATAAAAACTAATCGCTCACTAAAAATATAAAAATATCTCTTTGTTTTTTATAATGAAGGTATTTTTAAAGGATACGAAATGGATCTGTAGAACCAAAATCCAACCAATCCCTTATCCTGATTATTTCCTCATGAAGAGCGCTAGACTCGAAAAGTTCTTTAGCTTTCATACCATGTCTATAAATATGGTCTATTAACAACCATAATTCTCTTGGTACTGAATATAACACCCCTGATTCGCCTTTCTCCTTAAAATAAATAAAATAGTACCAGACAAAGACAAACAGAAAGAATGTATAGAAAGCACTAATAATAATTTCTAACTTACTGCCAATTTCCATTGTTCTTCAGTAAGTTGCATTACCGGTATGGATATCCTACATAATAATGAAATGGATGCAGAAAAACTAGATTTTTGACATTCTCCATTAACTATTATAAACATGTCTTTTCCACCTTTTAAATGTAATACTAAAATGTCGTAAATTTTTTGGAGATCAGTTTCCAGAGTTACTTCGAGTTTAACGTCACATTTTTCACCTACAAAAAAATCACACTATCTGGGTATTGTTTAGTCTTTCTTTTGATCAAAAAACATAATTAAAATTAAAGAAGAAATGACACTTGTTGCAAAATTTTAACTTTATCTACTTGTCAATGGAAATTTACAAGTCAAAGGGAAAAAATTGTGTAAATTTAAATTTTTGATGAAAAATTTCTAATTTATTTTTACCTGGATTTATGCTGCCACAATAAGGTACAATTCTCATCCAGTCTTTGCAGTAGCTTGTTTCGTCTAATTTTTTGATAAATTCAAATTCAGCGGGTACCTAAGAGAAAAAAAACATAAATACAATTATAGCATAGGAAAAAATATATCAAATTTTTGATTTGAATGTACAAGTGCATCGGAACTCGAAAAAAATTGAAAATTCATGAAAATAAAGAGAAAAAATAAATAACATGAAATATGACTCGGAACGTTCTGAAAAATGCATTATAAATTTTAGAAAAAAAAGCTTCGGATTCCGAAGTTACGCAAAGCTGGAAATCAAATAATCTTTTAGACAAAATCTCTCCCTTTTTAGCCAAAATGTGCTCACTTTTAGCCAACACCTCCGCTTTTTAAACAAAATTATCACTTTTTTGACCGAAATTTCCATTTGTTTGCCAAAATCCTATTTTTTGATTTTTTTAGTTATAACTCCCGTTTTCTAACCAAAATCTCACTCTTTTTAGCCAAAATCAAACTTTTTTGTCTAACTTCTCCATTTTACGCCAAACTCTCCCCTTTTTAGCCAAAATCTCCATTTTCTAGTAAAAATCTTCGGTTTTTTTAGCCACAATCCCATTTTTTGGAAAATTGTCTGCTTTTTACTCAAAAAATTCTCATTTTTTTGGCAAAATTCTCCCATTTTTTAGAATTTTTGTCAAAATCTACCATTTTTTAGCCAAAATCTACCCCTTTCTAGCCAAAACATTTTCTTTGTTTAGCCAAAACCTCCGCTTATTAAGCAAAATTGTCCCTTTTTCCAAATTCTCCCCATTTTTTTAGAAAATTCTCCATTTAGCCATAATTCCATTTTAGGAAAAACCTACCCATTTTTAGCCAAAATCTGCTCTTTATAAGCAAAAACCTCCGTTTATTAAGCAAAATTGTCCCTATTTTTGCCAAAATCGCCATTTTTTTGGCAGAATTGCTTCTTTTTAGCTAAAATCTCCTTTTTTTAGTCAAAATTTACCCCTTTTTTTAGCCCAAATTTCCTTTTTTAAGTCAAAATCTCCACATTTTTTTTATCCAAAATCTCCCATTTTTTTGCAAAATTCTTCCATTTTTAGTCATAAGTCCCATTTTCAGCCAAAATCTCCCCTTTTTTGCCAAAATCTGCTTTTTTTAGACAAAACTGCCGCTTTTTAAGCAAAAATGTCCCTTTTTAGCCAAATCACCCTTTTTTGCTTTTTAGCTAAAATTGGCCAAAATTACCCTCTTCAACCAAAATATCCATTTTTTAGCCAAATTTTTTTTTTCAACATCTTCCTTTTTGGCAAAATTCTATCTTTTTGGCAAAATTCTCCCTTTTTTAGTCATAATTCCCCTTTTTAGCCAGAATATCCCACCTTTTAGACAAAATCTGCAGTTTTAGCCAAAAGCTGCTCATTTTTAGCCAAAACTTCCGCTTTTTAGGCAAAATGTTCTATTTTTAGCCAAAATTATCCTTTTTGGCTAAAATCTCCCTTTTTAGCAAAAATTGTCCCTTTAGTCAAAATCTCCTCTTTTTGGAAAAATTCTCCCTTTTTTATTCATAATTTCCACTTATTAGCCAAAATCTCCTTTTAGCAAAATCCTTCATTTATTGACCAGTTTTCTCTTAATTTTTTATTGTTCTAAAATTTTATTTAAAAAATCTAAAGTGTCAACTAATTAAAAAAATCTTAATTTTATTATTAATTTTGCGTATTTTCCCACAGGTCAGAAAAAACTAAACAATAGGGTGACTCAAATTTGATTGGCAATTTCCCCAGATTAGGGAAATCTTCGGAAGTTTGGCAACGGCGCTTCAAATATTTTTCCTGTGGAACGAAAATATAAAAGTTTTTGGTGATTTTCATAAAAGCCATTTTTAGAACCTTCTCTGAAATTTCCCAAGATTAACGGAAATTTTCGGAAGCAACACCGCTTCAAAAATCAGAATTGTTAAAAACCAGAAATTGACAAAAAAACTGTAAATTTTTCAAAAAGTTTGCTTATATGGAACAAAAATATAAAAGTTTATGGTGATTTTCACAAAAGCCATTTTTCACCTGATTTAGGGAAATTTTCGGGCATTTGGCAAATTTGTTAAAAACCAAAAAAGACAAAAAAACTAAAATTTTTCATATAGAACGAAAATATAAGTTTTTGATAATTTTCATAAAGCCATTTTTAGCATCTTCCATGTATTTTCCCCAGTTTTAGGGAAACTTTCTGGCATTTGGCAACGGCGCTTCAAAAATAAAATTTGTTAAAAACCAAAAAAGAAAAAACTAAAATTTTTCTTATGGAACAAAAAGATTAAGCTTTTGGTGATTTTCATAAAAGCCATTTTTAGAATCTTCTCTGTAATTTCCCCAGACTTGGGGAAATTTTGAAAATTTAGCAACGGCGCTTTAAAAATCAGAATGTAAAAACCAAAAAATGACTAAAAACTAATATTTTTCAAAAAGTTTGCTTATAATGGAACAAAAATATAAAAGTTTTTGGTGATTTTCATAAATGTATTTTCCCCAGATTTAGCGAAATTTTCGGGAATTTGGCAACGGCCCTTCAAAAATAAGAATGGTTAAACACCAAAAAATGACAACAAAACTAAATTTTTTTAAAAATTGCCATTGCTGCAATGTGGACGAAAAACCGGAGCGAGGCGCAAACTAGAGCGATAGAGTACGTGGTGACAGACGCAGTAGCGATGCGGTTTATAATTGTTTCTATTAAAAAACATTACCACTTACCATTCCAGTATTAGCTATAGTAATTTCCCTACTCTGCGGTTCCCTAAACTTGATTAAATCGTACACGACTTCCGTCTGGTCTACAGTAACTTGAGGTAAATACTCATTTTCGAATTTGTCCATTTTTTTTAGCAAATCTTCGTGGATTTTCCTATATTTTATCGGATCCACTACGCTTATTTCAGATTTAAACAGACCACTGACTGGCTTGTGATCGCTAATGCGCAAGTCCATGTGGTTCCTGTAAGCCACTTGATATATACCTAAACAAAAGATTTTCTTATAGAGAAATCAAACCAATACAGTAAGCGCCAACTAAGAAGAGTTAAAGCCGCGCATTATTGGGTGGAGTACGACGAATTTCAAGATTTTCGTAGTTGGCGGTACTTGGTGAAACAAAATTAATATAATTTGAGTCTGTAAGTAAATTGTAATATTTGAAAGGATTAAAAATATACCTCTACCCCTCCACAAGATTCTGTCAGTCCATGCAGGAGGTCTTGCTTTTTCACTGGTATCGTATGTGTCTGTATGAAGGTCGTACTTATATGTAGGTTGGAAAGCTATATCGCCTTCTTGGTAATCCTGAAATAAAAAAAACAAATTTTTATAAATGCGTTATTTACATTTTATATCCCACAAAGTTTCATAACTGAAAATCCATTTTCAAGACGCAACATGATTTTTTTTCAACGCTGAAAATAGCAAAATCTTCTTAAAAAACTGGATTTGTAAGCATGCAAAAAAACTTTCAAATAAAATTTCGTAAAAAAATAGTTTGTTATTAAAAAAGTTTAAAATTTTAATCTGTATTGTGTTTTATGAAAATTTTAGACAAATTTTGAAATTTGGCAATAGTGCAGGTAATTATTTTGTCCTGATTCCATAATTCAAACTTCAATGAACGGGTATCGAGCACATTCACGCTCCCCGCCCTATATCTCGGGGTACGATTTTTTACAGACATGTGCGATAGCTCATTTTTCCCAGATGTCCAAGGAGATTTTTTTCTGTAAAAATTATTTAGCGCTCGTAATTTTTAAGTACTTTTTTGAATGCTTATTGCTCGCGAGCACTTTTTGTCAGTTCTCGTCACAGCTCTGATCTTCACTTATACAGAGTCTGGATAGTGCTAGACGAGAGAAGTGGATGGAAAATACCGAGGACACAGATTTTAAAAGATCTAGCAGAAAATCGTAGACCCTCCTACGTTGGAAGGTGGAAAGAGACCGCTATTGTCTATTCAAAACAAAAACCGTTGCACGTCATCGATGATTTAATGATTTCCAATCAGAAAAAACATCCTTCTAGGACGTTATGTTAAGAAACGATATTACTAAAACCCCCAATTAGTGACGTTCGTACATGAAAGTAATTTGAGCGTGCTCTATTTGGTGGTAGCACTGCCGTATTATTATTTGCACATCGATGACGTACAACGGTTTTTGTTTTGAATAGACTATATGTGCAAACATATCAATCAACTCAAGCATCTCATATTGTTATGATATCCAAACGAAAAATTCATCGATGAACTACCACTGGACGTGTTTACACCAACCATCATCAGATCGAAGGACCAACCTTAATACAGCGTATCTGGATTTAGTATATTAACACAAATAAATCATTTAAGTGAACTGTAAGGGCTATTTATTAACCCGTTTATTATTGGACAAAACTAGCAAAAAAAAGAATTTCGAGATATCGTTGGAAATATTCATTTTGGGGTACCCAACAAGATTGAAACAATTTCCAGCGTATGGTATGTCTGTGTGTAATCTTCCATGATAACTGCCAAACCGTTTAACCAATCAAGCTGGAATTGTTTATGAAGGGTCAGTGTGTGCCTCGAATGCGACCATTAGTTTTGGGTTTAAATTGGTACAATATAAGGCCCTCAAGACCGACATTGATTGAATAAACATGAAATATTTTTTTGCCTTTTTTTAAATTTTAAGGACAAACAATACACTTTAGTGCAAAATGTTCTAAAATAATCTTTTGGAGCATAAAATTACCTACAATTTTTGTATCAAACTATTTCCAGAATTTACAATAGTTGCGCCACTAGAGGGCGCACAAAAAATATATATGTAGGTTTTTCATAGTTTTTCAAATTTTGACGACAAACAATGCACTTAAGTGCAAAATTTTCTAGTGCAAAGTTGAAGAGCACCAAATTTCCTTTAACTTTTTTTCGGATTCTCCATGTTTCGCCGCTAGAGGGCGAAAAATTTACACATTTAGGCTTTTTTCATTTTTTTATTTCGAAGGCAAACAATGCGCTAGTGCAAAATGTTCTTAGGCAAAGTAGTAGAGCATAAAATTGCCTACAACTTTTATGTCAAATTTTTTCCCGAATTCCCAATAGTTTTCACTCTATAATTATAGGAGATCCTAATTGTAGCGGTGTGCTATATAATGTGCGCATGCGCCCGCTTATATTATAAATATTCATCGTCGGATTGCTATTTAAAATTTGTTCTATAATTTAATGTAATGCTTAGGATTTTGTAATTAAAATAATCTTATTTTCTATAGCCCAGCCGGGAAAGTTCTGGGGTGACACGATTTTTTAAATATACTAACAATTATGGAAAAAGTGACGCTTTTCCATGAATTTTATTAAAATTTGTAATTCATATATTGCGTAAAAGTAAAAATTAAGCAAAACACTTGAATTTAAAAATAAATTAATTCTGCGCTGTAAATATTTCAATACAGTATTTTTAAAATCATAATTTTGTAAAGACATGTGGCAATTTTAAAAGACTTTGTAGTAATAGAGATATTTCTTTTCATAAGTAAGCATAATAAGCTTTCTTTAATATTATAAATAACAATTTTAGATTTCCTACTAATCTTGAAAAATGTGAGGCATAGTTAACTGCAATTCAGAGGACACATGAAGAATTTGTAGAGAGAAAGATGCGGTTTACATCCATTCTAATAAACATAAACAAACGATCTTTGTAGGGATACTCGACATGTGAACAAACTTTGTACACGCTAAAAAACTTAGTTTAGATGACTAGACAAAATATTTAGGGCACTACCATTTTCATAATTAATAATACATCAACCAATGACAATCCTCTTTTTTCCCATTAAAACACACTGTATCTGAAAATACTTCAATCGATCGCGGATTGGATTTTAAAAATGAATGAATGAATGAGTAACGTTTATTATTTATTTTTGCGAAATAAACTTTTCTTCCTACAATTCATAATGCCCAATAATTGAAGGAGGATAACTAAACCAAGTAAATTTTATTTTAAATCGCGCAATTTTGAGTACTTTAAATAAAAATTTAATAAAATAAAATTACAATTAGAATTGGTTAAAATAATTAATGCTTTTTATAATATGTCTCAATATAAATATCAAGTATTAAACCATTGAAGTATAAATTCATTTAACTGGAATAATTTTATTGTAACATAAATATTTACCAAAATATTATTATTCTTAATTAGATATTCAAAATTCCATAACAATACAATTTGCTAAGTATCTCGATTTGTTTTTATTAACATCAATTTGATAATTTTATTTATGTAAACCTGTTTTTGTAATATTTATAAATAAAGGAAAAAACCGTTCTGGTAATTTTTGCGGTACTATCATCCAAAAATTTTATATTGCAGTTGTGTCCAAAGTGGTTCATATATTTTTAATGCAATGCTGTTTGATAAGAGAATGTCTTTTAACATTTCGGTGTTCCACAAAATAAATATAAAGGTGTATACAAAAATTTTCAAGATTGGTGTAGAAGTAACCCACATAGAATTAAAAGTATATTCATATGTCTAGCAAGTGCTATGTATATACGTTTACGGATATACGTTCTAGGATATTCTACGTATATACACGTTATACGTTCTAGGATATCCTATTTGATAAGGCAATCCAGAACACGTGACCAAACGTCATCAAAAATAGCCACTGGTAGGCACAGAAATTGTATTGTTTACTGCATTCTGCATGTGTTTTAAGTTTAAGGTACCTAAAAATTTTGTACATTTCGTAAAAGAAACATCTGTATCCTTAACTGAGACTTTGCTATTTTTAGGAATTTGTGTTCTTGTAAAAAACTGCATACAGACAGTTTTTGTAGTAAATTGGCTTTTACTTGATGAAGATCCATACTAAACGATGAAATAAAACAAATTAAATTGTTTTTATTTCATCGTTCATTTTTGTAGTATTTACTATAAGGGAATTCTTTTCACACCAAGTAATAAATTCTTCATCTTTATAATCAGTTCGTCTGGAGATTCAGCATCAATTGCTACTGTGGTATCATCTGCATATAGGATTAAATGATCAGTGCTAATATATTTGGGAAGATCATTTATGTATAATAAAAATATCAAAGGACCTAGGATAGATCCTTGAGGTACGCCAATATCCAAATTTTGGGAAAGTGATTTCCAATCTTCAATTTTAGCAATAATTCTTCTAGCTGTCAGATATGATGTCAGTCATGAGAGAACTTTTCCCCGAAATCCTAAATTTTGTAATTTATTAATTATTATATCCGTTCAGATTTACGTCAAATTTCGTTCGGATTTAGAGGGCGTTTTGTCCTAGTGTACATACTTTTGCGTTCATATTTATCGTCTAGACGACAACTTTTCATCACAGTAAATACTTGAAGGAAATTCATCCGACATGCGCAGTTTGAGCATAAGTCTGTTTTTAAATGAAATGAACGTCTTTCTAACCACATAAATATCACAAAATTGGCAATTGCCTTATTAAATAAATTAAAATGGATTCAGATTATGTATATTTGATTTTCAGCAAAGATTTGCTGTCTTCCTACCGTATTGCCTTTTGTTAAATATGGAGTAAGTAGTTGTAGCAAATTTAGAAATATTTAGAATCCTGTTTCTCATTCTATATATTTGCAATCTCTTACAATTTCTTCTTCACTAGATCTTGATTCCGAAAATAAATAATAGCTTACATAAACACGCTACAGTCGTTCATATTTGCTAGACAATTCGTACAAGACGTCACAATATCCTGGGTGTAAAACGCACTTTAAATCTGAATGCAGCCCAGTATTAATGGAGTCAAAAGCTTTTGAAAGATCAATAATGAGTGCACCCACGTACTTTTTCCTATCCAATGAGGTATGGATACAATTAAATAGAGCTATGGATGCATTCTCCGTTGATATTCCAGGTAAGAAACCATGTTTACGATCTGATATAACGTTATATTTTTGTAAGGAAAGCATTTGTCTATAGATGCATTTTTCTATAATTTTACATAAGACAGTTTGGACGATAATTGTCAAGACTAAGAAGGCTGTCTTTTTTGTGTAATGGTGTAAGATGTATCTTTAAATCAGACGGTAAAAAAAAAATTTCTACTGAGAAATTAATAATGTCTGCTCAGGTAATTAATTAAAGCTATCACATCTTAAAGTATAACTGGCTTAAAATAAAAAGTATTGTAGAAATACATTTTTGTATAATTTTTAGAACTACACCTGTTAAAGTGATAATATATTGCTTTTTTTGTATTCGTTGTAAAAAAAGTGGCAAACAAATTAGCATATTTATTTTGAATTATATATGCCTATAACGTATTCAATAACGATTTTTAATAATTTTTTACCAAAACTGACTTTTGAAAATAGTATTCGTTTTTCGTTAAAACAAATAATTTTTGCCCTACCATAAAGCGATTTAGTATTTAAACACAAAGCATTCTACCCTAAACATACTGACATATTGCTAAAATAATATTAATAATAATTTAAATGTTAAAAAATAAAAAATAAATTACTTGCAGATTTTTTTCTTTTCCTTGAATTTTTCCACAGGTGATTCAATGTGATATCTAGTTACAATATGCTTGCTGAATAGTAATTAACACTAATAACATTATTCATTGTATTGTTGTTATCTTTTATTTTCAACACACTACATTTGATTATTTACTCATTGTTATTATCAACTGGGTAAACCCACGATACGATGGACGCCTTATATACAGGATGATATCAAATATAGTGTGGGAAAAAAACAAAATAATTGTACAGGTGTGAAAAAAGTGAACGATTTTAAGCAAATTTTATTTAAACTTCTGAAAATTTCTTTAAATTTTAAAGATTTTCTGTTAAAAATCTCTTTAAATTTAGTGATTCAAGAAAGATTTTTCTGCTTATTCTAGAAATGAATAAAATCATAAGATGAATATATTTTTTTGCCGAATGGAAATAGTAGTTTCTGCAACAAGTGTGGATATGATGGCGATATCGCACGGGGACGAAGTACGATATGGACAATCCACACGAGTTAAACAGTACATTTTTCTACAACCCACTAAAGGAAAAACGCACCCTAAACTGTTTGTGTTTGTGCAGGTGTCTTTTTGGCTTCTGGGGTCTTATCAGGCAAATAAAAATCAGCTTCGTCCATTTTTCTCATATTGTATATAGTTTTAACTATTTGGGGTTCACTATTATATTTTAATAAAGTTGTTTTACTCACTATTAAAGTTTCTATGCTCTTTTCACTTAGTTTTAGTGTTTTTGGAGTTGTTTCACTCGCTTTTATTGTTTCTGGGGGGTTTTCACATAGTTTTTGTGTTTTTAAGGGTGTTTCATTTACTGTAAGTATCTTAGATGATTGTTTACTGTAGGTTGTACTTCATGAAAGTTCCATTGAGCCTTGTATAACTTCATGTATCGAGAAATTTCCTGCCACATAGGTCTGCGGTCTTCTTCCTTCCACAGGATAATCTTTCCCAGCTCCGAATCTAATTTTTGGTCCTTTTGGATCTCCCCAAATTGCCTGTGGTCGTCTACTGTAAAAAACGGCCTCCTTTTTCCTTTGTTCGCTGACATTGTTTGCAGTTATCAGGACATGGTCTCCTTGATAAGGCATCAACATTCTTCTTTCAATATATTTATTTATCTAACACGACATACAAAATTCACCTAAATCTTTTCGCCCTATTTATATCAATTTTGCTCATTCTAGTATTTTCGGGCGGTCTGGGAACATTCGAGAGGTATCCTGTTGCGTATATTTGTTTCTCACGCAGCTGTTTCGATGAGTCACCAATATTCTGTCTACACTCCATCGTTAAAATAAGAATCGATTTGGAAAAATAGTTGCGAATTGGCTAGCAAACTTGGAAAATTGTCAAACAAACGCAAAATTCCGAAATGACTCGAATACAGTGATTCAGAAAAACTAAATATTTATGATCAAATAAATTTTTCACTAACAGAGCGATTTGACACAGACAATGCCAAGTTTTTTGAGAAATTTTTGTAACTGGTTAAATGAAAAATGGAGATTGTGACAAATCGCGATTAATAAATGATAAAGATTGTTTTAGGAGTATCATGGAAGAAGTTTTTCAATTTTGCATGGAATAAAACATTAAGATCGACTATAGAAAAAATATAAAAATAGATAATTAACTTACCAATAACACATTCCCCCTTTCTTTCTGCTGATTAAGTTGATCTGCTTTTAATAATGTAGGCATTTCATTCCGTATTAACAAAGTTTTGACTTGTGTAGTTGTTAAATCAGTGATACGATAATTTAAATCTCCTAACCAATAAACTTGCCTTAAAAAAATATATATCTTACTACAATTAATACAATATATATGTCACTTACTCGTGATCTTTAATTGCTTGAGGACTTCTTCTAAAATTCATCCTAGCATTGATATCTTTATAATCTTGATTTCGCCTTTCGTATTCTTCTACGTGTGCTGCTAAATGACAGTTAACGAAACAAAGAGATGTATTGTGAAGTTCTAACCGTACACCAACTCCTCCTTTATTACCCTAAAAAATTTAACAGAGAGTTGCAAAATCTGGAAAATGTCCTATCATGATATTTGCTTTTAAAAACATTCAATATGTAGCAAAAACAAATAAATATTTTTGAATTTTAAGCGAATGAAAATGTGGAAAAATTCTAAATCCCGAATTTGGACCAATATATCTTTAGTAGTTTTTGAATTCCAGGACCGTTTCCAGACGTTTGAAATACGTTGTATATTAAAAACTAGATATTGTTTCCTATTTTACTTACCATTTTGCCTAATAATCCTGTTCCAACTGTATCTACAGAAATGTTTTTAACATAGTGATAATGTTGGCTATTTACCATCACTACCAATTGCATTCCTACTAGTCTTGCTAAACCTACTAATTTATATTTGGCTTTTGGATGGACCCCTTCGGTAACGTATTTACTACAAATTAATAGTTTTTCTTTAAAACAATTGACACTAAGAATAAAAAGGTGATATTATGTCTCTTATCCATCACAAACGTAAACTTTGGAAAATATATAAGCTGTCAAATACCAATTATAGTACTTTATTGTCCACAGAACATTCTTAAACACACTGAAAACATCCATTAGAAACGCCATATTGGAATGTGAAGAAAATATTTTCAATTCGCATAATTACTCACTCAACTTAAAGTAACAAACAAAATAGTCTCAGGTTTCTCGTACCGATCTGAGTAGGTTTCTAGCGCTGAGACTGCACGCAATAAAAGCAGAGAAAGCAGCAAAACTGTCAGGGCAACAGCAAAAATAAACTAATATTCCGATACGAGCGAATAAGCAGGCTGCCAGCTCCGACAAGTTTTAACCTTCTTTGACTCCGTATGTTATGATTTTCAAAGCCTGAAGCGCGAGTAGGCGCTGGTAACCGGTAAGTGAGAAACCTGCTTCTACTCTGTGCGCTTACGCTCCAAATAAGCGTACCTCGCCTACGACAATTTTGAAACGGCTGAAACATTGGCAAGTACATATCTGTCTTCACAAATAAAATTCTCGACCTTATCAGACATAACAACTAATTGTATTCAAGACATGTTTAACGTCGAGACAATAAAAGAAAAACTGCTTTGCCTTAAAAATAACTCATCACCTGGTATCGATGGTTTAAATTGATTTTTCGTAAAAGTTTTTGTACTTCTTCTTTGCACTATCATGAATCGGTCGCTCGAAATGTCGAAGGTACCTGATTTGTGGAAAGTCGCCTCTGTGACAAAATGGATTCAGCTAATTATCGTTCTATAAGTTTGCTATCTCTGTTCCATCCAAGATTATTGAAAGTTTCTTAGCTGATGCAATATCCGACTTTCTTACAAAACACCATATATGGTCCCAGCAGAACAAAATAGTCGTGTGTAATACCTAAGAAGTCTAAAAACCCTGGTGTGTCTACTTATTCGATTTTGTTTCGAACTTATTGGGAGTACCACCTGTTGCGTTCAATAGAACTTACCAGAATTCTGTAAGATGGCGCTGTTTAGAATTGTTGCAGGACAAATCTACTGAGCTGTATAAATAACTGATCTCTTTCTCTTGTCAATGCCTTTGACAGAGTTCCACCTGTAAGGTTATAGTACAAGCTTGAATCGTATGGTATTCGTAGATTCAAAATTATCTTTCGAATAGAAAATGTTAGGATTGGTCAATCTCACTCATCTGAAAGGCTAGTGATAAGTAGTTCCTCAGGGGTCAATTCTCGGCCCACTTCTCTTCATTGCTTACATAAGTGACTTACCTCATCATATTTTATGCTAATGATAGAAAAATTTAGTTATCCTTTTCTAGATCACAATACTATACAAACTGATCTAGACTCATAAATAAATGGTTGTTTTCCTTAAACGTAGATAAATGCGTGGTTTTGCACCTTGGTAAGAATGTTTCAGTTTATGAAGACTTAAAATTTAACTAGGTCGGAACATATCTTAAAAACTTGCAAACGTGATATTTCTTCTATCTCAAGGATCTCTTTTCATTCGTCCTCAAAGATGTAGAAAACATATGTTTGAACACTGCTTCAACACGCGTGTGTTGTATGGTGTTTGGTTCTCATTCGTGATCAAATGTTCAGTGCTACAAGCACAGAACACCTTAACGACACAGAAGCGAAAGTCCGCCTTTCAGTCCAATTTTTATTTGAAAGCGCATATGCAATGCTAATTATTACAATTGTCAACGTTAAATTCAAACTTCCTGCTGATTTTATACGTTATTTTGTTTTAGAAGTATCCATTTCTATTTCCTTCGCAAGTAAATCGAATGACTCTTTGCGCTTTACTTTTTTGAATTTTTTATTATTCTTGTGTCACAAATTCTAAATAATAAAATATTTCAACGTTCCATATTTAATTCTAATTTAATATCAAATTTAGCAATAAAGTAGTTCACATTAAAATTAACTATAAACAATTTTTATTTCATAATTTTATATCCATATTTCCTGTAAGTAATATTAATGCATTTTAATTCAGCTGATTTGAAATTTATTAAAGGTAAAAAATCGAAGTTGAATTAACTCTGAAATTATGCAGATCTTAGCAATAAAGTTGTAAAGGTGACGATTCTGTAAAAAAAACATTCATGCAGAAAAGTCCTGAGCAACAGCGAATAGGTGAGCTAAGACCAATGCAGAAAAATGCGTTTAAAAAAATAATTTTTATTGAGATATATAATAGAAAATAAATATTCAAAAATCAAAAAAGAATTTGTAAACGTGCCCAGCGATCCGGTTGAACAATGTGGTAAGAATAAACCTTTTTTCTCTTTAATAATTTTTTGGGTATTTTAATATTTAACTTCATTGGTTTTTTTTTTGTAAATATTGTGTATATTTTTTATTTAGTAATTTTATTTCTTGTTCAAATCCTGAAGGAGTCCGAGCTACTCGAAATACATGGTCAAAATCTGAGCTACAAAAACCCCGAAAAAACTAAACTGACCACCACGACGTGACAATATACTTGGAAATTGTCGATTTTTTGTTATTTTTCTACAAACGGCGACATGAAAATTTTGGTCAAATTCATAAAAGTGTTACTTAAAGTCATGTGCAATTTCACAATTTTACTTTCCCAACCCACCTCCGAGAAGGGAAAGTATTGTGAACAAGCTAAAAAAAAAAATTTCGAAATAAAGATGGAAATATCCATTTTGAGGTCACCTGAGATGATTAAGACCATGTCCAGATGGAAGTCTGTCTGTCTGTCTGTCTGTGTGTATTCTTCCACGATAGAGGCCACACGTTTAATCCGATTGAGCTGAAATTTGGTATATGTGTTGCGGCTACAAGTCGGAAGAACCCATTAGTTTTTGTACGACATCTGTCAAACAAAATGACAGATGCAATATTTCACGGAATTTGACTTGCAATATGTCATTTGAAAGTCTAGAAAAACTCTTTTCAGAACAGTCAAAATTATTTCACAAACTGTCACCTGTCAAAAATAAAAAAATGTCAAAATTTGAAACTTTAACATTAAATATCTGAAAAAGTATTCGTGGATACTCGTTAAATGTGTAGTAAATTTTTATCAGGATAGATAAACCTTAATGTTGCTACTGATTTGGATCATAATATATTAAATTTTCTTGATCCATTAAAATCTCAGAGTGACTCGTTAACCTTTTACCCTGCAACTGAACTGGAAGTTCACAATGCAATACATACACTGAATAATTCGTCTTGCACGGACGAATTGTCGAGCAAAGTGATAAAAAAACAGCATTCTTTCTCCTTGAACACTTAACTTGTCTATTTAACAACGATTTGAGTAAGGGTTTCTTCCCAGATGAATTCAAAATATCTAAGATAATCATAACACTCAATAGACAATTTTAGACCCAATTATTCTACAACACAGACCAAAGTCAGTGATCTGCTGCCAACCTCTAGACATACATAAATAAAAAATACATTTATCAACAAATGCTGACACTCATGATCACAACACATGAATTGCCAATTTACTTTTAACTAAAAGATATCGCCTAACGGAATTCCGCCAATCTCAACCTGTATCGCATTATAACAATACCCTCAACAACTTCCAAAAAAGAGATTAAATCAATTTTATTACGCCATCATTTTTATACAATTCAAGACTTTGTCTATACATCTTTGGTCTAATCACTATACCTAAAGTTAATACTTACTACCACTCAGCTTCTCTGGGTGTATCGTTAAATAAAAATGCTTCTTTACTTAAATCTATTTCTTGAAATCCCACTGCATATAAATCTGGAGGATTGTCATCGTAACTTAACCAATTTTTAAGAGATATGCTAGGTGGTTGGCCATTTACATTCCATGTTCCAACAAAAATTCTAAAAATGCATACATATCAAAATTACACTACGGTAACTTAATGATATTTAAGCAATTATAACAATTAAGAAATTTGACTGTAAAAAAATTATTAACCGACTTATAGCAGGAAATACATTGAGAAAAACATACGGGATTCTCCTCTTAGACTGTTCAATTTCTTTAGCACTATAGTGAAAGCCAGATTTAGAATGCAGTGTAGGCCTTATGGAGCGCAAAGTTGCCGCCGATGTCAGGTAGTCGGACGCGTTAGAAAACGCAAGGTTGAGCACGCCAGGATTGATAGATCTGTTCCGTTGCAGCGCCAGGCTGGCATCGCCGCCGAGCATTCTTCAGTTTAAAATTCATTGGGCTATGCTGCCTACACTGTATTCTAAATCTTGCTTTTACTATAGAGACGTCTAATTTGATAACCCGTTTTAATGCTTTACGCCACGGGGTAAAAAACAACCGGAAAAATAGTATGTCGGTAAAGTTTATCTATTATCAATTGCAAAATACAGTTATGTGAGGAGTAATCAATAAATAATATATTTTATGCCAAATTAAAAAACAAATAATAAGGTTTACTACCCGTATAAAATATCAAAGAAAGCGTCTGTCCATGTGGACTTGATTGATGTGTGTCAAAATGCACAATCTATGCTGTTGAACTAATTAAAACGGCGAATCGTAAGTTTAAACGCATTGTATTGGCCCAGGGACGTATTTAGGCTAAGAAATAATAAATCATGTTTTTCATGTTTGAAAAACACCGAGTAACTGGTTTGAAAATATCAGCATGCGCCGGTATAAGAGGAAACGAAATAGCTGACAAGCTAGTCAAAGTTGCTTTAACATCAGGGGAAAAACTTGACATATCTACAGTGTGTCAAATTAAGTCGGTACCATATGGGAATCTTTTTTATTCTTAGTTTTATGATAAAAAGTTATTCTTTGTAAAAAGTTGTGCATGGTCTACAACCTAAAATGCAACCCTTAAATAATACATTTTTTACTCATATAAGAGGGGCGTCAAAAAATACAATTTTTTTGAGTAAAGTACCCTTCCCAGATAGCACACATTGATACTATGGATGTCCAATGGATGTACGTTCATGGACGTCTCTACGTCCATTTTGTTTCCAATGGACCTCCCATGGACGTCCGTTTAAAGTCCAGATATCACAAGTATGGACATCCTTAGATTGTCCGTTGAAGGACTTCCATAGATTGTCCATTAATGGATTTCCATAGATTGTCCATTGATGGACATCCATATATCGTCCATTAATGGACATCCATAAGTCGTCCATATAATGAACTGTTTTCACCACCCTGAAAATCTATATAGGACCTGCAAATTTGGAATAAATACAAGTTAAAATAAATAAACATTTATTTATTATGTAAAAAATGAAATAGGAACATTTTCTTTGCTTATTATTGGTTTTTTTTTTCGAAATCGACAGTTCTGCCTCCTTTTCTGTAGAACCAAAAGTTTTTACAGCTGAGTGTAAAAATATAAATAAATCTATTTAACAACAACGAATTCACAGTGCTGGTTTTAGGTACTTATATATGAAAAAGCATCGTCAAAAACAAAATCGGCTTGGTTGACCGTTTTTAAAAATACTAAATATACAACAAAACCGTTAATTGGGCTTAAAAAATTGTGGAAACTAATTTTTTATGTAACAGTTCACTTTGAACTTTATATCAAGATAAAAATGTTAACAGCAGACCGCCAAGAGCTTTGGAAAAAATGATTCTTGTTCAGACGAGTCTGACTATTATGATTATTTATAACTATACATACATACATGTGTTATTTTGTTTTATTTTTAAAAATAATGAATTAATGTTTAATGAAAAACTTTGTTAATAGGAAAAATCTGTTTATAAACGGTAATCGTCGACTGTGATGATTTAATTATTTATTTGTGTTTTGTTGATTATTATAATTTTTTTTTTAAACAAAATTGTTGGGAAGAGTCCCGAACGAGTTTTTATGGTTTGCAATTGATAATGGATAAACTATAACAAGTCATGTTTAAATGCTTACGTAAACTCTTGTTTTTGGGTAAATTCCGCTTCTTTCAACTTCAAATGGTATTTTAGCATAGATTCTCTATTAATAGAAGTTTGACCTTGAGCAATTTGATGCCTTGTTATAGGTATATCATCCTAAAAAATATATCATCAATATTCCTGTAAAATGATGATAGAATAAAAATTAGGAGCTAATAAATAAATAATAACGTAACACAAAGAATAAGGGCAGAGGAAGATAAAGAAAAAAATAAGAAAAGCATAAATTAAAACAAAAAGTTTAAAACAAGAAAAATAAATCCCACCTAACTTTCCGAATACTCCTAATAAAGTAAATATTTAATCAATTATTTTTCTGAAAATAAGCGGAATTCGAAAAAAGTAAGAATTAGCTGTCCTCCCTTATATTTGTAATAAATATTTCTTCCTTGATATCCTGATCTTATTCTCATTGTATCCTGATAAAAAGTTTTAAAATCTCTATTTTCAAATCCTACTGAATTTAAAATGAAATTGAAATTTTTTTTGATAGAAAAATGTTTTTATACTCCTGTTTCTTCTTTCGTTATATGATAGTTTAATTTAGACTATTTAAAATGTTTATTTATAGGTAATATAATAAAAATTATTATGAAATAAATATATACCTGTTCCAAATCCGAACTTCGACTAGCTTGACTCATTGTACCTATATATTTATCCAGCCACACAAAATTCGGTTTATTGTAAAGTGTAACTAAAAATAAACATACTTTTAATTATTTTTATAAATAAAATAATCTAAAACTTACATTCTTTAGAACGTATAACTTCTGAAGCAAAATTAGAACTTTCTATTCCAATTTCAATCTTAAAAACACGTTTAATCTTCTTATAAGTAATTATAAATATTATATGGCTTTGACTGTCTTCTATGGGTTCAGTATCTAAATAATATAAATCACTAAATTGTAATAATATTCTATTAATAAATATTTACCACAAGAAAAGAATTCATCTACTGGAGTAACAGTTTCTATGGCAAGATCAGAAATGCTGTTAGGTTTTTGCTTTAAAGAAATCAAAACAAATAAAGCAAACGATTTATTATACTCAACTAAAGCTAAAATACGGTTTTCATTCGACCAAATCTCTTCTAATATAAAAACATTCAAATGTATCTAAATTTTAATAAGGAAAATATTGAAGACGTTTTTTTTTAAAATGTCACTAAAAAGGATACGCTTTTAACTATTTCTGTAGACAAAAATTTTGCTTGTACGATATTAACCACATCTCTGTGTACAGCTAACATAATCCAATAAAATCAATTCATTTTATGTAAATATTTACGATAAAATTTAAAAATAAAAGGGCGAAAATTTACAAACGTCATAAACATAACCTAGAATTGTTATCGATTCATTTCAATCAAAGTCAAGGCCGGCAACGTCAAGTAATAAAATATCCTATCCTGCTCACCGAAATCCAATGTTGCCAAGTGTACTTTATCAATAAAATAATTTGTTAATCAAATTTTGATATTTTTTAAAACATTTTTATCCATTGTTGGTTTTATTTTGTTAATATTTAAGCTTATAAAAATCTTGGACAAATTATTTTTGTAGAGAACCAAAGTTCATTTTTAAGATTCAATTCATTTCCTTTTGTTATTCGGAATTTATAGAATCTGTTATTAACGAATTGTGAAAAGCGATACTTTAGTCGTATATACGGTAAGTTTTGAAATCATTGTCATATACTCATGAACATGCTCACTATTTCGAAAGACAGAGATGAAAAGATGGTTCGGTCAATCTCTATCTCTATCAAAACATTATCGTATAGTTGGGATGTTAGAGATAGCGCTAGACCGAACCTATACGACATCTTAATCACTCTTTTCAGCAAAAAATATTACGTATACGGGTTACGAGCCATTTACGAGACCCATCGCGTTCCAAAAGAGGAGTTATCGAGAGACAAATATTCCATGTTACGCGCGTGCCTCTTAATCTCGGGTTTGTTTATTTAGAAAAAATAACCCTTTACTGTACAAATCAAACCGTGGTTAACTATTCATAAAAAATTGCATTAATTTCGTAAAAAATATTTTCATATGTCGATTATATGGAATATTTATCTCTCGATAACCGCACCTCATTAGATGAAGTCATTTTAACAGCAAAAAAATATTAGGTTTTGCATAGGTATATTTAAGGATATAAAACTGAATTGTATTATTATTAGATTTAGGGGTAATAATTGAAGCTAATCTGTGGCAAATGGTTAATCCAATGCCATCAGTTCAATTCTCTATTCAATAATTGAATTGGCAACATTGTCGAAAACATTTATTTTACAAACTGATTTAGTAGGCCAAAATAGAAGTTTTCTGCAATGACCTCTATCGGTGTTTTAGTTAAACAAGCTAATCCCCAGTAGAGGACGCCATATTATTATTTACAGTGTTTATTCCGCATTTTTAATTTTCTTTTAAAAAACACGTAAAAAATGAACGACTGGTTACATTGTAATAAATGCTTGATTAGGTTTCACCCTGATCTTAAGTTATATCTAGTAGAGTGCGCGCATATATTTTGTGAAAATTGCGTAAAACACGTCCGTAAGTATTTTTACAAAAACAAACACAAACACAAATTTATTTCTAATTTATAATAGGTGATTCGAAATGTTTGGTTTGCGGAAAATCCGATTCTTATATAATAATCGACAAAGATATGCATTCATCAGCTCAACCGTTTTTTATGCCCTTTGAAGCTCACTTAAAGAAACTAATGGAGGTAAGTTTTATTTATAATATACGTAAATATTTTAATTATTATTATAATTTTAGGTATGTAATTTTCAAACGATGCATAGACAAAGGCTATATCAAAGTCAATCACAAAAGTACCAATACATTAAAAAAGAACTTTCTAATTATCATCAGAAAGTAAAGTGTCTTATGAGTGAAAATAAAATGATGAGGACTATGTTACAGGTATTTATAATTATAGTTAAGATTGTTTATTACTGTCTTAGTGATTTTTGTCTACGAGTTTCAGCTTGTCTATATTATTTGATACTATTTTCATTCTTTTATAATAGGAATAGGTTACTGTAAATCGTCAGACTGAGAAGGAGATGTCAGAGGCACCAAATTTATATATTTTTTTATCATCTTCGTTTAATATGATTTTTGAGACTTTTTTAAACTTTTAATTCGCTCTGGGCGCGTTTAATAAGTCAACTATACTAAAATCGGAATCGACACAAAGTAATAAATCAAAATTGTATGGGAGTTTTACAGCACAGGCGGCTGAAACAAAATCTGTGAATTTAAAGAGCCCATAGTTAAAAGATGTGGTGAATTTAAGAATTTTACCTGTGTAACATAACGCAATATAGTCTACCCTTATTTTAATCTCTTTTAAGACTCTAATGAGCGCACGGTTGGGAAAATTAGGGGGTATTTGTTTGTATTATTATTTTTTTTGTTACTATTTTAAACTGAAATAATTGTAATTTACTTAACCGCCGGCCGGGGTGCTTGTTTTAGGTGAGTCCCCTCGCCACTCACCCCTGAAAAGCTAATTTTTTGATTTTTGTGTTTTTTTGGTGGTAACATATCAGGAACTTGGTGAATTCAATATTTTCACCACTTTTTTGACATGCTAACCTAAACTAACATGATGCAATAGTCTACCCTTATTTTAATCACTTTTAAGGCTCTAATGAGCGCACGGTTGGGAAAATTAGGGGGTATTTGTTTGAATTATTATTTTTTTTGTTACTATTTTAAACTGAAATAATTGTAATTTACTTAACCGCCGGCCGGGGTGCTTGATTTAGGTGAGTCCCCTCTCCACTCACCCCTGAGAGGCTAATTTTTTGATTTTTGTGTTTTTTTTGGTGGTAACATATCAAGAACTTGGTAAATTCAATATTTTCACCACTTTTTGACATGCTCCGGTTTTGCTTGCGTTTTTGCAGTCTTGCACGCTTTTGAGCTTTTTTGGTGTTTTAGTATCTGGCAGCGTTAATTGGGTGATTTATCCCATTTACATTTTTAATACAACTATAGTCACATTTATAGATTTTAAACCCTCACTTTATTTTTTATAATCTAATCTGAAACATTTATCTCCACTTTCACCTTGACAACAAGGATTTCCAAGAATTGAATGATTAATAACGATTTAAACAATTTAATGTAGGTATACCTAAAAGTCAAATTTACAGGTCTGGAAAAGTAGTTATATACCTTGTTGTTATTTTACTCAAAAAACATTTTGTAAGTACATACCGAACTAATACTCAATAATACATAATCAAAAAAATATATTTTTAAATGATGATTTTATCTATCCCGTAAATAATACTATAGGCACCCACAGGGACGCGCCAATTTGTGCGGATTTTACGTGAAAATCATTAAGCAATACAAAAAAACATTAAAATAGCTTCAAATGTTAGTGGCGTAACAAATAGGAGGAGAAAGGTGACATATATTCTTCCAAATGCATACCGCTGGACAATTTTGTGTCATTTATTTTGAGCAATTCTCTGATCAATTTAGGTAACTTTAGACCATTTTATCAATATTTTAGACAGTGTTTGGATAATTTATACATTTTTAAACCATTTTAGATAATATTGAACAATTTTCTGATCAATTTATGTAATTTTAGACCATTTTATTATTATTTTAATCTATTTTAAGACAATTATAGACCATTTTGGATAATTTTAGATTATTTAAAAAAATTCTCTGATCAATTTAGGTAACTTTGGTTCATTTTTGGTAAATTTTAGACCATTTTGGACAATTTTAGCCCATTTTAGATTATTTTGGACAATTTTAGGTACTTTTAGACTATTTTGAACAATTCTTTGATCAATTTAGGTAACTTTAGATTGTTTATTACCACTTTAGACCATTGTTGGACAATTTTAGACCATTTAGGACAATTTTAGACTATTTTTCACAATTTAGGTAATTTTCAATAATTCTTTGATCAATTTAAGTAATTTTAGACCGTTTTATTATTATTTTAGTCTGTTTTTGGACATCTTTAGACCATTTTAGATTATTTTGAACAATTTTCTGATCAATTTATGTAATTTTAGACCATTTTATTATTATTTTAATCCATTTTAAGACAATTATAGACTATTTTGGATAATTTTAGATTATTTAAAAAAATTCTCTGATCAATTTAGGTAACTATGGTTCATTTTTGGTAAATTTTAGACCATTTTGGACAATTTTAGCCCATTTTAGATTATTTTGGACAATTTTAGGTACTTTTTGACTATTTTGGACAATTCTTTGATCAATTTAGGTAACTTTAGAAATTTTTAGACACTTTTTAGACACTATTTGGACACTTTTTACACACCAACTTGAAATTTTTAGACACTTTTTAGATACTTTTTAGACACTTTTAGACACTTTAGACATTTTTTAGACACTTTAGACACTTTTTCGATACTTTTTAGACCTATTATGTTTAAGGTCCCATTTTTCTTACCCCAAACCGAGCGAAGCGAGATTCTTTTATTGCAGCTTTTTCCCCTATTTTCTCTACAGTTATCTCCGTTTCCTAATAAATATTTTCCACCTTTTATCTTCTCTTTTTTTCAATTACGTCCTTTTTTTAGTAAGTTTTCGTGTCCACCTTTTTTCCAATTTTCCTTTTCTTCAGTAATTTAATGTAAGCCCTCCGTTTTCCTACTCTTCTCTTTGACTATTTGTCCCATTTTTTATCCTAATTATGTTCTCTTTCAGTATTTGTGCCTTTTTTATCTTAATTGTCTTTTTTTTTCAGTAAATATTTCCTTTTCTTCCTTTTTCCCAACTATGTCCTCTTTTTTTAGTATTTGTTCCCTTTTCTCTCTATTAAATCCTTTTTTTTTAGAGTAAGTTTTTGTTGTGTCCCTCTTTTTCTAATTGTGTTCTTTTTTTAGCCATTTTTCGTATCACCCTTTTTTTTCTCTATTATGTTCTTTTTAGTAATTGTCCCACTTTTTTTTCAGTTATATCCATTTTTAGCAATTTTTTTCGTGTTTCTCCTGTTTCCCTAATTATATGCCATTTTTTTAGAATTTTTCACCCATTTTTTTCTAATTATCCTTTTTATAAGAAATTGTTACCTTTTTTCTCAATTAAGTCTTTTTTTATTATTTGTTGCCCTTTTTTTCTCAATTATGTACTTTTTTAGTCTTCTTTCGTGTACCCTTTTGTTTTCATAATTGTGCTATTTTTTTCAATATTTCCCCCCTTTTCTCCGTATTTATGTCTCTTTTTACTAATTTTTGTTTCCCCCTCTCTTATTAATTATGCTGTTTTTTTAGTAATGTTTTGTTTTCCCTCTTTTTTCATAATTATTCTGTTTTCTTTAATATGTTTCTCCCCTTTTACCTTATGTACTATTTCAATATGTTTTCCCCCTTATTTTTCTTATTAAGTTCTTTTTTTTTCGGTAATTTTTCATGTCTCTTTCCGCCCTCCTCACCACTTTTTCCTTTTTTTCCCTTTTTCTTGTTTTTTTCACCTTTTTTCATCCTTTTTCTGTTTTTTGTGCATTTTTTCCGTTTTTCCTTTTTTACCGTTTTTTCCTTTTTTCGTTCCTTTCCCTTTTTCCTTCTTATCGGTTTTTTTCCTTTTTCCCTTTTTTTCCTTTTTTTTCTTTTTGTCCTCTTTTGCCGTTTTTCCTTCGTTCATTCCTTTCCCTTTTTCCTTTTTTCCTTCTTTTCGTTTTTTCCTATTTTTCTTTTTTGTCCTTTTTTATTTTTTTTTTCTTCTTTAGGAAATCGACTCAGCAGCGTTAAAAGCCCCTAAAATGATATTAATTTTTGACCTATAACCTGAAGGCCATCTTAAATTTTTGAAAAAGAAATAAATTGTTTTTTATATTATTTCGATAGATATAAACACAATACTAAAAATAAACAAGTCTTCATTTTTTTCTTGCATTTTTTTTTAAAGTTAGGCACAATTTTATATCATACTATCGTTTATCATTGTCAATTGTCAAATGTCAGTTAGCTTACCAATCTTTTGCATATTTTGCACTTTTGAGTACCATATTTTTATTAAACGAGTACCACTGTACTTTTTGATGACACAGAGTACCACTCTGGCAACACTGCCTGAAGTTTGGGCTTGTGAAGTGTTGTTCAATCTAATTTTATCCTTGTTGTCACCATTTTTAAGTTCGTCCTCTTTTTTTTTCAGACCTGGGTATGTCTCGGTTATGATAATTGGGCCATTAATAACGCTAGTGCCATTTTGTCGTTGGTTATACGCATAATTTGTGTTTATGTATATAGTCTACGTCAAATTTGTAATATAATTGCGTTTGTCTCGTTTAAATCTAACCACTAATAACGAAGTTAGACCTTAATGCCTTTTTGTAGTTGTCACTGAGCATGATTTTTGTTTACGTAATCATTCTTTTTACCGTACTATTCAAAGTATTTTGCTTGAGTTTTCAGTGTTTTTTCATACAGATGTGTTTAATGGTTCTCTCTAAGGTAACGAGGGTTTTTTGTTGCAATTTGGCGTGGCATGTCCGTACATTTGACACCTGTGGAATTGTACAATTGTTTTTTCTGATTTCTTTAATTCCAATGTGAGTTTTATGTTTATAACGTTGTTTTTGTGTCCATCCTATCATGTATTGTATTTAATTTATGTGCACCCCTTGCTCAGTTAAGTCATCAAAGATTTCGTTTCTCCTTTTTTATCTCTCTACGTCGTCACGCGGTCTTTTGGCACTTTGGATCAGGTCTCGGATTGCTTCAGGCGCCACCTTCCGTTTACAGTGTGAAGACCACTTGCGCCGGGCGGCATCAGTGAATTAACAATCTACGAGGAAGTAAAAGGTGTACATCACGATTCTTTACTATATGACATTATAAGCACGACTTCCAGGGTAGCGTTCCGGTACTCCTTCAGCTCGACCTATCTTTAAACAGGAACTCCAACTGGTGAACAAAAATTGAATCGTGGTATACGGTCAGATTTTCTGCGTGTGCAAGTGTTTCCATCTCTCCGGCTGATATTTAACTGGTACGACTGATCTTATATTCGAAGGGACGTTGCTTTACCATAATGTTAGGTTAATTGTAATCCATTGCCGTGCACGGTATCGTTAATTGCGTATTTTTTGGGGAATTCAAAACAATTTTATTAATTGTTTGTGTACTTTTGTGTTTTCTTCGCACTTTCTTAATTGCGTTTTCTGTATTTAGCCTCTTTTTAGTAGTTTTCAGGTGCGCTATTTGACAATATTTACTATGAAACAAAAATATATCACCTTTCATTTTTTTTAGAATAACAATCGACATAATTATCCTACACCAGGCCCTTTTGTAAACAATACTCCTTCTGTGACTAATGATGATAATATGTCTGATAATAGATCCGTATTATCCTCTATTCCCTCCTACACGCTACATAATAAACCCGTCCCTGGATACGCCTGCAGAATGTCTCATAACGGAAATATACGGGGTGTTTCTATTCCTCATAACCAACCGGTAAGTCACATGGAATATTTCTATTATACATATTACATTTTTTTACTGTATTATGCACAAATTATTGTCGCGAAATCACTGAGATTCATTCACCACGCTGGAGTCATTCACGAATATAAGTTATATCCGTCAGTGGCGAGTTATGGTGAAGTTATAACATGTTGAGAGCTCTCTGAAAATTTCCCTTAAAAAACTTTATTTGCTCTAAAATCTACTTTTATTTAAATCTACTGGAATCAATAGAGAATGAACTTTTTGGTTGATCTAAATATTTAATCTCCAACGTACAATTTGGGCCAATCCGTATAAAATCAATACACTAATTTCTCTGTATAGTCAAAATGTAAGCCGGAAATCAATAACGCAAATGTAAATATTTCATTAGAAAAGGTAAATGTAAGTTCTCTTATATTTTGTTTAGTATAAAGGTCACAAAATATCCATTTGTGGATTACCAGCCCGGAAAGCCAACAAAATTTTAGGTCACGATTAACTAAAACCTTCCACAAAAAGCCCCTTTTTTTATCCGTATTAGAAATACACACACTGAAAGAACAGTTTATCTGGATTAAATAAATTCGGTAAATAAAACGTTCACTAGGGCTAATGACTTGGTAAAAATGGTAACGTTATTTGAATTATGATAATTGATATTGTAACGCGGCCGGCCTTGTCTGATGGAGTGTACACAGAATCTTGGCGACTCATCAAACCAGCTGCAGATTAGTGCGCAAGAAACATATGAGGAAAGTGTGTCGTCACAAATGTCATTCTTGTCAAAAACTGAGTCCAAACAAAGAATTTGAGTACGTTCTCTGTTGATCATTTGCTCATTAGTTTGTGTTTGGTTGTTTGGATGCTGTTTTATCAGGAAAAAGAATGTACTGATAAAAAGTGTCTGACATCTCGAACAAACATGTCAAAGAATTTCAAAAAATATCAATAGATTGTGAAAAAAGGTAAAAAATGCTAAAAAAGGTAAAAAATGTCAAAAAAGGTAAAAAAAAACTCAAAAAGCAGTGAAATATTGATAAAAGATGTCAAAAAAATTATAAAACCGTCAAAAAAGGGGGGAAATGCTGAGGAATGTGAAATGCCAAAAAGTGTCAAAATATATCAAAAAATTGTAGAAAAATGTTGAAAAATGTCATAAATTGTGAAAAAAATGACAAAAAATCCCTGAAGATGTCAAAAAGGGTAAAAAAATGTCAAAAAATGTAAAAACTGTCAAAAATTTTAAAATGAATATAAAAAATACCAAAAAATTAAAAAACATGTCAGAACATTATCATTATCACATTATCTCTCACCGTTCTCGAGCTGAATCAGGCTAACAGACTGACGGACGGACGGACAAAACCATCTTAGAATAGATTTTTCATTGAAAACTGCCCAAAAACTATCAAAAAAATATTGAAAAATGTCATAAAATAAAAATAATGTAAAAAAATCTAAAAGTATGTAAAAAAATGTAAAATGTAAAAAAAAAGTTAAAAAAATAGAAAAACAAGTCAAAAAGTTTAATTGCCAAAAAGTGAAAATTACATTAAAAAAATTGTATAAAATTTCAGGAAGTGTCAAAACTGTCAAAAAGTGTAAAAAATGTCAAAAAAAACATACAAACAATTTTAAAAAACCTAAAAAAAGCAAAACGTAAAAACCCTCAAAAATTAAAAAAAAAGAAAGTTAAAAAATGTTAAATAACGTCAAAAAACGTCAAAAACATAGAAAAGTAAAAGAAAACAAAGTCAAAAATTGCCAAAAAGTAAAAAATATTACATAAATGTCTCAAAAGAAAGAAGTGAAGGAATGTTAAAAAATTTTAAAAAAGCTAAAAATCATGTTCAAAAATAGAAGAAAAATGTAAAAAAAATTTAAAAAATGTGTGAAAAAATAAAATAAAAACCTCAAAAGACAATGTAATAATGTTAAAAAATGTCAAAAAAGATCAAAAAATCTCAAAAAAGGTAAAAAAATGTTAGACCCGTCCAAAAATGTAAAAAAAAGGTAAAGAATAAAAAAATCTCAAAAAAAATGTCAGAAATTGTTTAAAACTTTCAAAAAAATACAAAAAAATATATAAAAAAATATCAAAAAAGTTAAAATATCAAAAATGCCAAAAATGTCAAAAATTTTATAAAATGGTCCGAAATTAGAAAAAAATGACCAAAAAAAATCGAAAAATGTGAAAAAATTCCCAAAAAGTATAAAAAAATTGTCAAACAAGTTAAAAAATAAAATACTAAAAAAAAAATAAAGAATCAAAAAATGTCAAAACACGTCAAAAAAGTTAAATAACGTGAAGAAATCAAGATCTAGATTTTGTTGTAAAAAATTTCAGTTATCGTAAAAAACTGCCAAAAAGTGTAAAAAATGTTAAAAATGCAAAAATGTCAAAAAATATAAAAAAACATGTCCAAAAACGTCATAAATTGCCAAAAAAATGTTAAAAATCTCAAAACTCTAGACATCACATATAACTAAACAGAGATAGAAGCACATACAGGATATTTACAAACCTACAGATACAAATCCACAAAAAAAAATTATATTAAAATTAAACAACTAAAATGCACTGTTTGTTTTTAAGATCTGCTAGTACTATTGTTATTAAATTTGTAGTACCTCACTTTGTACTTTATTTCCTTAAAAAAATCTAAATATTTTATCACTAAATAAAATATTGTTATTTAAATATTTGTTCAACTTTGATTTATTGTCCACACCGATTGTACATTTTGACTGTATGCGAAGCTTTCAAATAACACCAAACCTAAATCCGGCGTTATACGAAATTTAAAAATGACGTTATATTCAATTTGCCATTTGTAATGAACCCTTAAATCCAGCGTAATCTATTTACGTAGGTACAAAACAAAAAGCCGGAGATAATTGATTCGAAATAAAACACGCGTAGACCGTATTCATCCCATTTTATTACGGATTAATAGATAGCTACCGACAAAAACAATTTTTACTTTTTTGTATTTTTTTTTTGTTTTTTTTTTTAATTTTCGTTTTACAGCCGTACAGATATATCTGTGATGTTTCGTAATGGATATTGTAGAATACTAAAACATTAATAAAAGTATAAAATTACAGTTTTTTTACCAGTTTTTATTAAAGCAATTGGGAATTAAAAATCTATGTGATTTTCATGTATGTAAAAATTCATTTTTAGTCAGTTTCATAAAAAATAAGGTGGAAACGTTTTATGCGCACTGAAAATAGGTTCTCCCCTTCTCCGGAAGTTTGAGACTTCATATACTCACTAACTCACTAAAACTACCTCTTTTGATCACTATGGCCTAGGATCATCTTCCCAGACATTACGTCAGACTATAGGATTGCAGTACTCAGTCTATTCTAATTATTCTTTCTTCCTCAGCTTTTTTTCCCATGACCTCCTTTATAAAATTTTCTCCAACTACCCAATTTTCTTTTTTGGCTATCATGTATTCAACCAGTCTTCTAGTGCTCATAGCTTCCTCCATACTTAACTCCACTGCCAGCTTCTGCGCTTGCTACCTTGCGCATATCGTAATGGGGGCGTATTATGTAAAAATTTTAAATTAGCACTTAAAAGTCTATTATCAAATATGCCTAGAAAAAATATTTATAAATTTAAAAAAATAAATTAAAAATATCTACATTACTTGATAATACTGTTCAGAGATGGCAGTATATACGAACTGAATTCCTTATTAATAGAGGCCAGATGTAAACATGAGAAAAGAAGCAAAGTGTATTGTTTTTTATTTTCGCCGTGACTAGCAGTACATTGTTTATAACGTACATCGGAAAATAAAATAAACCATCTAATTTTTACATCTTGAATTTTGAAAAAAAAAATGTAGAAAAAAAACATTTTACTGTATAAATTAAAACTGATTACCAGTCAGTATTTTTATGTAATTTTAAAGAAGTCAAAAAAAGCGAAATCTAATATACATTAATTTTGGAGAAAAAAATAGAAAAAATCGGAAAAAATTTAAAGAAAAATCAGAAAATTTGGAAAAAAAAACGAAAAAATCAAACGCTTAAAATCGTAACAAAAACGACGCAGAAAAACGTAGGAAATCGATAAATATAGCAAAAGAAAACATAAAAAATTAAGGATAAACCGGAAACAATTGTAACAGTAAAAAAACTTTAAAAAAATTAAAAATTCGAAAGGATTGAAATAAATTGCAAAAAAATCTCAACAAAACTTCAAAAAAATGTGAAAAAAATTGCAAATAATCGTAAAAAATTAAAAGAATAAGAAAAATGAGAAAAAAATGGAAAGTAAGATTAGAAAAAAAACAACAATGGTGAAAAAATGTGAAAAATGAGAAAAATCGACAAAAAAAAAACGAAAAATCAGAAAAATAAGAAAAAGACGAAAAAAATTTTAACAACCAAAAAAAAATAAGAAAATATTGGAGTAATATGAAAAACAGAAAACAAATGTAAACAAAAATATTGGCAAAAATGAAAAAGAAAATTGTAAAATGGAGAGACCAAGCGCTAAAAATGGCAAAAAACGATGTAAAAAAACGCAAAAAAAGAGGAAAAAACAAATAAAAAAAGAACAACCAAAAATCCAGAAATATTGTAACGATAAAAAAATTAAAAAAAAAAATGAAAAAAATCGAATGAATTAAAAAAAATTGCAACAAAACATCAAAAAAATCGCAAATAAACAGAGGAATAAGAAAAAATGAGAAAACAGACGAAAGAAATAGAAAAAAAAAACAGAACAATGGCAAAAAATGGGGAATAATTTGTAAAATTCGAAAAAAAAACCGAAAATCATAAAAACGAAAAAAAAAACGAAAAACTATAAAAAAACTTTTTCTCCTTTCAAAAAAAAAAAGAGAAGAAAATCGAAAAGTATCGCAAAAATTAAAGGAATTAAAAAAAAACAACAATGATGAAAAATGAGGAAATATGAGAAAAAAAAACGAAAAAAAAATCAGAAAAAAGTGAAAAATACGAGAAAAAATTATAACAACTCAAAAAATCAGAAAAAAATGGGAGTAATAATAAAAACGTAAAACAAATTTCAACAAATATTGGAAATTGAAAAAACGGACAGACCAAGCGCTCTAAAAATCGCAAAAAAAACGATGTAAAACAACGAAAAAAAAACCACAAAGTTCAACGAAAAAACCAGAAAAAATTGTAACGAAAAAAAATTAAAAAAATCGAATGAATTAAAAAAAAATCGCAACAAAAATCCAAAGAACATGGCAGAAAGATCGCAAATAATCACAAAAAGTCAGAGGAATAAGAAAAAATGAGAACACAATAGAAAAAAACAGAATAATAGGAAACAATGAGGAAAAATTCGGAAAAAAAAACAAAAAGCAGAAAAATGACAAAAAACGAGAAAAAACTATAAATAATATAAAAAAAATTAAATGAGACAAAAATTATATTGTGGAAATAGACAGGAAGTAACAGAAAGAGAGGGAGTCGCTTGGAAGGGGCATAACGCTTTTTTCTTATGTGGCGCTTTGTTCTAAAAAAATGTTAGGTTCCGGCATGTTCCGGCCCTAATACACTGGAAATACTGAACTATAAATAATTATCATCATATTTTTACCTCAATACAAATAGCAAACACACCTTCTACTACTGATCAGTTTATTACTATATTTAAATGATATTACTGTAAAAATCAAACCGGTTACCAATGACTATGTTTATGTTGTTTTTAGGAAGCTAAAAAAATTATCAAAACATAATAAAGTTGGCCGTACTGGGAAACAAACTCCGGGCCCTTATACACCGAAACCATATAAGATACGCATTACGAAAAAAACAAAGTAACAGAAATATTATCAAACTTATCAAGCAGATGCGCAAACATACTTTCATACTTTGTTAACCTTAAAACGCAGTGAACGGCCGATATATAAAATAAATGCGTACATCCGATGTACTGCTAGTCACAGCGTTTTATTTTTCACTTTTCAGTATAACATAACCTATTACTTTAATGTTTATGTGTCGATTATGTGTTTTGATTTTTTCTTCTTTTTTTTTTAATAGTCAAAGTCGTTAAGGCTATTTGGTTTAGTAATACTCGACAGTAAATTATACCTTGTCGTGCCATCTACATTACTTTAAACAAATTAATGTAGCTGACGTCACTTGAAAATTTTGAAAATTTATTTCTTAGTAATCGTAGTGTTTCAAAGTTAGCCAAGCCTATTTTTGTGAATAATTTTAAGTATATTTTCATATGCTACAAATGAATTTGCTGTAGCTACCGCATCACAAGTCCCCATTGTGTATTCCGGATCGTCCCGCTGGTTGCAGTATGGGTAATCCTCAGTCTCCGCCTTCTAATTCTGTACTGGAAGGTCTTAAAGCTACTATGTCCAGATAGCACCTGCGTCACATGGTAGCAAGTTATTTTGTGCTTGCAATTTAGCCATTGGTTTAGATCTGGTATCAGCGATCGCTTCATTCCATCTAGCCAATCTAACCTAAAGCTACGTCCATGGTGTACCGTCTCCGGCTTCCCTCTCGCCGGCTTACATCTGCGGCAGGTTTTATCGCTTCGTGAACCTGCCAGATACTAGCAGGTGACGGTCATAGTTCTCAGTTCTCGCCCAGTTTTCAGTTCTCGCTCAGTTTTCAGTTCTCGCTCAGTTTTCAGTTCCAGTTGGCATCATGGAGCTATCTAGAGAGGATCTATTGCGTATTTTATTAGATAGTGATACTGTTCAATATAAACTGAAGCAAAAAAGAAGAACTCTCGCCGTGAAGTTGGTGAATATCATACGTCCTATATAACAATTTAGAAATTAAATTGTCTTTATCTACTTCCTTCCTGCCTTTTAAATTAATATTATTATATGAAAACAAATCAGATCAACTATTGAGTTTCTACACCAAACTGACCGAGCGGGTGAAGCGGGAAGCGAAAAAAGAAACAATAATTGACACAGGCAAAATCTGGTAAAAGCGGACTGAGCCGATTGAAGTAGCCGGCCAGACACATTATGGCCACGCTCATTCATTTCTCCATACTCCGCTAGTCTGCCGATATAACGCGGGAACAGAGAAGCTGTGCACTATGGACGTGCCTTAACCAAACGTAGCCGGTGCGAGTACCAGATCAGTGGCTCTTATGAATCTCCATAAGGGTGCACCCGGCACTCACTGTTTGATCGGCAAATCTTCGGGTATACCGAAAAATGTCGATGTTATTCGCTATGTCCCAATTCCGAAGTGCGATTAGGGGTTCAGGAGTTGTCTATGCTATTGGTTCCTCATGTCTTGGAATTCTCTCTTCCTCTTTTATTTTCAATATTTCGGTTATTATCTGACTAGGCTTGTACCAATTTAGCTTAATTTCCGGGATTAACTTGTCCATGAGTTCTTCAATTATTCGTTTTGCAACATTTTGATGGAGACTTCTCGCTCTTCGCTTCTTCTATTATCATCACAGATAGCTCCATGATGCCAACTGGAACTGAGACTGAGCGAGAACTGAAAACTGAGGGAGAACTGAGAACTATGACCATCATTGTAAGTCACATTTGGCCACAGTTTTTCTTATATACTCTTCAAAATGCATCTTGTAACTAAAACAAACCCCAAGATATATGACCTGGTCCATCGGGATAATTATGGCCTTTGGTCACCGTAAAGGCGATTCCATCCCAACTTCTTTCCCTCCTTATTATACAGAATTCTATTTTATGCGAGGCCATTGTTAACTTGTGGCTGTTGATAATGTCCAGTGATTCGTTGGCCACATAAGTCATATGTTCCTTTATGAGTGCTTTTGCCATTATTAGGAGGCCATCTGCAGTAATCTTGATGTCTTAAGAATCTCATCGTATAGAACATGTCAGAGGGCGAGTCCAATTATTGAGCTTTGTGGGACTCCTTGTGTAATTTTAATTTTCTTATCTATCTATATAATGCTATGAGTTTAGCCATGATAATGCTCCACCTTGCAGTGTTAAAGGCGTTTTGAATCTCAATTAAAATCATTGCACAATACTTGGAATTTCCCTCGTTGATTTTGGTTTGTACGTACCTTAGGGCTTCAATAGTAAACGTACCTTACCTAAATCCAACTTGTGTGTACGAAATGCCTGTCTTCTCGACCAGTTTTTTCTGATGAGATACTAATATAGTTTTCAGAATGCGTCTTGCAGGTATATCGACCTAAATTTCCTAGTGAGTGGCGCATCCGCCCTTTTAGGAATTAACACTACCCTTTCCACTTTCCATTGTTCCGGGAAAGTTTCAGTTGTTAACAGTCCATTCATAACCTTAAGCACCTTTTCACTTTACAACAACGATATAATTGGTATAGCACAATAAGTCTTAAGGCTGCAGTGCTGAGGCCTAAATCCTTAGCCAAAGCATCGATTAAATCAATCAATCAATCAATCAATCAACCTTTTCTGGTATTGATTCAACTACCCAAATTATTGACTCAGCCCCCCCCCTGGAGCTTTTTCCCTTTTCAGTTTGTGTGCCGGTTGTATCATTTCCAATATGTCTAACCTAGGAGCACATACTATTTTATGTACTGGGAAGAAGTCTTTAGTTTTTGGAAAAAGTGTGTTTAGGGAGAGTCTAAATGGGGTAGCTTTCATGTAACTATTTTATATCTATGTCCCCAGTTACCATTATTTAATTCCAGATATAAGGCAGCCCAATGTTCGCTTTTTGCACTTTTTTCTATTGTTTTTATAGACACATTCCATTTGCTATATTATGTGATACTGCTCGTTCCTGGTCCTTGTCCTAGTAAGATGTCTCCTTTTAGTACAATCTTCTCTTTTTTGGGAAATATTCCCGTTCCACCAGTAGGGCTGGTTGTCCTGTTCCGCGGAGGTTCCTTGATACTGTGGCGGTTATTTGTAGTGTACTCTTATCCATGTATTTTTTAATTTTAATTTATTTTTTCGATTTTTTGGGTAGGCTTATTATCTCATCTGGTAGTACAGTCCATGAACTAATTTTCTTGGGTTATTAGAGTGTGATCGAGGATAGACAGTATGTACTCCTCGTACAAATGTGATGGTAAACCCGTTATTGTGAGTGGTTGGATTCAGTGAGTGAATCCAGTTTTCCATATATCTGCATCTCCTATTATTAGCTCACAATACTTACTCCTTCTTGCAATGAGAAAGCCGACACCTTTGCGAAAAGAGGTGCAGAATCCGAGGTCATTGGACCGGAACCATTCTTCGGCATAGCCAAAAGCAGTGCCAAAGACATTATCTGGAAATGGGCCTAGAGGAAAACTCTCCAGCACTGGAAAGATATTCCTGGGTCACTCTAAGGCGTTTATAGTCAAACCTTCAGGTAGCACCCTATCGCAGATCCTAGAATGGAGTAGAAGTTATCTACGCATCCTAATTGGACTGCTTATAGGGCACTGTCGTCTGCGGTACCATCTGAAGAAGCTCGGTCTGAGTCAGACATCAGACTGTCGCTTCTGCAGTATGGAAGACGAAACGGCGGAGCATATTTTATGCTCCTGCCCCGCCCTGGAAATGAATAGGCTTCGTACGTTTGGTTTTGTACAGCTGGAGCCTACCGACTTCAAGGAAGCTTCACCTAAATCAACCATAGACTTTGTAAGAAGGTGTGGTTTGTATGGTGAATTATAGCCCATAGGGGTGAGCCACAATAGGCCTCTGTTGGCCGCAGTGGAGGTGCGAGCAAACACTCCACTCACATTGAACCGACCTACCTATCTAGTCCTTCTTCTGCAATGTCTCTAACAGCTTTATAAATCCGTTACCACATACATGTGATGTAATTCTAACATGTCTGTTTCTACAGTAGATAGCAGTATCTACATTAGGGTCCGATATCCATCTGTTATTTTTATATGTGTATGTTTTATTTAGCTCCTGTACTACCACCAAATCACAATCTCTCCTATTTGCCATTTTCATGTTTGTATTAATCTATAGGATTTTAAGAATTGTGGGGGATGGCCGGTTTCTCATTTATTCCCCTAAGTTTATGGACCTCCGCAATGAGTTGCGTGAACTCGGTAGTTTTTTGCCTCTTCTGTTTCGTCAAACCTCAGATCATCTGGCTTCTCTCTGTTGTAATTATTCTGCTCTTGGTATTAGATTACGTTCTAGTGCTCGAGATTTCTGTCTACTACATAAATTAGCTTTCCTGGACTGCTCCTTCCTAGCCCTTTTAAGTGCCTCTATGGCCCTTCTCTCTACAGGCAGGGCAAGACTCTTTATTTTTTCAGTCTATTTGTATGTCCAAATTCACCACATTTGTAGCATCCGCCATTTCTTGAAGTTTCATTTTCTTGAAGTTTCATTGTGGTCGTAGTACGAGCATTGGTTACTCAAGTTCGGTGACGTTCCTACGAGGTTATTTAGAGTTAAATCTGTGGAATTGCCAACCTGGTAGGCATATTATCTGGAGTTGAGGGGAATTTTCCTCCAGTTCCCGTTCCTAATATGCCTATCTAGAATTCTCTCTAGCGTTTTTAGTACGAACGAGGTAAGGCTGATTGGTCTAAATGATTTAGGCACGGAATTATTTACCTTCCCTGCTTTCCGTATATATACGACAAAGGCTTTTTTTTATTGTATATATTTTCTCTCATCGTTGCACAGAAAGAAGTGTCTCTCACCTTTATTTTTTTCACATTCGAATCACATCGTCTGTGTTGATTGTCAAAAATTAATCTATCATGTTCGTAGAGTACTACCTCCAGTAGGTTTAGTTGTCCTGGTTATCGTATTTGAATCAGAAACTTTTTCTAGATCAATGGTCTCTACCGTGTCTGTGTCCCAGAGAGTTCCAGAGAATAATCATCCTCTGGTTGGTTCCCCTCAGAAGAGACTTGTTTATTTACTGTGTTATCTATATACCCAAGAGCTATTAAGGAAATAGGCTGTCTATTGATATAGATTCCCGCATATATCAGTAAGACTGTTCTGGAGTTCCATTGGTACCATTAACGGATTTTTTGGGTTACTATTTGATAGCCAGAGGGTCCCAGTTTTATAGGGACGGGAACTCGCCATTCGCCTTCTTTCTGAGTAGGACTTGTCGGTGTGTTCAGATATAACATGGGATTATATACTTGGACTAGGTTTTTTTGGTAATGTTTAGCTGACGTCAGCTCCCCACCAGTGTCTCACCGACCATTTTGAGTCGCTTCTTGGTTTTACTCCTCATTTCCCTCCCTAATCTAACCTAACCCTCAAAAAAATAAATATAAAGTGATTAACATTGATTTATAGAATTGCTAAAGTTATTGCAAAAGTCTATTAACGATCAAAAATAATTATGATATTTTTATTTTTATTAGATATATCTTTACTTATTTTATAAAATTTTCTTCCCCATTTTTACACCTACAACCGGCAACATCGACAACGTTGCGATGCCAAAACGAATGCTGAGGAAACCATTAAAAACGCGTCACGTATTTTGTTTCCTGCAATCCGAGCACGAAAACACCGATACCATCTTAATTCAAACAAAACGAATTGAAAATTATTGCGATAATACGATTCCGCACCTTAGCAGATAGAGGCACAGACCAGACGAAGAACAAGAAGAAATATACGTGCGGAAAGGGGTAGAAAAGTTCAAATCGAATGAATCCTGGATATTTTATTATCGGGAACGGGAAAGGATTTAACGGTTAAAAGAAAAAAAATAAGATTAAGATGAATTTAAGTCTTTGTAAGGAAGGTTAGATCCCACAATTTTATTTAGTCGAGTCACATTTGGTCCAGGAGCTTTTTTTATTGTGTAAATTTCATTGTTAGAATAAAAATCTTCGATCTTAAAAACCCTCACATACCTATTTTGAATAGAATCTATTTATAATAACAAATCTCGTCCACCTTCTTAGAGCCGCCATCTTGTATTTATTAATTTTGACTCCGACCCCAACTACCCCATATAACAATTTTAAATAGAATCGCTCCATAAACATATATATTTTCCTCCATCTTCAATTTATTAATTTTGACAAAAAATTCATAATATTTGATCCAAAAAAACCCTACATACCAGTTTTGAATAATATCGGTCCATTATCATAAATCTCGTCCGCCATCTAAGAGATGCCATCTTGAATTTATTAATTTTGAGAAAAACTTCGAAATCTCCGACCACAAAAACCCCCATATACCAATTTATGATTAAATCTGTCCATAATCATAAATCTCATCCGCCATCTTAGTTCCGTCATCTTGAATTTATTAATTTCGACAAAAAAATCATAATCTCCGACCCCAAAAACTCCCATATACTAATTTTTAATAAAATCGGTCCATAATCATAAATCTCACCCGCCATCTTAGACCCGCCATCTTGAATTTATTAATTTCGACAAAAAATTCAAAATCTCCGACCCCAAAAATCCCCATAAAATCGGTCAATAATCATAAGTCTCATTCGCCATTTTAGATCCGCCATCTTGAATTTATTAATTTTGACAAAAAATTCATAATCTCCGACTCCCAAAACCTCCACATACAAATTTTTAATAAAATCGGTCCATAATCATAAATCTTGTCCGCCATTTTAGAGCCGCCATCTTGAATTTATTAGTTTTGATAAAAAATTTAAAATCTCTGACACCAAAACGCCAACATACCAATTTTGAATACAATCTGTCCGTAATCATTAATATCGTCCGCCATCTTGGGGTCGCCATCTCAATTTTTTTACTTTTTATAATAAATTCATTGTCTTCGACCCAAAAAAACCCCCACATACAAATTTTGAATACAATCAGTTAATAATCCTAAATCCCTTCTGCCATTTTAGAGCCGCCATCTTGAATTTAATAATTTTGACAAAAAATTCAGAATTTCCGACTCCAAAAACGCCTACATACCAATTTTGAATAGAATTAGTCCATAATCATAAATCTTGTCCGCCATTTTAGAGCCGCCATCTTGAATTTATTAGTTTTGATAAAACATTCATAATCTCCCACACCAAAAACGCCTACATACCAATTTTGTCCATAATCATAAATCTTGTCCGCCATTTTAGAGCCGCCATCTTGAATTTATTAGTTTTGATAAAACATTCATAATCTCCCACACCAAAAACGCCTACATACCAATTTTGAATAGAATTAGTCCATAATCATTATTATTGTCCGCCATCTTTGGGTCGCCATCTCAATTTTTTTACTTTTGATAATAAATTCATTGTCTCCGACCCAAAAAAAAACCCACATACAAATTTTTAATACAATCAGTTAATAATCCTAAATCTCTTTTGCCATTTTAGAGCCGCCATCTTGAATTTAATAATTTTGATAAAAAATTCATATTCTCCGACCCCAAAAATCAAACATACAAATTTTCAATGGAATCAATTCATAATCATAAATCTCGACCGCCATCTTGAATTTGGATTTTTTTTTAAATTCAGTGTCAGTTAAAAAAACAAAATGGCGAATACAATATGGCGGATATTTTTTTAACAAGTTGTGTTATTTGTCTGAAACTGAGTGCATTATTGTTTATAAGGTCGATGATTACGAATCCTTGGTCAATTTTGATAAATAAAAATGGCGGATTCAATATGGCTGATAAATTTTTTAACAAATCTTGTTACCGCCATAAAATTAAGTACATATAAATATTAAAAGTCGATGATTATGAAATTCAGCTTTTAAAAAAACGAAATGGCGAATCCAATATGGCGGATAAATTTTTTAATAAATATTGTTACCGGCATGAAATTAGGTACATATAAATTTTTTAAATCGCTGATTACGTATCCAGGTTCAGTTTTTGAAAAATAAAATGGCCCATCCAATATGGTGGATAAATTTTTTTTAAATTGGGAAAATAAATGATTTTAATGTTTTTAATTATGAATCCAGGGTCAATTTTTGAAAAGACAAAATGGCGGATAATTTTTTTAAGAAATCGCCTTATCGGTCTGAAATTGGGTATATATGTACTTTTAAGTTCGCTGATTACGAATCCGGGGTCAGTTTTTGGAAAAACAAAATGGCGGATAAAATGTTTAACACATCACTTTAATTAAGTACATGGTCGCATTTTATGAGAAATCAACACCGAACTTTGTACAAAAATACTTTGGTACCTAAGATTGTTTTCTATTGCAAATGGACTTTCCACCCCAAGGGGGTGGAAATTGTATGGGTTGGAAATTTAGGTAAATTCATATCTTTCGTAATAGTTAAAATATCGCGTCACAATCTTTACTGGTGCTTTTAGAATGTTTTGTCGGAAGAACTTTTTGATCGGGGATTGGGGGTGGGGGTGGAAATTTTTAAGTTTTATGAAGTGCGTCATGTTGGGTATCGTTTGAAAGCTCTCGCTGAGTTTAATCACCACCGATAACTAGTTTTTTGATACCACTCACATAAGTTGGCTTAAGAATTTTCAGGGGTGGCGGTGGGGTCGATGTTTTTAAGTTTTATGAAGTGCGTCATGTGGGGTATCGTTGGAAAGCTCTCGATGAGTCTAATAACCAATGATAACTAGTTTTTTAATAAGACTCACATAAGTCGGCTTAAGAATTTTCAGGGGTGGCGGTGGGGTCGATGTTTTTAAGTTTTAAGAATTTTGTCATGTGGGGTATCGTTGGAAAGCTCTCGATGAGTCTAATAACCACCGATAACTAGTTTTTTAATAAGACTCACATAAGTCGGCTTAAGAATTTTCAGGGGTGGCGGTGGGGTCGATGTTTTTAAGTTTTAAGAATTTTGTCATGTGGGGTATCGTTGGAAAGCTCTCGCTGAGTCTAATAACGACCGATAACTAGTTTTTTGATACCACTCACATAAGTCGGCTTAAGAATTTTCAGGGGTGGCGGTGGGGTCGATGTTTTTAAGTTTTATGAAGTGCGTCATGTTGGGTATCGTTGGAAAGCTCTCGCTGAGTCTAATAACCACCGATAACTAGTTTTTTGATACCACTCACATACGTCGGCTTAAGAATTTTGAGGGGTGGCGGTGGGGGTCGATGTTTTTAAGTTTTTAGAATATTATCATGTGGGGTATCGTTGCAAAGCTCTCGTTGAGTGTAGTAATCACCGATAACTTCTTTTTTGATACGATACAACATAAGTCGATTTAAGAATTTTCGAAAATTGCGTGGTACAGAAATCTACCTTTACCCTGTAGGCCCTACTGAAAAGAAGGCTTTGGCATTTTGGTTTTAAAATTAAATCAGTGATACAAAAATCTAGGTCCGTTAAATCAAGTTGAAGATGACCTCCTGAGTACGAAACGTCGCATTAAAATTTTAAATATATAAGAATGCATTGTTATCGAGTTTTGAGCTATGTTTACAGTTTTAAGTTTCTAGATCATCGCTTGCAAAATTTGTAGCGAACAGACAAACAGACAGACAGACAAGAAAGCGAACATGAAAAAATAGCCACCACCTAAATATTTCTTATCATTTTACCGGAATTGCATTGTTACTAATATTTATGCAATTGTACTTCTTGTATAATTTTTTACCATTGGCGTACATTTTTTATTTACCTGTGAATCTAAAAACAGAAATTTATTACTAAATCCTTGAAGAAAATTTTTATTGTTTTCTCCCTAGTTTTTTACATATTCCGATAAAAAAAAAATTATACAGGGTGATCTTTTTAATTGAAAAACAAAAAAAATAGAGTTTGGTTTAGGATTGAATTTCTCTTAATGCGTATTAAATTTATATTAAGTCAACGAAAAATAATTTAGGTGTTTTCTGAAGTTACCCTCTAACATCGTGCGTAAAACACTCTGTATATATTTTTTTAATTAGCCAAATTGTTGATTACTCAGTAAAACATTTTATATGGTATAACAGTAATTTATTTTATTCTATTCAAAATGTTTTTAACATATCTCGGAACGTAGCTAGACACAAAAATATAAAACTATAAAAGACATTCACCGTCACTCATCGTAGTTTCATATCTAGATTACTGTGACAGTGAAGGCCCAAACGATGTCGGTCCCCGTCTTTTTTTAACATAATTTATGTACGAACTTTACCATTATTCAACAATGAAGTACACACTGTCAGCGGAAAGGGACTCGAAGTGTTTTAGTGGTTTTTTTTTATAAGTTTTTACCTGGTTATTTTTTGGTCGTTTTAGTTTTATGTATGTTATAAATTTGTAATACATGGAAAAAAATGGCATAACTATAAATATTTTATTAAAATTTATTTTTGAAGAAGCAATATTTGTTTACTAATAATAATAATATGGTATATTTCAATAACACTTTAATTATAAAATTACCGATAACAGGTATTTTGGAAAAATAAATAAAGTTTTTTTTACCAATCATCAAAAATTTTAATAGTTTTGATCAAGAACTTCAAAAGTTTTAAGAATTTTGATAAATTTTTTTTTTGATTATTTTTTATACCAAACGACGTTTTATAGATACATAAAATATTGTTTGGTTCATTATTTATTGATAATAATATAATTTTTAATTAAATTAAACTTTTCGGAATCATGACGCTCTCCAACTTCAGTCGAAAGGGTAAAAGTATAAAATTAAAACAAAAGACCTGAATCGAATGAATAATGTTAAATAAAGTTTTTTTAATTAACCAATTATCAAAAGTTTGAATTATTTTCAATTTCAATTATTTTGATCAAAAACGTCAAAATTTTCAACAATTTGGAATTAAAAAAACTTCAAAAATCTCAATAGTTTGATCAAAAACTTTAATAATGTGGAACTAAAAATTTCAATAATTTTGGTCAGATGTCAAAAAATCAGAATTTTGAACAAAAACTTCTAAACTTTTTATAATTTTGAACAAAAACTTCAAAACTTTTAAGAATTTTGATCAAAAACTTCAAAAGTTTCAAGAGTTTTGTCAAGTTTTAAGAATTTTAAACTAAAACTTCAAAAGTTTCAATAATTTTGATCAAAAACTATAAAAGTTTCAATAATTTTAAACAAAAACTTCAAAAATATCAAAACTTTCAAGAAAATTGGAACTAAAACTTCAAAAATCTCAATAATTTTGACCAAAAACTTCCAAGTTTCAATAATTTAGAATAAAAACTTCAAAATTTTTTATAATTTTGAACAAAAAATTCAAAACTTTTAAGATTTTTGTCAAGTTTTAAGAATTTTAAACTAAAACTTCAAAAGTTTCAATAATTTTGAACAAAAACTTTATTAAAGTTTCAAGAATTTTGATCAGAAACGTCAGAAGTTTCAATAATATTGATCAAAAATTTTCAAAAGTTTCAATATTGTAGAACTTCAAATATTTCAATAATTCTGGTTAAATCTCAAAAGTTTTAATAATTTTGATCAATAATTTGAAACAGAAACTTCAAAAATTTAAAAAATTTTGAACTAAAACTTCAAAAATGTCAAAACTTTCAAGAATTTGGAACTCAAACTTAAAAAATCTCAATAATTTTAATCAAAAACTTCAAGTGTCAATAATTTTGAAGAACAACTTCAAAAGTCTAAAAAAAATTAAATTAAAGCTTTAAAATTTTCATGAAATTTAAATTTAAAACTTCAAAAATTTCAATAATTTTGATCAAAAACGTCAAAAGTTTCGAGCATTTTGATCGAAAACTTCAAAAGTTTCAATAAACTTGAATTAAAACTTCAAAAAATTCATTAATTTTGGTCAAAAACGTCAAAGGTTCAAGAATTTTAATCAACAACTTTAAAAATTTCAATAATTTTGAACAAGAACTTCAAAAATATTCTAATAAAAAACTTCCAATAGTTTGAAGAAATTTGAACTAAAACTTCAAAAGTTTCAGGAAATTTGAACTAAAACTACGAAGAAATTCATTAATTTTGGTCAAAAACGTAAAAAGTTCCAAAAGTTTTGATCAAAACCATTAAAAGTTTTAATAATTTTAAACAAAAACTTCAAAAGTTTAACAAATTTTGAACTAAAACTTCAAAAATATCAAAACTTTCAAGAATTTGGAACTAAAACTTCAAAAATCTCAATAATTTTGATAAAAAACTGCAAGTTTCAATAATTTTGAACAAAAACTTCAAAAATTTTTAAAATTTTGAACAAAAACTTCAAAACTTTCAATAATTATGATCAAAAACTTCAAAAGTTTCACGAGTTTTAAGAAATTTGAACTAAAACTTCAAGTTTCAATAATTTTGAAGAACAACTTCAAAAGTCTAAAAAAAATTAAATTAAAGCTTTAAAATTTTCATAAAATTTGAACTTAAACTTCAAAAAATTCAATAATTTTGATCAAAAACGTCAAAAGTTTCGAGCATTTTGATCGAAAACTTCAAAAGTTTCAATAAACTTGGATTAAAACTTCAAAAAATTCATTAATTTTGGTCAAAAACGTCAAAGGTTCAAGAATTTTAATCAACAACTTTAAAAATTTCAATAATTTTGAACAAGAACTTCAAAAATATTCTAATAAAAAACTTCCAAAAGTTTGAAGAAATTTGAACTAAAACTTCAAAAGTTTCAGGAAATTTGAACTAAAACTACGAAGAAATTCATTAATTTTGGTCAAAAACGTAAAAAGTTTCAAAAATTTTCATCAAAAACAATAAAAGTTTCAATAATTTTAAACAAAAACTCCAAAAGTTCAACAAATTTTGAACTAAAACTTCAAAAATGTCAACTTTCAAGTATTTGGAACTAAAACTTCAAAAATCTCCATAATTTTGTTCAAAACTTCAAGTTTCAATAATTTTGAACAAAAACTTCAAAATTTTTTAAAATTTTGAACAAAAACTTCAAAACTTTCAATAATTTTGATCAAAAACTTCAAAAGTTTCAAGAGTTTTGTCAAGTTTTAAGAAATTTGAACTAAAACTTCAAAAGGTTCAATAATTTTGATCAAAAATTTCAAAAGTTCAAAGAATTTTGATCAAAAACTTCCAAAAGTTTCAATATTGTAGAACTAAACTTCAAACATTCAAGTTTCAATAAATTTGAAATCAAACTTCAAAAATTTCATTAATTTTGGTTAAAAACGTCAAAGGTTCAAGAATTGTAATCAACAACTTTAAAAGTTTCAATAATTTTGAACAAGAACTTCAAAAATATTTTGATAAAAAACTTCAAAAGTTTGAAGAAATTTGAACTAAAACTTCAAAAGTTTCAGGAAATTTGAACTAAAACTACGAAGAAATTCATTAATTTTGGTCAAAAACGTAAAATGTTTCAAAAGTTTTGATCAAAAACATTAAGTTTCAATAATTTTAAACAAAAACTTCAAAAGTTTTACAAATTTTGAACTAAAACTTCAAAAATGTCAACTTTCAAGAATTTGTAACTAAAACTTCAAAAATCTCAATAATTTTGATCAAAACTTCAAGTTTCAATAATTTTGAACAAAAACTTCAAAACTTTCAATAATTTTGATCAAAAACTTCAAGTTTTAAGAAATTTGAACTAAAACTTTAAAAATGTCAAAACTTTTCATGAAATTTGAACCTAAACTTCAAAAATTTCAAAAATTTTGATCCGAAACGTCTAAAGTTTCAAGAATTGTGATCAACAACTTTAAAAGCTTCAATAATTTTGAACAAGAACTTCAAAAATATTTTGATAAAAAACTTTAAAAGTTTGAAGAATTTTGAACTAAAATTTCAAGAGTTTCAGGAATTTTTTTATACCAAATAATATTTTCAAGCTGCGTAAAATGTTGTTTGGTTCATTATTTATTGATACTAATACGCAGTTTAAAAATGTTGTTTAGTTCATTATTTATTGATACTAATATATTTTTTTTATTAAATTAAACTTATCGGCGTCAGTGACGTACTCAAAACTCAGATGCAGGAACAATGATAAAAATACAAAAAAAATATTTTTGATATCTAATAACGTTTCCAGCAGCATACACCCTGTATATACAGAATGTCTAAAATTCGAAGGGATACCATTGCTATATCAGGGAATCCTAAAAATGCTATTTTTTTACACTTATAATTCTAAATCTTAAAAAATATCAAAAAATAGAAACTGTACTAATAAATCTTTAATAAGACGTTTCGTGTCTTAACGGCCCCCATCAAGTTATTTTTTTCAAATATGGACCAATCTTTTTTATTACAATAAATGATAAACCGTTAAAATTCAAAATCAGCGTTATTTCACACTTGTCAATTTAACAACGTTTTATCTGAAATAACTAACATCATCAGTGACAATAAATTTTAATTACGGTCCTGTTGTAGTTCTTTTGTAAAATCGTTTTAGTTTAGTCAAAACAAATATCCATTAGCTAAAAATGTCGATAAAAAAGTAACATTATCAGAGAAACAAAAAAAAAATTAAAATAATAATAATAATAAATAATTAATTAAACAAGCAGAAAAATAATCGACCTGCGTCGTGATTAAAAAATATTAATAGAGAGTTTAAAGATAAAACTTTTCTTTTCTATTTTTTTTATATTTTTTTAAATAAAAATTCTATGCGTAAAAAACAAAAATGGCATTTTTAGTTTTCCCTGTATAACTCGAGAATGGCGAATGTCACTGTGGATTTTTTTATGCCAATGTAATACTCCCCAAAAAAATTAACTTTTTTCTGATTTTACCGCCTCAGTATCTCTTACGTTTTTTGATATAGCAACGCTACCAATTTTAGACATCCTGTATATTGAATATTTAAAATTTGAAAACTAAATAAACCATTTAAAGCACTGATATTACTACGCCACTTATTGTATTTTTCGGAAAATAATTAAAAAAAACAACATATAATTTTATCAACTTTTTTTTTAATGAAACAATATACATGGAAGCACATGGGAGCAAAGGACAAATTTTTTTGCACATCAACTATAATTACAATAACAAATATTGAGTACAATAATTGCGAAAACATGTTTCTATTTGATTAAATTTAATTAGCCTTCTACCTAGTACTAACTTAATATTATTATTAATTATCTAATTTATATTTAACTGATAGTAAGTTCATGTAAATAATTTTTAACAATTAGCAAACGTGTAATCCTAAATTCATCGACGAAAACTAAAATATACAGTATAATTTTTATAAAATATTAGCTCTATAGTAAAATTAAAACCAAGAGGCCAACGTACACAATAATGACACGCTCTAACCACGAAGTAGGCACGTGGCAGAGATGTTCTCGACTGTGCGATATAGGAGTATTACATATATGATCTTAATGCAGTATCTTTTTATTTCTGTGTGATTTCTCGTGAACTAGAGGAACATAACCTCACTTTGTGGCAAAGGTGTTAAATAGGAAGTTAAAGATATAAATAAAAAATATTTTTATCTGATTAAGTTAGAAAATAATTTTAATAACTGATGAAAATTGAATTACCAAAAGTACAAGATTGTTAGACTAATTTTTATTGTCGGTACTTACTTTTTAGGACACCCTGTATATGGCATTGTAGAAATCCACTTATATCGAAACTGTCTTTATTTTCTTTTCGGATTTCATGTCTGAAAATTTTCCTCGCCGTGGCAGATGATACGACCTGATAAATTTTTCATAAAGGTTTGTTTTTGATGTGGCGTGACAGTTGCAGGAAGAACCATTCGGAAAAAAAATACTTCTATAAATTAATAATGACTTTCGATTCCTTGAAAATAGCCTCTGCTATACGGCTCGTTTTTTATTCATTTTCTAATTATAGTGCGACAAAAGATATTTACCAGAATCGATTGAAAAACCGTTTGATGAGATATAAAATATTTAGTTGGCTATAGCATAAGGTTTTTGATAAAATGCTAGACAAAAATGTATAGGGTGGTTCGTAAGTTATGATTTATTAAAATAATAAACAAAAATTATTAAATCACTCTGTATCTAGTTCATAATGAATGACAGATCCATTAAATATAGATTTCCCAATGAATCACCCTGTATAAAACAAAAATCGTCAATTTCGGGTTTTTCTTAAACAGCAAAAAACTAAGAAAAATAAATAAACTTAAGCTAGAAAATAAGTGTAACCAATAAAAAACGTTTGGTACTATTATACAGGATGTGTCATTTATATGGAAAGAACAGATTACTTTTCAGCTTCATAGTATATCGATATAAGTACAGTTAAAAAAAATTATGTTTTGTTAATCTCTATTTAAATCCGTGTAATGAAATATACAGGGTGGCCCACCATATACGCGTCGGTATTTTTTTACACTTTTATATTCATCCTCAGAAGCTGATTTCAAAAACGTACCTATAATCAAAACTAAATAATTTTGAAGTTATCAATTGAAAATTCCATTTTTTTCAACTTTAAGTGAATGCTGCGGCTAAACGACATAAAATCGAGAGAAATCGAAAGAAATCGATATAAATCGAAAATAAATCAGAAGCGCCTGCGCGTTAGCAGGTACGGGACGATTTCTAAACACGCATTATCTCATGAATCATAAAAAATATCTCAAATCGGTTTTCAAATATCGATTCAGCGTTAAATTTCATGTCGGAATACTATTTTTAAAACCGGTAGTATCACTTCCGGTTCTGGTTTGTAAAACCAGTTTTGAAACCGGAAGTCATAAAAACTGAAAATCTGTTTGGGAGCTATTTACCGTTGACCGTTTGTCTCTACCTCTTTTCGATTTCATAAATGCGAACAGACGGACAGACAGACTAAACTTTAGGGGTTTGAAGTCTAAAACCAGAATAATAAGAAGAATGAGGAAAAATCTGCAATAATTTGAAAAAATTAAAAAACAACAGAAAATTCAGAACAAACAAAAAGAAACAGAAAAATCGAAAAGAAAAAAATGAGAAAAAATTAGAAAAAAAGAAAGAGTTATAAACTATAAGAAAAAAAAAACAGAAAATAAAAACAAAAAATGAAAAACATGAGAAAAAAAAACGAGAAAAATCAGGAAAAATAAAAAAAAATCAGAAAAAATCGGAAAAATGTATAAAAAGAAAACAAAATTGAGACTAAAATCCGAAAATATTGTGAAATAAATGAAAAATAAAATTATAAAATACGGAAACGAAAAAAATCAAAAAAATTGTATGTAAAAAGCCGAAAAAACGCTGTACACGCTAAAAATCGCAAAAAAATGCATGAAATCCAAAAATATCACTAAAAATCGCAAAAATTGCAAAAAAACCGCAACAAAATCCCAAAAAAATCGCAAATAAGTAAAATTGAAAACAAAAGAAAGAAATAGAAAAAAAAACAGAGCAATGAGAAAAAATAAGGAAAAATTAGAAATAATCGAAAAAATCGGAAAAAACAAAAAAAAATGAGAAAAAAGCAAGAAAAATATCGCAAAAAATCGCAAAAAACCTAAGAACAACCAAAAAATCCGAAAAAACTGTAACCATAAAAAACAAACAAAATTGAAATAAATTGCAGAAAATCACAACGAAATCCCAAAAAAATGGCAAGAAATGCAAATAATCGCAAAAAATCAGAGGAATAAGAAAAAATGAGAAAACATTAGGAAACAGAAGAAAAAAAGAAAAAAAGAAAAACAGAACAGTGTGGAAAAAACAGAAGAAATCACAAAAAAAACAGACAAAATAAAAATATTTCTACATAAGAAAAAATTCATATTGTAGACAAATAATGTGAGAAAAGATCGCCTGAAGGGGGTATAACGCTTTTTTGTTAGGTGACGATTTATGCCAATTTACTACGGCAAGCCGCGTTAAAGAACTTCGTTTCAATAAAAAGATACAGTGTTCCGTTTAAAATAATACAGTGTGTCCACTTAAGTTGGCAACAAGCTGAAAACTTTTGTATTATCAAGTTTATGGAAAAAAGTTTTTTTTCATGAAAAGTTCCTTTTTAAACATTTACTTTCCCGACCCACTTCCGAGAAGGGAAAGTATTGTGAACGAGCTAAAAAAATTTCTGTCTGTCTTCTGTCTCACTGTCTGTCTGTGTGTGTGTATTCTTCCATGATAGAGGCCACAAGTTTAATCCGATTGAGCTGAAATTTGGTACATCGGTTTGGGTTACCCGTCGAAAGTACCCATTAGTTTTTTTTACGACATCTGTCAAACGGAAGTATCACTATCAAAAAATGACAGATGGAATATGTCACGGAATTTGACTTGTAATATGTCATTTGAAAGCCCTTGAAAAACTCTATTCAGGACAGTCAAAATTATTTCGCCATCTGTCACCTGTCAAATATAAAAAATGTCAAAATTTGAAACTGTAACATTAAATATCTGAAAAAATATACGTGGATACTTGTCGGGAAATTTTTTAGGTGACACAACCGGTTTTTTAAATTTTTATAATTTTTTATTGAAACTTTTGAAATTTTGAAAAATCCTGAAATTTTTATATTTTTAAATTTTTTGAAATATTTACACATTTTTCATAGAAAAAGTTCTTGAAATATTTAGAGATTTTTGATTAAATCTTTTTAAATTTTTATTAAATTTCCTGAAATTTTTGATCACAGTTCTTGTAATTTTTGAAATCTTTCAAAATCTGGAAATTTTCACACGTTTTTAAAATTACTATAGTTTTTTTTATTGAAACTATTGAAATTATTACAAAATCTTGAAATTTTTACACATTTTTGAAATAATTGGATTATTGAAATTTTTTAAATTTTTATCATAATTCGTGAAATTTTTTATCAAAGTTTTTTGAAATTTTTGAAACCTAGATTTTTTTAATGAATTTTTTGAAACATTTAGAGATTTTTTATTGAATTTTTTTAATTTTTTGTCAAGTTTCCTGAAATTTCTGATCCCAGTTCTTGAAACTTTTGAAATCTCTACAAAATCTGGAACTTTTTACACGTTTTCAATATCTTGAGATAGATTTTTTATTGAAACTTTTGACATTTTTACAAAATTTTGAAATTTTTACACATTTTTAAAATTTTTGAAATATTTACACATTTTTGATTGAAATTTTTTAAATTTTTGTTAACAAAATTCCTGAAATTTTTTATTAAACTTTTGAAATTTTTGAAATCTAGATTTTTTTATTGACATTTTTAAAACATTTAGAGAGTTATGATTGAAATTTTTTAAATTTGTATGAAATTTCCTGAAATTTTTGATCACAGTTCTTAAAAATTTTGAAATCTTTGAAAATCTGGAACTTTTTGGAGCTAAAAAAATTTTTCGAGATAAAGATGTAAATATTCTTTTTGATGCCACTTGAGATGATTACGACCATTTCCAGATGGAAGTCTGTCTGTCTGTCTGTGTGTGTATTCTTCCACGATAGAGGTCACACGTTTAATCCGATTGAGCTGAAATTTGGTATATGGGTTTGGGTTATACCCGTCGAAGTACCCATTTATTTTTGTACGACATTTGTCAAACGGAAGTGTCACTATCAAAAAATGACAGATGCAATATGTCATGGAATTTGACTTCCAATATGTTATTTGAAAGCACTTGAAAAGCTCTATCCAGAACAGTCAAAATTATTTTTCCAACTGTAACATGTCAAAAATAAAAAAATGTCAAAATTTTAAACTTTAATATTAAATATCTGATAAAATATTCGTGGATACTGGTCGGGAAAGTTTTGGGGCGACACAACCGATTTTTTTTTCGCTGTACAGGTTGGTATATTAATATCGATATTTGAAGCTCAAAAGTAATCCGTTTTCTCATATATATGAGACATCCTGTATAATAGTACTAAACGTTTTTTATTAGTTAACTTATTTTCTAGTTTAAGTTTATTTATTTTTCTTTGTTTTTTTTGTCGTTTCAGCTCAGAAATACAAATAAATTAAACTTAGTATCGTTCGAGTTACTAAAAGAGTCTTAATTTTAACACTCTGTAGAGACTAAACCAGTCATAGCAGAAAATTTTAAATTTACAAATTTTTTACTTTTAGTAATACTAACAACATATAAAATTTTCATTAACTTACACCAATTTCTTAATATTTTGTTAGGACTTCTTTGTATCTATAACGGTTTACAAAATTAATTAAATTAAATTTATTCACTCTGTATATTTACTTTGTCGTCATTTAGCCCCTTCAAACTATCTATCAATAGTTTTTCGCATTTTTTGAATATTAAAATCCGTGTACCTTATAAATTTTTGCGTACCTAAATTCGACAAATTTATTTTTGGCTACATCAGAGATTCTTTTTTCAATAACAATATAATTGAAATAGTTTAATTGGAGCGGTTGCTTTCTGTTTGAGTATAATTATAATTTTAAAACTGTAATTAATTAATATGTTAACGAACTATAATTTTGGAAAATTTGTTACCAATCTATCTAAATCATCAGTGTACAGGTATTTATTTATTGTAATTAGGTAATTTAATGGGTGATAATTCACATCAATCATATATTTAATAAAAAATTAATCGATTTCCAAATTAATCATGTATGAAACTTTAAATACTACCTAAATATAACGAAATAAAATCTTGTGTATTTCTAAAATTTATCTAAAATGGGGGGAGTTCAACAAAAATATAACCTAACGTCTTTTCTTTATAATTGATCAAATAAAACCCATTGAGTTTAATTATCTACCGCCATTAACTGCAAATGTGTAAAGAAGAGAATACGAATCAAAAACAGCTGTTAAATCTGACTTATACAGACAATGATAAAGAAAACCATTATATGATAATTGGATAAAGATGAAAAAGAGAGATAAATAGATATTAGATTCCGCTGTTAGATAAAGAAAACGACTATTTTAATGAGATCAGGTAATAATTTGCTATTTGGTACATAAGTGCTGGGCACAAGCGTTCCTGATTAAGTGAAAGGTCGCGTTCGCATCTGTTTACTGTATATTTCACTGTCACTGTTGTATTTTGTACTCTGTAGAGCTGGTTGATGTTGATAATTTTTCGTATTTATTTGTATTTATAAAGATACGTAAACAAAGGTAACACAATTAAAAACATATTGACCAAACGACACTTTATAAACAAACGTCATCTATATTTGAAAGCGTCAATTTTATTTAGAGAAACTGGCCCACGTTAATATTATGCTGCAGCTATTGCACATAAGTGACGTAGATGCACTACAAGTTGCATAGATGCAGTAATTTTTAAATATCAATTTTTTCATGTTAAATTAAAAAAAAATGATATTTTCATAAAAAGAAATTCATTTTTTTCTCAAATAATACAAAAATAAAATTTCCTATCGGTCTGTTTTGTTTGCGGACCGGCACGATAGTAAAATCTCGGACTTGTATTTATTTATTTCTAATATTTTAAGTGCATCGGTTTTATTTTTAATTATCCTATACAAATAGAAACTCGTTCCGGTACTGACACTGTTTTAATAATTCTCTAAATATACTCATAATTTTTAAACCAAATTTAAAATTCTAATATTTTTACAACTTCGGTTCGCTAATCCCGTGAAAAGAGACACATTGTTGCTTTAACTAGAACGTGAAAATATGAGCCACGAGGAAGTCGTACATTTTATGATCTTGCAAATGGTTGTACCTGCACGTCCGACACGACGGGACGGACACAGAAACTTGGAAACGAAAAATTGTGTCCGGTTTTTATTCGTTTTTAGTCATTTAGTATTTGCTTGGCATTTGTAAATCACCGCTCTACCAGGGAAGATCGAATATTAAATTTAGATTCTCACTATTGTGTCATCGGATATTTATAAATCATAATGTTAATCATAAATGAAATTCGAAATCATGTACCACAATAAATTTAAGGAGGCAACTAGTTTCGGTTAAAAAAATCCATCTTCAGACCTAGAATAAATACAAGTTCGATAGGAACAATTACAAAAATAGGCTTTTTTTACATTACTTATATTGTTAACGAAGACCCAATATGGAGTTGCTTACTACGATCCATATGAAATCGCTATAATCGAAACCGGGCCTTAGTATCTTCGGGAGAAATGATCCCCATAGAATTCTGAACAACTTAATTTTTTTGTGGTCTGTATGTCTGTCTGTCTGTCTGTATGTCTGGTTGTCGTCCGCAAATCTTAAAAATGCCATAACTTTTGAATGCTTTAATGTATCGACTTGAAATTTTCACCATTTTTTAAGACCCACGAATACTACATTTTAATAGAAAATGAGTGAAATCGGAAAAAGAATAAATGGGGTTTTCCGGATTTTTCCCACTTTTTTCAAGTTTCACAGAAAACACTCCGCAGGTCGTTATTTTTGAGCAAATCGCTTCAAATTTATCAAAAAGATACCCTGAGGTACTGTTATTGAATTGAAAATCGGAATAATTGGAAAATTTCTTCTGGGTTTTGAGAATATCCTATGAAATGAAAAAAAAAATGAAAAATAGGGAAAAAAAATAATGAAAAATATGAAAAAAATAATTAAATTAATAATATGGAAAAAGTAATGAATAATATGAAAAAAAAATAATGAGAAATATGGAAAAAATACTGAAAAATATGAATAAACATAATGAATAATATAGATAAACATAATGAAAAATTATGAAAAAGTATGGAATGAAAATAATGAAAAATATAAAAAAAATACTGAAAAATATGGAAAAAAAATAATGAAAAATATGAAAAAAAATAATGAAAATAGGGAAAAAATAATGAAAAATAGGGAAAGAGAGAGAGAGAGAGAGAAAGAGCGAAAGAAATATTAAATTAAAGGAATTTAGTTCTCCCGACCGCACAAACTTTTTTTTATGAGTCTTAAGTAGACGAGTATATTTAAGGGTAAAAAATAGAAAAAATATAAGCATAGTACATTAACTTTTTCTCCTCACTTTCGTTATTTCAGTTATCATAGATTTTATTTTAAATCTAGATTTAAATGTGATGTAGCATTAATGTTTTTTTTTTTAATTTTTGTGTAAAATAAATTTATTGTTTTCTTCTTCCTTTCGCAAATAATTTGAAATTTTGCGATATCAAGAAAACGAATGATCGAGCAGTCATATAAGTTTCTTGTGGCGACCCGTTTAGCGTACGGTCCTGGATATGCGTTCGTTTAACATTTTCTCCTCTATTTCGTTATTTCAATATCATCGATTTTAGTTTAAATCTTGATTTTAATGTGATGTCGCATTAATAAATTATATATGTTGTGTTTTTTTTTAATTTTTGTGTAAAATAAAATGTATTGTTTTCTCCTCACTTTCGCCAAGATCTTAACTATGGAAATGTTGCTGCAGGTAAAAAACAATACAATACAGAATAAAACAACTACAAGTCATACCAGAATAAAATTCTTTAATAAACGACATAAAGTCAAGAGGGCGATATGTTTCGGTCTACAAGACCATCATCAAACCATAAATTGCAGAGGAACCTTCAAATCGTATATTGACTAGAATTAATAAAAAGAAGGAAATTTTTAAAAGGAAAAGATCGATTTAAAAGGTTTTCCTTCTATCTATATTAATAATGATTTCCTTATAAGCAAATCCTTCTGGCTCCACTGACACTATTCATTTCGAGACATGCAAATCCCGTAGTTGCACATACATGTAGGGAATTTTAAATGTGTATTTTTCTCGCCATCTAGCGGCGAAACTATGAGGAATTCGATAAAAATTAAACATAAAAGTTAAAGAAAATTTGATGCTTTACAACTTTGCACAAGAAAATTTTGCACTAAATACATTGTTTGTCCTCAAAATCAAGAAAAACTAGAGAAAACATACATGCACATTTTTACGCGCCCTCTAGTGGCGCAACTATTGGAGATTTTAGAAAAAGTTTGAGACAAAAGTTATAGAGAATTTTATGCTCCAAAACTTTGTACTACAAAATTTTGCATTAAAGTATATTGTTTGTCCTCAAAATCAAGAAAAACTAGAGAAAACCTACAAGCACTTTTTTTACGCGCCCTCTAGTGGCGAAACTATTGGAAATTCTGGAAAAAGTTTAAAACAAAAGTTATAGAGAATTTTTATGCTCTAAAACTTTGTACTACAACATTTTGCACTAAAATGTATTGTTTGTCCTTAAAATTTAAATAAAGCAAAAAAATGTTACATGTATATTTAACCAATGTCGGTCTTGAGGACCCTCCACTGTACCAATTTAAACCAAAAACTAATGGTCGCATTCTAGGCACACACCGACCCTCCATACCAAATTTCAGCTTGATTGGTCAAACGGTTCGGCAGTTATCCTGGAAGATTACACACAGACACACAGACAGACCATACGCTGGAAATGGTCTCAATCTTCTTGGGGGACCTCAAAATGGATATTTCCATCGATATCTCGATTTTTTTTTTGCTCGTTCACCTTACTTTCCCTTTGATGGGTCCGGGAAAGTAAAAATATGAAGCTTAGGCATAAGAAAAAAACAGACTTAAAGAAAACAAGAAACAAAAGAATAAAACTAGTCCATCACTAAACTTATTACCTAATTTATAACAATTTTACCAAAATAGCAACACAATTTTCGACTAAACTCTTTTTTTTTTTAAATGGCACCACCTTGTTTGAAGCCCATTTTGAGACGAATAAATTGATATACTATGCACCCACTTTCTGCACATACCTACATAAATTTTTAAATTAAAAAAACTCAAAATTAAAATTGTTGTTATTCTATTTTCTCAGTGTAGGTACCTATGATTTACCTGTAATTAAGTATCAAGTATTAAATTATTCTATCACTCTTTTTTTTCATTTCCAGCAAAACCGGAAGTCGGCTATTTCGATTGCGTGTATGTCAAATAATCTAGAAATTACATTTAATATGTTCACTTAAAATATCACAAAGATCGACCCATAAATTAAAAAGTTATAGTGGTGATCCATGTCCCTGTGTCACCCGGTATTTCTCACCGGTATAAGGTAATGTTTGTTGCGTGTGCTAAGATTGTACGTGACTGTCTCTATCTTTCGGGCTGAGGTTAACTGATCCCGTTTGACCGGTTAAGGAAATTTTGTCGCATTTACCATAATTTTTGACTTCATTGTACAATTCAACTTTGCATTCTACACTGAGAACAGTTTTAGTTTGTAACTATAAAATTGCATATTCACTGTATTTTTATTGCTTAGTCAAACTTTATTTTTAAATACATTTAAATTTTCTATATTCGTTAATATAACAATTTACTTTCCCTCAGTTGCTTTCTCTCAACTTTTTCCATAATTTATTCATCGGCATTTATGAATTATTTGACGTTCTCCGGTAAAAATGTTTACGAGTACCCCGCATCGTGGAAAAGTGTTTAGACGTGAGGTTTGCATTGTTATGCAAGTATATCGTCAAGAGCGTCGCGAATTTTAATGGGGTTAGATCGGGTCAACGTATGCGACGGATGTGCTAATGCGTACTTAACTTTTTACTTTGTGGTAGCTACTTTTAAGGTCTCCTTATTATCATTACTGCAACTTTGTGTCAAGAGATGGGAAAGAAAATCAATACTTTAAATAATTTTCTTACAGTGTGATATAAAAAGTTTGTACTAATAAAAAGTGTGCGAAAAAAAAACATAAATATGTACACTTCTACCAACCTAACGAACATTGGGACGTACGTGCCGGCGGTGCTGCAATATCGGCTTATTTATGAGCCAATCAATCATTACCGATGCTAGATTAAAGCATATATTTTCGACGGCAAAAAAGGGCAATAATTCAAGGACAGATACATCCCGAAGTGGTATCATCCGCTGTATATTGCTATAAATGTTGTGAAGTGTACGCGAGCAATCGGGAATAGGGGCAATAAAATGGGAATATTTAGCAATTTTTTTTAAGATTATATTTCAAAATTGTGAAATTTTCTTGCACTAAGTCAGATTTATACAACAATAAAAGTATAATATTGATAAAAAAAAACAACGAAATGGGTTGTGGCCAACAAAATTATTTTTATGTAGGTACATATTATTATGCACTATATACTTTAGTCCGAGCAAAGCACATTAAAATAATGTTTTTTTTGACATAATTAATTATACAACAAAATTCCATATCATTAGTAGAGGAAAACTTCTGTCCACCGAGCGCAACTTTTAGCTAAGGGAACAAAAAAGTCGCTTTACTAAATCTGGTGAGCGAGGATGGTAATCAAGCAGTTTAATTCGTATATTTTCGCCATGGAAACCGCTGAGGTGTGAAACACTTTTTTCTTCTGCAAATTTTGCCATTTTCTTCAATATCTGCTTTCAGTTTATCAGGTAATCATGCGTAGAAATAGTTAGTTTTTGAAGATAATCGATTAACCAAAAATAGTCGCCATCACTTTCCCAGCCTAAGAAACATCTTTTGCTTTTTTTGGATCCGTTCCCTTCGTAGTTCACTTGCTCCAGGCAGCGTCAGCGAAGATATAATAATCCCGCGGCTGGTATAGTACTGACAAAGCGCTAACGACCAAAGGAGCAGGTTTTACTCCCGCTGAGTTGAGATCTTGGGCGGGAGGGGATGAGTTTTTCTGTATGAGTAAGGTTGCGGACTAGGATGGGTCCTGTATGGGGTAGTCAGATTGGGAGGTATGTTTCTGTGCTGGGATAGTTGACTAGGACGTTCAAATAATGTTAAGGTGGAGGAGTAGTTACGGAGAAGGCGACGCAGGAGGGTTGGGGCTGTACTAGGGAGCAAGGGGAAGATAGTACGTGTGTCTGGGTGAGTTCAATTTCCGCTCATAGTAGTCCGTATTCTCGAACTAACTTTGGCAAGCCCACTGGTGTCCGTAAATTCATTTCTTCAGATCTGACGACGAAATTCCGGGTGTAGGTTGCGGTAAAGCCAATTTAATTACACAGGTCCACAAATAAAAAATTGGTCTGTGCTGGGTGTGCGACATAGCATTTCCGACGTATTTTTTTACCGCTGAACACGAATCTGAAGTCAAAATTTGGGGTCAAACTGCAAAAAACGGAGAAAAATAAAAAAAACCGATAAAATCCATGATCTAATAGTATTTTCAGTATGTTATGATCAAATTGCAGTTTCTGCTTTGTTTCTCTCTGTAGCATCCATCAGTGATGAACAAGAAAAGGTATCATGGCCAAGTTTCAAGGAAGTGTGTACCAAGTTTTTAGGTAATACCAAGGACGCTGATTACGAAAATATTGTGGCCAATATGATTGCAAACTTTCAGCGTTCAGGTTGCCTAATGAATTTGAAACTGCACTTTCTTGATTCTCATCTTGATCAAATCCCGGAGAATAATGGAGACTTCAGTGAGGAGCAAGGAGAAAGATTTCACCAAGATCTTAAGGAATTTGAACGGCGATTTCAGGGACAGTGTGGAGTAAATATGTTTGCAGATTACTGCTGGATGCTACAAAGAGAAATTCAACAGAGAGGAAAAAAACGTAGCAGAAATCCGTTACACAGGTCATTTGAGGAGAAAAGGGCCAGGAAACGATAGAAATTATAAGATTATAATTATCATGTAGAAAAATTATTAGATCGTAGATTTTATCGGTTTTTTTATTTTCCTCCGTTTTTTGCAGTTTGACCCCCAATTTTGACTTCAGATTCGTGTTCAGCGGTAAAAAATACGTCGGAAAATCTATGTCGCACACCCAGCACAGACCATTTTTTTTTGTGGACCTGTGTTATTGTTCCGGAGTTATACCTACATGACGGCGGATATTCCTTGTAATAACTCCGGCATAGCTTGTAAAAAACGATCTGCGGTCATTTCGCGTGACTAATGAATCTCTTCTAGTTTCTCTAGGAATGTAACGGGGTCGCTGGTTCCTTCAAAAGTGATGCTAGTTTTCACTCCTAGTGGCGGCATTACGGTGGTCGTTGATGGTCCATTTTTCGGTCTGAACTCAATTTAAGGTTCCATTTAGCATAATCGTCACCATGGGGCTGTCTACAATCGTCACGGTGATTGACCGTTGATTGACATACCCTTGTGGTGTTCGTTATAGGTAGTGAGTATTGTTAATGTCGGTACTGTTGTTTTAGTAGTTTGGTCGTTTCTCAGAAATTTTACCAAGGATTTGCGCTTATTGTTCATGGTACCAGTGGTATCTAAGTTGAACTATCGCATCTTATCCTTTTTCAGTAGATACACTCATCCTACTCAGATGTCATTAGAGTCATTTCCTAACCTGTGGCTTGGGGGGAGGAGGCATGGGGCGGCGGATCCTGCATGACTGGTCGGTACTCCTCGGTTATTTGACATTTTTTTGGTCCTAACGGTTTGCAATTCTCTCAAATTTTCTTCCAACTCAAAAAATGTCAAAAAACAAATACAGTAAGTTTTTAAAACTATGCACTCCGACCATTACCATACATGTTTTTTATATTATTGCGAGGGTCCCGCTTGCCCCCTAGGCATTATGGTGGATGATGGGTAACGCCATCTGCTGGCAACCAAGTTGTACTTGGATAGACCCGTTTACAGGATTGTATTCTGATAAACGGCTTGCCCTGTTGGTACCCATCAACCATACGATAGATGGCGTGACTATCTATTATTTTTAGTTCACAAAAATGTGTCTAATAGCAGTAATCAGGTGTTGATTTATGATTCTGCGCACTTGAAAGTTTCTCTGGCTTGGAATTACTCGGAATTTTTCATAGTTTCTTGTTCGAGGATAAAATTAGTACTTAGTATATCGAGAAGAGCTTCTCGGATCGATAAACGGATATCGCCAATCGATTCTACGTCCTCGGAAACATATTAAAGGACAGGTCATTCGGTATCCTTCTACAGGCGGTCCAATATGATAGATCGGTGGTTGTTCGACTGATTTCGATGTATTTCGGAGTATTCACGGTGTAGAAGATGTATCACGCTTAGTGAGTGTTTCGACTCTCTTCTACCACACTCCTACTACGTGTGTCTTACTATAGAATCTGGAAGGAATGGTTTATACGGACCGGAACGGAAGTAAAATCTCGGACTTGTGCCACGAAAATTAAATTTATATATCGGTAGTATGACCTAGTTTCTTTGCTCTTATGCTATGTTGGACGTGTTCGTTTAAAATGACAGGAGATGGTAGACCTTTAGTGATACGACTGAACTATAATTCACGTTTTCGAGCTGTGTTAATTTTGTCCTCCGACCGACCGTCGCGTCTTTCCGTTTTACATAAGGTCTAGAGTAGGGACGAGATGGTTCCGTTAGTGTCGAAGTGGTTTAAATTGATGTGTATTAAAAGGAGATTTTTAAGTGTGTGGAATTATTATTAACGGAGACAGAATGACGAATGAATTCTATTTTTAACGATATTTAGTTACAAATTTAACTTGAGCATTTTTAGATAATTATTTAAAATTTCACCAGTAATTAGGTCAAAAATTATGCGCAGTCACAATGGCAAAAATACACCAGCATCTCTATCCGTTATTAGTCGACAGATTTTGACGGGACAAACTGCATTGCATTATAAGTGTGACGTATATTAAATATATAAATGAAAATTATACGCAGCAGCAACGTCAAAAAAGCATCAACGTCTATCTCCTTTTAATGAAGTTTAATGAAAAAAACCCTGTTATATTACAAAACAAAAATTATTCACAGAACCAATGACGAAAGAGCATTAGCATTCATCTCCGTTTCTATTGGTCCAAATTGAACGCGGAAAATGGCGCTATATTGTAATTGTGACGTAGACTATATACTTAAAAAAAAATCATGCGCAGTGGCAATAGTAAAATGGTATTAGCGTCTAAATTCATTATTAATAGTTGGATTTGGGTGGACCAGATGGTAGTGTTTATATAAATGTGACGTAGAATCTTTACATGAACAAAAATCATGCGCAGTATAAATGACACAATGGCATTACCATCTATCTCAGTTACTGATTTAAAGTGAATACGGAAAACGGAATTACATTATAAATGTGACGTAGAATAATTACTTAAACAAAAATCATGCGCATAAGCAATGACAAAAAGGCAATAACGTCTATCTCCGTTAATATTGGTCCAAATTAAACGCTGAAAACGGCAAAAAGGCACTAACGTCGTTACGTAGCTTTTTAAATAGTCAGGCTTAATGCTTTTGGTCTGAAGTTTGCAATATTTATTGTCAAAAACGTACTATGAGTTTGTCTCCGATTTTGATAAAAAAAGTATGTAGTTTGGTTCGATGTACTTAACCTAAAAAGTGAAAAAAATATATAAACTCTCCTTCGTCCTCGAAATCCTCATAATTTCTGAAGGTTTTTAAGAACTTCTAAAGTGCTTGTAATTTAGGTCAATAGAGGATTTTTGATTTTTTTTATGCTGATACTAAAATATAATTTCATAATAAATCTAATTATTTTTTCTTTTGTTTCAGGTAAGTTTTTAATGTTTCATCGTGCCAATGAGTAAGTACAAACAAATATTTAATATAATCTTAGGATCTTTTGGTACATTGACCATTTTTGTCTTTGCACTTTGTCATAGGTTAAGTATAGTTTAATTTCGGGCATACTGTATACAATTCCATGTATTCCGAACAAATAACAAAAACGAAACGAAAAGTCAACGGTCTTTTTTTTTGGTAAAGCTCTATTATTATGGTTTTCCTAAAAATGTCGTTTGCAGCAATCTTCACGTCGCAATTTTTCCAGTTATTCGTCACCACTCGACGTCACTAGCTTAGTCGCGTCTCGTACACACATTCATGTGCCGCAAGTGATGATCCTACTTCTCGTTCTAGATGGATCATACTTGAATTTCTATCTTTATTTATTATCGAACCCGAATAATATATGTCTAGTATGAGAGGGATCTACAATTTTATAAAAATTTAGAACCATTAATGTTAAGCTACGTACGATTTTTTTTATCAAAGTTAATTTTTTTTCAATCACTTTATGTAAAAAATAAATATATATATATACATATATTAAATTGAATAAAAAAAATAAAATAAAGTGTCGATGAAGTTGTAAAAAAAATTTTAAATAAAAATAAATTATCAAAAACCTATGCGTATACAGACATATTCAATATGACATATGGTGCCCAACGTGGGGTATAAAGGGCACTAATAGGAGCGATAAAAAATTCTGAAAAAATAAAAAAAATAAAGTATAAAAAAAATATTAACATTGAATAAATCAAAATAAATTGTTGATGAAGCTGTAAAAAAAAAATTAAATAAAAATACATAATAAAATAATTAATAATAAAAATCCATACTTATATAGACAGATTCAACACGACATGTGGCGCCCAACGTGGGGCATGAAGGTTACTTATAGTTGTGTTAAGAAGTTCTGAAAAAGTAAAAAAAAATCTAATAAAGTATGAAAAAAATATAAACATTTAATAAATCAATATAAATTGTTGACGAAGCTGAAAAAAATAAATAAAAATACATAATAAAATAATTAATAATAAAAATCCATACTTATATAGACATATTCAATACGAAATGTGGCGCCCAACGTGGGGCATGAAGGGCACTAATAATTGCGTTAAAAAGTTCTGAAAAAGTAAAAAAAATCTAATAAAGTATAAAAAAAATATAAACATTGAATGAATCAAAATAAATTGTTGATGAAGGTGTAAAAAAATTAAATAAAAATACATAAAATAATTAAGGTGATTACAGCACCCTTTGTAATTTTCTGACAAGGATATCTCAATAAACAAATTTGGTAAAAAATTAAAATTTTGGCAAAATAAATTAGGGATTCTTACATCTTTTAATTCCTTTTAGTTTCGGAGAAAAAAATCAAGGAGTTTTAAATTTCAAAATTTCCTAATGAATCCATTAATAGCACTATTTTGAATCTTATAGCTAAATTTGAGCTCTTAATGTCTTTTTAATGATTTTTTATGTGCTGCCTCCTGGTGTAATTGGCGTATCGTATACGTCTTATTACCCGCGATAGTTTTTAATATACGTCAGTATTACAAAGGCCGCAGTTCATCTCTTTTCGAACTATGTGGATGCTTTAGACGTTGAATTCACAGCTCGGTGCTGTACTCACCTTAATAATAAAAATCTATACTTATATAGACAGATTCGACACGACATATAGCGCCCAACGTGGGGCATGAAAGGCACTAATAGTTGCGATAAAAAGTTATAAGTATTGAATAAAAAAATAATAAAGTGATGATGAAGCTGTAAAAAAAAAAAAAAAAAAATTATAAAAATCTGTATGTATACAGAAAGATATACATATACATATATACGTTTTTAAGAAACTGATCGTATAATGATAACTTTGTATTAGACGATATGGGATTCCGATAACGTTCCCCCCAGTATTAAACTACCTTTGTCCCTTTTGTGAATATGCAATAAAAATTTTATGGACGAATATAAGAATTATCCTTAAATTGCAGTTGTAAAACCGGGATTGAAATCGTAGATATATCGAAGACGGTATTGGGCTTTTATAGAACACGACAGAAATATATTATAAAATTTCTTTATAATTCGAGTTCTTATCTGTTATTGTCTTATTTTATAGCTTCTTTGTATGAATAAATTTTCGAAATAAAACTCAATTTAACGCTTCGAGATTTATTTTTGTTTAATCTGGAATCTTATATTGAGAGCTTCGTAGCCATCCCTTCATTCCAGCCCGAAATCTCTTTCTAGGAATCATTTTCTTAAAAGTGTCATCTGAAAAAAAATTCCTTTTTTTAATCTTGTTGCTTATTTTTTCACATAAAAACAAAGATACAGTCTGAAACTTCTTAGTAGCACCAAGAAGATCAAGTTGTTCCTTAAGTAGTGAGTTTCACTGGTTTTTTTAACCTTTGTAAGATTTGTCTTCAATTAAATCTTCAACAGCGTAATTTCTTTCCGACTGGTAACTTGAGCTCTGATGACATCTGCCCTTACAAACCATCACGATTTCAACATGGGAAATCTCTGTTGAATTTTAGGCTTTTGTTTATTGCTTCGTTGTACATCATCTCTTAACACATCCCATATATAAGTAGATGATGACAGTAGCTTCAGTGCAGACTCTTTCCCGAACAAAACTATACCAACACGTGTAAAATACAAAATTTCGCTCACAAGTGATACGAAGGACCTTTGCTTTCTCCGGTCAGAATAGGAAAGAACCAATCTCGTCTTAAAACAAAACGGAGGCCTCATTAATGACATCCGCAAGGTGGCGTATCGACAAATTAATAACAACTAAATAGCTAAATGTCTAGGCAACCAGATTAACTCCTACGTGTTTTATGGGTTGCCTATAGTCAAATACTATAAACGACAATTTATTCGGCAGTAATACCACTAGAGCTCAGATTTGGCCGGATATTTTTTATAAGTTTCATTTTGAGTATTTATTTTCATTGGCAATCACGAGACTGTTAGGTCGAGTGATTTTGTCAAATAGGGCGAGTTAAATTTTAAATGAAAATAAATACGAGATAGAAACTTAAAAAATATCCTGCCCAAAATCTGAGCTCGCGTGATATTTGGTAAGACAATTCCATGAATAGAAAACTCAATTCAATTAAACTTTATTTAGGAAACTAAAAGAACAATAAGTAGAAGAATAATGTTTAGAAAGAATAATTGTTAAAATTACAATTATTATATATAGACGAACAGTAAATGCTTGCGTTGCTACGGTAACGTAATTTATCCAAATTTTTTATCCACTTGAAATTCTGTTCCTTCCTATTTATCCGATAGCAAACTGACATTTTTGTATTAGTATATGGCATTATTTACATATGAGTGGAATTGTCATTTTATTTTATTATTTTGAAATTAAAAAAAAACCTTTTTAATTAGGGTCATGAGGTAATTCGTTTATCATGTTGCGAAATACTTACAAAAGAAAAATATTTACCAATGGCTTTGTATACTTAAATTATGAGAGATGTAAAAACATAAAACCTTATACTACACGATGTCCTGTTTGATGTAAAAATCGTAGACAAAAATAATTATTATCAACACTTGCGATTCCCACATTATAAAGTTTTAAGTTTTGTATTGCTCTTTCGTTTTTTGTAGTTATTTTTTTAATTTATTTAATCTTCTAAAAACATGAAACCTGGAGAAAAGAAATCTGCTATGTGGAACCATTTCACGCAAAATAAAGAAACCAATGTGGTGTCATGCTCAATATGCAAAAAAGAATTAGAAGTATTTCGGAAATACAATTAATTTAATACACTTTACCCGCTATTCTATATCTTTTTACTAATTGTTTGCATACGTCAACTCGATGCAGCAGTTAGCACCAGGGACCCGGACCCAAACGAAATGAGAATTCCGATCCGGTTCGGGTTCAACATAATTTGAAAAATTTCGGTTCCGGTCCAATTCAGGTTCTATAAAAATTATTTCGGTCCGTTACAGTTTTTCGGTACAGAGAATTTTTCGACAAAACATTTTTTTTATATGAAAGGTATTCATTGAATTAAAATGATTAGCTACAAGCAAGAATTTAAGGGTCGGAGCGGTGGGGACGATCGCTCCCCCAAATAGACTACAAATTTTAAAAAAAACTCATTAAACTGCGCCCATTTTACAGCTATATAGCACTTTTGTAGTCAACACTGTTACGCATGTAGATTATAATTTCCCTGGAAAAGTATCCGCTTTTTCATTAAAATGGACCCAAAATTGCCCCCCCCCCCACAATTCGAGCTCCTGGATCCGTTAAAAAAATATACTTAAAATATACAGTAATTCCATAACTTTCAATTTTATTTATTTTATAAATTAAATTCGTTGATACAAGGAACTTAGAAAGAACCGGTATTTTTTAAAGGATTCGGGTTCGATTCCTAAAATAATTTTGGACGAAAATATGGGTTCGGTTAGGGTTCGAGTCCAGAAAAAAATTAAGGTTCTGGTCCGGTTTTCGGTTCTAAATGGTCCGGTCCGGCTTTCTGGTTAGCACACTCGACATAATCCGATATAATCTGAGCTAAAATCAAAGATTCAGAACGCAACCGATATCGGTCGAAAAATTAACTTATTCGAGCACCGGCACCGATTCTCGAGAACCGAGAACTAGCGAACATTGGTTTTTGAGAACTTTAAAGAATCGAATACTTTTCGATTCTTGGTATTCGAGAACCCCATCACTACCGGAAACAGATCCGATAATGAGATGACTCATCATCAGTCAGGTGCACTGCGCTGCTCTGCCTTTCGCTCAGCACACAAACCATAGTACAACCTAGTAAAGCGACTCTCGGTTGGCGCCAAAGTTCGCGTTTTTTCTTCGCGCAGACATCGTCGCCATCTTCTCTGTACTGATTATGTACTGTCCAATAGTGGGACCGACCACTGTCACATGATTTTAGTTGACACTTGACAGTAAGCTGTTGTGTATTTGTGTTATTTTCACATATATTATAAGATAAGTTATAGTTTATAGTTATTTTATTTTCGCCATTGCTATATTAAATAATTATTTATTTAATTTTTTGAACTTACTACTTTATTTTTATTTATTCATGGAATAAAAGAGGTGTGGTTTATGACGTCAAAAAAATAGCAGATTCCATTTGACTGTACTAACTTGCATTTTATGTTTGACTCACAGATGGTGCGACTTCAATCGCGCCTAATTTCACAAAGTTGAGTTTTTGTTTTAAATAAATTATTTTCTGGACATACTCAGTGGTGCTCCTAATGAGCGGGAAGAAAATGAGTAACTCACAGAATGGCCCAACTGTAGTCTTGCAGCTCGTCTAGATTCCATCCATAGTCAGCAAATTCAAAATACGGCTCGAAGGACCATGTGGCGTCTCGTGGTATAAAAGAAAGGATCTTTCATGAACCACAAAAACTATTTTTTATATCGAAGGACCAATATCATGTGAAGAGCAATTCTTGTAATCGAAAATATATTGACAAATAAAATATAAAATTGATAAGTATTAAAAATAACAAATTGATTGAATTATAGTTTTCATAATAACAACAAAAATATAAAATAAAACAGGTTCGTCCTCCGGAGCGAACTAAATAGTGCTTGCGCTGCTGCCACTTTTGGCATAATTGTGCTACATTTGACAACCCTGAATAATAGTCCAGGTAAAACGGTGTCAAGGTTAAATTTCTAATTAAATGGACCGCCTGAGAGTCGCCATACTGATAGAATATATGAACTGTGCACAAATACTGTCAAACTAACATAAACATAACGCATATGATTTGCAGAATGTTAATTTTTTTCTTATTTTACGCTCTCAATTTTTTTGTCCTCATAATTTTTAGCGCCATAGGTACGTGCCTATCGTACTTAAGGGAAAAAGCGTAAAATTATATTTCGAAATACCTTTTTATTTTCCCACTCAAAACTTTAAAAACCCATGCAGTTAGTTTAGCGCACGTTATGTAATAAACGAACGTTAAATCCATGTCAAGTACTAAATAACTACATATCTGTAAATCTACATTTACATACTCAACTCTTTTAAGGCTCCATGGTTAACAGTATATAACCGGATTTTGAACTACGACACTGATTAAATTTTTATTCTACTTACAGGTGATAAATGGAGCAGTCAGTAAAATTATTAATTATTAATTAAAAGAAAAATAACTGTTATACATAAATAGCGAAAAAGTTTTATATTGATTACATCCATATTTGTAAAAAAATTATTACAAGTGAGCCTTAAAAAAATAGGGCTATGTGGGAATAACATTTGTGCGCTCGTTTCTTGCGGATATCGAGATTCATTCACATCACGTCATCCAGATAAAAGGAGAAACATTCAATTAGAGAAAAGAGGCACGACGCCAATAAATAAATACATATATAAATGCAATGCGAACGGCGCGCCGCGATTGCCATTACCACAAAACTCTTTACTAAATGGATAGAACTCACTGCACTTTACGTAATATCTCTGTATAAACAATTCAGATAAACGAGATAAATCGATATAAAAGTAGATTATTTGTAATAGAGAAAAAAGTACACTAATTAAATAAATAAACTTCTGACGTAGTATTGGCGAACCAGGACTAAAAGTTTAATTTGAATGCAAACTTCGATTTTAAATATGTATTTAAAAAAATGGTAAGATCCGTGCAATGTCCATTTATTGATGATACGAATTTGAATAAACTTTCATATTCATAGTAAACATTATTACAATGTAAGTAGTATAACTATACCGGTTCTGGACCACTTTCATCGAGGTCCATCCATCTTACCGAAGAAGTAGTACCCCTATCCGAAGAGAAGAGTACTCTTAGATGAGAAGAGACTAGCTGAGTCTCGTTTACCCTAAAACTACCCAAATTTACATGTAACTACCCCAATTGGACGTAATGAGTTGTCTTTTGGTAGAAGAGAACGACATCAATGACCAGAATTGTTAGTAGAAGAAGATTACTTTTTGTGCCCCCTGTATATTGCAAAACTCATCGCTTATCGCTTGATCTCTTCTTTTTTTCCCAGGAATTTTTGTGCTTCCTGTATATTGTAAAACTCATCGCTTATCGCTTGATCTCTTCTTATTTTCCCAACAAGAGCTGTTTAAAGCTGTTCGAATGCTGTTTGAGACCTGTTCGAAAGCTATTCGAGACTTGCTCAAAATCTGTCCAGACCTGTTTGAGACCTGTTCGAGACCTGTTTAAAGCTGTTCAAGAGCTGTTTAATGCTGTTCCAGGTCTGTTTGGGACCTGTTGGAAAGCTGGTCGAGACCTGTTGGTGAGATCGATGACGTAAACAGGGGGCACAAATATTCCTCCTCTTCTACTGCCGCTTCTGGTCATTGTCGTCGGTCTCGTCTGCCAAAAGGCAACTCATTACATCCAATTGACAATTTGGGGTCGTTTAGGGGCTAAACGAGGCTAAGCTAGTCCCTTATCATCTAAGGGTACCCTTCTCTTCGGACAGGGGTGATACTTCTTCGTTTAGGTGGATGGAACTCGATGGAAGTGGTTCAGAACCGGTATGGTTATACTACTAACCATTATTAGTTTCATAAAAAAAATGCCGGTAAAAATATCGCAAGAAATGCATATCTTAAAATAATAAATTAGATGAATAGTTGAGAATAAATTGAATCAGGTCATCTCAGCGATAGTAGATAGGAGAGAGAGACAACTTTAGTGCAACGCTCTTTCATCGCTACTAATTCAGTTTGGCACCTTAGTCTATATAACGGGTTGCTTCTGGCGCCATCTTCCGTTTATAGTGTGAAGACCACTTGCTCCGGGCAGCGTTAGTGAAGATTTAATACTCCAAGGGTCGTTATAGTATCGACAAAATGCTAGCGTCTAGAAGGACGGGCTTTACTTATTCTACAGGGATGAGTACTTGGGTATTTGCTGCTAAAAGTCAAAATTCACAAACAGTTTTATTAAATAAAATTAAAAGTCAGAAAATAAATATAATGGACTTTGGTCATTAACTGAGATAAAATTTAAGGCTATAATAGTGTCTATTCTGTAAGCCATCCGTTAAAATTTAAGGGCCGTTAAATTTTTAACATCCGACAATTCAAATCCGTAAAAACCAAATCTTTATTTTTTAACGTCCTGTCAAATTTAGAGAGAAAACTGTATTCTGTACCCAAATATTGGCGGTAAAATTTATAGGTATCAGTAGATATACTACGTTTGTTCTAACCTAAGTATATTGAAATCAACGTGTTAGAGAGAGAGGTATAGGAAATTCAGCGAGTCAGAGAGAGAGAGAGAGAGCGCTATGGCGTCAGGAAATAACAATAGCTGATAAGGAGCGTGTGAGATAAACAAGTAATTAAAGTCACAACAACTCATAAGGAATGTGAGAATGAAAAACATGTACGATAAAATTATAACGGAAATCACAATAGCTGATAAGGAGAGTGTGAGGTAAACAAGTAATGAAAGTCACAACAACTGATAAACATGTTTAAGATAAAGTTGTAATGGAAACAAGTGATGAAAGTCACAACTGATAACGAGTGTGAAAACTGTTTCGAATTTTGAACCTCTGTTTTCAGCAATCGTTTATCCGTAGCTGAGTTACTTGAAAATTACTAGCTTGCTTGTTTTAGCAGACAAAAAAAATAAAAGTGATAAAGTTGTACGAATAAATTTCTATTTTGTTAAGTTGAAAGATGATTTGTTATTAATACTATTAATTCATATTAAATTAAGTTCGACGAGATCATTTGTAGAAAGTGTTTAATTATTGATACTTATTTACAAAAAAAAAATTAATAAACATCGATTATCGATGGCGCATACACGAATATCGCGTGTAAAAGGCGAAATTCAGCATTTATTTTTTCGAGATTTCTATCGAACTAATTCGACATTCAGGATAATTGCCGGGTGTCGTTCGTTACATAACGGCCGCTAAAAGCAACGTGTCACCCCATTTTTTTTTGACGCTATTCTATTCGTTATATTCGTTGTATATTGTTCAGTTGTTCGCTTTAGCCGACAGCACCCAATTATCAATTATATTGCATGGAATTCGCAAATATGTATGTGTCAAGATAATAGGTGCAATAATGGCTGCCTGAAATTTTTTACCTCGATTTTATTTATTCTCAAAGAAAATACCAAATATTTAATAGAATAATAATAATTCAACATTATATTTATGAAAATGAATCTATTTTACTTCATGTCAACTGTTAAGTCAATCATCAATAAGGAGCGGGAGAAAAAAACAAGGGATGGATGGAGGTCACGATGATTAATAAGGTATGTAGGAAATAAACAAGCAACTAACCACAAGGGTGTAGTAAATGCGACGACTACGAACTCCCCTGCCCCGTTTTTTCCGCATATACATATTCTGCATACATGTTGAAATTTCGTCGAGTAGGGAAAATACTATGCTAATATTTTTGATATTTTTTATCCCCACCTATACTCGTCTCCTTAAGACTTACAAAAACTAAATTCCTTACGTGATTTAATATCTATCTCCCTCTTTCTCTTTCTTTCCCTATTATTCATTATGATTTTCATTATTTTTCTTTTCATTTTTTTTTCTATTTTTTATTATTTTTTCCAGTTTTCATTATTTTTTTTCCAATTTTTGATTTTTTTCCCAATTTTGTAATATTTGTTCCGTATTTTTCATTATTATTTTTCCCTATTTTTCATTATTTGTTTCTCTATTTTTTCATTATTTTTTTTACTACTTTTCAATATTTAATTCTGGATTTTTCATTATTTGTTTCCCTATTTTTCATTATTTTATTTCCTATTTTCCAATATTTTTTCCCTATTTTTCATTATTTTTTTTCCTATTTTTGATTATTTTTTACCTATTTTCCAATATTTTTTCTGTATTTTTCGTTATTTTCTTCCCTATTTTTGTTCTTTTCTTCGCTATTTTTGTTATTTTCTTCCTTATTTTTCATTAATTGTTTCTTTATTTTTTCATTATTTATTTTACTATTTTTCATTATTTTATTTCCTATTTTCCGATATTTTTTTCCCTAATTTTCATTGTTTTCCTATTTTTGATTATTTTTTCTCTATTTTCCAATATTTTTTTTTTATTTTTCGTTATTTTCTTCCCTATTTTTCATTAATTGTTTCTCTATTTTTTCATTATTTATTTTACTATTTTTCATTATTTTATTTCCTATTTTCCGATATTTTTTTCCCTAATTTTCATTGTTTTCCTATTTTTGATTATTTTTTCTCTATTTTCCAATATTTTTTTTTTATTTTTCGTTATTTTCTTCCCTATTTTTCATTAATTGTTTCTCTATTTTTTTATTATTATTTTTACTATTTTTCATTATTTTATTCCGTTTTTTTCATTATTTGTTTCCCTATTTTGCATTATTTTTTTACATCTATATTTCATTATTTTTTCTCTTTTTTTTAAATATTTTTCCATATTTTTTTATTATTTTTCCCCTATTTTTTCATTTTTTTTTTTATTATATTTCGATATTTTTTTCCATATTTTTCATTATTTGTTTCCTTATTTTTCATCATTTTTTTTCAATTTTTTCCCTAATTTTTATTATTTTTTTTCGCTTTTTCATTATTTTTTTTCTCTATTTTTTTCATTATTCTTTTCACTATTTTCCATTATTTTATTCCTTATTTTTCATTATTTCTTTCCCTATTTTTCATAATTTTTTCCAGTTTGTTTTGAACTTTCTAAAATTTTATACAATTTTTTTTTTAATTTTTGACGTATTTAACAAAATCTAGATCTTGATTTTTTCACTTTTTTTTTAACTTTTTTGACAAGTTTTGATTTTTTTAATTTTTTTGAATTTTTTTTGAATTTTTTTTGACATTTTTTTACCTCTTTTGGCTTTTACACATTTTTTGAGAGTTTTTGGCATTTTTTGGATGTTTTTCGACATTTCATTTTTGATATTTTTTGACATTTTTTAGCATTTTTTACATCCTTTGACATGTTTTTTGACATTTTTTGAGTTTTTATTTTTATGATTTTTTTAAATATTTTGACCTTTTTGATATTTTTTGACATTTTTTAAAAATTTTTCGTCATTTTTCTACATTTTTTGTTTTTGTTTTAACATTTTGTTTTCTCAATTTTTGACATTTTTTACATTATTTGACATTTTTTATCATTTTTTGTCATTTTCTTTTTGTCGTTTTTAGACATTTTTTAACATTCTTTCACTGTCTTTCGAAGTTTTATGTAATTTTTTCATTTTTTGAACTTTTTGACTTATTTTTCCATTTTTTGACGATATTTTTTTAATTTTTGTTTTTTTGACATTTTAGAGTTTTTATTTTTTAACTTTTTAACATTTTTTAGCACTTCTTATACACATTTTTACATTTTTTTTTTAATTTTTTTAAATTGTTTTTACATTTTTTTACCTATTTTACATATATTTTCATTTTTTACATTTTTTTAAATTTTTCGATATTTTTTTAAAATTTTTTTAATAGTTTTTGGTTATTTTTTTGGTAACGTTATTACGTTTTTTTTTTCAATTTTTCAACTTTTTTCGACATTAGTTAACATTTTTGAACTTTTATATGAGTTTTTTTTTGGCACTTTATTGACATTTTTTTACCTTTTTTGGCATTTTTTGCCATTCTTCAATATTTTTTGACATTTTTGATATTTTTTTGATATGTGGTTAAATTCTTTGACATTTTTTTAACCATTTTTGTCATTTTTTGAATTTTTTTTGTCATTTTTACAGATTACATTCTTTCATTGTCTTTTGAGGTTTTTATGTATTTTTTCACCAATCATTTTTTTAAACTTTTTGACTTTTTTTCTATTTTGTTGACATTTTTAGACGTTATTTAACATTTATTGAACGTTTATTTTTTAACTTTTATTGAGTTTTAATTTTTTTTATTTTTAATTTTGTTGACAGTTTTTGACATTTTTTGACCTTTTTCGACATTTTTTACCTTTTTTTGGCTTTTTTTGAAATTCTTTCACATTTTTTGACAATTTTTGATATTTTTTGACATTTTTTGCATTTTTAATATTTTTAATACATTTTTTGACACTTTCTGAATTTTTTTGACATTTTTTGGAAAATTATTTAACAATTTAGTAGAATGATAAAAAGTTTTTATTCAATTTTCCTGTAAATGAATATAATTGTACATTGATTGTAAATCTATAAAGAAAAATGGTTTATTTAGAATTGAATTTTATAGCTGCCATCCACTTTACTTCAAAATATCGTTTAAGAAACTTTAATTAAAACAGTCTTTTCTCTGGCGTAAGCGTTATCAAATAATGTTAAAATTTACGATCGAAACTATAACAAAACCATAAATAACCTTCTTAATTACTTTTCCATCTCTTTCTATTTTCAACTCGATTCATTTACTGCGAAATAAGTATTGATTGGAACGCGACTTAAATTAAGCAGCTTCGGATTATTTAAGGTTCATGATGTTGCAGATGAAATGTGAATTCGAAAGTTCAATTCCGCATAAGCATATCTTGGAAAAATTATTGATAAAAATCCAAGTGAGCTAAACCGTGACTAAAACTCTATTATCTGTTTCGTGGGTCGACAAGAAATTACACTCGGTACCGGCAAGTTATTTATGGTGGTACTATTATTTATTAAACGTCATCAAGATAGTGTTTCCGTCAAAACTCAATGAAAACAATTATTCTTAGATTTTCCTTTTAAAAGAATATAAACAGCTCTTGCGAACTCTATTCTGGACACTGTACAGGGTTGCGTTCGTGTTTTTTTGCACCGATTCTCGCTTTCCCCAAGGAGATTTTTTTACTTTTTTGACGTTTTTTTGACATAATTTGCCCTTTTTTGACATTTTACAATTTTTTTTAAAATTTGACATTTTTTGACGTTTCCAACATTTTTCGACATTTTTTTAAAATATTTTTTGACCATTTTTGACATTTTTTTTCATTTCTGACGTTTTTTGACTTTTTTGAATTTCTATTTTTTAATTTTTCAAAGTTTTTGACCGTTTTGGACATTTTTTTAACACATTTTTTTCAATTTTTGACACTTTTCGATACTTTTAAACATTTTTTTCGACATTTTTTTGAGTTTTTTTTAGTCATTTTTGGCATTTTTTATGTTTTTTGACGTTTTTTACAATTTTTGTCGTTTTTTACCTTTTTTGACATTTTTCGCTTTTGAGGATTTTAAATAATTTTTCACCCTTTTTGACATTTTTTGAAATTTTTTTCTATTTTGACAATTTTTAACATTCATTTTATTTTCTTTTTAGGTTTTTATGTAATTTTTCACATTTTTAAGCCTTTCGACTTTATTTTTTGACATTTTTAATTTTTTTTGACGTTTTTGATGTTTTAATTTTTTTAATTTTTTTAACTATTTTGACAATTTTTGACATTTTTACCATTTTTGATGTTCGTTGACAATTTTTGATATTTGCTTTGACATCTGTCGACATTTTTTAACATTTCAAGACATTTTTTTTTTACATTTTTTTGACAATTGTTCAAAAGTTTCCACACTTTTTTAAATATTTTTTACATTTTTTGGCATTTTTTAAACATTTTTTGACATTTTTTTACATTCCTCTTTTTACTATATTTGTCAATGTTTGACATTTTTTGACTCTTGACATTTTTTGATATTTTTTAGCATTTCACAAAAATTTGACATTTTTTTACATTTCCAACATTTTTCGACGTTCTTTGACATTTTTTAAAAATATTTTTGACATTTTTTGACACTTTTGGCCTTTTTTTGACATTTTTCACTATCTTTTGAGTAGTTAATGTAATTTTTCACACTTTTAGACATTTTTTACAATTCATTAATTTTCTTTTTAGGGTTTTATGTAATTTTTCACACAACCGAACTTTTTTGATTTTTATTTTTTTGATTTATTAACCATGTTGACATTTTTTTACATTTTTATCACTTTCGATGTTCTTTGTCATTTTTTGACAATTTTTGACAAATTTTGATATTTATTGGACATTATTTTAAATATTTTTTGACGTTTTTTTTGACATTTTTGACATTTTTTTTTAATATTTTTTGACCCTTTTTGACAATTCTTTACATATTATTCACCCTTTTTGACATTTTTTTGACAATTCTTGACATTTCTTTGACAATTATATACATTGTTCAACAATTTCATTTGTCGACATTCTTAAACATTTATCCACATTTTTTTTCTTTTATGAAATTATTTTTGGCAATTTTGACATTTTTCGACATTTTTTTGGATGTTTTTGGACAATTTTTGACAATGTCATTTGTCTACATTTTTCAACATTTATCGACATTTTTTGTCTTTTTTGATATTTTTATTGAAATTATTTTTGGCAATTTTGACAATTTTCAACTATTTTTGACATTTTTTGACATTTTTTTGACAATTTTTGACATTGTTTAACAATTGCTACAATTTTTTAAATATTTTTTTATATATTTTTGGCATTTTTGACATTTATTGACATTTTTTACATTCTTTGACATTTTTTACCATTTTTGTCAAGTTTGACATTTTGTTGACGTTTTTAGAGGTATTTTGACATTTCTTAAAATTCTTTCACTGTCTCTTGAGGTTTTTATGCAATTTTTCACCCTTTTTGGCATTTTTATAAATTGTCACTTTTCTTCTATTGTTTTGATGCTTTGTTTTAAACATTTGACGGTTTTTTTTGAGTTTTCATTTTTAGTCTTGACAGTTTTTGACCATTTTCAACATTTTTTTGACATTTTTTGACACATTAAATTTTTTCTTTTAATTTATCAACATTTACGTTTTTATTAAATTTTTTGGCATCTTTCACTTTTTAATAATATTTGACATTTTTTACACTTTTAACAGTTTTTTTGACACTTACTGAAATTTTTGTTGCAGATGTAATGTGCATAAGCATATCATAGAAAAATGTCTGATAAAAACCTAATAACGTGTCTGTTCCATGGGTCGACAAGAAATTACACTCGGTACCGGCGATTCTTATGAATGTGTTATTTATGGTGGTACTATTAATTATTAAACGTCATCCTTTCGATGGAAATTTTATAAGCTGTTTCCGTCAAAACTTAATGAAAATTATTCTCAGATTTACCTTTAAAAAATATATAAACAGCTATTGCGAGCTCCATTCAGTGTTTATTTGCTCCAGGCTCCGTTTTCACTCAAGACGGCTCTGGTTAAATGACATATTGAACTTCAGACCTGTTTTAAAGTATAAATAATAATAATAATAATAATACTATCTCTATGTTTCACCCCCTCCCCAGAAAACCAAAGCTTGTGCGAAAAATGGACGGATAGTATTTTTATTTGCCATGGCACTCCTTAGTGATGATTGATGGCGCCATTTGGCTATAGATGTATTAAAAATCTGGACAACTTTATACAATAAGTACATTGTTAACTATATCGGTGTTTGCACCTCTTTACATAAATTAAATTGTGACATACAGGGTATTTTAAAAATTAGCAATTTTTATTGAAACAAAAATTGTAACGTGACATTTAAATTATATTCTTAATAATTATAAATACAATTGATTTTATTTTTTTAAATCAGAGTTGATTTATTTTTCTATTAGTAATTGGTGTAAGTATATGAGAAAAATTTACCTACCATTAAATCATTATTTTTTGACCACTCTGTATATAAGTACGCTAAGTAATGACTTATGTTTTATTTAGATCATGAACTTAAAACTGTAAATATATATCGATATCAACACTACTAGTAAATTGTTTATTGACGCCTGGCTTAATGAGTGTGGGTTATTTTTAAAACTTGTTTTCTAATTTATATATAAATAATTTGTTCTATAATTTTTCAGTTAATTATTGATCTTTTGGCAATTTTTTTAATAAGTTGAATCATTAAAAAAACACATTTTAAAGTTACTTGAATAAACTTCCCATTATTGAAATTATCAGTAAAAATACATTGTTGATCTCTTGATAAATTTTTGTATAAATTAAATTATAAAATAAAATGCATTTTTAGTTTCTCCAACAAATTTAACAAATCCTATTATTAATAAAATGCATTGTTGATTAAATACTATAATTGAAATTATCAATAAAATGCATTGTTGATCTTTTAATAATTTTTTATATGTTTAATTTTCAATAAAATGCATTTTGAGTGTATCCAACAAATTTAACAAATCCTATTATTGAGAAAATGCATTGTTGATTAAATTTAAATAAATAAAACAACGTTGTTGACTAAATAATCTGATTGCAATTGTCAGAAAACTGCATTGTTGATCTCTTGATATTTTTTTTTATAAATTTAATTATCAATAAAATGCATTTTTAGTATCTCAAATAAATTTTAAGTTATATTATTGATAAAATGTATTGTTGATCAAATATTATAATTGAAATTTCGTAGTCAAATACATTGTTTATCACTTGATAATTTTTTTTTAATAAATTTATTTATCAATAAAATGCATTTTGAGTGTATCCAACAAATTTAACAAATCCTATTATTGATAAAATGCATTGTTGATTAAATAATCTGATTGCAATTGTCAGAAAAATGCATTGTTGATCTTTTGATATTTTTTTTATAAATTAAATTATGAATAAAATGCATTTTGAGTGTCTCCAACAAATTTAACAAATCCCATTATTGATAAAATGCATTGTTGATTAAATAATCTGATTGCAATTGTCAGAAAAATGCATTGTTGATCTTTTGATATTTTTTTTATAAATTAAATTATGAATAAAATGCATTTTGAGTGTCTCCAACAAATTTAACAAATCCTATTATTGATAAAATGCATTGTTGATTAAATAATCTGATTGCAATTGTCAGAAAAATGCATTGTTGATCTTTTGATATTTTTTTTATAAATTAAATTATGAATAAAATGCATTTTGAGTGTATCCAACAAATTTAACAAATCCTATTATTGATAAAATGCATTGTTGATTAAATAATCTGATTGCAATTGTCAGAAAAATGCATTGTTGATCTTTTGATATTTTTTTTTATAAATTGAATTATCAATAAAATGCATTTTGAGTGTATCCAACAAATTTAACAAATCCTATTATTGATAAAATGCATTGTTGATTAAATAATCTGATTGCAATTGTCAGAAAAATGCATTGTTGATCTTTTGATATTTTTTTTATAAATTAAATTATGAATAAAATGCATTTTGAGTGTATCCAACAAATTTAACAAATCCCATTATTGATAAAATGCATTGTTGATTAAATAATCTGATTGCAATTGTCAGAAAAATGCATTGTTGATCTTTTGATATTTTTTTTTATAAATTGAATTATCAATAAAATGCATTTTGAGTGCCTCCAACAAATTTAACAAATCTTATTATTGATAAAATGCATTGTTGATTAAATAATCTGATTGCAATTGTCAGAAAAATGCATTGTTGATCTTTTGATATTTTTTTTTATAAATTGAATTATCAATAAAATGCATTTTGAGTGTCTCCAACAAATTTAACAAATCCTATTATTGATAAAATGCATTGTTGATTAAATAATCTGATTGCAATTTTCAAAAAAATGCATTGTTGATCTTTTGATATTTTTTTTATAAATTAAATTATGAATAAAATGCATTTTGAGTGTATCCAACAAATTTAACAAATCCTATTATTGATAAAATGCATTGTTGATTAAATAATCTGATTGCAATTGTCAGAAAAATGCATTGTTGATCTTTTGATATTTTTTTTTATAAATTGAATTATCAATAAAATGCATTTTGAGTGTATCCAACAAATTTAACAAATCCTATTATTGATAAAATGCATTGTTGATTAAATAATCTGATTGCAATTGTCAGAAAAATGCATTGTTGATCTTTTGATATTTTTTTTATAAATTAAATTATGAATAAAATGCATTTTGAGTGTATCCAACAAATTTAACAAATCCCATTATTGATAAAATGCATTGTTGATTAAATAATCTGATTGCAATTGTCAGAAAAATGCATTGTTGATCTTTTGATATTTTTTTTATAAATTAAATTATGAATAAAATGCATTTTGAGTGTCTCCAACAAATTTAACAAATCCTATTATTGATAAAATGCATTGTTGATTAAATAATCTGATTGCAATTTTCAAAAAAATGCATTGTTGATCTTTTGATATTTTTTTTATAAATTAAATTATGAATAAAATGCATTTTGAGTGTATCCAACAAATTTAACAAATCCTATTATTGATAAAATGCATTGTTGATTAAATAATCTGATTGCAATTGTCAGAAAAATGCATTGTTGATCTTTTGATATTTTTTTTTATAAATTGAATTATCAATAAAATGCATTTTGAGTGTATCCAACAAATTTAACAAATCCTATTATTGATAAAATGCATTGTTGATTAAATAATCTGATTGCAATTGTCAGAAAAATGCATTGTTGATCTTTTGATATTTTTTTTATAAATTAAATTATGAATAAAATGCATTTTGAGTGTATCCAACAAATTTAACAAATCCCATTATTGATAAAATGCATTGTTGATTAAATAATCTGATTGCAATTGTCAGAAAAATGCATTGTTGATCTTTTGATATTTTTTTTATAAATTAAATTATGAATAAAATGCATTTTGAGTGTCTCCAACAAATTTAACAAATCCTATTATTGATAAAATGCATTGTTGATTAAATAATCTGATTGCAATTTTCAAAAAAATGCATTGTTGATCTTTTGATATTTTTTTTATAAATTAAATTATGAATAAAATGCATTTTGAGTGTATCCAACAAATTTAACAAATCCTATTATTGATAAAATGCATTGTTGATTAAATAATCTGATTGCAATTGTCAGAAAAATGCATTGTTGATCTTTTGATATTTTTTTTTATAAATTGAATTATCAATAAAATGCATTTTGAGTGTATCCAACAAATTTAACAAATCCTATTATTGATAAAATGCATTGTTGATTAAATAATCTGATTGCAATTGTCAGAAAAATGCATTGTTGATCTTTTGATATTTTTTTTATAAATTAAATTATGAATAAAATGCATTTTGAGTGTATCCAACAAATTTAACAAATCCCATTATTGATAAAATGCATTGTTGATTAAATAATCTGATTGCAATTGTCAGAAAAATGCATTGTTGATCTTTTGATATTTTTTTTTATAAATTGAATTATCAATAAAATGCATTTTGAGTGCCTCCAACAAATTTAACAAATCTTATTATTGATAAAATGCATTGTTGATTAAATAATCTGATTGCAATTGTCAGAAAAATGCATTGTTGATCTTTTGATATTTTTTTTTATAAATTGAATTATCAATAAAATGCATTTTGAGTGTCTCCAACAAATTTAACAAATCCTATTATTGATAAAATGCATTGTTGATTAAATAATCTGATTGCAATTTTCAAAAAAATGCATTGTTGATCTTTTGATATTTTTTTTATAAATTAAATTATGAATAAAATGCATTTTGAGTGTATCCAACAAATTTAACAAATCCTATTATTGATAAAATGCATTGTTGATTAAATAATCTGATTGCAATTGTCAGAAAAATGCATTGTTGATCTTTTGATATTTTTTTTTATAAATTGAATTATCAATAAAATGCATTTTGAGTGTATCCAACAAATTTAACAAATCCTATTATTGATAAAATGCATTGTTGATTAAATAATCTGATTGCAATTGTCAGAAAAATGCATTGTTGATCTTTTGATATTTTTTTTTATAAATTGAATTATCAATAAAATGCATTTTGAGTGTCTCCAACAAATTTAACAAATCCTATTATTGATAAAATGCATTGTTGATTAAATAATCTGATTGCAATTGTCAGAAAAATGCATTGTTGATCTTTTGATATTTTTTTTTATAAATTGAATTATCAATAAAATGCATTTTGAGTGTCTCCAACAAATTTAACAAATCCTATTATTGATAAAATGCATTGTTGATTAAATAATCTGATTGCAATTGTCAGAAAAATGCATTGTTGATCTTTTGATATTTTTTTTATGAATTGAATTATCAATAAAATGCATTTTGAGTGTCTCCAACAAATTTAACAAATCCTATTATTGATAAAATGCATTGTTGATTAAATAATCTGATTGCAATTGTCAGAAAAATGCATTGTTGATCTTTTGATATTTTTTTTATAAATTGAATTATCAATAAAATGCATTTTGAGTGTCTCCAACAAATTTAACAAATCCTATTATTGATAAAATGCATTGTTGATTAAATAATCTGATTGCAATTGTCAGAAAAATGCATTGTTGATCTTTTGATATTTTTTTTATAAATTAAATTATGAATAAAATGCATTTTGAGTGTATCCAACAAATTTAACAAATCCTATTATTAATAAAATGCATTGTTGATTAAATAATCTGATTGCAATTGTCAGAAAAATTCATTGTTGATCTTTTGATATTTTTTTTATAAATTGAATTATCAATAAAATGCATTTTGAGTGTCTCCAACAAATTTAACAAATCCTATTATTAATAAAATGCATTGTTGATTAAATAATCTGATTGCAATTGTCAGAAAAATTCATTGTTGATCTTTTGATATTTTTTTTATAAATTGAATTATCAATAAAATGCATTTTGAGTGTCTCCAACAGATTTAACAAATCCTATTATTGATAAAATGCATTGTTGATTAAATAATCTGATTGCAATTGTCAGAAAAATGCATTGTTGATCTTTTGATATTTTTTTTATAAATTGAATTATCAATAAAATGCATTTTGAGTGTATCCAACAAATTTAACAAATCCCATTATTGATAAAATGCATTGTTGATTAAATAATCTGATTGCAATTGTCAGAAAAATGCATTGTTGATCTTTTGATATTTTTTTTATAAATTGAATTATCAATAAAATGCATTTTGAGTGTCTCCAACAAATTTAACAAATCCTATTATTGATAAAATGCATTATTGATTAAATAATATGATTGCAATTGTCAGAATAATGCATTGTTGATCTTTTGATATTTTTTTTATAAATTAAATTATGAATAAAATGCATTTTGAGTGTATCCAACAAATTTAACAAATCCTATTATTAATAAAATGCATTGTTGATTAAATAATCTGATTGCAATTGTCAGAAAAATTCATTGTTGATCTTTTGATATTTTTTTTATAAATTGAATTATCAATAAAATGCATTTTGAGTGTCTCCAACAAATTTAACAAATCCTATTATTAATAAAATGCATTGTTGATTAAATAATCTGATTGCAATTGTCAGAAAAATTCATTGTTGATCTTTTGATATTTTTTTTATAAATTGAATTATCAATAAAATGCATTTTGAGTGTCTCCAACAAATTTAACAAATCCTATTATTGATAAAATGCATTGTTGATTAAATAATCTGATTGCAATTGTCAGAAAAATGCATTGTTGATCTTTTGATATTTTTTTTATAAATTAAATTATGAATAAAATGCATTTTGAGTGTATCCAACAAATTTAACAAATCCTATTATTAATAAAATGCATTGTTGATTAAATAATCTGATTGCAATTGTCAGAAAAATTCATTGTTGATCTTTTGATATTTTTTTTATAAATTAAATTATGAATAAAATGCATTTTGAGTGTATCCAACAAATTTAACAAATCCTATTATTGATAAAATGCATTGTTGATTCAATAATCTGATTGCAATTTTCAGAAAAATGCATTGTTGATCTTTTGATATTTTTTTTATAAATTGAATTATCAATAAAATGCATTTTGAGTGTCTCCAACAAATTTAACAAATCTTATTATTGAGAAAATGCATTGTTGATTAAATAATCTGATTGCAATTTTCAAAAAAATGCATTGTTGATCTTTTGATATTTTTTTTATAAATTAAATTATCAATAAAATGCATTTTTAGTATATCAAATAAATTTTAAGTCCTATTATTGATAAAATGTATTGTTGATCAAATATTATAATTTAAATTATCAGTCAAATACATTGTTTATCACTTGATAATTTTTTTTTATAAATTTATATATCAATAAAATGAGTTTTTTGTTTCTCCAACAAATTTAAAAAATCCTATTATTAATAAAATGCATTGTTGATTAAATAATCTGATTGCAATTGTCAGAAAAATTCATTGTTGATCTTTTGATATTTTTTTTATAAATTGAAAAATGCATTTTTATTATCTCAAATAAATTTTAAGTCATATTATTGATAAAATGCATTGTTGATTAAATAATCTGATTGCAATTGTCAGAAAAATGCATTGTTGATCTCTTGATATTTTTTTTATAAATTGAATTATCAATAAAATGCATTTTTAGTGGATCAAATTAATTTTACAAGTCCTATTATTGATAAAATGCATTGTTGATTAAATATTATAATTAAAATTAGCAGTCAAATACATTGTTGATCTCTTAATAATTTTTTTTATAAATTGAATTATCAATAGAATGCATTTTTATCTTCTATAAAAAATTTCACAAGTGTTATTATTGATAAAATGCATTGCTGATCTCTTGATAGTTTTTTTATAAGTTGAATTTTCAATAAAACCCATTTTTATTTTCTCGAACCATTTCGCGTAGTTCGTCCCTGTTGGTGCATAATAACAAACGCAAATATTTCTTCACCTCTTTTGTGCCAGTACAATTTTGTAAACTTAATTATCATAAATAAGCAATCGCAAGTGGATATTACTACATCGCCTGCATAAGTGATAAAGTTAATAAGAACCTTTGTACATCAATGAAAGGTATAATATGGGAATCCAGGGCCGTGTTTCATCAAAAAAAAACAGTCCATTAACTCACCAATTGCATGCATAAGAAACATTTGAGTAATTAGTGGGAACTTAGTAAGGTTATTTGAATAAAGTACAAATATTTGTTTTTAAATTACAAATCTATGGTGTTTTTTTATCTTACAGCCACAAGAAAAAGAATAAATATATGTACTAAAATGCACAGTGCGTGACAGGTGACAGTTGGAAAAATTATTTTTATTGTTCTGAATAGTTTTTCAATGGCTTTTAAATGACATATTACAAGTCAAATTCCGTGACGTATTGCACAGTACATATATTCTATTTTTGTGCGTACATTATGATAAAAAAGATAATTTTCTTTACACACCTTGTATTTTTGCTCTATCAGGAAATTTCATTTTTTATAAAATTTTCTAATACTAATTATTTATATTTAAAATTAAAAAAATTCCAAAAATCTACACTGATTAAAAGTGCGTACATTGTGATAAAATAGGTAATTTTGTTTACACACTCTGTATTTTTATTCTGTCAGGAATTTTTATTTTTTATAAAAATTTTAATATCCAAAATCTACAGTGTGATTAAAAATGCGTACAAAAATATTTTTTCTTTACACACCCTGTATTTTTATTTTGTCAGGAAATTTTATTTTTTATTAAAAATTTTAATATCCAAAATCTACAGTGTAATTAAAAGTGCGTACATTATGATAAAAAGATAATTTTCTTTAAACACCCTGTATTTTTGCTTTATCAGGAAATTTTATTTTTTATAAACGTTTCTAAAACTAACAAATTAAATTTAAAATGAAACAAATTCGTAAAATGTACAATGTGATTAAACAGGTACTTTTCTTTACACACCCTGTATTTTTGTTTTGTCAGGAACTTTTTTTGTTTATTAAAGATTCTAAATGTAATAATTGATATATAAATTGAAAAAAATCTCAAAATCTACAGTGTGATTAAAGTGCGTACATTATGATAAAGCGGATAATTTTCTTTACACACCCTGTATTTTTGCTTTATCATTAAATTTTATTTTTTATAAAAATTTTTAATAGTAATATTCTATATTTATATTGAAAAAAATTCCCTAAATCTACAGTGTGATTAAATGTGTGTACATTATGATAAAACAGTTACTTTTCTTTACACACCCTATATTTTTGTTTTGTCAGGAAATTTTTTAGTTTATTAAAGATTCTAAATGTAATAATTGATATTTAAATTGAAAAAAATCTCAAAATCTACAGTGTGATTAAAGTGCGTACATTATGATAAAAAAGATAATTTTCTTTACACACCCTCTATTTTTGCTTTATCAGGAAATTTTATTTTTTATATAAATTTCTAAAACTAATTATCTATATTTATATTGAAAAAATTTCTCTAAATCTACAATTTGGTTAAAGTGCGTACATTATGATAAAAAAGATAATTTTCTTTACACACCCTGTATTTTTGCTTTATTAGGAACTTTTTTTGTTTATCAAATATTCTAAATGTAATAATTGATATTTAAATTGAAAAAAATCTCAAAATCTACAGTGTGATTAAAAGTGTGTACATTATGATAAAAAAGATAACTTTTCTACACACCCTGTATTTTTGCTTTATCAGGAAATTTAAATTTTTATAAAAGTTTCTAAAACCAATAATCTTTATTTATATTGAAAAAAATTCCTTAAATCTACAGTGTGATTAAAAGTGTGTACATTATGATAAAAAAGATAATTTTCTTTACACACCCTGTATTTTTGCTTTATCAGGAAATTTTATTTTTTAAAAAAGTTTCTAAAACTAATAATCTATATTTATATTGAAAAAAATTCCCTAAATCTATAGTGTTATTAAAAATGCGTACATTATGATAAAAAGATAATTTTCTTTACACACCCTGTATTTTTGCTTTATCAGGAAATTTTATTTTTTATAAAAGTTTTCAAATCGAATATTCTATATTTAAATTGAAAAAAAATCCCAAAATCTACTGTGTGATTAAAAGTGCGTACATTAAGATAAAAAAGAAAATTCTGTTTACACACCCTGTATTTTTGCTTTATCAGGAAATTTCATTTATTATAAAAGTTTCCAAATCTAATAATCTATATCTAAATTGAAAAAAAATCAAAATCTACGGTGTGATTAAAACTGCGTACATTATGATAAAAAAGATAATTTTCGTTACGCACCCTGTATTTTTGCTTTGACAGGAAAATTTATTTTTTATAAAAGTTCCTAAAACTAAGAATATATTTAAATTAAAAAAAATCCCAAAATCTACAGTGTGATTAAAAGTGCGTATATTATGATAAAAAAGATAACTTTGTTTACACACCCTGTATTTTTGCTTTATCAGGAAATTTTAGTTATCATAGTAATTTCTAAAACTAAGAATTTATATTTCAGATGAAAAAAAAATCGTAAAATGTACAGTATGATTAAAAGTGCCATTATGTTAAAATAGATAATTTTCTTGGCACACCGTATTTTTGCTTTATCAGGAAATTTTATTTTTTATAAAAGTTTCTAAAACTAAGAATATATTTAAGTTAAAAAAAATCCCAAAATTTACAGTGTGATTAACATTATGATAAAAATGATAATTTTCTTTACATACCCTTTATTTTTGTTTTATCAGGAAATTTTGTATTTTATAAATATTTTTTTTATTAGTCCATTTTAGTAAAAAGTGAACGTTGCCATACTTATTAATTTTCCAAGAATTTACGAATTTGTTGACGCTAAATTAAATATTAAATTTGGGATAATTTTCATTTTTTTTAAATTGTGTTTGTTTTAAATATTTTCTTAATACATACCTGTACAATTATATAAAGTTAGACTGAGACGTGTCAATTAATTACCTATATTTATAGAATCAACTAAACTAGCAAGTTTAATTTAATTTGGCATAATATTAATAATATAGAATTGCAGGTTAACCTTGGTCAATAATTATCACATTAATTTTTTATTAAATAGCTGTATCTAATTTCTAAAATACGGTCCATAAAATTTACTTTACGCAAGTAAAATCAATAAGCTATTATTCTTTTGGACGTGTTATTTTAAATATACCTACGTCAAAACGGTGTTATTTCTAGTCATTACTGTAATTTTCGGTTAGGAGCGGTTGCTAAATTATACGGTAGAATTTCCATTTCCATTCTTTGATAAGGTTATTTTTTTCGCTGTAAGGCGTCTTCATGGGTTGGTCGTCTAAGGGGAGATATAATTAGCATTGATACTCTATTAATGAGTACACTGCTCAATTTGAGACTGCGAAAGGTGTCGAAGTCTGTAAAGGTACCGAGTTTTTTCGTTAACGAGTTATTTATTTGTCAGTTTACATCAGTGACGTATTTTCTATAATCTGTAACACCGACAGATATAAAGGTAGCGCGTTCGGCACAAAATTATTCTAATTTTAACTTACTATTTATAATAATTTTGATTTATTACAATGTTAATTATTTTCCTCAACAGAAAATTAACTTTTTTTGCACTGCAAGAAAAGGTAAAGCAACTACTTTTTCATACACGAGTTGGTACTTTTTACTCCTATTTCACACACTCTAACGGTTCTAGAGTTTTCGAAGAAAAAAAACTCTTATAAAACGGTTTTGTCAGTCCGTCCGTCCGTTCGTCTGTCTGTTAGCCTGATTCAATTCAAGAACGGTTAGAGATAGAGACAAACGGACAACGGCAATCGATTTAGCATTGGTAAAAATCCTAAAAATGATATTAATCTTCGAGCTATTTTTACTTTCTCGCTATTTATACCATATATACTGTAGTATACAGGGTGTTGCTATATTCGAAGGACAACGCTCTACCCTAGATAGCTCTTGTATGACTTTCTTACAGAGTATCTTGGTCACCAGATTTGAAAAAAATATTAAAAGGCGTTTTTGATTTATGGGAATTTTTTAATTTTTATCTAAAACTTGAGATTTTACCGAACTTATGGTAATTACTAAGAAAATAAAAAATAATGTACCAAAATTTACAAAAAGGGTATTTTTATTTAAATAAGTGCAAAATTTAGAAAAAAGGGGGTAATTTTTTGAACAAAGTGCCAAAATTTAAAGAAGACCTTAAAATGGATATTTCCATCGATATCTCGATTTTTTTTGCTCGTTAACCTTACTTTCCCTTTGATGAGTCCGGGAAAGTAAAAGTTGGGGTAATAATTGTGAAAAATGAAAAAAAAAAATGAAGAATTAGAAGGGGGGGATTCTTTTTGAAAAGAAGAAAGAAGGGGTAACAATGCGCTATATTGATATTAAGCTAATATGTGTCAGTTGGTCGGGAAGAAGAAGAAGTAATTTTTAAAGTGGTAATTTATAAAGAAATTTGAAAAAAATGGATTTTAAAAATAAAATTGAGAAAAAAGGAGTTACTTGAGCTAGTTATTAAAAAAGAATAAAAAGAGAACACGTAATAATAGTTATTTATGCAACAAGTGCATAAAGTGGTACTTTTTTTCACGAATGGAAAAGTTGACCGCAGGAGCCTTCCATGAATAAAAAAAAGACACTTTATTATGCATATGTTGCATACAATATTTTTTCTACGCCCTATACAAAATAATAAAATAAAAATAGATATCCGAATGAATTATTGATACTAGAAACAAATCTGTTAAAGTCAAATCACAGTTCATCTTCATGTATGCTGTCAAAGTCAAAGGTGACTTGATATTTTTTTTAAGGTAAAGGTGTGGATGAATTGCACTGATCAACTGTGTCAACTTATGGAAAGCGTGAAAAAAATGTGTTTATTAATATAGTTACTGGAAAAAGAGCAAAAAAGAAGGAAAAAATTAAGAAAAAAAAGAGAGAGGGGCATTAAAATAGCTACCCAAAAAACATGAAAAAAAGAAGAGAAAAATGCTTAAAAAAGGAATGAAAATGTGTTAAGATTACTGTATTTAGACAAGTGCAGAGAGTAGTTGTAGATGCTGTCTTTAGACACGTATTGTTACTAAAAAAAGATTTATTCAATCTGTTTGATTGCCATCTTTAGACAAATGTAGAATAAATTCGTAGATGCTGTCTTTAGACAGATTGTAGATCGCGCCGCTTTATAGTATTAATCGCTGGAGTAATAAAAATTACAGTGATACACACACGTAAATATTGTTCGTAGACACGGTCAATAATAAATCATTTAAAAAATCGACAACTCCGTTGTTTATCCAATCTGGTAACTGTATAATAATATGTTTCTTTATGTTAAAATAAACGTAAAGAACACCTCTGTGGGTTTTTTAAGCTTCTATAAGAAGTACTTCAAATTCCATTTTTAAGCCACGATTTGTAACACAAAACTAATAAAATTTGTCACCAGTCACTATACAACTTGTTTAATTACTGTTAATAATTTGTTTAATTATGTTAAATAAACTAATTAATACTTCCAATAATTTGTACTTCTAAGATGATTAATTTTTGGTTACTAACGGTTACAGTTTCCTATTTGTTATTAGACTGTTTAATTACCTTAAGTTAACTAACTCTAATGATTACAATTAAAGTCCTTTTTATTATCATAACTAAATATTTGTTGAGTCCTAATATGTATTAAAGTTTTTAACTACTATAATTAAATTCTTAATAATGCTGAATAAACTTTTTCGTCAGAGTTGGATAAACTTTTGACATTTTTGAATTTATAATTTTCCTTAAAAATTTTTAAACCTTTTTTTAAAAAAAATTGCTACTTTTAAAAATTTTGGTTTTATAATTTAATTTTTATATTTTTGTTTGACAATTTTACGGCACATACGAACTTCTACAAATAAATTATAATAATTATTATGGATTTTATACTTACTGTATATGGCCTCTCATTCAATCTGGTCTTTGCCTTTGGGTCCTATGAATTATACAATTTTTTTTAGAATATGTAGATAATGTTTTTTATTATTACGATTATTATTTCAAAAATCCTCGATTGTTCCTCCCTATTTTTGACCCATTTTTATTTTCTCTTTGTTACATAATAATTGAATAATTGTTACAAGACAATTAAGAACAAAAGGACCAAGCAAGCGGTCGCTCAAAAAAGCTGATGATATTTGAGATTTTTAGTTTACCAAACAAAAACGATTTTTATAGTTATGAATATACTTTTTACTATTTTAATGTGTCTAGGAGACCAAGAAAATTTTGCTGTTATTTTAAAAAATAGAAGCAATTATGAAAATGAAAAAAATTATTAAGAGTTTATTAAAAATATTCACAACGTTTTTTATTGTATAATAAAACTTTATTTAAAACCGTAGAAGTAGAATAGCGATCGGTTTAGTAGTTTTCTTTGTTACTTATTTTTTGTTCTATTTAAAAACAAAATTATATAAAATTTATTTTATTAGAACTCACACGCAGGTTTCGCTCGGCATAAAGTTAATGATGAAAGTATATTATAATACATGATATTTAAAAAAGTAGAAAAAGAGATTTTCTACATAACTGGTTAGAAATTGTGAAGTTTTTGAATATTTGTTAATTAAATTTGCCTTGAATATGAAAAATTTCCCACTTTTTGTCACCCACTCCTTTTTTTACCATATTTTTTTTCTACCACCCCCTTTTTTCCCCTATACTTTATCACTGAATTATTTATGTTTGGAACTTTCAAGTTTTTTCCCATACTCCTTTTTTTACCTTCAGTTTTCTACTTTTTTTATATGGTATATGGGTTTCGATTTTCCGTCAAAATAACCCATTTGTACATCTGTCAAACGTAAGCGTCACTGTCAAAAAAATTACAGAAGCTTTATCACGGAATTTGACTTCTAACATGTCATTTGAAAGTCCTTGAAAAACTTAAAAAAAGTCAAAATTATTTCTACAACTGTCACCTGTCAAAACAAAAAAATGTCAAAATTTTAAAATTTAATATTTAATATATCATTTCGTCGAGAAAGTTTTGGTGCGACACAACCGACTTTTTACTGATTTCTTTATGTTTGAAACTTTTATTTTTTCAATTTTTTCCCCACTTTTTTTCTCACACTTTTTTATTATTTTCTTTTCCTTACAATTTGTTTCTAATTTTTATCTCTCATCCTTTTATTCTTAATTTTACTTTTTTTTTGGAAAAAATTATCCTTTTATTCTTAATTTTACCCTTTTTTAGAAAAAACTTCCTTTTTATTCTGGATTTTACCCTTTTATTCTTAATTTTACCCTTTTTTAGAAAAAATTACCCTTTTATTCTTAATTTTTCCCTTTTTTAGAAAAAATTACCCTTCTATTCTTAATTTTATCCTTTTTTCAGAAAAATTACCGTTTTATTCTTAATTTTACCCTTTTTCTTCCTGATTTTTTTCTACACTTATACCAATTTTTCCAACTTTTTCCTGCAAAAATGAAATAAACAAAACAACCAAATAATTGAGAACCAATGTTTCCAACTTTTTCCCCACTTCTTTTTTTTTCTGTCGCCCTTTTATTCTTAATTTTGCCCTTTTTTTAGAAAAAATTACTCTTGTTGTTAATTTTATCATTTTTTTAAAAAAAATTTCACTTTTATTCTTAATTTTACCCCTTTTCTTGGAAAAATTACTATTTTATTCTTAATTTTACCCATTTTTAGAAAAAAATACCCTTTTATTCTTAATTTTACCCTTTTTTTAGCAAAAATTACCCTTCTATCATTAATTTTAACCATTTGTAGAAAAATTACCCTTTTATTCTTAATTTTACCCTTTTTGTAGAAAAAAATTACACTTTAATTCTTAATTTTACGCGTTTTTTTTAAAAAAAAAATACTATTTTACTCTTAATTTTCTTCTTTTTTTTTGAAAAAATTACACTTTTATTATTAATTTTACCCATTTTTAGAAAAAATTACCCTTTTATTCTTAATTTTACCCTTTTTTTAGAAAAAAATTACACTTTAATTCTTAATTTTACCCTTTTTCTTGGAAAAATCACCATTTTATTCTTAATTTTACCCATTTTTTACAAAAAAAATACCCATTTATTCTCAATTTTACCCATTTTTAGAAAAAATTACCCTTTCATTCTTAATTTTACCATTATTTTAGGTAAAAAATCACCATTTTATTCTTAATTTTACCCATTTTTTACAAATAAAAAATTACCCGTTTATTCTTAATTTTACCCATTTTTAGAAAAAAATACTTTTATTCTTAATTTTACCCTTTTTTTTAGCAAAAATTACCCTTCTATTATTAATTTTAACCATTTTTAGAAAAAATTACCCTTTTATTCTTAATTTTGCCCTTTTTTAGAAAAAATTACCTTTTTATTCTTAATTTTATCCTTTTTTCAGAAAAATTACCGTTTTATTCTTAATTTTACCCTTTTTCTTCCTGATTTTTTTCTACACTTATACCAATTTTTCCAACTTTTTCCTGCAAAAATGAAATAAACAAAACAACCAAATAATTGAGAACCAATGTTTCCAACTTTTTCCCCACTTCTTTTTTTTTCTGTCGCCCTTTTATTCTTAATTTTGCCCTTTTTTTAGAAAAAATTACTCTTGTTAATTTTATCATTTTTTTAAAAAAAATTTCACTTTTATTCTTAATTTTACCCCTTTTCTTGGAAAAATTACTATTTTATTCTTAATTTTACCCATTTTTTACCAAAGAAAATACACATTTATTATTAATTTTACCCATTTTTAGAAAAAATTACCCATTTATTCTTAATTTTACCCATTTTTAGATAAAAATACACTTTTATTCTTAATTTTACCATTTATGTTAGAAAAAATTACCCTTTTATTCTTAATTTTAACTTTTTAGAAAAAAATTACACATTAATTCTTAATTTTCCCCTTTTCTTAGAAAAATTACCATTTTATTCTTAATTTTACCCATTTTTTACAAATAAAAAATTACCCGTTTATTCTTAATTTTACCCATTTTTAGAAAAAAATAGCCTTTTATTCTTAATTTTACCCTTTTTTTAGCAAAAATTACCCTTCTATTATTAATTTTAACCATTTTTAGAAAAATTACCCTTTTATTCTTAATTTTACCCTTTTTGTAGAAACAAATTACACTTTAATTCTTAATTTTACGCGTTTTTTTGGAAAAAAAAAATACCATTTTACTCTTAATTTTCTTCTTTTTTTTTGAAAAAATTACACTTTTATTATTAATTTTACCCATTTTTAGAAAAAATTACCCTTTTATTCTTAATTTTACCCTTATTTTAGAAAAAAATTACACTTTAATTCTCAATTTTACCCTTTTTCTTAGATAAATTACCATTTTATTCTTAATTTTACCCTTTTTTTTTAAATTACCATTTTATTGTTAATTTTATCATTTTTTCATAAAAAATTACCGTTTTTTTCTTAATTTTACACTTTTTTAGAAAAAAATTACACTTTAATTCTTAATTTTACCCTTTTTCTTGGAAAAATCACCATTTTATTCTTAATTTTACCCATTTTTTACAAAAAAAAATACCCATTTATTCTCAATTTTACCCATTTTTATAAAAAATTACAGTTTCATTCTTAATTTTACCATTATTTTAGGTAAAAAATCACCCTTTTATTCTTAATTTAACCCTTTTTTTTAAGAAAAAAATAACACTTCAATTCTTAATTTTACCCTTTTTCTTAGAAAAATTACCATTTTATTCTTAATTTTACCCTTTTTTTATAAAAAATTACCCTTTTATTCTTAATTTTTACCTTTTTTTAGAAAAAAATTACCCTTTTTTTCCTGTTTTTTAACCACACTCCTGACAATTTTTTTCGTGCAAACTGAAATAAACAAAAAACCAAATAATTGAGAACCTGTTTATTGGCGTCTTTTTCATAAAAAAATATAAAAATTGTTGTCAAAAAATTTCAATAAATGTCAGCATCTTGATGCTTATATATTTTTAAATAATTTTTTAGCATTTGTACAACGACAGCGCATTCAACAGACCATCGCCAGATTTGATGGCACCTCCGAATAATCGGAAATTCATGCCGCGCGTCCACAAGCAACCACCCAGTACGACGAGTTCTATGAGCCAACTTCAAGGCAAAAGGACCTAAGACAGAAAACATAGTTAAAAATATTATTTAAATTGTTAACATTTTTTGTCATAAAATTTCGGTTTTATTGTTCCAAAATGGAATCAATAATTAAATAATAACAAGTGAAAAATAATTTTAGAGGAATTTTTTTGATTGTATAGTTAAAAAAAACTCCTTTGACGTTACTGTAAAAGCACACATATTTTTTGTTCTTTTTTAATGTTCATAAAATTTAAATTTAAAAATTATAATTGTATTTTTATTCGTTTTTAGGTTGATGAGTTATCGATTTTATAAAAATTGTTATCTTCTAAAGAAACTAATGGATTTATAATTCATTTTCATTTTATGATATAGAGGATTGTAAATTTTATTATAGAATTTTTCGGTACAAAATTGTTCATAAATTTCGATTATTGTAAAAGATCTTTTCGTGGTCAAGCGTGTACAAAATCATATTTGTCAACATATTAAGATGGCGTGAGTTAAAGATTTACCGATCAATAGAATACATACATACGGAGATCTTTTGCAAAATCTGCAATAAACAAAAGGCCATCCGATCATCTCTGCTACATTCAACCCGCACTAATACTACAACTAAAGATTTACCTTTGATTTTTTACTATCTCGAATCTCGTCAGTAGATAAGCTAGGCGGATTCTACGACAACAATAGGGAACAACGTGTTAGAGAGAGAGGTGCTGCCAGAGCAGAAGGGCCTGACAGACCTGAAGTACTACGCAACCGATCTTCAGGTGCGACAGTACCACCAGAGGGTGCTGCCAGAGCAGAATTGCCCGATAGACCTGAAGTACTACGCAATCGATCTTCAGATGCGTCAGGTCTGACAATACCCTGGTGGAGCTGTCAAATGTGACCGGTTGCGTAGTGACTCTCTTTCTGACACGCTGAATTTCCTATACCTCTCTCTCTAACACGTTAAATTCCCTATAGTTGCGGTAGAATCCGCCTAGCCTATCTACTCTCGTCAAAAAAAGTTCAATCAGATGGCACTCTTTTACATGAACCTAATCTATGTGTTTTTTCTCAACCAATAGTGACTTCAATCATTATGCGAGGCACTAAACTTATTTCGATGACTTTTACACAATGTCAAATTCTCAGATTCGCTGAATTACTTTCCTATGGCGCTCTCTAAATTTTCAAATGCCTTTGGTTTCTCTGAACTTAAAAAATGATACTACCCCCACCACTTTAATACCAACGAACACCAATCTAATAAAGGGTCAATGCTTACTTTAGAATGTTACGATCCAGACACTACAGATGAAGAAGCCAGAAAAAAATTGGTAAAGTGGCATACTGAACGAGTAGACGAGAATTACCTTTTTGATATTCAAAAATAGATTGTCGCTTATTGTATCTCGGACGTTGATATTCTGACGCAATCCTATTTAAAAATTCGAAAATTATTTAAAAAATATTCAAACATTATTTAAACATTATTCCAAAATTAATCAAAAATTATTCACAAATTAATAATTATGTGTACTATATGCTTTTCGTATGAATCATCCTGTTTACGTTTCGTACTTTTGATCATCGGATCCGATATATGTTGTAATTGAAAATTCATGTATTTAAAGGTAATATAGTCGGAATGTTCGCCTACATGCACAACGAAGTGGTTGAAATGTTTTGTTCTATTGAAATTGATGTTTTTGTTTAATCCGGGTTTAAAGGAAATCGAATACAAAGAAATTTTTTAATTTTTTAAATAAAACCAGGGATTTAGTAAAGGACTCACTAAGTTGTTAATATTATTATTATTAAATATAAATATTAAGGAACGAAAAATATATATACACGAATTAACAATAATCCGTCAAAAATAATTAATTTTCTTCGGATTTTCTTATTTTTTTTTTTTTTTTTTTTTTTTTTTTTTTTTTTTTTTTTTTTTTTTTTTTTTTTTTTTTTTTTTTTTTTTTTCTGATTTCTTCCAATTTTTTGGCTGTCTCATTTTTTCAATTTTTTCTACTTTTTTCATTTTTTTTGTTTTTCCCACTTTCCACGTTTTATCCAAATTTTTCGATTTCTTCCATTCTTCTAAGGGTTTTCCGATTTTTTCAATTTTTTTTTATTTTCTTATTTAGTGTTACTTTTTTCAGATTTTTTCCTATTTTTCCGAGATTTTTTTCAATTTTTTCTGATTTTTTTGGGGTTTCCAATATTAATCTTTAGTTTTTGTATACACGAATTAACACTAATCCGTCAAAAATAATTAATTTTCTTCTGATTTTCTTAATATTTTTTATTTTTTTTTTGGTTTTTTATGTTTACTGATTTCTTCCATTTTTTTCGATTTTTTTCAGATTTTTTCCCAATTTTTTTGTCTGTCTCATTTTTTCAATTTTTTTCTACTTTTTTCATTTTTTTGTTTTTCCCACTTTCCACGTTTAATCCAAATTTTTCGATTTCTTCCGTTCTTCTAGGGGTTTTCCGATTTTTTCAATTTTTTTTTTATTTTCTTATTTATTGTTACTTTTTCAGATTTTTTCCTATTTTTCCGAGATTTTTTTCAATTTTTTCTGATTTTTTTGTGGTTTCCAATATTAATCTTTAGTTTTTGTATACACGAATTAACAATAATCCGTCAAAAATAATTAATTTTCTTCTGATTTTCTTAATATTTTTTATTTTTTTTTTGGTTTTTTTATGTTTACTGATTTCTTCCATTTTTTTCGATTTTTTCCCAATTTTTTTGTCTGTCTCATTTTTTCAATTTTTTTCTACTTTCTTCATTTTTTTTATTTTCCCACTTTCCACGTTTAATCCAAATTTTTCGATTTCTTCCGTTCTTCTAGGGGTTTTCCGATTTTTTCAATTTTTTTTTTATTTTCTTATTTATTGTTACTTTTTTCAGATTTTTTCCTATTTTTCCGAGATTTTTTTCAATTTTTTCTGATTTTTTTGTGGTTTCCAATATTAATCTTTAGTTTTTGTATACACGAATTAACAATAATCCGTCAAAAATAATTAATTTTCTTCTGATTTTCTTAATATTTTTTATTTTTTTTTTGGTTTTTTTATGTTTACTGATTTCTTCCATTTTTTTCGATTTTTTCCCAATTTTTTGGCTGTCTCATTTTTTCAATTGTTTCTACTTTTTTCATTTTTTTGTTTTTCCCACTTTCCACGTTTAATCCAAATTTTTCGATTTATTCCGTTCTTCTAGGGGTTTTCCGTTTTTTTCAATTTTTTTTTATTTTCTTATTTATTGTTACTTTATTCAGATTTTTTCCTATTTTTCCGATTTTTTTTTCAATTTTTTCTGATTTTTTTGGGGTTTCCAATAATTTTTTCCGGGTTTTCCGGTACTTTTCGGTTTTTCGATTTATTTGTATTTCCCATTTTTTCAGTTTTTTTCTCATTTTCTTGGTATTTTATTTTTTTGTTTTTTTTTATTTTTCCTGATTTTTTTGGGTGTCCCATTTTTTCAATTTTTTTTACCTTTTCCATGTTTTTATTTTGTTTTTCCGATTTTCCACGTTTTTCCAATTTTTTTGATTTTTTTCCATTCTTCTAGGGTTTTTCCGGTTTTTTCAAATTTTTTTATTTACTTATTTATTTTTAATTTTTTCTGATGTTTTCTTATTTTCCGATATTTTTGGGGTTTCCAATATTTCCTTATCAATCTTTAGTTTTTAGATTTATTTGTAATCCTCATTTTTTCAGTTTTTTCTGATTTTCTTGGTATTGTTTATTTTTTGATTTTTTTTATTTTTCCTGATTTATTCCGATTTCTTTTAATTTTTTTGGATTTTTTCCGAATGTTTCCCATTTTTTCAATTTTTTTTACTATTTCAACGTTTTTTCCAATTCTTCTCGGTTTTTTTGATTTTTCCAATATTTTTTTATTTCCTTATCTATTTTTAATTTTTTCTAATTTGTTCCTATTTTTCCGATTTTTTCAAAAATTTTTGCGATTTTTTTGGTGTTTCAATATTTTATTATAAATTTTTAGGTTTTTCTGGTTTTTTCCCATTTTTTCCGATTTTATTTGGATTTTCTAAAATTTTCTTATTAATTTTTAGTTTTTACTGTTTTTTGCTATTTTTCCGAGTTTTCCGGTACTTTTCGGGGTTTCAATTAATTTGCAATCCCCTTTTTTTCAGTTTTTTTCTGATTTTCCTTGTATTTTTTATTTTTTTTTTATTTTTTCATTTTTTTTAATTTTTCCTGATTTATTCCGATTTATTCCAAGTTTGTACGAATTTTTTAAATTTTTCCGAATTTTTACGACTGTCTCATTTTTCACTTTTTTCTACTATTTCCATGCCATTTTCGTATTTTTATTATCCAGTTTTTTCCATTTTCCCAAATAATTTCCGATGATTTCTAATTTTTTTCATGGTTTTTTTTTTCATTTTATTTCCAGTTTTCTCCTTTTTTTATTGTTTCTTATTTTTCTGATTTTTTCTAATTTTTTTAATTTTTTTTAATTTCTTTGGGTTTTCCAATTTATATTTATTTGCTTAATAATTTTTTTCCATTTTCCTCATTTTTCTTATAATTTTCGATATTTTCTGATTTTTTTTCATTTTTTTTTTAACATTTTTTTCCGGTTTTTTTTTAATTTTTTTTATTTTTTCCCATTAAGGTTTTCCATAATTTTTTAATTAATTTTTAGATTTTTCCTGATTTTTTGGTGTTTTTATAACTTTTTTTGGTTAATTTCGGTTTTTACGATTTTTCCTCAATTTTCCTTTTTACCATCTTTTTATTTAATTTTTTTTTTGGTATATTTCCGAATTTTCGCATTTTTTTTAATTCCTTCTATTTCCGATTTCTTTCAAATTGTTAGATTTTTCCGATTTTTTTTGGGTTTCCAATATTTTTCTGATTTGTTCAGATATTTCAGATTTTTTTTAGATTTTTTCAAATTTTAGGTTTTTTCAGGTTTTTTTAGATTTTTTCAGATTTTTTTCGGATTCTTTCAGGTTTTTTTCCGATATTTTTAATTTTTCGGTTTTTTCGATTTTTTATATTCCTTATTTTTCCATTTCTTCCCATTTTTTCAAATAATTTCCGAGATTTTTGTATTCATTCAGTTTTGTCAATTTTTTTCCCGATTTCTTCCATTTTTTTTCCTGTGTTTCCGATTTCGGAAAAAATCGGAAAAATCTGAAAAAATTGGAACAGAAAAACAGAAATAATACAAAAAATACCAAGAAAATTAAAAAAATATTGGTAAAGATAAAAAACTGGAAAATACCGGGAAAAATCGAAATATCTAGAAAAATCAGAAAAAAATCGAAAAATTACTAAAAAAAATCAGAGAATTTTGAAAAAAATGAGGAATCGCAAAAGAATTCGAAAAAAGTGAAAATAAATCTAAAACATTGAAAAAATCGGAGAGTTACGAGATATTCGCGAAAAACTAAATTTTTTGAGCCTCCAAATTTTTACAATAACAATCCACCCTTGTATTTTTTTTAGTATAACTAAAAAAAAATGTCAATGAATCAAAAAAAGAGGGAAATATACATTTTCTATATGTGTGCTTTTTTTTTCATAAAATAAAAATGTATAACGCAAATAATATTTTTCAATATTATTAATCGATACGAATATTTATAATAGTTAAATACTAATAATAATTACCGAGTTAGTACAATATTTATTTACACTAATAACAACAACAGCATAATAGTCGGTAGGGAAAACAAAACGCCCCGAGCTCCAAATAATTTTCGAATATTTTAATAATTTTCAAAAATCCTCGAGCGATATAAATAGTCCTGGCTCAAACATCCTTTTTTTAGACAAACAAAAAAAAACAACTTTCCTAAAATATATAATTGAATAGTTTAAATAAATAGTACTTTTATTTTTTAATGTATTTTCTACGCCAATGAAGTATTTATACAAAAAAATAGTTTTTTTTAGAAAAAAAAAATTTTATAAATTAATTTAAGTTTGAAATATACAAAAAAAATCATAATGAATCAGGAAATTAGAAAAAATAGATAAATCTGAAAAAATTGGAAAAATAAAAAAAATAGAAAACAGAAAAAAAAAATTAAAAAATCGAAAAATGAGAAAAACAAAAAAATCATCTGTACAAAATTCATAAAAAATAAATAAAAAAACTAAATTAAAAAGTTACAAAAAATTAAATTGAAAAAATCTGAATAAATTAGAAAAACTAGAAAAAATCTAAAAACGTTAATCAGAAAAATTGAAAAAAAATTAAATAAAATTAGAAAAAAAAACAGAAAAATCAGGAAAAAAGCAGAAACAGAAAAAATAAATAAAATAAAAAAGAAGAAATCTGAAAATGGGAAAAATGGAGAAAATGAAAAAAAAACTGAAAAAAGGAATAAATCAGAAAAATAAAAAAAAATATCTGAAAAAATCAGAAAAAAAAACAAAGAATCAGAAAAAAGATTAAAAAATAAGAAAAATTTAAAAAATCAAAAAAAATCAGAAAAATTCAGGAAAAAACAGAAAGGACCATGAGGAAAAAAATCAGAAAATGGGAATAATTCAGAAAAATAGGAAAAGATAAGAAAACCCAAGAAAAAATATGAAAATATAAGAAAAATTAAGAAAAAATAAAAGAACGAATATATCGGAAAAATAAAAAAAAAACTGAAAAACCACAATAAATGAGAAAAAAATAAGAAAAATAGATAAATCTGAAAGAATCGGCAAAAATTAGGAAAAAAGCAAAAAATTAAAAAACCTGAAAGAATCACAAAAAAAAACAGAAAAAATCATAAAAGTTAGAAAGAATAAAAAAAATCAAAAAGAATTGGTAAAAAATCAGAAAAAAAAAGAAAAAATGGAAAAATCCGAAACAAAGTGTGAAAAAATAAAAATAAAGTGAAGCAATCGAAAAAATCAGACAAATCAAAAAATCGGATAAATCCGAAAAATGAGAAAAAATCAAAATGAAATCGGAAAACACCAAAAAGAAAAAATCAGAAAAAATTAAAAAAGAATTTAGAAACATTTGGAATCGAAAAAATTAAAAAAAACTGGAAACAATCATCGAAAAAAAAAGAAAAATTAAAAAAACTGAAATAAATTAGAAACATGAAAAAATTAGATAAATATGAAAAAATCGGAAAGAATCGGAGATAAAATCAGAAGAAATAAGAAAGAATCAGAAAGAATAAAAAAATAAAAATCAGATAAACGACAAAAAATCAGAAAAATAACTTGCTCAGGAACATCTGAATAAAAATAAAAAAATCAGAAAAACAGAAAAAATAAGAAAAAATTAAAACAATCGAAAAAATTAAATCAAAAATCTGAAATAAATCTGATAAGAAGAAAATAGATACCTATATGAAAAAAATCGGAACAAAGAATAAAAAAATCAGAAAAAGTAGAAAAAATTGGAAAAACGAGAAAAAATAAAATCTAAAAACTGAAAAAATTAGAAAAATCTGAAAGAATCAGAAAAAATCTCAAGGACTCAGAAAAATCAGGAAAAACCAAAGAATCTAAATAATAAAAAAAACAGAAAAAAAGGAGAAGATATCATAGAAATGAACAAAATAGAAAGAATTAAAAAAATCAGAATAAAAAACACAAAAAAGATCAGAACAAAGTCGGAAAAAATCAGAAAATATTTAAAAAAATGTAAAAAATTAAAAAAATGCAAAAATAATAAAAAATTAAAAAATAGAACAATATCTTGTCCAGGATCATCAGGATAAAAAAAAATTCTTAATTTTTACACTTTAATGGAAATCAAAATAAAGTATAAAAAATTAAATGGTGACTTAAATTTTAGGTCAAAAACAATAAAATACCCTGTATATAACTACATATGAGGGTTTCTGATATCCCATAATCATAATACCTTTATTCTCCATAAAAAAAGAAAAAAAATAGGAGTGAAATTTTTAAAATTTTGTGTTTTTTCTTATTTGTGTAAATTTAAAATTCTGATTTCGGATTTGGCATAAAAATTAAACAAAAATCTGGCCAAAATTTGACTTTTTTTTTAATCCTTTGAACAAAATATTTATGGCCTCGGACTAATTATATTTATTCTAGTTGCGCATTTCTGGAATTCTGTTGTACATTTTTTAGTCAATCAATTATACACTTGGACATTTATTGGAATGCTGTTTATCGAATTTTGTTTTTTTTTATGTTATTTGCTTTTGTATTTTCGATCACTTTTTGTAATCGAAATGTGCTACAGTTTCTGTTTTTAATGTTTATTGAAGTGTTTTAATAAATGTTCGGTATTTTGTTAATGGGATTAATGAAATTTAACCTATTATTTAAAATGGTATGTCGTGTATGGACATCTTTAGGCCCAGGTAAAAAATACATTGGAAAAAACCAAACACAAACATCACGAGATTTATTTTTAAGATTAGAGCTCGGAACCTTTTTTTTGACTTCCTGTTTTTTATTTGAGAATTTTGGTACAGTAAGCGCCAACTAGGATGAGATAAATCCGCGCATTATGGGCGGAGTAGGACGAATTTCAGAATCTGCGCAATCCTTTCGTAGTTGGCGCTTCCTGTATATAGATCGTGGTCTCTAATCTTACCGGTCTATTTACCTACCATCATTACTATACACTGTTTTCCCAATGAAATTAAACAAAAAACGGTAAAATTAGGGACTAAATTAATCATTTAAACGGGGTATTAATTGTATCAAAGGTAAAGTATATATATATACAGTGTGAGTAAAAATTGTGGTCATAGAATAATCCAGTCAAAATATACAAATAGTTAACAATAATTCATAAAATACGAATAACTGTGGAAATTATGCAACACTTTTTTTTACTAACCCTGTAGACGAATGAGGATGTAATAGGAAAACGGGATGACTGTTAGTAAAATTGTAATTTCCGTTCAGTTGGTTGTACTTAAAAACAAGTTTTTTTTATTTAAAATTAGGAGTAATATACATGGTGTCTCAGGACGTTTGACAAAGATGAAATTTGACAGTTACGCATAGTCAAACCTACTAAAAAAAACTTTCGAATTGGGACACCCTGTATATTATTGAACAACAAAACATGAGTATTTACGAAATTCTTCGAATATCACAAAAAATGGTAAAAATCATCTATCACGTTCCAAAAAAATGTTTTTTCCGCAAGACATTTTTCAATTTTTTAGGTTAGTTTTGTATTGAGATTTGTGTTTTTGCGTACTCGAATTCTGTCTGATTTGGTATCACTCGGAATTCCTTAAAATTACGGTTAGGACCATTGTATCCTGAGAACGGCTTCATGGATTGGAAAACTAGTATTGCCAATCGATTCTATGACCTCGTAAACCTACTAAACGAGGGGTCACTCGGTACCCTTTTAATGGGTCAAAATTGACAGATCGGCAATTTTCGACGTATTTCGGTCACTAGAGTCGCCCTATGGTATCTAGTTTCTTCTTCCAGCAAAAATTGGACAAACTGTCAAAATGACAGGTAAGCGCTTTTGACGTGATTGAGTATCTGTCAGTCTTCATAAACGTTTCTCAAGTAGATTTAGGTCTACGGATAATATTTTACTCTCGTAATTGACTTTCAATAATAAAACAAAAATAAGAAAAAAGGTTGCGGCAATTTTTTTTTGGAAAGTGATTAATATACTCTAGATGTTTGGTGTAAATATTTTTTTTAAACTACATCCAACTGAACTCAGAAAAGAGCTAGCTTAAAACGGTTAGTAGATGATAGCCACTTACTGTAAATGGAGACAAAACATTAGTAGACACAGACAGAAGCCACGCCACGAGTCACTCATCAGTACGCGGTAGAATAGAAAAAATATGACACAGTAAAAAAAACTGGTAGACACTATAGGTGGTAGTACATAATATGTGAAACAGCACTATAGCACTAAAAATAAAACAGCTGCGGAGTATGCTACACTAACTAAAAAAAAGTGGTAAGTATCACAAATGGCTTAAAAACGAACATAACTCAGAAAGAAAATATTTATGTATATTTACTTATAACAAATTGGATAGATAAACAATTAATCATACTTATTAGATCACGCAAAAATAAGTGTCGCGAAACCACTGAGATTCATTCACCACTTAGTCGTTCACGTTTATGAATTTTAATTTATATTGGTCGATTGCGAGTTATGGTGAAGTTAAATCATGTTAAGAGCTCTCAGAAAGGGAAAACCCCAGTGGACCAGTCAGTTATTGCGTTAATATCATCAGCAAAAATAATACTAGAGTGTTGCGTTAGCTTGAGTGTAAACCGTGGTCTATCTTAAAAGTGGTAGTGATGGTGTAGGTGATGGTGGTGTAGGTGATGATGGTGTAGGTGATGGTTGTGTAGGTGATGATGGTGTAGGTGATGATGGTGTAGGTGATGGTTGTGTAGGTGATGGTGGTGGTGTGGGTGAGTAATGGTGATAGTGTAGTTGGGATTTCCCTTCGGAGTTATACTAGTTGTGTTTTTTTGTAAGTTTTATCTGTCTCAGTCTATTTCTCTACCTACGAGCTACCAAAACCATCCCATATTTGGAGATTTTACAAAAATGTTAATCATAAAAATAATAAAATTTTATTTGTTCGCGTTGTATTTAATCGTTTTTAACGCGTTTATTATTGGTAGAGTTTGTGAATTGACTAATTGTACACGTGCCAAGAATTTACTTTATGTAAGAAATGCAAAATAAAACAAATGCAGTCGAAAGGTGTACAAATGTGTCTCGACGGATATATTCAATTTGAATGTAAAGATATGAATCATGAGTATCTTTAGAACATATGAAGAGATCCAGGGCAATGTAAGATTACGTAATTGACTTGAATTGTTGGTAATTAATAAAATAAATACCAGGACATAGTAACAAACTACCATAAGATGCTACTTTCTCCTTACTTTCGCGAATCATAGAAAATTTTCTTGTTAATTCTTTTTGATCTGTTTCCATGGCAATGCTGTTCGTAACTAGTTGAGTTTTATGTTCGTTGGGCGTGAATTAGCACATTTTGTATTTTCCCTTACCTTCGCCTTGACAATTGGCTCTCTTGCTCAGAATTTCTATTCTCCTCACTTTCGCTATTTTGTTGTCAAATTGGGTTTTTTCAAGTGATTCGTTTAGTTTCGTTTGGATTGTCATTTTTTTTCTCCATACTTTCGTTTTCGACTAATTGAGTAAGTATTTTTTCTCGGCTTTTGTCGCCTGTGATGGGAATATAATTGGTTCTTTAAAAATGATAGATAATTACGACATCTATCATAATTTGATGGATATCAACGGGCACAGCAAAGTACTACTGATGATTCCTATAAGGATGAAACATTTATGGTATGATCGGATTGTACAGTTTCAAAAACTTACTCTCTCTGTTTTTGAGTATAATTGGACAAGTCATTGTTAAAATTTCTATTCGATCTGCCAATTTTGGAGTTTTCTCCCTACTTTCGCGAATCATTGGAAAATCTTTTATTGGCTCGTTTTGGCCAGTTTCCATTTCAATGTTGTTGGTAACGAGTCTGATGGTTGAGTTTTGTGTTCGTTGGCGTAAATTAGCCCGGTTTGTATTTTCTCCATACTTTCGCCTTGATATTTAGCAAACTGTAGGATCTCTTATTTGGATTGTATTTCCCTATTTATATACTCTTCACTTTCGCTATTTTGTCGACAATCACTTTTCTGCGGTAAATCAGCGGGCCATTAATGTCAATGAAGGCAAAATGTAAATGTAAATTTATTAAGGGCCAGAAAAGTATGACTTTAAATTATGCGATATTTTACAGCGCAGGCACGAGGAACATTATTTAAATTGCGTGTCTTAATTAATGTTTACAAAAACGTAAGCGATACCGTGGTTCCGTAACTATCATATAGATAGCGTTGGTTATCTAGGTACATCACATATTCAATATTGTACTATGGTACGTTGAGGTGAAATTTGAACTCGTAACATCTGGGCAGTGGGCACATTGCCGCTGACGTATGAGTCTGGTCACAGTAAAAATAATCATTTTACTGTGGTCTGAGTTCAAATTCTCTCACAAATTGTTAAGTTGTGCCAAAATGAAACCATAAGGGGCCCTTAAATGTGCCAACCTTAATTGGACCACAAGCTTATTTGATTTAGTTTTACCATAATAAAAACATAAGAGGACCATAAATGTACAAGCGGCACATTGTCATGCGGCCGTTTGGCGGCCGCCTGACCACCTGGTTGTCGGGCTTATGAAGCGACGCCTTTCTGGTCCATAATAAATCGGTGACGGTTTGCTTTATTGGGCCTTAAACAATTAGTCCATTGGCCATGCGAGGTCTGTTGACCATAAAAGTCCCGTGGGTGGAAGTAGCTGGATTTTATGTTTTTTGAGTCGCTGAATCCCCAAACGCATTATTTTCCCCCAATTCCTGGTCAATTTTTTGTTATTAACAATTTAAGTTCTTTTTTATTGTTTATAACAAATTGTTGCTGTTTTCAGCCTTCCACCCAAGATTTTCTTTTGTCTTTTTTCCCCAGGAATCTGATTTCGTAATCAGTTTATTGGTCCGAGCCTTTCCCTAATTGTTATAAACAAATTTAAATTAACAAATCTAATATTGGCTGCCCAGGGGGAAAAAGATTTTGCGGTTTTAACTTTTAGGGCGTATTTTCACCCGGTCTTCCCGTTCCCGCTAATATTTCTGCCCAAAAATGTCCTTGGAAATTGTTATTAACAAATTCACTTACTTGTATATTCGTTAATAACAAACCATTTCCAGAAGAGTTTGCCGGACGAATTATTAGCGAGCACGGGAAGACGCGCTGAAAATACGCCCTAAAAGTGAAGAACGCAAAATCTGCCCCCCTGAGCAGCCAGTATTGCATTTGTTAATCTGAATTTGTTAATAACAATTTCCAAGGACATTTTTGGGCAGAATTATTAGCGGGAACGGGAAGACCAGGTGAAAATACGCCCTAAAAGTTAAAACCACAAAATCTTTATCCCCTGGGCAGCCAATATTCCATTTGTTAATTTAAATTTGTTTATAACAATTAGGGGAAGGCTCGGACCAATAAACTGATTACGAAATCAGATTCCTGGGGAAAACAGATGAAAGAAAATCTTGGGTGGAAGGCTGAAAACAGCAACAATTTGTTATAAACAATAAAAAACAACTTAAATTGTTAATAACAAAAAATTGACGAGGAATTGGGGGAAAATAATGCGTTTGGGGGATTCAGCGTCCCGAAAAACATAAAATCCAGCTACTTCCACCCACGGGACTTTTATGGTCAACAGACCTCGCATGGCCAATGGACTAAATCCTTAAAGGTGATGTTTGTTGGGATGTAAACACTCAATAGTAGAAATTAGTTAAAACAATAGTAAAAGACCAATTTTTTTATAGTAATTAGATACATAAATTCAATTCTAGTCACTAAAAACTACTTATAATAATCGCAAGCTGCAGCAATTAAATAATAATAAAAAAACACAAATCTTAGGGAAGGGCAAGTCAAAGTCAAGGACAATACCAATGTCGATATTAAGGTCAATTCCAAGATCAAAGACAATATCGATATCAAGGCCGATGTCAATACAAAGTCGATGTCAAAGTCAAGTTCAAGGTCAATGATCGCAGGTCAAAATTCAAAGCCTCTTCTCCTCCCATCTAAAATCGGCCTTATTACACTACTCAAGAATTTAAAGAAATTTGATCAAGACAGGAATTTTGAAGTATTGAGCAATTACTATCAAAACTTGAAATTTACTGCATAATTTAGACAATAAATAATATAAATTAGTTAAAAAAATAGTAAAACCAAATTTTCATATCAATTATTTAAATAAGTTTAATTCTAGTAGCTAAAAACTACTTATAATAATCAAAAGCTACAACAATTAAGTATTACCAAAAAACACAAATCTTTGGGAGAGGCAAAAGTCAAGGTCAAGGATGATGCTAATGTGGATGTCAAGATCAATTCCAAGGTCAAAGACAATGTAGAGGTCAAGTTCAATGTCAATGTAAAGTTCAAGGTCAAGAGTCAATGGTCAGCTCCTCCCCTCACTTCTAGAATCGGCCTTATTAAACTACTCAAGAATTAAAAAAAATTTAATCAAGACAGGAATTTTTAATAAAAATTTCAAGAACTATTAGGCAATTACTATCAAAACGTGAAATTTACTGCATTATTTAGATAATAAATAATATAAATTAGTTAAAAAAATAGTAAAAAGTTTTCATACCATTTATTGAAATAAATTCAATTCCAGTCACTAAAAAATACTAACAATAATTAGTTATTACAATAAAATATTTGGGACAGGAAAGTCAAGGCCAAGGTCGATATTAAGTTCAAGGTCAATGTCAATGTCAAGTTCAAGGGCGAAGGAAAAAGTCACAAGGTCAAGTTCATCTCTGCTTTCTTCTAGAATCGGCCTTATTACACTACTCAAGAATTAAAATAAAATGAAAACAAGAATTTGGACAAAAATTTCGATACAAATCCAATTTAGTTTTTGACGTTTCAGTGTCTACCTAATAAAAATTACAATTTTGGCTGTATAAAATGTCTATTAGAGTAAAGTGCTATTTGATAATTTGTTTATTAAACATAAACTTCCCGATTTAAATTAATCAATCTACTAGTCTAGTCGAGAAGGGAGTTTTCTGCGAAAAATAGTTAGAAGGGTAGGAAAAATACGAGCGATGGCTCATTCGACGCAGATTACAATTCTGAGAAATGCGTCAGATCGATTTTTTCCTGCAAATAAAATTGTAATTGTTATTAACAAAAACGAAAAAGAAAAAAAGCCAATTTTTCATAGTAATTATCTGAATAAATTCAATTCTAGTCAATAAAGACTACTTATAATAATCGCAAGCTACAACAATTAAATATTAAAAAAACAAACACAAATCTTTGGGAGAGGCAATAGTCGAGGTCAAGGACTATGTTGATGCCAAGGTCGATAACAAATTCAAGGTCAAAGTCGATCTTAAGACAAGGTCGATGTCAATGTAAAGTTCAAGGTCAAAGATCAAATGTCAAAAGTCAAAGTCATCTCTCCTCCCTTCCAGAATCGGCCCTATTATACTACTCAAGAATTAAAAAAAAATTGATCAAGACAGGAATTTTGAATAAAAATTTCAAGAACTATTTAGGCAATTACTATCAAGACTTGAAATTTACTGCATTATTTAAATAATAAATAATAATAAACAATAGTAAAAGACCAAGTTTTCATAGCAATTATTTAAATACATTCAATTCAAGTCACTAAAAACTAGTAATAATAATCGTAATCTATTTAATAACCAGGAGGAGCGATTTGAATTTAAGTTGGCAAATCTGTAGACTTCTGATTGGTCAGTTTGCAGTCTGTTTCATACAGCAAATTTTAGCATTTATATCAGCTGATTCTGACATTTTATAATAGCTGAATTTTATTTCCACACTCGGATCACTTCACTTCTGATCTAGATTACTTCAGATACAGTTTTATTTGTAATTTATCTGATCTGGATCAGTTTGACCTTTACCAATGTTGCTCCACCGGCAAAAATTGTTCAAAGGTTAACTACAGAAATGTTAAGCAGAAAGGGTTATTAAATTGACATATATTGTCATATATTTATACGTTGGTTTGCTTTAAGGTATGACCTAAAAAAATGTTTACACTTATTTGGAGAAATTTTATTTATTTCTTATTACAAATACTTATTCTCCTTGTTCTAGTGAAGATAAAATAGTAATAATGCACATTCGATTTGTCACTGTTCAAGTCACTTCAGATCAGTAATAAGTGAATTGATCCGAGTGCAAATAAAAAACGCCTAACAAGACTATTTCGGATTTCGGAACAGGCTCTTTATAAAATAAAATCTAGTAACTTTTAGTGGTATGAGTAAGGCTTATGGAATTACTCTTCCTGGTTATTAAATAGAGTATACAAGAATTAATTATTACAAAAAAAATCTTTGTAAGAGGTAAAAGTCAAGGTCAAGGTCGATATCAAGTGTAAGGTCGAAGTACTTGACAAGGACGATGTCAATTTCAAGGTCAAGGATCGCAGGAAAATGTCACAAGGTCAAGGTCATCTCTATTTGTTTCCAGAATCGGCCTTATTACACTACTCAAGAATTAAAAATAAAATGAAAACCAAGAATTTTGAACAAAAATTTCGATGCAAATCGAATTTAATTTTTGACGTTTCAGTGTCTAGCTGATAAAAATTACAACTTTGGCTGTATAATATGTGAAACACATCTAAACCTTTCACAGTTAACATGCGGTGCCACAAACCGTATGTTTTCAAAATTTACGTTAATTTTGAAACAAATAGAAATTTGCGTCAACGCAGCCTAGTAGCCTTATCTTTTAGTATGCTTTAGTCAGTGCTAAGACGTGTTAAAATTTTCAAGGTTAGTTAAATATAAAGAAACTCTTATTTCAACGTATAATGTTGTGTTTTTTTGCCTGTGGACTTTAGATAAAAACCATGAATTACGAAAAGGAACAGGAATATTTTCAAAACTTGTATGATGTGGTTGGTACCGATTCTGATGTTGAAATCGAGGTTGATGATACTTATGACAGCCTGGAGGAAGATAATCTAGAGGAACATGACCACAATACAGACTCTGAACAAGATATAGAGGAAGAACCTGAAGAAGATATAGTTCCTGAATTAGCAGTATCAAACAGGAATGTACGGGTTCCTTGTTTCATCGGAAAAGATGGAAAAGAGAAATGGAGAAAGTATTTTACGGCAAATCGTGGAGTTCGTACACGCGCTGAACATATTGTTAAGAGCTTACCAGGTGTACAAGGAATAGCTCGTCATAAGACTTCACCAATTGAAATCTGGAGTGGCTTCTTTACTGGTAATATGCTGGAAGAAATTGTAAGTAATACGAATATTTACATTGAAATGACTGCTAATGATCCCAATAATAGAACTGCTAGAAAAACTGATTTACTAGAATTAAAAGCCCTTCTAGGCATTTTATATATTGCCGGAATGTCAAAAAATAACCACACCAACGCCGAGGATTTATTTAGAACAAATGGGACATCAATGGAAATTTTTAGACTTACAATGTCCCTAGCTCGATTCAAGTTTTTACTTAGGCATATTCGCTTTGACGACAAAAGGACTCGTGAAGATCGAATAAGATTTGATAAGTTAGCACCCATTCGAAATTTCTTTGATGCCTTCAATTCGAATTTGCCAAAAAATTTTTGCCTATATGAATTCACAACTGTGGGTAAAAAGTTAGAAGCCATTCGAGGCAGGTGCGGATTTAGGGTATATATTCCCAATAAACCAAACCGGTATGGGTTAAAAATTTACGCATTGGTTGATGCAAAAATGTTTTATATAAGTTTACGTTGGAAAACAACCTCCTGGACCATACGCAGTTGATACCAGTAATATGGCTATAGTTCCATGCCTCTGCAATTCAATTTTAGGAACAAACAGAAATGTCACTATGGACAATTTTTTTATCAGCAAGGAGCTTGCAGATACCCTGTTAAACCAACATAAGCTTACAGTCCTGGGGACAATCAGAAAAAATAAAAAAATCTTCCTATTGAATTTACTCAACCTTCAAAAAGACCTGAAAAACAAGTATGTTTGGATTTCAAGAAAACTGTACCATTACATCTTACATTACCAAGAAAAATAAAAATGTATTGCTCCTTTCCACCATGCATCACGATGACACCTTAGACATGAATACAGGGAAGCCTGAAATGATAATCACATACAGGGTGGATTTTTCTGTTAATATAAAATTAGGTACATTTCATGTTTATTGTTTCTTAGAACTACAAATACTGATTCTGACTCCTTAGGTTAACAAAAAAAAATGCGGTACAGGTCCGTACTCAAAAAATTACTAGGAATAACTAGGTACTTGTTTTAAGGCCACAATCTATCCAAAACAAGGATAAACCACTATGCGTATTATATGGTTGAATTCAGAATAAAAAGATGATTTAAATGAACTATTCGAGGTATGCAGGTCCGTATTCAAATAAAGAAATTGATGATCGTTCCAAGAATACGAAACGTTGTAGTACATATTCAATACCAGCATTCTATAACAAATCTTTAATACAAGAAATATCATTAAAACATTTTTTCGATATCTCTCTTAACAATGATGCCAGATTGAAAAGAAAATATTGGAGTATTTCGGAAGATGTCGATTATCTTCGAAACTAATCGGAATAAAAAACCATTAAAATCGTCTCTGAAATACGCAACTTTTATCCCATTTAACCGACTTTGGATCTCGTATAACAAAACTAAAGGAGGGGTGGATATAGTTGACAAGATGTGCGCAGCATACAACTGTGGAACAACTTGGGATGCAGCTACTGCAATGCAAGATAATATACCGCGACAAATCAGATTACGAATTAAACAAATATGTAATATAGAGACGGAAAACACTTCTCCTAACAAGAAAATATTTGGACGTTGCTTCTATTGTAGCAGCAAGAAAAATAGAAGAACAAAATACAGATGCCAAAATTGTTAAAAGTTCTTATGTTTGAAGCGATAGTTACATTCAGACTTTTTATTTTAAGAAATGTATTGAGTTGATTTTTTTAGTTTTTTAGTTACCTATAATTTTCGCCATTAAAAAAATGGTTGTCTAAAAATGTCAGTTTATATTTTAGTTTAAAGGTTTGTATGTCAATAAAAATATATTAGGTAAAAATGTGTTTTAGAAGTTTTATTTATCAACAAAATCAACAGTCAGAACATTTTTTTTTGGCCAATTTCAAACATCGGTCTCTGACACCGGCGTTAACTTTTATGTTTTAAAAATTCATGTTAACTATGAAAGGTTAAAGTAATGCTATTTGATAATTTGTTTGTTTATTAAACATAAACTTCCCGATTTAAATTAATCAATCTACTTTGAGTTAACGCAAAATCTTGAAAATGACAAAATTTTCGAAACACTCTCGTTTTTACTTGATAAATTACTGGTATAATCACCCTTTAACACGGTAATAAAGCCATTTGTAAAGACTCCGCCGACCGTATTTTGGCACTTGTTCAACAAGCTGTCGAAAAATTCTATTAGTTTTCGTCCGTCTTCGCTTATTATGTTTGTCTTGACCATTTTTAAATCTCGCTGCATCATTTTTCAACAGTAGCGTACAATATATTATTGTTTAAATGAATAAAATCAATAACTATATCGAGAAAAAGTAAAATTGGGATTTAAAAAATATATAAATTTCTAATATTAAAAATTTTTAAAAAACTTCAAAATGTATAACAAAACCTATTTATGTTATTTTAATTTTTTTTTTTCTATATACGCCACTGTAACTTTAGCAAATCAAATTCAGAAAATCTATTTTTGCTCATCTCATGATTCATACTTTACTTTTGAGTTAATTCAAGAACAATGCTCTCATAAATTACGCAAAAATTGACGTGTCAATCTTATTTTTGACTAGACAGTGTGTAGGTATTTTTCATTCGAAATTAGTGGCACAAGGACAGATATCGTTAAAAGTACCAATATTTATGTCAATAATAAACAAAATGTTAGTTAACAAGCAACTAACCACAAGGGTTAGTAATAAGATCCTTGCCCTTTTTTTTCCGCTTTGAAAAATCGAAAATAAATTGGTAAAATCAAGTGAAATTGAAAAATTCAGGAAATATCGGAAAAAATCTAAAAAAAATTGAAAAGATCTAAAAAAATTGCATAAATCGGAAAAAATGGAAAAATAGAGAAATTATGAAAAAATACTGAAAAATGGAGAAATGTAGGGGAAATGGGCAAAATTAAAAAAAAAAAGTAGTAAAAATTGAAAAAACCAGGGAAAAATAAAAAAAAATTGAAAAGTTTAAAAAAAAAATTTAACAAATCGGAAAAAATTGGAAAAAAAAAATGGAAAAATTGAAAACAATTGGAAAAGTAGAGAAATTATGAAATAATACGGAAAAATGAGGAAATGTAGGGGAAATGGGCATAAATTAGAAAAAATTGAAAAAATCGAGACATTTAAAATAAAATCGAATAAACCCAGGAAAATCGGAATAAATTAAAAAAAAAACCAAACATTGACAAATCGGAAAAATCGAAAAAAAAGTTAATGAAATTAAGGCAAATCGAAAAATCCAGGAAATATCGGAAAAAATATAAAAGAAAAATTGAAAAAAGGTCTAAAAAAATTGAACAAATCGGAAAAAAATGAAAAATTGGAAACAATTGAAAAAATAGAGAAATCATGTAAAAATACGAAAAAATTGGGTAATGTAAGGGAAATGGGCAAAAATTAGAATAAATTGAAAAAATTGAGACATTTAAAAAAAATCGAATAAATTAAGGAAAATCGGAAATAAAAAAAAACTGACAAAATGGAAATATCGAAAAAAAAGTTGATGAAAGAAACAATTGGAAAAATTCAAAATTGAAAACAATTGGAAAAATAGAGAAATTATGAAATAATACGGAAAAATAAGGAAATGTAGAGGAAATGGGCAAAAATTAGAAAAAAGTAGAAAATATTGAAAAAATCGAGACATTTAAAAAAACCGAATAAACCCAGGAAAATCGGAAAAAATTAAAAAAAAAAAAAGCAAACATTGACAAATCTGAAAAAATTAAAAAAAAAACAAACATTGACAAATCGAAAAAAAGTTGATGAAATCAAGGGAAATCGAAAAGTCCAGGAAATATCGGAAAAAATATAAAAAAAAATTGAACAAATGGAAAAAAATTCAAAAAAAACGAAAAATTGGAAACAATTGAAAAAATAGAGAAATCATGTAAAAATACGAAAAAATTGGGTAATGTAAGGGAAATGGGCAAAAATTAGAACAAATTGAAAAAATCGAGACATTTAAAATAAAATCGAATAAACCCAGAAAAAATCGAAAAAAATCAACAAAAAAACATTAAGAAATTCAAAAAAAAATCGAAAAAATCGGAAAAATTGAAAAAAACGACAAAAAAGTTGATGAAATCAAGTGAAATCGATAAATCCAGGAAAAATTGAAAACAAAAATACTTCAAATAATACTTGTTGAGCTATTTCAGTTCTAAATTTACCTATTTTTATTTTTTAAAAATCTTTTACGGTTTCAGAGATATCGAATTTTTTAAAATGATTTTCGGATAAACAATCCGGGAAAACCTACAAGAAACTTTCCGATTATTTCGATTTTCAACAGGCTTCGTAACAGTACTTCAAGGTATCTTTTTCCCGAACTTCAAGCGATTTGCCCAAAAATTACGACCTGCAGCGTGCTTCCTGTGAAACTAAAAATAAAGGTAGAAAAACCCGGAAAGCCCCCTTTAATCATTTTCCGATTCCGTTCATTTTCTATTGAACTGTAATACTCGTAGGCCTTAAAAAATGGTGAAAGTTTCACGTCGATACATTGAAGCATTCAAAAGTTATGGCATTTTTAAGAGTTGCTGACGACAACCAAGCATACAGACAGGCATACAGAACACAGAAAAAAATTAAGTTGTTCAGAATTCGATGGGGACCATTTCTCCCGAAGATACTATATAGCGATTTCATATGGGTCGTAGTAAGTAACTCCCTATTGGGTCGTCGCTAACAAGTTAGATACTTTATTTATAAGTACTGTTTGAAATTTTATTTTTTATTGAAAGTTTTGATATATTTGGTGTATTTTTGAATATCATGTATAAATTTATTTATTAAACAAAATTTACTTAAAATTAATCACCCTATCTAATTTATATATCGAGAAACAGCAACTGCCTTCGGATATTTATTTTGAACCAAGAGAGTTTGCGGAACTTTGATTGCGGTATTCTAGAACCGTCTGATTGAACTATTTCGACAGCTTGTAATTACTTAAAATATCGCTAGAGGGCAATAGATTCGTTCCTTCTGAAGAAAACTATCCCAAGTTTACACAAAATTTGAAATTTTATTCCCATTTTTTAATATGCATTAAAAATAGGGTTCGGAGGATATATATCAAGTGATATATATCATGATATATATCATGATATTTATATCGTGATATATATATATATCCGATATAATCGATAATTTTATTTATTAAATTAAAAATGTTTTCCACCATTTTAAACATCCGAAAATGTCTCAATATGTTCTCGTATAAAATTACCCCTTATTTTCGTCATAAGGCCTCTTCCTTCAAAATTTCCCCTCTTTTCTCTCAAATACTGTCACTTTTTGTCTCAAATTTCCCCTCTTTTCTCTCAATTTTTATCATTTTTCCTGAAATTTCCCCGTTTTTTCTAAAATTACCCCATTTTTTTCTTAAAATTACCTCTTATTTTTTCATTTTTGTTATTTTTTCTCAAATTTCCCTTCTTCCTTAAAAATCTCCCCTCTTATCTTTCAAATTTTCGAACTTTTTTATCATAAATTTCCCCTCTTTTCTTTCAAATTTTTTCACTTTTTTTCTTGAAATTACCCCGTTTTCCCCTTTTTTTTCTAAATCTACCCATTTTTCTCATTATTATCAGTTTCTGTCAAATTTCCACTTTTTCACGAAAATATCACTTTTTTTGAGTAATTATTTTCTTCTTTCCCCCTATCTTTCCCCCTTACCATTCCATTGGTACTGATAGAAAGGGAGAGGGAGAAAATTGGAAATAAAAAACAAAGATTATATATAAAAATATTGGGGAAAAAGTTTGAAACTAAAAAAGTAGGGGAAAAAAGGCTGGGGCGAAAAGTGGAAAAAAAGTAGGGGAAAAAGGCTGGGGCGAAAAGTGGAAAAAAGTAGGTGAAAAATTGGTAAAAAGTTTCAAATTTTAAATTATGAAAAAATGTTGGAGAAAAGTGAAAAAAAGTAGGGGAAAAGAAGGAATAAAAAAGTATTGAAAAGTGAAAGAAAATAGGAGAAAAGTGAAAAAAAATAGGAAAAGAAGTGAAAAAAAATAGGAAAAGAAGTGAAAAAAAAGATATAAGGAAAAAAAGTGGAAGAAACAAAAAATTACACAAAAAAATCAAAAAATTTATGAGAAGTGGGAAAAAGTAGGAAAATAAAAGAATAAAAAAGTAGGGGAAAGGATAAAATAAAAAAGTAGGGGAAAAGTGACAAAATAGGGGAAGAAATGGAAAAAGTTTTAAGGGGAAAAAGTGGAATAAAGTGATAAAATAGGGGAAGAAATGGAAAAAAGTTTTAAGGGGAAAAAGTGGAATAAAAAACGTTTGACACAAAGAAATTAGTAAAAAAAATGTGTGAGAAAAAGTGGAAAACAATAGAGGAAAGGGTGGAATAAAAAAGCATGGAAAAAAGGGATAAGGGAAAAAATGGGGAAAGATGTGGAAAAAGTTTTTGAGGAGGAAACGTGGAACACAAAGAAATTATTAAAAAAGTAGGGGTAAGAGGGTGGGGGAATAATGGGAAAAAAGTTGGAAGCAAAAAAATTACTGAAAAAACAGGAAAAAAAAGTAAGTTAGAAAAAAAGGGGAAAAAAATTTGAAACTAAAAAATGTGGGGCAAAAAATGTAAAAAAATATCTAAAACAAAAAAATGGGGGAAAAAATATGAAATATAAAAAAAATTGGTAAAAAAGAATAGGAAAAAAGGATGGTGGAAAAATTGCAGATAAAAATTTGAATAATAAAAATAGAGGAGAAAAAATGAGTCGGGGAAAAAGTGGAAAAAAGTTTGAAATATAAAAAAATTAGTGAAAAAGTAGGGGAAAAAGTGGAAAAAAGTATGGGAAAAGTGAATAAAATTAGGAAAGAAGTAGAAAAAAAGTTTTAACGGGAACAAGTGGAACGAAAAAGTATGACATAAAGAAATTAGTAAAAAACATAGGAGAAAATGTAGAAAAAAAGAAGTGGAAAGAGTGGAATAAAAAATAGGGGAAAATGGAAAACAATAGGGAACGTAGTGGAGAATAAGTTTTAAGTGAAAAGAGAAAGCTATATTTTCTTTTTTTTAATAGACAGATTAGATTTAGCTGATCAAGACTTCTTTTAATAAAATAAATATAATTAGTGTTCTATTTTCTTCATTTTTTAATACACAGGTTAGATTTAGATAGTAAAAGACTTCTTTTAATAAAATAGATTAAAATACACAGGTTAGATTTAGATAGTTAGTAGATTTTGGTAGTTTATTATCGAAATGTTGGTAGAATACGGTTTATTGAAAATGGTAACACTGATAATAATCCTTTCTGTGTTTCCCCTTTGTGTTGATTGTTGTGTTCTGATTTTTATTAAATATTATGCCAAAACCAAGGCCTTCTGTTTGGCAGTATTTTGACTGTATTTTAACACACCAAAAAAATATGCCCATTGATATTTGTTTATTTTTAATTATTTTTGGTTTTTATTAATGTGTTTGTATTAAAATTTAGTTTGTGCAATAAACAATACTGTTTTTTAATTAAATAATTAAATTAAAAAAATGATATATATCATGTGATATGATATTTATATAAATATCATGATATTTTCGAACTCTGATTAACGACTCCAAAATCAAACCTGAGACATAAAAATAATTTCATAATTACTATTGTAGTTTGCGTTTTTTTTTCTTCAATATACAGGGTGATATCTGAGTTATGTTCATTTGGCGCCATTCCCTGCGGATATTAAACACAACAGCGAAAAATGTTTTTGGTCTGTACTTTGGTTTTAATAATTAACAATAGAAAATAAAGGTACAATTCAAAAAATCATGCTCATGTGAATCTAGTGGGATCATATAACAAAAAAAAAACAAAAACGCCCAAGAAATTCGTTTTGGTAAATGAATTTTTATCGAATTTATTAAAAAAAAAATGATATGTTTTTTTTGACGTGATATAGAAAAATAATTAATTACCAGAAACAAATTTTTGTTATAGACAATACTGGCCTTATAAAGGGACATTTTTTTGACCAGTTCTTTATATCCCTTTATTAATTCTTTGGTAGCTGCACGAAATCCTAACGCTAATAATAACAAAAATAGTTATGGTCCCTTTTTGTAAAAATAAAAACGAATTTCTTAGATAAAAAACAACTAAATATACAACCCCACTAGTTTTATATATTTATATATAAATAAACAGAAAAACCAATAGATAATAAAAACATAAAACGTAACTAAATGACTTCAACATATTATTTTTTTATACATATGGCCTAGGAATTTTTTTTATTTTTTTTATAACTAAACAACAGAGGATGTATACTAAGGGGGTCTTCACACCTTATGAAGACCCTACGCCACGACATGACACAAAAAAACTAAAAGAAAAGGACTGTCGAACCAAAACACGACATAAAAACCCCAAGAAATAAAATCAAGAAAAGTAAAAGAATAATTAATAGGCTAGGGGAAATTTTTTAGATAAATGTGATTATTCAAATAAAATTATTTCTCATCACATTTATTAAAAAAAAAAATATAATTTCCTATTTTTTGTATAAAAAAAAATCCCTTAGCCCAAAAAAAGTCGGCACATCCTCGTCATATACATAATAAATTTGAAATTTACAAAGCGATCTCTCGATCACAGTTAACTAGTAAAATTATTTTTACAAAACGGTCACTCAACAAATAATTTTGAATGATCGTTTTGCATATATATTTCCGATTTTCTAGTAAAAATATCTCACAGTTCATAAAAAATAGCAGCTAGATCCTGAGATTTGCACTGCACTGGCACGGTGCTGGGGGGTGCAGGTGTAGGCATGGCCAGTCAACATCACATGGCCGCTCTTCAGGCGCATAAGGAACATTAATTTAAAAGTTCCAGGAATTACCAATTTGTAAATGAGAATAAAGATGTTAAATGTCTTTTTTTAGGGGAAGTCCAAGAGTTATATTTGATATTATAAAATAAAACTAATATCGTATGAGAATTATTAGGATTATGACAATCAGCACTATTACGATCACTATCTAGAATCTTTTTTTTGAAAAATTAAAAAATTTAAAGAAATTTGGAATTTTTTATAACGGGTTATAAAAAAATTTGTTTTCAACCTAATTTTAAATACGAAAAAAAATTTTTTCCTTGATATTTGATATTTTAAATTAAAATTAAAAATCACTTTCGTTTTTAAATGTCATATTGTATCAGAAGTATTAGATTATGACAATCAGCACTATTACGATCACTATCAAGGATCTTTTTTTGAAAAATAAAAAAATTTAAAGAAATTTTGGAATTTTTTATATCGGGTTATAAAAAAATTTGTTTTCAACCTAATTTTGAATACGAAAAATATTTTTTTTACTGATATTTTAAATTAAAATTAAAAATCACTTTCGTTTTTAAAAGTCATATCGTATCAGAAGTATTAGATTATGACAATCAGCACTATTACGATCACTATCAAAGATCTTTTTTTTGAAAAATAAAAAAAATTTACATAAATTTTGGAATTTTTTATCAGGTTATAAAAAAATTTGTTTTTAACCTAATTTTTAATACGAAAAATATTTTTTTCTTTTGATATTTGATAGTTTAAATTAAAATTTAAAATCATTTTCGTTTTTAAATGTCATATCGTATCAGAAATATTAGATTATGACAATCAGCACTATTACGATCACTATCAAGAATCTTTTTTTTTTTGAAAAATAAAAAAATTTAAATAAATTTTGGAATTTTTTTAAACGGGTTATAAAAAAAATGTTTTTAACCTAATTTTTAATACGAAAAATATTTTTTTCTTTCGATATTTGATAGTTTAAATTAAAATTAAAAATCATTTGTTTTTAAATGTCATATCGTATCAGAAGTATTAGATTATGACAATCAACACTATTACGATCACTATCAAGGATCTTTTTTTTGAAAATAAAAAAATTTAAAGAAATTTTTTGAATTTTTTATAACGGGTTATAAAAAAATTTGTTTTCAACCTAATTTTTAATACGAAAAATATTTTTTTCTTGATATTTGATAGTTTAAATTAAAATTAAAAATCACTTTTATTTTTAAATGTCATATCGTATCAGAAGTATTAGATTATGACAATCAGCACTATTACGATCACTATCAAGGATCTTTTTTTTGAAAATAAAAAAATTTAAAGAAATTTTTTGAATTTTTTATAACGGGTTATAAAAAAATTTGTTTTCAACCTAATTTTGCATACGAAAAATTTTTTTTTTCTTGATATTTGATATTTTAAATGAAAATTAAAAATCATTTTCGTTTTTAAATGTCATATCGTATCAGAAGTAATAGATTATGACAATCAGCACTATTACGATCACTATCTAGAATCTTTTTTTGAAAAATAAAAAAATTTAAAGAAATTTGGAATTTTTTATAACGGGTTATAAAAAAATTTATTTTCAACCTAATTTTGAATACGAAAAATATTTTTTTCTTTTGATATTTGATAGTTTAAATTAAAATTAAGGATCATTTTCGTTTCTAAATGTCATATCGTATCAGACCGATTAGGATTATTATGGATATCAGCACCATCACAGTTTTTTTTTTTGAAAAATAAAAATTAAAAAAACTCAAATTTTTTATAAGAGGATATAAAAATTTTTGTACTAAACCCAATTTTGAATATGAAAAAGTATTTAGAAAAATATTATTTTTTTGATATTTACCATTTTAAATTAAAATTAAAAATCATTTTCATTTTTTAAATTCATATCGTATCGGAACCATTAGGAATATTATAACTAAGAGCATATCACTGAAATATATTTTTTAAGAAAAATAAGATTTAAAAAACTAAGAAATTTTTTTATAACGGACTAAAAAAAAATGAATAAAACCTAATTTCGAATATAAAAAATATTTAGAAAAATATTTTTTTTGATATTTGATATTTTACCATAAAACTAAAAATCATTTTCGTTTTTAAAATTTATATCATATCACGATTATTATGACTATCAGCAATACCAACACTATCACTGAAAAAAAAAAATTATAATAAATAAATTAGGTTCACTATTTGTTTGATTTGAAAAATATCTGGAAAAATAAGCAAATTAGTAATAATATAAAAACTCCATGATATAATTTATACATTAATTTATCGTTACTTTGATCCTTCAATACTATTTTAAAAATGACACTATGAACCACAATTTTTACAATGAGGAGTAAGGATAAATTAATTGTATATCACTGGACGAGTTGTAAAATTACTATTTTACATGATGTCAGAAAAATTAATTAATATAGACTTCAAATATTTTTTTGTATAAATGAAATTTTTCAATAAATAGAACAAGAACCACATAAAGACATTTAACACTATAAACTCACTAAATCACTGAAAAAACTATTAATCAATTTACCAAGTAAAATAAAAAACATTTTTCTCAGTTTACAATATTGAAAATACCTGAAAACATTCAACTTCAATTCCAAAAATCCACCTGTCGAGCGTTACGTAACCATCTGACTGACTATATCGCCTGCTCTCTTTGGCTAGTAAGGTTTCGATGCGTCTTTGGCGCGCTTCAGCTGGACCTTGAGCCTTTTGGTGCCTATTTGGAACCCGTTCATCGCAGATATCGCCTGTTGGGCTGATTGCGCGTTGTCGAACGACACGAAGCCGAAACACTTGGACAGATTCGTTTGTTTGTCTATGAACACCTTGGCGGATATGACGGGACCGAAGGGGAGGAACGTTGAAGCTAAATCGGTGTCGGTGAACTCTTGAGGGAGGTGATAGATGAAGAGGTTGCAACCATCTGGACCTGGAACCAAATAAAATATTCGTAAAATTCTAATATTATACAATTAAATTAAAGTCTATATCTATTTCAAGAATTCTATTTAGTAAATAAATACGCAATAATTTCAACAGGTTATGGGCCCACACTATTAGAGTTTATCTGTATAAAGCCTTAAAAGTGAATTTGTATAAAATTTCTAGACGTTAATCAAGAAAAATTAAAGCAGCAAATTTTCATATCATATTATTAAAAAGAAATAATTAACGAAAGTGAGGAGAAAAGCAAAGAAGCAACATATTGTGCAGGAGCAAATTAATAAAGTCTATAGACAGGGTGATTCATTGGGAAATGCGCATTTCCCAATGAATCACCCTGTATAAGGACTAAAGTGGCTCTTATACCCTTGGGACTAAAATTTCTATAGGTCTTACGAATTTCCAAGTTTTAGTACCTGCAGTGCAAACAGCGTTTGTACTACTTTACTAAAGTGCGTTTTAATCCTATACTAGTTGTCACCCATTGGTCCAAATACGACTGTAATAATTCATTGGGGTTTTTTTGCCCATAGTTTCCTATTTTTCTCTACTTTTTCCTATATTCTTTTACTATTTTTTCATGTTTTTTTCTTCTGGTTTTTACTATTTTTGCCTATATTTCCCTATTTTTTGTTTTTTTTTTTAAATTTTTTTTCGGTTGTTTTTAATCTCCTCTTTTTTTCTCATTCTGATTTTTTTCTACTTCTGTCTATTGTTTTCTGATTTTATTCTTATTCCCCTGATTTTTTTCGATTTATTTCAAATCTTTGGAATTTTTATTTTTTTATATGGTTGCAATAATTGTTTTCGGGTTTTTGGTGGATTTTTACGATTTTTTGTATTTGCAATTTTTTGAAATTTTTTTGCTATTTTCTGCGTTTTTTTTTGCAATTTTTTTGGAATTTTGTTTCGATTTTTTACGCTTTTTTACCGTTCTTGTTCGGCATTTTGTTTTAAATAATTTGCGATTTATTTTAAATATTTCAAATTTTTTCATTTTTTTTTATTCTTTCCAGTTTTTTGCTTTTTTTGCAATTCCTCGATTTATTGCGTTCTTTGCGACTTTAGCGTTTTTTTTGCGTTGTTTTTTTGCATTTTTCCGTTTTTGTTTTCGGTTTTTTATAATTTTTTTCATTTTGTCGTATTTTAAAATTTTGCATTTCATTTTTCTCAAATATTTTCTGATTTTTTCAACTTTTTCCAATGTTTTTTTTTTTACTCTTATTTTTCTCATTTTTCAAATTTTTTTTTCTATTTTCCTCATATTTTCTCATTATTCTATTTTTTCTTTTTGTTTTCTGATTCTTTCTCAATTTTTTTTTATTCCTCTGATTTTTTTCGATTTATTTAAATTCTTTCGATTTTTTTAAAAAATTTTTTTTTTCGGTGTTTTGGTTGTTTTTGCGATTTTTTCCGATTTTTGCTATTCGCTGTTTTCTGCGATTTCTTGAGCTTTTTTTTTGAAATTTTTTTTGCATTTTTTTTTATTTCGATTTTTTGCATTTTTTTACGATTTTCATTGACATTGTTTAGCGATTTTATGCGATAATTTTTGATTTATTGGGTTATTTGGCGACATTTTTTCGTCTTTTGCGATATTTAGCGTTTTTTGCTTTTTTTTTCTATTTTTCCCAATTTTTTCTATTTCTGGATTATTCCTATTGTTTTCTGATTTTTTCTTAGTCTCCTGATTTTTTTCGATTTATTTCAAATCTTCGGAATTTTTTAATTTTTTGGACGTGTTTTTACCATTTTTTGCCATTTCTTACCATTTTTTACAATTTTTTTACAATTTTTTGCATTTATTTTTGCGAGTTTTAAAGCATTTTTTGCATTTGCAATTTTTTATCATTTTTTTGCTAAATTCTGCTTTTTTCTGCGATTTTTTTGGAATTTTATTTCGATTTTTTACGTTTTTTTTACCGTTTTTGTTTGAGCTTTTTTGTAATTATTTGCGACTTGTTTTAAATCTTTAAAAATTTTTCATTTTTTTATTCTTTATGGATTTTTTTGATTTTTTTGGCAATTTTTTTGGGTTGTTTTTTTGAGTTTTTGTTTTCAGTTTTGTACAATTTTTTTTATTTTCTCGTATTTTAAAAATTTGTTTTTCATTTTTCTCCAATATTTTCTGATTTTGTCAACTTTTACAAATGTAATTATTTGCGATTTTTTTCTCGTTTTTTTTTCTAATTTTTCAATTTTTTTTTCTTTTCTGATTTTTTGTTTGATTTTTTCTAAAATTTCCTCATATTTTCACATTCTTCTGTGTTTTTTCTATTTTTTTTTGTTTTCTGATTCTTTCTCAATTTTTTCTTATTCCTCACCTTTTTTCGATTTATTTCAATTCTTTTTAATTTTTGTTTGTTTTAGACAGTTACATTTGTTTTTGGTTGGTTGTGATTTTTTCCGATTTTTTACCATTTTTTGCGATTTTTTCTGAGCATTTGCATTTGCAATTTTATGTGATTTTTATCCTCATTTTTAGAATTTTTTTACTATTTTCTGCGATTTCCTGCTTTTTGTTTTAGATATTTTTTTTATCGATTTTGTTTCAATTTTTTGCACTTTTTTTACGATTTTCATTGAAATTTTTTTGTGATATTTTTTGATTTCTTGTGGTTTTTTTGGCGACTTTTTTTTCGTTTTTTACGTTTTTTTTTACTTTTCCCTAATTTTTCTGTTTTTTTTTCACTGTTTACTATTTGTTCATGCTTTTTTCTATTTTACCCATTTTTCCTATATTTATTTTTTCCTAATTTTTTCCAAATTTTTGCCTTATTTTTTTCTTATTTATCGCAATTTTTTCCTATTTGTTTTCTATTTTTGCCTATTTTTTGTTATGTTTTTGTCTATTTTCCCATTTTTATATTTTTGCCTATATTTCCCTATTTTGCCCATTTTTTCCTATTTTTTCTCTTTTTCTTAATTTTTTCCCATTTCCTACTGTTTCCAATTTTTTCTTATTTGTCTTACTTTTTCTGTTATGCTATTTTTTTCTTGTTTTTTGATTTTTTCATATTTTTTCGTGTTTTTTTCTCCTATTTTTTACTATTTTTCTGTTTTTTCCCATTTTTTACTTATTCAAAAATCGTTCAACATGCCTTAAGAAGATTTTACTTCAAAAATAAAATTAAAATAAGGAAAAGAAAAAACTTGTTTCCAAAAAAAAAAAAAAATTGAGAATCTAGCATTTTAATATCGGTCCCTTAGCCCACTCGGCTATCGTACCGATAATTAAAAGTAGTCGAATGTTTGAGATAAACAATGAATGTTATATTATATCTAATTTGAATTTTATATTATTAATTATATATTAATTTTAGACTTCTGACTGCTCCTGTATATAAACTTTAACTATCCAAAATCTCACAGTCCTCCGCGCATTAAGCTTAAACAGGAATCCAAAGTTTTCTCTTTGCATATTTAATATATGGATACGTATTATATCTAAATTTTTGTAAAAATATCGTTACAAAAAATCGTTTATCGTTAATACCTCGTTTTAATTCAAAATCTCTTTCGGCCCATCAACCCCTTTTTCACGACGAAAAACAATATGTTATATCTATTGTTTTCTAAAATCGTACGATATATTGGAAAAACGCAGACCAGAAGCTTTGTTCCAACCATCGAGATTAATCACAGTGGCCATGGATTCATGTCATCCTGATACATGTAAATAATTGCTTTTTCATCAAGATAATCAATCACTCATAGCTAATATGTCATAATCCGTTTCGATATTCTATAGCCAATAGGCCAGTATAAAATGAAGATTAAAAATTACTTAAAAAATGCTGAAAAATAATCATCATTAACTAATATTAAGCAAAACTACACGACGTACGTTTATGCTAAATATATAAGCATCATCGAGATCTAAAAATTGCTGATTATTCTAACGTATGTCTAGTGTTTATAAATTTTTTGTAATAAAAGTTATGTAACTGGCCTAAAATATTACAATCCCTCTAGATGTGTGCAGAGAGGAGATGAAGTAATGTAAAAATAAAGGGGACCGAGAGAGATGGACTGCAGATTGGTTTTTGATGGAAAAACCATCAGTTCGATGTAATGTATCGGAAAATCGGAAAATATTCAAAGCCGATTTTTTTAATCCGGGTATGTTGGTAGAATATTAATGTTATAATTGGGTAATAAATAAAAAATCCTTATAGATACACCAACGATTTTTCCCATTCAAATTAGACCAATAATACCGGGGATAAACGCTAATGTCTTTTTGTAAATGCTACTGCGCATACATTTTCTTTACATCACATTTATTATTTGTTTGTTTCATTAAAATTGTATTAATATTAACTAACAATAACAACGTTTGAGAGAAATAAAATAAAATAAATTTTATCTACTTTTTACGGTGTACGTATGATTAAATACAATAATAGTTAAAGCGCGATATAATAAAAAATTGAAATAAAAATTTAGCTTATTTAAGTTTTTTACAGTGTAGTTACAATTAAGTACAATTTAAAAGTCAGAACAAATTTCGATTTATAAAAAAAATAAACCTATTTTTCCTTTAATTTTAGTTTTTAGCGGTTTTTTCGATCTATTCCGATTTTCTTTTTTTTTGGGTTTTTTTTTCCTTTTTTTTCGATTTTTTCACATTTATTTACGATTTTTTAAGAGACATTACAAGGATTTTTCAAAGTGTGTTATTATTTCAGTTTTTTTTTTACTGTTTTCAAGAATTTTTCATTCTTGTGCTTTCAGGATATTTTATGGTTTTTGCAAGAATTTTACAAACATGTTTTTAATAAATTATAACTTTCTAAGGATTTCTCAATTTTTTAAGGTTTTTTTTTATTTTTTTTTCAATAATTTTTGACTATATTTATTTTCACGGTTTAGTATTATTTCAGAACTTTTTTTTAACTATTTTCTCAAGGATTTTACATTTTTGAGTTTTCAAGGATGTTTATTGGATTTTACAAGAATTTTTTAACCCATTTTAACTTTTTCAGAATTTTTCCAAGTGTTTTTAAGGGTTTTTTAACTACTTTTCAAGTATTTTTCAGAGATTTTAAGGATTATTTCAGGTCTTTTTACAATTTTTTTTAAGGATTTTCACTTTTTTGTTTTAAAGGATGTTTTGTGGATTTTATAAATATTTTTTAATAAATTTTAACTTCAAGCATTTTTTCTTATTTCTGTTTTTCGATTTTTCCTATTTTTTACGATTTTTTACTTTTTTTTTTTTTTTTTTTATTTTTTACTATTTTTTATTATTTTTTTTTAATTGTGATTTTACAAAGATTTTTTAATATTTTTAAGGATTTTTTCAATTTTTAATGATGTTTCTAGTATTTTTTAATAATTTTAAACGATATATAAGGACTTAAGGATTTTTCAAGGTTTATTATATTTTCTGGTCTTTTTTTACTAGTATTTAAGGATTTTTTATTCTTGTGCTTCCAGGATGTTTTATGGGTTTTTTTTGCAAGGATTTTTTTTAATAAATTATAACTTTCTAAGAATTTTTTTGGTATTTTTTAATAATTTTTTCTTTACATCACATTTATTATTTGTTTGATTCATTAAAAATGTATTATTATTAAATAACAATAACAACGTTTGAGATAAATAAAATAAAATAAATTTTAGCTACTTTTTACAGTGTACATATGATTAAATACACTATAGTCTCAAAATGCAATATAATTAAAAATTTAGCCTATTTTTTACAGTGTAGTTACAATTAAGTACAATATAAAGGTCAGAGCAAAATTTCATTATAAAAATTCTATTTTTACTTTTAGCGTTTTTTCTGTTTTTTTTTTAATCTTTTCCGATTTTCTTTTGTTTCGATTTTTTCTCATTTTTACGATTTTTTCTTGTTTCGTCTTTTTCCTATTTATTTACGTTTTTTCTTATTTTTTTTCATTCTTGTATTTTCAAGGATGTTTTCTATATTTTGCAAGGATTTTATAAATAGTTTTTAAGGATTTCCCCATTTATTACGGATTTTTTAAGTATTAATCAAGGTTTTTTTAAAGATTTTTAGAGACAAGAATTTTTTAAGGTTTATTATTATTTTATATCTTTTTTTACTGTTTTCAAGGATTTTATGGTTTTTGCAAGGATTTACAAAAATTTTTAATAAATTATAACTTTCTAAGGATTTTTCCTTTTTTTAAGGAATTTTTTAGTATTTTTTAATTTTTTATGATATTTAAGGACTTTACAAGGATTTTTCAGCATTTCAGAACTATTTTTTACTATTTTCTCAAGGATTTTTACATTCTTGAATTTTGTGGATTTTGCATGGATTTTACAAGATTTTTTTTTAACTTTTTCAGAATTATTTTTAAGTATTTTTCAAGTATTTTTTAATAGATTTTAAGGACATTACAAGGATTTTTCAATGTTTAGCATTATTTCAGGTCTTTTTAGTATTTTTGTACGCATTTTCACTCTTGTGTTTTTAAGGACGTTTTTTTTTACAAATTTAAAATTCGAGCATTTTTTCCCATTTTTTACGATTTTTTCTTATTTATTTTTCGATTTTTTTATATTTTTTACGATTGTTTCTTATTTTTTTTTCGATTTTTTCCTATTTTTTATTTCCTTTTTTTTCTTTGATTTTTTCCAATTTTTGACGATTTTTTCTTAGTTATTTTTTTATTTTTTCCTATTTTTTACGATTTTTTCGTATGTGATATTTTCTTTTTTTTTCGATTTTTCTTCATTCTTGGTGTTTTCAGGATGTTTTATGGTTTTTGCAAGGATTTTACAATGATTTTTTAATAAATTTAAACTTCAAGCATTTTTTCCTATTTTTTACGATTTTTTCTTATTTTTTTTTTCGAGTTTTTCCGATTTTTTATTTTCTTTTTTTTTCTTCGATTTTTTCCCATTGTTTTTACGATTTTTTTTAATTTTTTTGTCGATTTTTTCCCATTTTTACAATATTTTCTTGGTTATTTTTTTGATTTTTTTCTACTTTTTACGATTTTTTCTTATTTTTTATTTTCTTTCTTTTCGATTTTTTTTTCATTTTTGGTTTTAGGATATTTTATGGTTTTTGCAAGTATTTTATATAGATTTTTTAAAATCTATAGGATTTTTCCATTTTTTAAGGATTTTTTTAGTATTTTTTAATAATTTTTAACGATATTTAAGGACTTTACAAGGATTTTTCACGGTTTAGTATTATTTCAGAACTTTTTTGAATATTTTCTCAAGGATTTTACATTCTTGAGTTTTCAAGAATGTTTTGTGGATTTTGCAAGGATTTTCCAAAAATTTTTTAATAAACTTTAACTTCAAGCATTTTTTCATTTTTTTAATATTTCTTAAGGATTTTTAAGGATTTGTAAGGATTATTAACCATTATTAAGGATTTTTAAGGATTTTCATCCTCTTCAAAAGATTTTTAACAACATTTAAGGACTTTATATAAATCTCTTAATTTTTAGTATTATTTTTACGATTTTTTCTTATTTTTTCGTTATTTTTCCTATTTTTATTTTTCTTTCTTTTTAGATTTTTTTTTCATTCTTCTGTTTTCAGGATTTTCCATTTTTTAAGGATTTTTTTATTATTTTTTTAATAATAATTTTGCAACGATTTTTAAGGACTTTATAAGGACTTTTTAAGGTTTATTATTCAGGTCTTTTTTTACTATATATTCAAGGATTTTTTATTGTGTTTTCAGGATGTTTAATGGTTTTTGCAAGGATTTTAAATTATACCTTATTAAGGATTTTTCCGTTTTAAGGATTTCAGAACTTTTTTTTACTATTTTATCAAGGATTATATTTTCTTGAGTTTTCAAGGATGTTTTGTGGATTTTACAAGAATTTTTTAATCCATTTTAACTTTTTCAGAATTTTTCCAAGTGTTTTTAAGGATTTTTTAAAGGATTTTTCAATGTTTAGTATTATTTCAGGTCTTTTTACTATTTTTTCAAGGATTTTCACTCTTGTGTTTTCAAGCATGTTTTGTGGCTTTTCCAAATATTTTTTGATAAATTTTAACCTCAGCATTTTTTCCTATTTTTTATTTTTTCGATTTTTTCCTTTTTTACGATTTTTTCTAATTTTTTTTTTGGTTTTTCCCATTTTTACGATTTTTTCTTATTTTTTTTCTGATTTTTTTTCTTTTTTTCTTATTTTTTTTTCTAATTTTTAAATTTTTTACGTTTTTTTCCCATTTTTTATGATTTTTTTTCTTCGATTTTTCCCATTTTTTACGATTTTTTTCTTTTGATATTTTTATATTTTTTTCGATTTTTTCTTTTTTTAATTTCCGGTTTATTCAAATCTCGCTTAATTAAAAATAACATGATTGTTCTTTGAATTTTTTATAAAACATCATGTACAAACGAATCGTAAAAAGGAACTAAAAATAAAAAAAGCTGACAGTGTCAGGTGGCTTTTCTAATCCAACCTTCCAATTTTAGTGCCCCATTCAAACCGTGTCTCGGTTCTACCAGTAGTTCTAATTCCCAATAAATCTGGACAAAAATTTGAAATTTAAATAAATATAGATAAAATATAGATAATTTTTTTCTAAGTAAAACGTAGACATTTTTTTTTTAATTAAAAAAAAAATCAAAAATATTTTAATATTTTTCGATTTTCAGGTTTTTTTTTCTTAAGTCCACAATTATATTTTGAAAATTATAAATTTTTAAGATTTTTTAAGGACTATTTAAGGGGATAGGATTTTTCAATGTTTTATTTCAGACCTCTTTACTATTTTTTGAAGGATTTTTCATTCTTGTGTTTTCAGGGAATTTTGTGGCTTTTGTAAAGATTTCACACATTATTTTTAAGGATTTTCCCATTTTTTAAGGATTTTCCGATTTTTTTTTAAGGATTCTCCGATTTTTTAAGGATTTTCCCATTTTTTAAGGATTTTCCCATTTTTTAAGGATTTTCCCACTTTTTAAGGATTTTCCCACTTTTTAAGGATTTTTGTAGTATTTTTTAATAATTTTTAACGATATTTAAGGACTCTATAAGGATTTTTCACCGTTTAGTATTATTTCAGAACTTCTTTCATTATTTTCTAAAGGATTTTACATTTTTGAGTTTTCAGGGATGTTTTGTGGATTTTGTAAGGATTTTACAAGATTTCTTTTAACCCATTTCATTTTTTTAATAATTTTTCCAACTGTTTTTAAGTACTTTTCAAGTATTTTTTTAAAGATTTTTTAGGACTTTACAAGGATTTTTCAATGTTAAGTATTATTTCAGCTCTTTTACTAATTTTTCAAGTATTTTCATTCTTGTGTTTTCAAGGATGTTTTGTGGATTTTACAAGGATTTTACAAACAATTTAAAAAAAATTATGTTCAGGATTTTTTAAGGATTTTTAACCATATTTACGGATTGTTAACGATATTTAGGACTTAATATGAATACGTTTTTCAGGATTTTCCATTTTTTAAGGATTATTGTAATATTTTTTAACGATATTTAAGGACTTTACAAGGATTTTTCACGGTTTATTATTATTTCAGAACTTTTTTCCCTATTTTGTCAAGTATTTTAGATTCTTGAGTTTTCAAGGATGTTTTGTAGATTTTGCAAGCATTTTACAAGAATTTTTTAACCCATTTTAATGTTTCCAAGTGTTTTTCAGGATTTTTTAAGTATTTTTCAAGATTTTTAAGGACTTTACAAGGCTTTTTTAAGGTTTATTATAATTTCAGTACATTTTTACTATTTTTTCAAGGATAATTCATTAGTTTTCAAGGAAGTTTTGTGGATTTTGAAAGGATTTTTCAACAGATTTTCAATTGTTAAGGATTTTTTAAGTATTTTCCAAGGACTTATTACCGATTTTCAAGGACTTGACAAGGATTTTTGACTGTTTAGTATTATTTCAGGCATTTTTTAATAGTTTATCAAGGATTTTACATTCTTGAATTTTTGATGTAAATTTTGTGAGTTTTGCAAGGATTTTACAAAGACTTTCAAGGATTTTACAATTATTTTAACTTAATAAGGATTTTTTTAAAGTTTTTTAAAGGATTTTTCAAATACTTTACAAGGATTCTTTATTTAGTATTATTTCAGGACCTTTTTTTACTATTTTTTTCATGGATTTTTCATTCTTGAGTTTTCAAGGGACTTTTCTGGATTTTAGGACTTTACAAAGATTTTTTAACAAAATTAAACTTTTCAAGAATTTTTCCTTGTTTTTTTAATTATTTTTTAATTATTTTTCAAGGAGTTTTAATGATTTTTAACGATTTTTACGGATTTAAAAAAAATTAAGGCGTTTACAAGGATTTTTTACGGTTTAGTAATATTTTAGGCATTTTTTAACCGTTTTTTCAAGGATTGTACATTCTTGAATTTGATGTAAATTTTATGAATTTTGCAAGGATTTTACAAAGACTTTGCAAGGATTTTACAAAGATTTTAACTTAATAAGGTTTTTTCCATTTTTTTCCATTTTTTAAGATTTTTTTAAGAATTTTTCAAAGACTTTACAAGGATTCTTTATGGTTTAGTATTATTTCAGGACCTTTTTTTAACTATGTTTTTCATGGATTTTTCAAGGGAATTTTCTGGATTTCAGGACTTTACAAAGATTTTTTAACAAAATTAAACTTTTCAAGAATTTTTCCTTGTTATTTTAATTATTTTTTAAGGAGTTTTAATGATTTTTAACGATTTTTACGGATTTAAAAAGGTTTACAAGGATTTTTTACGGTTTAGTATTATTTCAGGCATTTTTTAACTGTTTTTTTCAAGGATTTTACATTCTTGAATTTGATGCAAATTTTATGAATTTTGCAAGGATTTTACAAAGACTTTGCAAGGATTTTAACTTAATAAGGATTTTTCAATTTTTTTAGATTTTATTAAGGATTTTTCAAAGACTTTACAAGGATTCTTTACGGTTTAGTATTATTTCAGGACCTTTTTTTTTACTATTTTTTTCATGGATTTTTCATTATTAAGTTTCAAGGGAGTTTTCTGGATTTTAGGACTTTACAAAGATTTTTTAACAAAATTAAACTTTTCAAGGATACTTTCCTTGTTTTTTTTATTTATTTTTCAAGGAGTTTTAATGATTTTTAACGATTTTTACGGATTTAAAAAAAAATTAAGGGGTTAACAAGGATTTTTTATGGTTTAGTATTATTTCAGGCATTTTTAACATTTTTTTCAAGGATTTTATATTCTTGAATTTTTGATGTAACTTAATAAGGATTTTTCAATTTTTTTAAGGATTTTTCAAAGATTTTACAAGGATTCTATTCGGTTTAGTATTATTTCAGGACCTTTTTTTTACTATTTTTTTCATGGATTTTTCATTATAGAGTTTTCAAGGGAATTTTCTGGATTTCAGGACTTTACAAAGATTTTTTAACAAAATTAAACTTTTCAAGGATATTTCCTTGTTTTTTTAATTATTTTTATAGATTTTACATTCTTAAGTTTTCTAGGAATTTTTGTGGAATTTGCAAGGATTCTGCCAAGATTTTTCAACAAATTTAACTTTTATGGAGTTTTCAAAGTTTCTTTAATTATTTTTCAGGACTTGTTTGTACTATTTTTTTATAATATTTTTCATTATAGAGTTTTCAAGAATGTTTTACAAATATGGAAGGATTTTACAAAGATTTTTCAACAATCTTGAACTTTATAAGGATTTTTCTAAATTTTTTTAAGGATTTTTCAATATTTAGTATTCTTTCAGGTTTTATTTTACTAGTTTTTCAAGAATTTTTCATTCTCGAGTTTTCAAGGAAGATTTTCGAATTTAGTAAGGATTTTACTAGTATGTTTTAATAAATTTTAACTTTTTAAGGATTTTTCCATTTTTTAAGGATTTTTAGTATTTATAACGATTTTTAAGGACTTTACAAGGATTTTACATCCTTGGGTTTTAAGGAAGTTTTTTTTTGGATTTTGCAAGGATTTTTTCAACAAATTTTTTAAGTATTTTTTAAGGATTTTTAAGAATTTTACAAGGATTTTTTAAAGTTTATTATTCCAACTGATTTTTAATATTTTTTCAAGATTTTTAATAAAGTTCTTTAAGAAATTCTCAGGGATTTTTTTAAGAATTATTCAATGATTGTTTAAGAATTTTTTAATGATTTCCCAAAGATTTTATAAACTTTTTTAGGGTTTTTGTTTAATACATTTTTTAGGATTACTTAAGGATATTTTAAAAAATTTACAAGGATCTTTAAGCAAGCTTCAAAAATGTTTCAAAGACTTTTTATTGTAACAACTATTGATAAAATAGATCATTTTTTTAATTCTTTCTTTAAATATTTCGTCCATTTTTCTTTCAAATCAGAACCACCGCCCGTCGATCGACTCATCTCAGCTGTAGCTGCGGCTTCAATAAAAATGCCCCTTTGGTCCCGTTTTTACGCCAAGGATGTGACCTCAAAGAACGATATTAATTTAGCATAAAAGTTTCCGTCCTACGCAGGTGACATACCGATAAGTTTTTTTTTTGTCGACGTAAAAGAAGAATCAGGTCTATAAAATTGGTTCAACTTTAAGAATTGAAATTGGACAATTGTTCTGTGGTAAGAGTAAAATTTTAATACGATTAAAATTAAAATATTTGTCCACTCTGTTTAGACTAACAATTACCCGAATGAGTGATTTTCTAAAAGCACATCAGTAAATTATAGTAAACAAACCGTAGCGTGACCGACAATAATTTTAAATAGTTCAGAACCCAAACTTAGATTTGATTGAAATTGTCAACACTCGTAAATAATTTCAAAACACTTTGTATTAAATTTTAGTTTTTACATATGAAATGTAGCCAACAAAAAATACAATCGAGTAGAAAAAGTTGCTATAAAAAGTGGCGTATATAACTATTTTTATATTTTATCGTTTTATTGTTTAACAAATATTATATCGAAAATTGTGCATATTACGAATCTTAACCTACAGACGTCGGCTTAAATAAATAAAGGAGCTATGACAGTTCTAGAATCAAAACCCTCGTTTTTACATGTAAATCTCCATAAGAAAATCTAAGGTCAAAATTAGCAAAATTGGATCAAAAAGTGGAGGGGGTAAAATTCGTACAATCTGCGCATGCGCAACGTCAACGCCTACATAGGTTTACAGAGGTCTACAGATCACCACAGACGTCTGAAGTACGTCTTCTGTAGACGTCTGTACTGATCTGTAGACCTCTGTAGGCGCCTGAAGTACGTCTTCTATAGACCTTTGTAGGAGTTGACGAATTTTACCCCCTCCACTTTTTGAACCAATTTTGCTAATTTTAACCTTAGATTTTCTTATGGAGATTTACATGTAAAAACGAAGGTTTTGATTCTAGAACTGTCATAGATCCTTTACTTAAATATGTCACGCCACTTTTTGTTATCCAATCAAACTAAACATTCAACGGTTTTTCTAGAAGTGGGGTTAAAACAAAAGCCAGTTAAAAAGATTTTAGATCTGAAAATTACGATTAAAAAGGTGCTGTGATCTCTAAATTAAACACGTCTAGTGCCGGTAAACAAAGTGAGAATAAAAGTGAATTCGCCTCATTTCCAAATGTTTTATTATGAATAAATGAGTATGTAAAAGCTCTTCAAAATTAAAATCAGTTGTATCTTCATTGAAAAACAAATTTAGTTATCTAAAAATTGCGTGGTCCTTCGCAAATTTTTCATGTCCACATTGAGATTAACTGAACTCGTTTTTCTGTCTGTGTAACACTGTGATATGTACTTTAATTTTAATAACGCCCTGTGTAATTTTCATTGCCAAATCATTCGGAAACAATATTAAATATCTTCCTGTTCCATTATGGTCAATATAACAACCAAAGATTGAGGGTTTTTCCTGAATTCCAGAAAAAAAGCCAACCAGACAAAAGAATAGACGCAAATTTATGGGAGTATGGATAAAAAATATATAAAGCGAGAAAGGACTACACAAATAAGCATACCATAAAAATGTTTACGTGAAATTGAAAAAACCAGTGCAGAAATTTTTTTAAATCAGTACAGGAAGATTTAACAGATACAATAAGGGATGAGGAGACAGGAAACATTTAGTTGTATTTGTTAAACATAATAAATTAATTTCTTACATATTTGAAGGCTGCATAGATATTTTAGAGACAAATTTACCTGAATCGTTTGAAGAAGGAGTAGTGTTGGCTGATAGGAACACATTTTGGTTCCAACAAGATGGGGCTCCCGTCCATAAGGCTGAAATCAGTAGAGAATATTTAAAAGAATAATTTTCCAATCGCTGGCGGAACAAATGGACATCTCCGTCGTCCCGAACTAATCCCTTTTGATTTGTTTATTTGGGGGGGGGGGTCAATTTGTTAGAGAGAGAATGCAGAGGTTCAATGTGCAAGAATAAAAGAGCGCTATGACTTCACGCCCATGGTTGTATTTAGAATAAATACATAAAGAAAAATCATGTGCAGTAACAAAGACAAAAGGGTACTAGCGTCTAAGTTCGTTATTAACAGTCGGATTTTGGTAGGACAAACGTGCATGTATTCAGCCGGTCGTTGGAAATGTTTCACTAATAACATGTGACCGTATAACAAAACCCTCACCCCACCCCGCAAATGCGCAGGAGGGATGAGGACAGGGTTACCGTTTTCAGTAGATTTCCTACTAAATTGGTAGATTTTTAAGATAAATGAGGGTGTTTAGTAGAATTGATAATTTTAGTAGATTCACTGTGAACGATGTGGTCTAGTGGTAGAGTGTAGACGTTACATATGAAAATTCCAGGTTCGAATCCTGATATATATTTTTTTTACAATATTAATGTTCCCTCTTCTCTCTCAAATGCTGTTAATTTTTTTGTCTGAAATTCTTCCTCTTTCACTTGTCGCTTTTTTCTGAAAATACCCCCTTTTTTTATAAAATTACCGCTTTTTTTTCAAAGTTTCCCCTTATTTTCTCATTTTTGTCATGTTTTTCCTCTTCCCTCAAAATTTCCCCTCTTTTCTCTCAAATACTGTCACTTTTGTCTCAAATTTCCCCTCTTTTCTCTCAATTTTTGTCACTTTTTCCTGAAATAATACCGTTTTTTTCTAAAATTAGCCCCTTATGTTTTCATTTTTGTTATTTTTTCTCAAATTTCCCCTCTTCCTCCAAAATTTCCCCTCTTTTCTTTCAAATTTTCTTTTTTTTGTCTTAAATTTCCCCTTTTCTATCGAATTTTGGCACTTTTTTTCTTGAAATTGCCCCGTTTTCCTCTTTTTTTTCTAAAACTACCCATTTTTTCTCATTGTTGTCAGTTTTTGTCAAATTTCCACTTTTTTATGAAAAAATCACTTTTTTGGGTAATTATTTTTTTCTTTTCCCCCATCTTTCCCCCCTTACCACTCCATTGGTATTGAAAGAAATAGAGAGGGAGAAAATTAGAAATAAAAAGTTGGGACAGATTTAAAAAGTTTGAAACTAAAAAAGTAGGGGGAAAAAAGGCTGCGGCGAAAAATGGAAAAAAAGTAGAGGAAAAATTAAATTATAAAAAATTAGAGAAAAAGTGGAAAAAAGTTTTTGACACAAAGAAATAGGAAATTGGTCATAAAATGTAGGAGAAAAAGTGGAAAAAAGTAGGGGAAAGGGTGGAATTAAAAATTAGGGAAAAGTGGAAAAAAGTATTAGAAAAATGAAAAAATAGGGAAAGAAGTGGAAAAAAGTTTAAAGGAGAAAAAGTGGAACAAAAAAAAATTAATAAAACATGTATGAGAAAAAGTGGACAAAAGTAGGGGAAAGGATATAATAAAAAAGTAGGGGAAAGGATAGAATAAAAAAGTAGGGGAAAGGATAGAATAAAAAAGTAGGGGAAAGGATACAATAAAATAGTAGGGGAAAAGTGAAAAAAATAGGGGAAGAAATTTAAAAAGTTTTAAGGGAAAAAATTGAAACAAAGAAATTAGTAAAAAATGTGTGACAAAAGTCTAAAAAAGTAGAGGAAAGGGTGGAATAAAAAAGCATGGAAAAAAGTAGGGAAAAAGTTAAAAAAAAATAGGGAAAGTGGAAAAAATTTTGAGGAGAAATTTGAAAGAAATTATTTAAAAAGTAGGGGAAAGAGAGTGGGGAAATAATGGGAAAAAAGTTGGAAACATACAAAAATTAGTGAAAAAAACAGGAGAAAAAATGAGTTAGGAAAAATGTAGGGGTAAAAGTGTAAAAAATGCCTGAAACAAAAAAATGGGGGGAAAAAATTGGAAAAAAAATATAATATATAAAAAAATTGTACAAAAGTAGAGGAAAAAGGGATGGTGGAAAAATTGCGGAAAAAAATTGAAATAAAAAAAAAGGAGCAAAAATGAGTCGGGAAAAAAAGTGGAATTATAAAAAAATTAGTGAAAAAGTAGGGGAAAAAGTGGAAAATATTTGGGGAAAAGTGAAAAAAAAATTGGGGAAAGAAGTGGAAAAAAGTTTTAAGGGGAAAAAGTGGAACAAGAAAGTTTGTCACGAAGAAGAAATTAGGAAAGAATGTAGGAGAAAAAGTGGAAAAAAGTAGTTTAAAGAGTGGAATAAAAAAATAGGGGAAAAAGTGGAAAAAATAGGGGAAAGTGAAAAACAATAGGGAACGAAGTGGAGAAAAATTTTAAGGGCAAATGGAAAGTTATATTTTCTTTTTTTTAATACACAGGTTAGATTTAGATAATCAAGACATTTTTTTATAAAATAAATATAAATAGTGTTATATTTTCTTTTTTTTTTAAGACGCAGGTTAGATTTAGATAGTTGAAGACTTCTTTTAATAAAATAAATATAAATACACAGGTTGGATTTAGATAGTAAGTAGATTTTGGTAGTTTGGTAGTATAACAAAAAAACAAAAATGTAAACAGATCAAATAATATTAATTATTTGAAAAAAATCAGTAATAAATCAGAAAAATCTATTAAAATTAAAAAAAAAATAAAAAACCAAAATATTGTAAAAAAATTAAAATTAATACAAAACAAATAAAAATCCAGAAGAAATCTACAAAACTTTAAAAATCGAATTAAAAAAAAATTCAGAAAATTTTAAGGATTAGGTAAGTAAAAAGGAAAACAACAAAATTGTAAAAAAGAATATAGTAAAAAATAAGAAAAATGTCAGATAAAAAAAAAAAAAAATAAGAAATTCAAAAATCAGAAAAAAAATGTGGAAAAATCAGTAAAGAACAAAATAAATTAAAAAATCATAAAACAAAAAAATTAAAAAAAAACACATAAGTTTAAAAAAGACAAATATTTAAAAAAAAGTATAGAAAACTTTCAAAGGTTATTAGTAAAATTTAACAAAATTAAAAAAATTTAAATTAACAAAAAAAAATAGATAACAAAATATTTGAAAAATCAGAAAAAAAGTTTCTCCGGTCGGGGGACCCACGTTCCTTACGTGATTTAATATTTCTGTCTCTCTGTCTTTCTCTCCCTATTTTTTATAATTTTTCCCATTTTTTTTCTAATTTTTATATTTTTTTCTATTTTTTCTTATTTTCTATACTTTTCTTATTTCCCCTATTTTTCCGTATTTTTTCCTATCTTTACCCATTTTACCTATTTGTATCTATTTTTTCTTGTATTTTTTATTGTTTTTTATATTTTTCCCAATTAGTCCTTTTATTTCGTCCATTTTCATTGTTTTTCTATTTTCTCCCTACTTCCAATATTTTTCCGTATTTTTTCCTATCTTTCCCCATTTTACCTATTTGTATCTATTTTTTCTTCTATTTTTTATTGTTTTTTAATATTTTTCCCAATTATTCCGTTTTTTTCGCCAATTTTCATTATTTTTCTATTTGCTCCCTACTTCCTTTTTTCCTTGCTTTTCTTTATTTATCTCAATTTTTGCTTTATTCTCCCTATTTCACTTTATTCTTCCCTATTTTCTGTGCTTTTCTCCATTTTTTCCTAGTTTTCTCTATTTTTCCCTATTTTTTCTTATTTTTGCTTACTTTTTCATTATAAAATTTCAATAATAATAATAATAATAATAACTAATCACTACTATACAGTAGTGCAAGAAATGATATTATGACGTCATATGACAGCTACCGTTTTCAAACCCAAATCTACCGGTTTCTACATGGCAAATCTACCGCCTTGGGCATTTTAGATCTGGCAACACTGGTTGAGAAGATATTCTTCTTTGGTTGGAACCAAAGAACAGAACAAAAATTATAAAGAGAAAATTAGGTGCCTAGGTGACTAGATTTCCAAATAAAAAGGTAAAACAGAAACACCTGGTATATCGTTACATAATTGTCATGCCATAAGTTATACATTATCTTTTTTAATAAATCATAAATATTTTATTTGAACAAGTAAAAAATAATCATATTTTTTTTTTAATTCTTGCTAGCAATATTTTGTTTTATTTGATCATTCACTAAAATATAAAACTTTCGAATAATTCTTTTGAAATACAAACGAAATAAAAATATGACATAAAATTTTCACTCATAAAATGCAAGACACGAATTGTCTGTACTTCCATTTATAAACATCCTGTATTTTTAAACATAAAACAAAGTCGTTAAATTTCACTTAGTCACTCGCCAGTATCGTAAATTATAAAATTGTTTAATAAATCATATTTTGTTTTATATTTGATGTACATTTAAATTGATTTAAAAGTAAAAAACTGTTTTCTTCTCACTATCGTTTTTTCAGGATCATCGATTTTCAGTGTTTGAAAATATCATGATATTTATATAAATATCATATCACATGATGTATATCACTGGGCATATTTTTTTGGTGTGTTAAAATACAGTCAAAATACTACCAAACAAAAGGCCTTGGTTTTGGCATAATATTGAATAAAAATCAGAACACAACAATCAACACAAAGGGGAAACACAGAAAGGATTATTTGCAGTGTTACCGTTTTCAATAAACCGTATTCTACCAACATTTCGATAATAAACTAGCAAAATCTACTAACTATCTAAATCTAACCTGTGTATTTTAATCTATTTTATTAAAAGAAGTCTTTGACTATCTAAATCTAACCTGTGTATTAAAAAAGAAGAAAATCTATCACTATTTATATTTATTTTATTAAAAGAAGTCTTGACTATCTAAATCTAACATGTCTATTAAAAAAAAAGAAAATATAGCTTTCTCTTTCCACTTAAAACTTATTCTTCACTACGTTCCCTATTGTTTTCCATTTTCCCCTATTATTTTATTCCACTCTTTCCACTTCTTTTTTTCTACTTTTTTCCTACATTTTCTCCTATATTTTTTACTAATTTCTTTGTGTCATACAATTTTGTTCCACCTTTTTCCCGTTAAACCTTTTTTTCTACTTTTTTCCCAATTTTTTTCACTTTTCCCTACTTTTTCCCCTACTTTTTCACTAGTTTTTTTTATATTTCAAACTTTTTTCCACTTTTTCCCCGACTCATTTTTTCTGCTCTATTATTATTTCAATTTTTTTCTGCAATTTTTCCACCATCCTTTTATCTTTTACTTTTTATGTCAAATTTTTTTTCCAATTTTTCCCCCCATTTTTTTTGTTTAAGATAAAAAATTAGAAAAAAATGAGATGAATAACAGTTGTCAAAAAACATAGCGGAAAAATAGGGCAACAAACAGTAACTGTAAAAGAGGAAAGAAAAAAGATGCAAAAAAAGCTGGACAAAATAGGAAAAAACAGAGCAAAATATGGAAAAACCGTAAATTAGAGAAAAATAAAGGAAAATGAGGAGACATATGGAAAAATAGTGGAAATATGGAAAAATAAGGAAAAAAATAAAATAGGAAAAATAAAGAATATTAACGGCAAATAGGGATAAATAGGGAAAAACAGGAAAAAATAATCAAAACGGGAAAAATATGAAGAAATAGGAAAAATAGGGAAAATAGAGACAAATGCGGAAAATAGTTGAAAAAGTGGGAAATGGAGAAAAATGGGGAGAATAGGGCAAAATAGGGAAAAATAAATACAATTATGGAACAATAAAGTAAATAGAAAATAATAATGTAAAACAGGAAACAATTGAAATAGGAAAAATGGGAAAAAAGGAAAAATAGGGAAAACAGGGAAAAATAAGTACAAATAGGGACAAATAGGAAAAAAATTGTAAAAAACAGGACAAAGAGAAAAATAGGGAAACATAAAAAAATAATGAAAAATAGAGAAAATTAAGGAAAAAAGGGAAAATATGAAAAAATAGTAAAAAACAGGGCAGAGAAAAATAGGGAAACATTAAAAAATTATAAAAAATAGGGAAAATTAAGGAAATATGAAAAAATAGAAAATAATTACTATAAATATTGCGAAAAACATGAATGAATATGGCAAAATAGATAAATTTGGGAAAAGTAGTTAAAAAATATTAAAAAATATGGCAAAATGCGAAAACTATTAAAATTTGGAAAAAATAGTGATAAATAGGGAAAAATAAAAAAACCACAAAAAAATATGGAAACATGTGGGAAATCGTGAAAAATAGAGAATAAATAAAATAACATAAAAAAAGGGAAAATGGGAAAAATAGAAAATATTAGGGACAAATTGGCAAAAATGGGGAAAAACTGGAAAAATATGAAGAAATATTAATAGAGAAATTTTGAGAATATATTTTGTTCATAACATAGACACCCAACAAGAAAGGATTTTGCGAAAATATGATTTTAAGGGGTAGTAGAAAAGGACGAAAAACGGTGGCTTACATAGAATAAGTATATCTATAAATATCCGAAAGTGGAAACAACGGAAAAAATATTGAAAATTGAACAAATTAGGGAAAAATAGGAACAAATACGTAAAAATAGCGAAAAATAGGGAAAAATATTAAAAAATAGGGAAAACTATGCCAAAATTGGGAAAATTAGTGAAAAATTGGGAAAACTAGAAAGAAATCGGGCAAAATAAGGAAAAACAGGGAAATTTCGGATAAAAGGGGGAGGAAAAAAATGGGGAAAAATAACACAAAATAAAGAAAACAGGGGAAAACTAGTAAAAAATTGGAAATAATTTTAAAAATAGGGAAATTTTAGGGATTTTAAATCTTGAATTTAATGTTACGTCGCATTAAATAATTATAAAATTTATAATTTTGTGCAAAAAAAAACTATTTCTCCTTACTTTCGCTAAGAATTTAAAATTTTGCTATTGCAAAAACACAAACGATGGAGCAAGTATATGATATTTTTTTAACGATCGCGTTCGGTTTAACTTTTTCTCCTCACTTTCGTTATTTCAGTATCACCGATTTTAGTTTAAATCTTCAATTTAATGTTCCGTCCCATTAACGTGTTATTCTTTATATACTTATTTTAAATTACCGTTTTCTCCTTACTTTCGTTAAGAAATTTAAATCTAGAATTCAGTTCAAAAAAAATTCCTTATTGCACGTTTGCGTCCGGTTCAAATCTATTTACTCGTTCGACGCAATCTCAATCTGACTAAAACAGTTGAATATAAGAAAAACAGAAAACACGAGTCGAGACCAGCAAAAACATTTCCTCGGACAAGTGCATGTTTTGACAGAGCAGAGTTTTTCCGACCGTTCTCTAATTTTTCAATTAGACCATCGTTTATTGGGTAGCTGGCAAGCGGCCAACGGAAAGTTACGGGGTCATTTGCAAAATCAATATGTGAAACCAGGGGAATGGGAAAAAAATGTAGAGTAGGCAATAATTTATTCAAAACAATTATTGTAAAACAAAAACTGAAAAAAGTAATAAATATAACACAAATCTTGTATTATTCAAGGTATTTTAAAAATATTAAAATCGTTAACGAAACATTAAAAAATAATTGATTTTAGATTTTTAAATAATAATCATCCGGTTTGGAAAGTTTTTTTTTTTATAAAAAACACTGAAGATACTTTTTTTTAACGAAACGTAATTAGAATAAAATTATATAATTACAGTTACAGTATAATATCATAATTGTATATTAGAATAATTATTCAAAATCCAGGTCCGGTTAAAAAAAAATTAAAATTTCGAATATGAAACGTCAAATTATAATTTTAATATAAGTAAACTATAACAAACTTACATTTGGAAAAAAGAATTTCCATTTTAATAAAAATTAAGATTAATTCAAAAAACAGTAAAAGAATTGAATTTTTTAATAAATTTGGCAACATTTATTGAAAATTTTGAAACAACAATTTTTAATAATTTTTGATAACAATTTTTGACAATTTGACAGTTTTTGACTTTTGACAATTGTTAATAATTTTTGACAATTTTTAAGAAGTTTTGAAAACTTTTGCAGTTTTTTGTATTTTTGACAAATTTTGCCATTTATAGATTTTTTGACAATTTTTTTTTAAACTTTTTACAATTTTTGACAGTTTTGAAAAATGTATTAACAAAATTTGACAATTTTTGAGTATTTTTGACTACTTTGGACAATTTTTGATAAGAGTATTTGACAACTTTTGACAATTTTTAAGAATTTTTGACAACTTTTTACACTTTTCGACAATGTTTGACACTTTTTAACGACTGTTGACATTTTTGATAGCTTTCGACAATATTTGACAACTTTTGACAACAGTTTGAGATTTTTTAACAATTTTTCACAAATTTTAACAATTTTTGACAATTTATAACAATTTTTGACAATTTATAACAATTTTTGAAAATTTGACAGCTTTTCACTTGACTACTTTTGACAATTGTTAATAACTTTTTAGAATTCTTGACAGTTTTTAAAAAAATGTAGTAACAATTCTTGAGAATTTTTGACAACTAAACAATTTTTGATAATTTCTGAGAACTTTTAAGAGTTCTCGACAACTTTTAACAATTTTTAAGAGTTTTTGACACTTTTTTACACTTTTTGACAATTTTTGAGAACTCTTCATATTTTTTGACTTTTTAACAACTTTTGACAAGGTTTGTCAACAGTTATTGAGAAATTTTGAGATTTTTTAACAATTTTTCACAATTTTTGACAATTTGACAGTTTTTTACTTGACTACTTGTGACAATTGTTAATAACTTTTGACAATTTGTAAGAATTTTTGAAAACTTTTTCAGCTTTTTGTGTTTTTGACAACTTTTGGCATTTAGGGAGTTTTTTAAAATTTTGACAATTTTTTAGAATTTTTGATAGTTTTTAAAAAAATTATTAACAATTTTTGAGAATTTTTGACAACTTTAAACAATTTTTGATAATTATTGACAGCTTTGACAATTTGTAAGAGTTTTCGACCACTTTTGACAATTTTTGAAACTTTTTGACAATGTTTGAAAACTTTTCATGTTTTTTTTTGACTTTTTAACAACTGTTGACGTTTTTGACAACTTTTGACAATTTTTGAAAACTTTGAACAGCTTTGGACAACTTCTGACAATATTAAAAAAAATGAGTAATTTAACAAATAGTAACAATACAATTTTTTAGTAAAATATGTACTATTAAAATAAAAATAAAAAATAATTAAAATAATAATTCAGAAATTATTTTATAAAAAAAATACGTTTTTTACGTGATGACGTCATCTCTCATCAGGACTGTCATTGATTCCAAAATATATACAGTTAGTCTTTTAGTACATTTCAATAGATGCCGTTGTCAAAAATTTTCACAATTTGTCAAAAGTTGTCAAAAGGAATGAAAAATTGTTAAAAATTCAAAAACAATTATTCTTGAAAGTTATCAAAAATGATCAAAAATTGTTAAAAACTCAAACACAATTATTCTTAAGTTGTCAAAAATTGACAAAAATGATCAATAATTGACTAAAAATTCAAAAACAGTTATATTTGTCAAGAATTCTTAAAAAATATTAAAAATTGTCAAAATGGTAAAAATAATAAAAAATATCAAAAATTATTTAAAATCGTCAAAAATTGAAAAACAAAGATCCTTAACATTCTCAAAAATAATTAAGAATTGACGAAATTATTAAAAAATGATCAAAAATTGTCAAAAATTCCCTAAAAACATTTATTCTTAAAACTTGTCAAAATTTGCCAAAAATTGTGACAAATTACCAAAAATTCGGAAACAATTACGCTTAAAAGTTGTCAAAAATGATCAAAAATTGTAAAAACATTTATGCCCAAGTTGTCAAATCGCACAAAACTGTAAAAAATTACCAAAAATTGTCAAAAAGTTAACAATAATGGTTCAACGTTTTGACAAATTGTCAAAATTGTCAAAATTATCAATAATTATTAAAAAAATTGTCAAAAATAATCAAAAAATATCAATAATTCTCAAAAATTCAAAAACATTTATTCTTAAAAGGTGTCAAAAATTGTTACAAATTCTCAAAAATTCAAAAACAATTATTCTTAAAAGTTGTAATAAATTGTTAAAAATTGTCAACAATTCAAAAAACAATTATTCTTAAAAGTTGTCAAGAATTGACAAAAATGATCTAAAATTGTCAAAAAATTTGAGCAAAAAGAATCCAAAATCCAAATAAATTTCTTCTTAAAAGCTGTCAAAAATTGCCAAAAATTATTAATAATTGACTAAAAATTCAAAAACAGTTATTTTTGTCAAGAATTCTCAAAAAATATTAAAAATTGTCAAAAATTATCAAAATGGTAAGAAAAAATAAAAAATTGACATAAATTAACAAAAATTCACAAACAGTTATTCTTAAAAGTTGTCAAAAATTGTAAAAATTATCAAAAATATAAAAACAAATATCCTTAAAGTTGTCAAAAATAATCAAAAATTGTCAAAAATTCTCTAAAAACATTTGTTCTTTAAACTTGTCAAAAATTAACAAAAATTCGAAAACAATTATGCTTAAAAGTTGTCAGAAATTGTCAAAAATTATTAAAAATTGTCAATAAATGATAAAAAATTGTCAAAAATTTAAAAACATTTATTCTTAAAAGATGTCAAATTGCCAAAAATTGTAAAAAATTAGCAAAAATTCAGAAACAATTATGCTTAAAAGTTTTCAAAATCATCAAAAATTATTAAAAATTGTCAAAATGATCAAAAATTCTCAAAAATTGTCAAAAATGATCAAAAATTACCAAAAATTGTCAAAAATTTAACAAATATAGTTCAACGTTTTGATAAATTGTCAAAATTATCAATAATTATTAAAAAAATTGTCAAAAATAATCAAATCAAAAAATGTCAATAATTCTCAAAAATTCAAAAACAATTATTCTTAAAAGTTGTGATAAATTGTTAAAAATTGTCAACAATTCAAAAAACAATTATTCTTAAAAATGTCAAGAAATTCTCAAAATTTCTCAAAAAATTCAAAATGGCGAAATATAATATAGCAGAGAAAATGTTTATAATTTGAGCTGATTCGCTTCAATTGAGCGGATTTACGATGTCGCTGATGTCAAAATGCAAAATTCAAAATGGCGGATTCAATATGGCGTATCAGACATTGAAAAATTAAGCGAATTCGCATTTAAGGATAGTCAAAAATTTAAAAAAAAAAATATATTTAACAGTTGTCAAAAATGATCAAAAATTTAAAAAAAATATCAAAAATCTCAAAATTTCAAAATGGCGAATGCAATATATGGCGGATCAATTATTTAACATTTGAGCTGATTTGCGTAAATAATAAATATACATTTAAGGATTTTCGAGATCGCTTGATGTCGAAATTTAAAAAATTCAAAATGGCGGATTCAATATGGAAAATCGACTATTAAGCAGATTTTCCAAGTCTCTGATCACAAATTTGGGTGTTTACATTCAAAACTACATAATGGCGGATCCAATATGGCGCAAAAATAAAAAATTCTAAATGGCGGATCCAATATGGCGAAAAAATTATTTATAAATCGAGCAGATTCACTTAAATATATACATTTAAAGAATTTAGAGGTCGCTAATTACAACTTTGGTATCAAAATTCAAAAATTCAAAATGGAGGAATTAAATAATTAAAAATGGCGGATCAGATATTGAAAAATTAAGCGGATTCGCATGAATTTATATATTAAAGGATTTTCGAGATCGCTTACCTACAAATTTGATGTCAAAAAATGGCGGATTCAAGATGGCGGATCCAAGATGGCGGATAAAATATGTAAAAATTAAGTGGAAAACTATAACGATAAAAATTATGATTACCATATTTTAATTTTAATTTTAATAATTCTATTCGGAATCTCCCTGTAACTACAAAGTGGTAGCAAGAATAAAGTCTTGTTGAGGATTGTGCTTTTGTTCTGCATAGCATTCAGATCCTCTCTGTTCTGTCTATGCAAGAACCACTTGTTCCAATTTTAGGTCGAGAGTTTAATCTAGACGTGCATTTCTCAACGGAAAAATCATCTCTCTTGTGAATGAATAATTTCGTTTCTTTTATTTTGAGTTTAATATAATATTTTGATTAATAGAATAAAAATATATGTCCAAACCATTTTAAAAATGAGTGAAATATGAATTGAAAATATTAATTAAATACAGTTAAACAAAGAATTATGGCTTTAATAGCTAAGATAATACAGGTTTGTGTAAATTTAATACGTCATGTCAAAAAATTGTCATTTATCAACTGTCTTGGGCTTAAACGTCATTAATCATTTGTCAAAAAACGTTATATGTCAACTGTCATATTATTCAACCATCAAAATTACCAAATAGGATGTAGCTAAACATTTTGAGACTTATCAACTGTCAAAAAAATGTCATTTTTCAACTGTCTTGCGCTTAAACGTGACGGCTGTGACAAAACGTCATATGTCAATTGTCATATCATGCCACCATCAAAATTGTCAAGTGGGATGTAGCTAAACATTTTTTGTGACTTATCAGCTGTCAAAAAATTGTCATTTATCAAATGTCTTGGGCTTAAACGTCATTGATCATCTGTCAAAAAACGTCATATGTCAACTGTCATATTATTTAACCATCAAAATTGCCAAATAGGATGTAGCTGAATATTTTAAGACTTATCAGCTGTCAAATAAATGTAATTTTTCAACTGTCTTGCGCTTAAACGTGACGGCTGTGACAAAACGTCATATGTCAACTGTCATATCATGCAACCATCAAAATTGTCAAGTGGGATGTAGCTAAACATTTTTTGTGACTTATCAGCCGTCAAAAAATTGTCATTTATCAAATGTCTTGGGCTTAAACGTCATTGATCATCTGTCAAAAAACGTCATATGTCAACTGTCATACTATTTAACCATCAAAATTTTCAAATAGGATGTAGCTGAACATTTTAAGACTTATCAGCTGTCAAAAAAATGTCGTTTTTCAACTGTCTTGCGCTTAAACGTGACGGCTGTGACAAAACGTCATATGTCAACTGTCATATTATGCAACCATCAAAATTGTCAAGTGGTATGTAGCTAAATATTTTGTGACTTATCAGCTGTCAAAAAATTGTCATTTACCAAATGTCTTGGGCTTAAACGTCATTGATAATCTGTCAAAAAACGTCATATGTCAACTGTCATATTATTTAACAATCAAAATTGCCAAATAGGATGTAGCTGAACATTTTGAGACTTATCAGCTGTCAAAAAAATGTCATTTTTCAACTGTCTTGCGCTTAAACGTGACGGCTGTGACAAAACGTCATATGTCAACTGTCATATTATGCAACCATCAAAATTGTCAAGTGGGATGTAGCTAAATATTTTGTGACTTATCAGCTGTCAAAAAATTGTCATTTACCAACTGTCTTGGGCTTAAACGTCATTGATAATCTGTCAAAAAACGTCATATGTCAACTGTCATATTATTTAACAATCAAAATTGCCAAATAGGATGTAGCTGAACATTTTGAGACTTATCAGCTGTCAAAAAAATGTCGTTTTTCAACTGTCTTGCGCTTAAACGTGACGGCTGTGACAAAACGTCATATATCAACTGTCATATCATGCAACCATCAAAATTGTCAAGTGGGATGTAGTTAAACATTTTTTGTGACTTATCAGCTGTCAAAAAATTGTCATTTATCAAATGTCTTGGGCTTAAACGTCATTAATCATTTGTCAAAAAACGTCATATGTCAACTGTCATATTATGTAACCATTAAAATTGCCAAATAGGATGTAGCTGAACATTTTGAGACTTATCAACTGTCAAAAGAATGTCATTTTTCAACTGTCTTGCGCTTAAACGTGACTGCTGTGACAAAACGTCATATATCAACTGTCATATCATGCAGCCATCAAAATTGTCAAGTGGGATGTAGCTAAACATTTTTTGTGACTTATCAGCTGTCAAAAAAATGTCATTTATCAACTGTCAAATCATAAAATCGTCAATGTTGTCAAATAAGACTTAAACGTCATTTATCAAGTATCAAAAAATGCCATTGGCCGAATAATACCAAACGTTAACTTTGTCAAATTTTGTCACAATCAGTATCATTTTTCGCTGAAAGTATTCTTTTTTTAGTGATTTTAATAATTTAGAAAAAAATTCTAAATCTAGAGGAAATAGACAAAAAAATATTTTTGTCAAAATCACTAATTTTTAGTAATTTTTCGGGGACAGATCTTGAAGATTTGTCAAAATTGGTCAACATATAATAAAAAAGATGCTTTAATTTTCGAGAATTTCACTAAATCTAGAATTTTTTTACCGCTCATGAATGGAACACCCTGTAGATATATGTGATTTCGAGTAATTAAATATATTAAGATAACTATTTAATTTGGTTTAAATTAAAATACAGATATTTATTAATACTTCTAATTATTTTTCTTATTTAAAAAAAAACCCCTTCCGATGAGAAATTTTATTAAATATTTCTTAAAGTTAAGCCACTGATATTTATTTTTAAACCATTATCTAGAACTTGATCTAATGATGACGGGACGCCAAATTTTCTAAGTTAGTGAAAGATGGGATAACTATTTTAATTGAATTTTGTACGTTACAAAACGGTTCTTTTATTTAAAGAAAATTATTCGTTTGTACACATAAATATTTTTTTAATCTCATTAATCAACTTGTATATATATCATTTGATAATCAATTACTAAAAGTAAGAATAGTTAAAAATTTCAATGAAAAATATAAATAGAATTTTCCAAATATTGGGATATATAAAATTTATCAATTTATACGAAATTTGGATATAAACGCATATACATTATATGGACCAGGCCCCCCCGAGCATACGCCAATGACTGTGGATTGTCATGGTACTTTTCTTACTGTGGATTAATAATAAATATACCAACATCCTGAACAATATGGACTAGTATTAGATTGGATATCAACAGAACTGAAACCCTTATCAGCTGTGTCGTCTAAGCCACGCCTTGCCACAGCTGCTGTCATCGATCTGAAGGAGGTGTGAGCAAATGCATCCTCTATATCCAAAAATGCTGCTAGAGCAATTTCTTTGTTACTGTGTACAGCCTTTATCCTTGAAACAAGTTGATGGAGTGCTGTTTCACAGGATTTTCCATTTTGGTACGCATGTTGGTTTTTATGTAGTGGCCTTTCTGTTAGGAAGTTTTCCCAACATGTATTTCAACCAGTTTTTCCAATAGCTTTATTATAAAGGATGATAAAGTTATCGGGCTGAATGCTTTTGCCTGAGAGTAGTCTTTCCCAGGTTTTGGAATGAAGGCAACTCTGGCTTTTTCCCAGCTTAATGGAATGTAGCGTGTAGCCAAACTTGTCCTAAGTAATTTACAAATCACCGGTAGCAGCAGTGTTTTGCCTTACTGTAGGAAGGCTAGAAATATGCCGTCCGGTCCAGGTGATTTGTACGGTTCAAACGAGTCTATTCCCCAGCTGACTTTGCTATGAGTTACGACTTTGTTTGCCAGTTGCCAATCCCTTTTTGAGGCCCTGTGTCTTTGGATTACTGGGTTAGGGATTGTTTGATTTTCTCCAGAGTTTCCCTATCAGATTCCGTGTATGTACCGTCCGGTCTTTGTATGTTCCCGATAGGATTGATTGGATCTTTGGCTAGGATTCTGTGTATCCGTGCTGCTTCCGAGGTTGTTTCCACCTCTTCGCAGAACTTTATCCACGAGTCTCTCTTAGCCTTTCAGATCTCTGTGTTGTATTTTGTCAGTGTGTTGGTATATTGCTCCTACTCATCTGTTCTTTTCGCCTTATTAAATAAAGAGCGCGGTTTTATTCTGATATTGTCAAGCTCTTTATTCCACCAGTTTGTATTTATTCTGGTGTTTTGGCTTGCCTCAGGACAGTTTGCCTGGTATGAGTTTATTGACTGACCATAAAACAAACTGTAACAAGGCCCGTGAAATAGCGTTATATGCAATAAAAGAGATTGAAGGTATGTTCTTCAGTGACGCTCGTCTGAAAAGAAAACACACCCTGAAATATTGAAAGCATATTCTTTTGTGACTTCATTCTAGCCATTTCTGGATATCCGGGGATGACTTTTTTATTCATTGGCCTACGTTTTCTAGTTCCATTCATTTTTTGTTCCATCTCCTAATTACTTGATGGCGCTCCCTTCTCTTGTCCTCTGCAGTTAGTGGGCCAGTCCTGTGCAGTTGTCTCCGTTCCTCGACAAGTAAATAAATTGTGGTAGCCTCGAAGATGACCGATAGTGCACCTCCGCTGAGACAGTTTTGCATGCTCTTGTTATCCATATGTCTCTGGGTAGAAAACACCATTTTCCTGTATTTTTGGAGGCAGACAAACCCGAATAGGAGCCGTGTATAGGTACAGCCAGCAGCTTCCTTTTCTTCGTTCCTGGTTGAAAAGTAGCTCGTCATCTAACCAGACTCCAAGATACTTTACTGATTTTTTGGATTCCACCGTGACCTAGCTAAAATGGAAGGTAATATCCTCCCTAATTATGCCTTTTAGGATTATAGCCTCTGTCTTGTGGGGAGATATCTCCAGTCCATTTTACCCCAATTGACTGCTTCCAAGCAGCCATTCGATAGATCTATTTCAAGAATCACATTATATATGACGTTCCAGAGCAACGGCCCCAGGACCGAGCTTTGAGAAACTTCCTGGCTAACAATTATTTCACTATCTCAGTATCTCATACCAGGATGATCTATCCTTAAAGTAGTTTCGTATAAAGTTCTACCTGTGTACGCTGATGTTTAGAGTTTCCAATCACCTCATAATATTACTCCATTTGGTTGTGTTAAAGACATTTTTTACATCTACGAGGATTGCTGCAGTCAAAAAATACGCTCTGCTTATGGCTAGCGTTACCAGTTTTTCCATTGCTTGGACTGTCGACCTTCCTTTTCTGAAACCAAACTGTCTATCTGACATGTCGCCCTTTCTTTCACCTCGGCCTCAATCTGTTCTTCAGGATGTATTCTAGCACCTTCCCTAGGCAGTCTATTAGGCATATTTGCCTCTATTCCAGAGTCTGTCCAACTCTCTCGCCCTTCGGAATTAGGACTAGCTTGGATCTTTTCCAGTCTAATGAGAACTCTTGCTTACCGACGGCGTTGGCTAACCTTACCTTCCATAACAGTAGTAATAAGAGAATATTCATTCAGTGTACCATCAAGCACAGATTTGGCGCAGCTGGAAGAAAGACCCTCTGCTATGGGGATGGGAAAAAATTAGCAGGCACTTGCGTTCTAGAGCAAGATCTTGTTCTGCTGCTTCGGAACACCTGCTACACATAATTTTTTGTTCCTATGGAGAGTGGATAACCAACTGTGAGTACCAACGAAGTTGCCTTCAGTGCTCAACAATGTGCACCAACTGCGTTGGAATTTCTATACGATATATTATAATTTAATTCATTTGAAAAGTTTTGCCAAGCCGCCACTGTTAATTTTTCTTTTTTTTTTGTCCAAATTTTCAGAGTCGCAGAATAAGGGGAATTTCTATTATTATTTTTAATTTGATCTATTTTAAGAAGAAATTTTTTATTGTATAATTTGCTTTAATAATTTATCATGTTTTAAACACTCTGTATAAACAGCAATAAAAATTATCAATAACAATAGCTCATTAAATTTCATTTTTACGTAGATAATATTTATCGTTTAATTATTTTTCTGTTTCTTATATATGGATTGTTATATACAATTCAGTCAATGGTAGTATTCGACCTTTATTTGACCTCTAAAATGTATGACTTAGTAGGTAGCTTTTCGATAACGCGTAATGCATAAATAATGTTTTTAATGTTTTTTCTGTTGCTGTAGGTACTAGTTTACGTGTCTAAATACCTATTGTTTTATCTGAAAGTCGTAACTAGTGTTACGACGATCGGAAATATAAGGTAACAAAAAGCATTGTAAAATTGTTATTTCGTAAATGAAATATATTAACACTGGGGTTATTTAACAGCACTCTTTGATTTATTTTGGTATTACTGAGGCCCAAAAGAATCAGTATTAATTTTCTCAGAGTCTGAAAATGCAAAAAAAAATCCTAGCACTATAATTCTTGAACGAAAGCTCTGATCGAGTTCCGGTTTCCACTTTACTAGTTAATTATCTCCAGAAAAGAACCCTATTGAATTTGAGTAGGATCAGACCGGTAATTCCAGTACCCGGATATACAAACTAAAGCATTTCGCATAGGAAAACTTTTTTCCAGTTCAAATTTATAGAATTTTTTTCACGTCACATCATGTATAATATATGTATGTATTTTTTTCACATCTTAATTCTAAACAATTTTATTTGTAAATGGGCCAGTCCCAGGATGACCCTGTATAAGCAAAATGATATATTTTTATCCAATAAATTATCACTTATCATCATTCTATTTTGATATTGTCAAAGTGATAAAATCATAATAAGTTAAAAGACAATGGAAAAACATTTACCGACTATTAGTTAAAAAATGCGGATATGTTTGGCAGAATATCAAAATTTATCAATACAGTAAATTTGTTGGCAGAAAGGTTACAGGAAATTTTAAATAACAATAGAGCTATGACTAAATATTTTTTTATCTTACATAATTTGACTCGTTTACATATATTTCATAAATTAAAATTAAATCCAAAAAGTTATCCATGTTTTCAAACGTGATCAACCGATAAGGTAATAAAACTCTATGTCAAGTAATTTAATACTAATATGTTGAAATGGGGAGTAGCGCCAACTAGTTTCGACGAGCAATCGCCATCATCAGGCCTAAAAATATTGCCGACAAAACAATGTAATCGATATATTAAAATAGTATACTTACAAAAGTATTCATGGAGCAAATTAAAATATTAAATGTATAATCGATCACGAAAGACAATAGTAAACTTAAATTTAACTGAAATAATATAGTACTTGAATAAATTAATTTAAAAATTCAAATTTCTAATTATTTGAATATGCCGCCATTACGATCGTGACGTCATTTATGTGCAATGAAGTTACCGTCAAGTCAATAACTGCAAATGTATAAAGAAGAGAATACGAATGATTAACATCTGTTAAACTCTCACTTATACAAAGATGGATAAAACCATTATATGATAATTGGATAAAGATGAAAACTTGGACTTATCCACTGTGAATTCGCATTCAAAATCGAGAGAGATAAATAGATATTAGATTACGCTGTTAGATAAAGAAAACGACTATTTTAACGAGATCAGGTAATAATTTGCTGTTTGGTACATAAGTGCTGGGTACAAGCATTCCTGATTAAGTGAAAGGACGCGTTCGCGTCTGTTTACTGTATATTTCACTGTCACTGTTGTATTTTGTACTCTGTAAAGCTGGTTGATGTTGATAATTTTTCGTATTTATTTGTATTTGTAAAGATACGTAAACAAAGGTAACAGTTAACACAATTAAAAACATATTGACCAAACAACACATTATAAGCAAACGTAATCTATATTTGAAAGTGTCAATTTTATTTAGAGAACTGGCCCACGTTAATATTATGCTGCAGCTATTGCACATTAGTGACGTAGGTGCACTACAAGTTGCATAGATGCAGTTAGGGGGCAGTTTAGGTATTCTCCAAAAACTAGGGGAGTAAACAAATAGATGAATATGGGAACTTGGCAATCATGTAAAGTACATTGTAATGGAACTAGGATGTAGGAAAGTCAATGTATAATGACTATAAGATTGGCACTGCTGATCGGGCAGATAGCAGGAATACGTAAGTTATAAAATTTATCACAAGGAACCTCGTGGTAACCAAAGCCGACAAAGGCAATTGTTTAGTGATCCTTGATAAACCTGACTACATAGAACAAAATCACTTTAAAACAGAAAACCCTTTCATTACTTCCAACCTCGCAGTATCCTTTTTCAACAATCTTGAATCCATTTCTCACTTTGCCCCATGTCTTCTAGAACTCTTTTTCTGTATGGGCTCCGAAACATTCATAAAGCTAATATAGGAATTAGTCCAGTTGTCAGTTTCATAAATTACCCAGTATTTATTTTATCGTCTTTCTTTACTCGTATCATAAAAGGTGTCACTAAATTTGATAACGAATTCTCTTCTACAGATTTGACGTCCTACCAAATTCTATTTTACTTTCTTTAGATATATCCAACTTGTTTCCTAACATTCCCCCAAAAGAGTACATCCATCTTGTCAGAATTTTCCTTCTAAAGAATAATATCAACCCTACTATTTTCCTAGATCTGTGCTCATTAGTTTCTCTAGATTAGATTAGATTAGAAAAAAAGGGATTTTGGGTACCGATTACTTCTTCCACCGCGATATTTTCAGATCTATTGTGGTTGTCCTCTCGATTAGTAAAAAATGGGAAAAAACAGGAAAAATTGGGGAAAATAGGGAAAAACCAGAAAAAAAAATAGCATAAAACATGGAAAAATAGGAAAAAACCGGAAAAATGACGAAAATAGGGAAACATTGTCAAAATTATGAAAAATTGGAAAAAATAGAAAGAACATGAAAAAATAGTAAAACATAAGAAAAACAGGAAAATAGGGAAATACGGGCAAAAATAGGAAAAATTGGGAAAAAATAGAAAAACAAAAAGAAATAAGGAAAAATAGGGACAATAGAATAAAATATAGAAGAAATAGTAAAAACGAGTAAAAAATAGGAAAAAGAGCAAAAGTGGGGAAAAATAAGAAAATATAGGAAAATATGGAAATATAGGCAAAATAGGAATAAACATGAAAAATACTAAAAAATTAAGAAAAATATGAGAAAATAGGTATAGACAAACTTTAAATTTTAGTTTTTATAGATCAACAGTTCTGGTAGAACAGAGTTGGCCTTAAAATAAAATTTTGTTAGAAATAATTTATAAATTACCAATTTATTATAAGAAATACGGAAAAGGGTAATAAAAAAATGGATATACGGGATAATGAAATCGAAACCGAAGATGAAAAGAAACGCAAAAGAGAAGACTATTTTGAAAGAAGCAAAATAACAAAAAGGACTCCGGGTAAAAGAGACCAAGTAAAAAAGAAGGGACAGACGGTGTCTTGATTAGAATAATGCAGGAACTAATTGAAAAAATGAAGAAGTGATAGAAAAAATAGAGCAAACAAGGAAAGATCAAAAGAAAATATTAAACAATTAATAAAGATAAAAGAATCAACAGATAAATACAGAATAATACCATAAATGATATCCTGACTAATGACGATGAAGTAATGGAAATATGGAGACAATAGAAACAGAAATAGAAATAAATACACATAAAGGATCAATAAGTCTAGAAGAAGCAGAAGCAACAATAAAAATAATGAAAAGTGGCAAAACTCCAGGGAATGATCGAATAATAACCGAAATGCTGAAATATATGAGACTGGAAGGAACAAAAGTATAATATATCGTATCCAATTTTTTACACCCTTTGGTCTTTGAATACTACCCTCAACTGCTACCCTTAACTATTTTTTTTAAATACGGACCTGTAGTTTTTATTTCGTTTTTAAAATCATCAATTTTTTCTGTCCAACCAACTAGAACACATTTTTTTTATTCGGTTTTGACAATGAACCGTACTTTAGTATTTTTTCCAAGTACGGTCCTATTCATTTTTAATCTCTTTGTTACATAACTGAAAATGGAACAGTACCGTACTTAAAAAAAAATTTGTACAATCCATTGCCAAATTCTAAAAAACGCTTTATTAAGCGGTATTTCAATAAAAAAGACAAAGATTTCTCCTAGTTATTCGATTCCATAATATAGTAAGTAGTTCACCTGTGTAGCATTCCGCTTTAGGCTTTTCTTCGCCGTATAGTAGAAACATTAGCCTACATATCCTTCACAGTTACAAAGTATATGTACTGCTGTTTCCTCTTCTTAATGACAAAACCTGCAAATGGCTTCCTCTACCAGTCCTATTATATTCATATGCTTGTTGAGCCTACAGTGCCCTGTAAGAAGGCCTACTTTTATTTTAGTAGTTCGTCTGTTCATTTTTTTTTTTTTTTTTTTTTTTTTTTTTTTTTTTTTTTTTTTTTTTTTTTTTTTGTCCGGGACCGTTCTTTGCAACCGGATTCACTGCAGCCTCGTGGGCTTATTGCGTTATCTCCCGTCTTTTGTCTACTGCACCCAGTCCATCAACCTTGTTCCCTGTACTAGTTTGTACAGGTTCTTTAATGGCTGTTTGTAGTAGTCTTCTGGATCCATTTTTGGTTTTCCATAAATTCTTTGCCTTCTGTGATCCAGCGCCTCACAGTTGCATAGTATGTGGAGTGCATTCTCGCTCCCTTTATTGCATTGTCTGCATTTAAGGTCGCCGTTATATAGCCCCATTTTGTTTAGATGCTCTCTGGTGGGAAGGTGTCCCGTGAGGAGCCCTGTGGTAATTCGTAGTTGATTCCTACTCATTGAAAGCAGTTCTTCAGTTACGTTCTTTGTCGGTTCTTTTATAAACTTTTTCCCGTGTATAAGTCCGGGTACATTGTCCCAGTATAATTTGTGTTTTCGCTTGATCCAGTCTGACTTAGTAGATACTCTGTGTTTTGGCAATGGTCCTATAATGAATAATAATGTATGTTTCTTTCGCCTTTATTTCCATCTACAGACTGCATTTTAACACTCCGTTGAGCTTGTTTATCTTCCCTTATATTTACTAATCCCCGTTCTGCCAAACGTCAAATGTCAATTGTCTTTCACTCTCTTCTTTACCTCATATCTGACATATACTTCTTCATTCCTTTTCTTAACTATCTCTTCTTCTTTTTCTCCTTCTTCTTTTTACACTACGGGCATTTCCTATATATACACCTGTTCTTGTTACAATCAGGTAATTTTATATTTATTTATTTTTTCAATTGTCGCCATTAAATTTATAGCTTGCACATCAACATTAACCACATGTTGCTCCCATTGTACGGCTCGATGTTATTATTAACTTTGATGTTAATTAACGTAATTCTATAACGTTGTCCAACTAAGGGCAAAAGATTGTTACTTGGCATGTTTAGCTAACAACCAAAAGTTATAATTTGGTTTCTCGTTATTTCAAAATATGATTTGAAACTAACGTTGCCGGTAACACTTCCCGGTTCCAGCAAATACCTTCCATTCCTTTAATCTACCCATACAGCAATGTTCAGCTGGTAATATGTACCCCATTAATTTTTAACACTATTTAACCCCTGATTTATTGTACCACAACTTCCCTTCATTTCACTTCCCCTTATCTCTAGTACGCGCACATTTTGTAATTTAATATCATAACAGTTACATTAAGTAATATCAATGGTCATATTTTAATTCTGGTTCTACTTTGTTTTGTTTTCTTCTCTCTCTCTTCATTTCATCTTTAATAAATATTATGTGGTACTCGACTTAAAAGAGTTTTATTACTTTATCTTACCGTTATTTGGTGCTTATTGTCCAAGATTTGGGCGATGACATTTACTTGAACACTATCCGCTTACTGAACCATTTAAGTGGTTCCTTGTAATAAATTTCATAACTTACTTCCATTATAATGTACTTTTGAATTCCTTTACTTGGTTCCCATATTCATCTATGTCTTTACTCCCCTAGTTTTGGGAGAATACACCTAAGGTGTTCCTCTCAAATAATTTAGGAGATCTTTTTGTTATAAACATATTTAAACCACTTAATAAGGTACCATATTGTTTCAATTAAATTTAAGTTCATTAATGTCTTTTGTGATCGATTATACAATTAATATTTTAATTTGTTTCGTGAATACTTTAATAAGTCTACCATTTTAATATATTAATTACATTATTTTATCGGCAATATTTTTAGGCCTGATGATGGCGATTGATCGCCGAAACTAGTTGCCGCTACATTTTATTATTAAATTACTGTGGTACTCGACATAGTTTTTTTGGCTGTATGTAAGATGCGCCACGTGCCTCGGGTGGTCCGAAAAGGAGATGTAAAATGCGCCACCTATTTTGAATTTGAGGATTAAAAGATTACAGAAGATTACCATAAAAATAATTCCTATACTTGATTTTATCTACATTTCAGCAAAAATAAAACAATTGTTAATTTACCCTTTATTTTTATTTCAAATGTTAAATATTTACAAATTTGAAGGGATACATTTAACGATTTAACAAAAGAAAATCTTGAAATGTATTTGACGTCGCATTTTTACCTCTCGCACTTCAGATAAGAGAGGTATAGGAATCATGCTAAAAATTGGGTAGTGAGTTTTCAATGGATAAACACGTTTTTGGGTTCCTAGAATATTGAATAAAAATCTTTGAAATTTTGCATACAGGATTCTGATACCCTAGATTAGATCTGATTAGATTTTGGTGCCAATCGGACAACCGGAAATGGCAGTTGCTATGAGTGATGACGTCATTACTATACAAAACGGCAATAAAGTTTTACACATTTATTTTGTATAGACTATAGTTTATTTACGTATCATTAAAACTTTCAAAACTTTTGCCATTGTTACCAGATTTACAAAAAAGTAATTTTTTTTCATACTTTTTGTGCTAACCTGTAAATTTTTGATTCAAAAATGGCGAGAGGCCATGTGATGACCACATCAGATTTTTAAGTCTTAGTTTATTAATAAACTCTATTTTTTGTTTAATTTTTTTTTCCGATTTTAAATGTTTCATTATTGCAACTCTTAACATCAACTTGATGCACATTTAACAGAATATTAACGAACTGAAAAATATTCGGATCTTGTTTGAATAATTAATATGGAACAAAGCTGTAATTTTTCAACATTGTTGTGTTTTTCTTTTTCTATTTTTTTTCTTTTGTTGATTAATTTTTTCTTATTTTTCTTTTCTACTGATTTTTTGCGACTGTTGTGGGATTTCTTTGCGAGTTTTTGCATTTTATTTCAATTTTTTTGATTTTTTTTATGGTTACAGTTGTTTCCAGTTTTTTGGTTATTCTTTGGTTTTTGCGATGTTTTTCCATTTTCCTGATTTTTTCTCATTTTTCTGATTTTTTTCTATTTTTTTTGTTTTTTTTTTAATCTTTATCCTTTTTTCTCATTGTTCTGTTTTTTCCCATTTGTTTTGTGTTCTATTTTTTCTTGGTCTTTTGATTTTTGGTGATATTTTTCGATTTCTTGCGTTTTTCCGTATTTTAAATTTCTATTTTCTAATTTCTCTTTCTTTTGTTTTTTTTTTTATTATTTTTTTCGTTTTTTTTCTGATTTTTTTTTCGATTCTAATTCTTTCATTTTTATGATTTTTTGTTTCTTTTTTTTATTTTTTATTTTTCAATTTTTCCTGATCTTTTGTCATTTTTTTCTGATTGTTCTGTTTTTCTATTGTTTTTTTTTTGTTTTTTAATGTTGTTTTATTTCATTGATTTTTTTGTGATATTTGCAATTTTTTTATCATTTTTGTTGCCGTTTTTTTGCGACTGTTTTACGACTATTATCCCTATTATTTTGTTTACAGCTTTAAATACTTTTAAGGAGCTTTAAAATAATAATTTTCTTTTATCTTTAATCCCTAAAATAATATTTTACTTGACTTTTAAGCAAATGTGGCGCACTTTACATAGTCCCGTTTTTTTTACCCCATAAAATAAAATTGTTTTGGTTAAGTCTGCTTAATCTTGAAACAAATAGTTAAAAGATACAAATCAAATATACGAATTTTGTTCCATATCTCTATTACACTGTGACAATCGTTTCGCGAAAATCTCTAAACTGTAAGTGGCCGTAAAACGTCACTTTAAGACCGAAAATTATCGAAGTTTAATCGTCGCCTCTTCATCTAATTGTTCTCATCAAACAATTTCATTTCAAGTATTTTACCATTTCAGCCAAATAGTCTTTGGCCATTCGACCGTTAAGTGATAGTATAAGTGACAGGGATTGGCTTATACTGGCGCTATCGCAGAATATAATTCAAACGGATAGATATTACAGACAATTAAACAGGGTTATAGGAGTAATAAATTCGGTTATGGATGGTGGATTGTAGGGTTATGATTAATAGCGTGAAAAAGTTCGAGTAGTCGCGTAAACTTTATGTATTTGAATTGAAACTGGGGAGCCTATTGACCCGGTCTGTTTTATTTTAAATGCCAATATCAAATGTTCCTTAAGGCGGGGGTTTAGGCGGGAAAACCATCACTCAGATTTTCAAATAAAAAATATATTGTAATGATATTTACAATTTATCTCAGAATTTTGGCTGGGTCCTAGTACAAACATAATAAACATTACACACCAAAAAAAAATTATAATTTAGGTGCCTTAAAAAATTTCTTTCTTCGGTTCTTCCTTATTTTTTAATTCTATATTTTTACTTTTTCTTCTTAATAGTCCTCCAACAAATCCAACTTTAACCCTTGCAACTGTATTCCATCTTCTAATCAGCTTCGTCTCTTTATTTCTTAAATCTTTATCCTATGGTCTGTAAAATCCTTTTCTGATACTATTATAACTTGTTTTTCTTAAGCTCTTTCTGTCTTGTCTTACTTTTTATGACGCTTTTAGTTTATGTTTTGGTTCTTGCTCGGTCTTTTTCTAATCTTTTAATATTGGTAAAATAAAATTTCCTTCACTTGGCACTGTTTATTTATTTTTATTTAACTTTTTATTTTGATATTTTCATTAACAAAGCTTATTCTCAATACATTTTTTTAAATTATAATCTATTGACAATTCTTAAAAAAATTATCCATCAATCATCTTTTTTTTTTTTTTATTATTTTTCTTTACCACTAGATTTTTTTTTTAAAAACTACCTCAGCCTTATTTTAGATTATTAACCTTATATTCCCTTTTTACTATCTGACTTAAATTTCATGTATTACAATTCCAAAATTTCGATTTTATTATAACATCTTTCATTATTTTAATAACTTTTAAGATTCTTTCACTTTTCTTCAATTTATTGCCAATCTATCTATAATACCTTTCGTTTCCTATTCTTCACCTGCATAACAACTCTCCTATCTTATTTAATAAACATAACAATTAACTTTGAATAATCTTTTAATAAATTAACTTTTAAAAAAATATTAATTTCAAAAATTCCCTATACAGGGTGAACAATTTCATAACAATATATACCTTTCTGTATATATATTCTGTATACATGCTGTATGTTAGAGAATATCCAGACTAATATCAGTAGTTTCCGCCTTCTCAAGCAGCCATGTTTTATTAAGATTCATTTGTTAATTTATAGTTAACTTCGCACAGAACTTTCATATTACTTTATTAATCGACAAGTTTCATAAGCCAAACTAAAGAAAAATTGATATTCTATGCAATGGCTATATCAGAATTTAAATTTTTTAGTTAATTTTAATAAAAATTAAGATACAAAATAGTACGATAATTTACACGATTTTTAAGATTTATTTGTGATCTTATTCGTAAAAGAATTTTATTAAAAACCAGCCTATGGCAAAGAATTAACCTTTATAAACACATTTTTAATTTAACTTTCAATATATTTGCTTTTGTTTGTTTGACCTGTGCGTAGTACGGTGAACATGTTTTACATTATAGTTTACATATGTACATTTCCCGCCTAAAGCCCAGCCTTAATGCGTCAGAAAACCATGATTTCCTGAGTTTCAAAATTAATCATAAGCAAAGTAATCATAAACATTTGAATACGAGTACATGAGAAGTACTCGAAGCAAATGAGACGACTCGTGAAAAATGAGTAACGAATATATAAGTATTTCAAATAATTCTAATCAGGGTTCGGAGGATATATATCATGATATATATCCGATATTTATATCCTTATATATATCCGATATAATCGATCATTTTATTTATTAAATTAAAAATGTTTATTCCACCATTTTAAACATCCGAAAATGTCTCAAGCTCTTGTACAAAAGTATAATATCAGTAACGATTTATTCGGCTGTTGCGCAAGCATCCCCGCGCCGACTTTGGGATTCCCAGCTCTTCGCCACGATTTATTTTGTTATTACTTTTACTTATCTTCTATCCCAAATAATCAGGGTTACCGTTTTCAGTAGATTTCCTCTTATTTTTTCATTTTTGTTATTTTTCTCAAATTTCCCCTCTTCCTCCAAAATTTCCCCTCTTTTCATTCAAATTTTCGAACTTTTTTGTCTTAAATTTCCCCTCTTTTCTTTAAAATTTTGTCACTTTTTCTCTTGAAATTACCCCGTTTTCCCCTTTTTTTCTAAAACTACCGATTTTTTCTCATTATTGTCAGTTTCTGTCAAATTTCCACTTTTTTACGAAAAAATCACTTTTTTGAGTAATTATTTTCTTCTTTCCCCCAATATTTCCCCCTTACCACTCCATTGGTACTGATAGAAAGGGAGAGGGAGAAAATTGGAAATAAAAAACAAAGATTATATATAAAAAAATTGGGGAAAAAGTTTGAAACTAAAAAAGTAGGGGAAAAAAGGCTGGGGCGAAAAGTGGAAAAAAAAAGTAGGGGAAAAAGGCTGGGACAAAAAGTGGAAAAAAAGTAGGTGAAAAATTGGTAAAAAAAGTTTCAAATCTTTAATTATAAAAAAATTAGTGAAACAGTGGAAAAAAGTTTGACACAAAAAAATAAGAAATTAGTAAAAAATGTAGGAGAAAAAGTGAAAAAAAAGTAGGGGAAAGGATGGAATAAAAAAGTAAGGAAAAGTGGAAGAAAATAGGAGAAAAGTAAAAAAAAATAGGAAAAGAAGTGAAAAAAAAAAGATTTAAGGAGAAAAAGTGGAAGAAAAAAAATTTTAAATAAAAAAATTAGTTAAAAATTTATGAGAAGAAGTGGGAAGAAGTGGGAAGAAGTAGGAAAAGGACAGAATAAAAAAGTAATGGAAAGGATAATATAATAATATAAAAAAGTATGGGAAAAGTGACAAAATAGGGGAAGAAATGGAAAAAAATATCTTAAATAAATAAATAGGGGGGAAAAATGGAAAAAAAATTTGAAATATAAAAAAATTGGTAAAAAAGTAGAGAAAAAAAGGATGGTGAAAAAATTGAAATAATAAAAATAGAGGAGAAAAAATGAGTCGGGGAAAAAGTGGAAAAAAGTTTGAAACATAAAAAAATTAGTGAAAAAGTAGGGGAAAAGTGAAAAAAATTGGGAAAGAAGTAGAAAAAAATTTTAACGGAAAAAAGTGGAACAAAAAAGTATGACACAAAGAAATTAGTAAAAATATAGGAGAAAATATAGAAAAAACGTAGAAAAAAGAAGTGGAAAGAGTGGAATAAAAAAATAGGGGAAAGTAGAAAACAATAGGGAACGTAGTGGAGAATAAGTTTTAAGTGGAGAGAGAAAGCTATATTTTCTTTTTTTTAATAGACAGGTTAGATATAGATAGTCATGACTTCTTTTAATAAAATAAATATAAATAGTGTCATATTTTCTTCTTTTCTTAATACACAGGTTAGATTTAGATGAAGATGAATAATATTTTTTTTCACTACTATTATTAGATGATAAGTTATTTATGTTGTGTTCGAGTCGAGAAGATAAATTTCTCTCTTAGTAGGCGCTAATTTTTGATTACTAGTAGGAGAGAAAAATTGAAATGCCATAGGGAAACGTCAATGTCAATTTTATTATCTACTAGTATATAAACTATGGTAGAGAAGATTTTTATCAGCCTTGCAACTTATTATGGGATAATAATAATGATCGGCTAACAAAAATATCTTCTCGACCTTGGTGTATGCTATTTAAAATTCCATTAATGTACACGAATGGATTCGTATTTAAAATTATTACATTTTTGAACAATCAGTCCTAAAAAGTAGATTTAAAAGCAAAAGCACCAACAATCCGTACTGCAGCAAAAAAAATCTGACAAAACATGAAATGATGAGACACAACATACAGGACCAAGCTAAGACTCTTACTCGTTACTCATTAACTGTAGGAATTAGAAGTACTGAGTCATCTAAAATGCAAAGTACTACTGAGGACTTTGATTACTCAAGTACCATTTTGAGTACAATTTACCGAGTACTACCCAGCTCTGGCTGAATGTCGTTCTCTGATCTCAACTGGGACACAACCTCTGATCCATGTGCAACAGTATCTTTAGCATTGAAAAAATTGCAGAATATATGCTCACAAGAACAAGTTTTACCAGTATTTTCAGACGATACTGTATTCAATGATCGGAAAATTCCATTACGCAAATACCGACATGCACTACAAGGAAGTGGTTCAAGAGCAACATTAACTGATTGTAGCTTGTTTGGTGTAAAAACAATCCAATAAGCCTCAAACCTACTGATTATTGAAGAAGCTATAATGATCAATTCAAATATATCCTCCAATATATTTGAACTATTCAGTAACGTATTGCAAGGCATAAAATGCACTTCCCAGTCAAATGACAATAATCATTTCAATATATTTGAACTGGCAAATATCGTTGTTCTTATTCTTCGATATATTTGATGTATCAAACGTTCTACACCAAGCGCCAACTATGGAGAGATAACGCCGCGCATTGTGGGAGGAGTACGACGAATTTCTGGATCTGCGCAACCTTATTATCGTAGCTGGGATGAGGTAAAACCGCGCATTATGAGCTGAGTACGACGAATTTCAGGATCTACGCAATCTCTTCGTAGTTGGCGCTTGCTGTAACATGAGTTGTATAAGTGTTCGTCAGATATTACACGATTGAAGTCATAAATGATTACAGTAAAAAAACATACATATAAGGCCCAATATATAGTGATTCATAAATAACTTCACGGTAACTATCCTCTTGTTTTACATATTCAAAATAGAAATATTTTGCATTTTATTTATTTGCAACAAGGTTTTATTTTTAACAGATGCCCAGTTGTGATAATTACATTGGAGTTAATTTTAGTGATAATTATAATAAAATAAATAAGAACTTACCCTCAACTTGCTTCCCCGCCGCTGCTAACGCAGCAGCATTAATAGTGGCATTAGTAATTAAGGATCCGTATGTCGATAAATCAGGCGTCGACATAGCAGTCGGATGGTGCAAACTCGCGCTAAGTGTCCTTTCTACCCCCGCGCCCTTCCCCAACAAGTTAGCCATGCACAGTGGCGCAGTCGCCGCCGCCGCTGGTTGCGACATGGCCGCCAAGGTCACTAGATTTTGCACTCCTATGGGAGCCAAAAGGTTATCGGTGCTCGATAGGAATTGCTGTTGAAGGAGACCGGCACCACCCATCGCTTGGAGTAGTTGTAGGGAGGTCGTCTCGTTCGGTAACACAGGTGAGAATTGCTGGGGCGGGGAAGCCAGCGTTGGGGCCGCTAAGGCGTTCCAGACGTTAGCCTGCATCTGTTGCTGCCGTTTCAGTTCTTTTTCTTTTTGTGTATCGGCGAATTTTACTACTAAAGGAGCTGAGCATCCCTCCATCGTTTGTGATTGGTGGAGACCTAAAAAAATAAAATAAAAATCAATGTATTGCTGTGAGAAGGTTTAGGGTAAGTTAGGTTAGGTTACGCATCCTGGTTGGGAAGAAAGAGCTAAAGGTGTCACAGGGACACTTCTTTGGAACATTCTATACAGCGGTGTTCTGGATCTGAAAATGTCCATAAACTGCAGCATGGTGGTTTATGCGGATGACCTGGTTCTGGTAATTACGATGAACGACAAAGAGAGCTCATATGCGAGGCGGACATGGCATTGTAGTAGGTCGAGAAATAGATGAAGAGCAGACACAAAAAAAAAACAGAGGACCTTATAATAAATGATCCCAGAGATAGAATGGGAGTGCTTTTCTCCATGAATGAACTGGAAATTAGCCTAAAAAAAACAGTAAAATACCTCGAGGTCCATTTAGACGATAAAGTAATTTTTAATGAACATGTTAAGAAAACCTGCGAGAAAGCCAGTAGACAAGTTGCAGCATTGACGAGAATTTTGCCCAACATGAGAGGACAGGGATACTACAGCAGGAGGATGCTGTAAGGAGTTGTGTAACTTCTATTAGGGATGACGCAGAGAATGATGATAGTTAGAGTAGCCAGTGCATAAAGAACCGCATCTGCCGAAGCAACAGTTGTGATAGTAGGTATCCCTCCGATAGATCTCATAATAGGGGAGAGGCTCAAGCTAGCTAAACGGAAAACAGACAGCGATGCCTTTTAAAAAGGAGAAGAGAAAAATAACCATAGCAAAGCGGCAGGCTAGATGAAAACTTGCTACCATGTGATGCAGGTGCTACCTAGACTCTGAAGATGGTAGCTTTAAGACCTTCCTACCATGTGATGCAGGTGCTATCTGGACTCTGGAGATGGTAGCTTTAAGACCTTCCAGCACAGAACTAAAAAAGAGGAGACTGAGAATTGCGGGACGATCCGGAACACACAATTGCATTATGCGCAAGGTGGCAAGCGCAGTGGAGCTAAGAATGGAGTAAGCTATGAGCACAAGAAGACTGTTTGAATGGATAATGGCCAAAAAAGAAAACTAGGCAGTTAGAGAAAATTTTATAAAGGAGGTCATTGGGGAAAAGTGTGGAGGAAGAAAATCTAATACGATTAGACTGAGTTGTGCAATCATATGGTCTGATGTAATGTCTGAGAAGACGGTCCTAGGCCATCTCTATGACAGAGATGATTTTAGTCAGTATAAGGAGTACCGTAGAAGGGGAGAACCTGTATCCGGTGCGCATAAAGCTTTCCCACCACAAAAAAAAGGATAGGTCAGTTGTTAGTTGAGCGATGGGATAGTACAGTTTAGGTGATTTAAAAACTTTCAATGAATAATGAAATTTTCTATCAAATTGTTAATAAGAGCTGTAGAAAGAAAGAACAAATGTCTGGGTGCGCCAAGATAATCTTGAATAATTTTTTCCTTTAGGGTATCCATTTTGAATTTTTTTTTTATTTTGACATCGAATTTTGGAACTTCAGTTGACAGTCTTGATAGTTTAATTTTTGAAATTCGACTTTTTCGCCTGGTGCTTTGGACTCTCTTTATACTTAGTTATAAAAAATGCTCTGCTCTGTTGTATTTATTTCTCATGGTAATATTTTAGCATTATATTTTGGTTAAAAAAAAAATTGTTGACTCACCCTTGATGGCACTTAAGGCGGACTGTTTGGAGGCGAACGTGACGAATGCACAGCCGCGAGAATTGCCCGCAGGGTCCCTTAAAACGGTGCATTCCTCGATGGTCCCGTATCCGTTGAAGAGGGCGCGCACATCGTTTTCGCACAATTTTTTACTCAGCATGCCGACAAATAATTTTCTTTCTGCAACAAAAAATAAATAACATTAAAAATGTTTTGACAGTCTTAAATTTAGTTTTTGTTTTTCATATTATTTTATATTTTTCTGTGCCACCTGGTAGTGGTTAAACGAGATACCACGCTTCGCTAATTTCTTGCTAAATTATTGAGTTTTTTAATGTGCTCGTGCCGCAGCATTTCAGGTTGTTCAGTAAAACAAAAACCGTTTTCCAAGGATTATCCACGTTCTTCTGCAGGTAAAGTAAGTGTCAAAACGTTTATATAAATAGAGTCAGCCCTTTAGGTTTAGCAGTTTAATTTCTACAGGGTAAGACCATTCTATATTTTTCTTTATAACAAACAATTTGAAGTGGAAAAGGAGTACATCTATGTGTAGAAAATTGAAACAATTTATAAAAAAAATAATCAAAATATTTTTTTACTTCAAACTTCAAACAAATACTTTGTCGACATATTAATAGAAGATCTGTTAAAAAACAATAGGTCATGTTCAACTTGACCTGAATTAAAAATAAAAAGCCTCCGATTACGTTTAATAAAACTAAATTATACCTAGGAAAATTTTCAGGTATGACAATTATTAAACGATATACTAGGTGCTCTTATATTTTACGTTATTTGTAATTTGTATTTTGTCTATTTTATGCAATTTTAATATGACTTTGGAAAATTTAGAAAATTTAGAAAATTTAGAAAATTTAGAAAATTTAGAAAATTTGGAAAATTTAGAAAATTTAGAAAATTTAGAAAATTTTGAAAATTTAGAAAATTTGAATAATTGCAAAATCAGAAAAATTCTGAAAACAAAAAACCCAGAAAACATCATATAAAAAAATTTCCGAAAACATCCCAAAAAAATCCGAAAATGGTCCAAAAAAAAGAAAAAATAAAAAGCAGAAAAAATCAAAATTTTCAAAATAAAATCAGGAAAATACAGCCAAAATCCGAAAAAAACAGAAAAATTAGAAATATAAGAAAAAGTAAAAAAATCAGAAAAAATAAAAAATGAAACAGCAAAAAGTACAATCAGAAAAAAATTCGAAAAGAAACAATCAGAAAAAAAACTGGATAAATAATAGGAAGAAAAAAAATAATCGGAAACAATCAAGTCTATTAAAATTATAAAAAAAAACCAGGCATAATTAGAAAAAAACCAAAAAAGAATGAGAAACACTAGAAAAACTACAAAAATAAAAAAAAACAGGAATAATCAGAAAAACAATCTAAAAATTTGTACCGATGAAAGAAATTAGAAAAACTAGAAAAAAGTACAAAAATTAATCAAAAAAAAAAAATCAGAAAGCAACAAAATAAAAATCAGAAAAAAATTCAAAAGAGAAACAGGAAAAATCAACAAAAAAAATTTGGTCGAAAAAAATTCGAAAAACGAAACAAAAATAAGGAAAACTAGAAAAATTACACTAATCAGAAAGATCTGAGAAAAAAAACAAAAAAACCCGACAAAAATGATCAAACATCAAAAAAATCGCAAAAAGTCCAAAAAATATGAGAAAATGAAAAAGTCCAAAAGAAATGAGAAAAATTCAAAAAAATCAATGGGGACTATGATCGAAAAAAAAACAGAAATCAGGAAAACTAGAAAAATTACACTAATCAGAAAGATCTGAGAAAAAAAAAAAAAAAATCCCACTAAAATTATCAAAAATCAAAAAAATCGGAAAAATTCAAAAAAATCAATGGGAGGTCGAAAAAAATTCGAAAAACAAACAAAAATCAGGAAAACTATAAAAATTACATCAATCAGAAAGATCTGAGAAAAAAAACAAAAAAATCCGACTAAAATTATCAAAAATCAAAAAAATCGGAAAAAGTCCAAAAAAATGAGAAAATGAAGAAGGTCCAAAAGAAATGAAAAAAAAATTCAAAAGAATCAATGGGGACTATGGTCGAAAAAAAAGTGAAATCAGGAAAACTAGAAAATTACACTAATCAGAAAGATCTGAGAAAAAAAAAACCAAAAAAATCCGACAAAAATGATCAAAAATCAAATAAATCGGAAAAAGTCCAAAAAAAATGAGAAAATGAAAAAGTCCAAAAGAAATGAGAAAACTTCAAAAAAATCAATTGGAGGTCGAAAAAAATCGAAATAAATTCGAAAAACAAACAAAAATCAGGAAAACTATAAAAATTACACTAATCAGAAAGAGATGAGAAAAAAGACAAAAAAATCCGACTAAAATTATCAAAAATCAAAAAAATCGGAAAAAAGTCCAAAAAAATGAGAAAGATTTAAAAAAAATCAATGCGGACGGTTGAGTTAGAAATAATGTAAGGGTCGCTTACTAAAAATACTAAAAAATTATTCGAACGATATTTGACACGTGTGCACTGACTACCTGAATGGTTATATTTCCCTTTTTGCTTCTCGATGGTGTCTCCGATGCCAAACACTTTCAACATCCATTGATTTACGACGACATTCAAGTCGTCTGGTACAAAGCCCTTGACTCGTCATCATATTTTTTTTTTATTTTAAAATTACCCAAAATACTAGTTTTAAAGTTCAGTGTTATATTTACACTTTTATAGGTTTAATTTTCTTTTATATTTAATATATATTACGACAACGCAAATAACTTTAACTATATCAACATTTATGGCGTAGTAAGTGTATATTTGTAGGGTTATTAATAAAAATTAAACTGTATCCTAGATTAAAAAAATCAGAATCTTTAAGTGCACATCCTGTGCTGTATGACCACATAGACGGTTAACTGTAACAAGAAACTCGGAATATTGCACTGGGGAATTCGAAGAATAAACAGAAACAGTTGAATGGGTATATAAAGCTAAAAGCAGCGGCACCGCAGTTAACGATGACACTGGTGTCATTGTGTTTGAAACTTGTTATGTCAGCGATGTTCAACATTTCTCTTCATATAACCAAGATAGATATGACGGTTCGGACTTCTGTCGAGATAAGGAGAACAAAAGCAGTGGCGTACGTCATATTATAAATATATTCATAATCAAAAACAGAGAAAGTTTTTGTAACTATACATCCGACCATTTCCATAAATGTTTCATCCTTATAGGAATCATCAGTGGTACTTTGTCGGAAAGTATAGTTTTAAAAATTTACCCTCTCTGTTTTTGATTTAATTGCATTGTGCCCGCTATGCGCATGGCATTACAATGTGTGCCATCCATCGGTACAAATAGAACTTTTACTGTCAGTAGATAGAACGTCCTTTAACTTTAAAGACTCAATAAGTAAAGGCAATGACGTTTAGAATAAAACTTTACAAGTTGATTTCTTATACAATTGTCACAATCTAAACGTCATTGTCATTAGTTATAGAACCGTTAAAGTTAAAGAACGTTCTATCTACTGACAGTTAGCCTAATAACAAACGGGAAAACATCAACATCTTGTATCCAAAATCATGGTATTCCTCATGGTTCGGTTTTAAGCTCAACACTTTTCATCTTAGCTACAAATGAAATTTCTTTAACTATTCGTCATCCATTTAAAATAATACTTCACGCAGATGATTTAATCATGGCAAAAACCAATCAGCAACTGTAAACCTTTACCAGGAAGCAGTAAATCAACTCAACTTGTCTCTAACAGATTATCTAGTGACACAATCATCCGAAGATAATTTATTAAATGGAGAACGATACACAGAAAAGGTTTAACCAAGAAGAATATAAACAAAGCAGAGTTGACCTAAAGAAGATGATACTAGAAGCCCTGCAGGAATCATAAAAAATTGTCGTAGATGAAATAGACTCAGATATATGGGGAAAGGGCAAATGAATATCCAATGGAATCACAAATTGGGGCAAGGATACAAACAGGTCAACGCCTTTTACCATAAAATAACTATTAGAAGGCAACGATAAGAAAGAAAAAATTCCGACCGTGATCATCAAGGGGTGTGAAGGCTCACCCAGAAATATACCTTCAGTGAAAATAGGGAAATTCCTCAAAGAATGAAAGATAGCTAGACTCGTTTGAATCGAAAAAGGTAAACCACGTCCTGGATAGACGTACAGGCCCATATACATCCTTGGAAAACTGCTAGCCCATATACATCCTTGGAAAACTGCTAAAGTACTTGATCAAAGCAAGACTGGTAATAGAGAAAACAAGGAGAGGCGGTCTGAATGAAAATTAGTTCGGATTCCAAGAAGGCAGGTCAACTACAGATGTACCGGTAGGCAAAAATGTGCCATTATGATGCTAGATGTCAAAGGAGAGATCATGGAGAAAATAAAAGGAAAATACCAACATGATTATACCTAGAACAGAGGATGCTACTGATAAGGGGAAATGAATATCACCTGCGGTGTCACACAAAGTTCTGTGATTGGTCCCACTTTGTGGAATATTTATTAGGATGAGATACTAAATTTACCGGTCCCTAGAGGTGTTAAGCTGCAGATGATCTTGCTGTAGTAGTGGTACCAACATGATTATACCTAGAACAGAGGATGCTACTGATAGGACCTGAAGGGGAAATGAATATTACTTGCGGGGTCACACAAGGTTCTGTGATTGGTCCCACTTTGTGGAATATTTATTATGATGGGATACCAAATTAACCGGTCCCTAGAAATGTTAATCTCCAGATGACCTTGCAGTAGTAGTGGTAGCAATAAATTGAAAATAACTAGTAACGATATCCAATTGGAGACCAGGAGGACATCACCAGATGCGCTGTATAAATCTGACGTAGTTGGAAGAAAATTAAAGAACATCACGATGAAAGTAATCAATAACTAATCAAATATTTTGGAAAAGGCTTTAGGCATAATCAGTAAGTTTCTGCCAAGCAACAGTAGACTCACAGAACGCAATATAAAAATTATATGCTCAGTTGTTCGATTAATTATGCTATATGGATATACAATATGGTAGTTCTATCCATGGTAACATATTTATCTTTGGTCTGATGGCCAAAGATAAAACGTACGGACTGCTATCTCCAAATTAGGCAAAATATAAAGACGTCTGCTTGGGAATATAAAAACAACATCTACAGGTGCCATGAAAATCCTGCATAATCTCCCACCATTACAATACGTTATAATGGGGGAGTAAGAACGACTCTACGGCGATTGCAGGACTCATCTCTCTATGAAAATCCTAGACTGGAACACACTGGGAGGCAACAAGCTTGACATGAGGTCAGACCACATGACTACTCAATAAAGATTTGAGGATATTAATTAAGAATCGGAATGAACTGGGTTAATTACAGATTTCCAGATAAAACGTAACGGAATTACCTGGCAAGAGAGCTTTGGTCTAGGAAGATATACTTCTGTATTGCAGGCAGGTCTATGCAATACTCGAATGTTCGAGAAATAGTAAAGTCCCAAAGAGTAAAAAGAATCATTATCTACAAAGACAGCCAAGCAGATCTTAAAAGGAGCCCAAAGGTGACATCTGGACTTGTATCGGAATACGGCGACTCGCATTCAGGTAACCTTATAATGGGTACCAGGACACAAAAGTATCGCTGGAAACAAAAAATCTGAAGAGCTCACAAGAAGCGGATCGTCAACCTTTTAATTGGCCCAAAACCGGCGATGGGAGTACCTCAGGATACGTTCAGGAACCGTATAAAAGAATAGATCAAGCGACAACACAAATTATACTGGGAAAAAATACTCGGACTACTACACTGGAAAAAGTTTATAAAAAAAACCGTCAAGAACGTAACTGAAGAACTACTTTTAATTACCAATTACCGCAGAGTCATGGGATAGCTTCCTACCAGAAAGCACCTAAGCAAAATGAGAGTTAGACACTCCACATACTGTGCAACTGTGAGGCACTGGATCACAGAAGCCCGTTGGAAAACCAAAACTGGATCCAGAAGACTACTGCAAATAGCAATTTAAGAACCTGTACAAACTAGTACAGAGAACAAGATTAACCGACTGGGTGCAGTAGACAAATAGGCGCAATAAGCCGACGAGGCTGAAGTGAATCCCGGTATGGTTATGGAAGAGAGCGATGTAAAGCAAGTGTGCAGAAATGTACTCCTCAATATACAGATAAAAGTAGCCATTAGACTAGCATGAATTTTCAGAAGCGCATCAACCAGTGCTTCATTGGCACAAGAGAGAACGGTGATAGAAACTAGAGAAAATAGGAGCTTGGTAAGACAGGTCAAAAAAGAGTGATAAGGGATATAGAACTGAACGATTTACGAATATTAGTATTCATAAATGTTGAAAGAACACTAGACTTATATTTTCTTAATGACATCGAAGGACCAAACTCTTTAGGTAGGAGTTAAACCAAAATAAAAACAGTATTTGAAATAGGAATGTACTTTTTATTCCATTTATTCCAAGTACTAACATGAACAGAAAAATAATAAACGGCACATTAATTTAAATTATGAAACCGAAATCAAATATAACTCATCACTTTCACTCACTGTAAAAAACTATTTACATTTTTTCTTATTACGAAAACTCAGCAACTTTTTTGGTGTGGTTAATTACGCACCATTTTAATTATTTGAAGAAACTTTTTACTCTATTAAATGCGACTGCATCCGTTTACATTCGGTAAGCGAGAGGGAGATTATGCTCTGAATTTTAGCGGAGAGTAGGGTTGCAGGTTTTTTATTGGTAGGAGACATGATACGTGGTATCCAAATAGCCTTGAATTCAGAATCTTAGCGGGAAGAAATATATCTATATTTTTTGTCTCTTATAATGATGGGATAATATGAGAGAAAGATAAAATTGCTTGCATAGCAACAGTCGCTTATATATTTTGTTTTTGTTAACGATATTTTGCTGGAGACAGAAAAAACGTCTGAGAGAAAGACGGAATAACTCTTGTGTTGAGTTTAAATCTATTTTTAGATTTTAAAATATACAATAATAGACATTAATATGAACTGAAAGATTAATATTATTAATTTTAAAAGAAATATGAATTATTTGGTATTTTCTGGTTAATATTCCAGTGAAATTTATCCAAGAACCATGGGTGAACAGAAAATGGGGAGATGTGAACTTTTGTTTCGTACAAGTTCTAACGGGCCACGATTGTTTTCATGCATATCTGTTTCGATTTAAACCAGTTTTTATGATATGACAAATTCTTTTTGATTGGCTCTTATATGTGTAAATTTTGTTTTTCTACGCTTACCCTGTAATGGATTATTTCTTGATTCATTTAATTAAAATAACACAATTCCTTTACTTCGATACTGTTAGGTACCTGTCAATGTCATACCTTTCATTTGTGAGTTTCTTTCTCCTTTATATCTCCTTTCCAAATCGTAATAAAATTTTTAAATGTTGGCCATTTTTTTTAAAATTCCACAATTTTAATAATAAAATATAAAAAAAATTCACAATTGTAATTTTTTATTACAAATTTAATGTTTTTTGAATGTTAATATTTACTGTAAAAAAAATTAAACAATTTTTTATATATATTTCAAATAAGTGAAAATTAGTAAAATGACAAGTTCTATAGTGCACAATGCAATTTTAATTTTAATGATTTATTTTTACACGTTCTAATGCTTATTGGCTAAATGAAGGTCAGCTAATTGAGTTTAAAAACAATAAATAATATTCAACATATTTAATAAATATTTTGTGATGATATCCAAAACTAATTTATGTTATAGTAATAAATCATACATACAGTGTTGCCTAATTTCCTTTTTTAGTATTAAAAAAGATACCATTCTTGCAATAAAAAAAATCTTCGTTTTTATTATTTTAGCAATTATAAATACCTACATATTGTGTTGCCTTGGAATCTATGCCAAAGTCAGATATAACGATTTCACTTGTTGCATACTCGATGACGGAATTTTATTTATAATAAAAAAATGACATGGTATTTAATAGTCGTTTCATAATTGTAAAGACATATTTTTTTAATTAAACATATTTTTAGGAACGTGCCATAACTTAAATTAATAATTAGTGTCATTATCGAATGACGAATAACCGGTTAGTCGATAAAAGAGCATAAAAGATCGAAATCGAATAAATGTGGCATTCAAATGAGGTGTATTTCGTTCAGGTTATTTAATGCCTGGAAATATACCAAAAATGATTGAACAAAAGCTTCAGTATTCATTTCATGATGGCAAAAACAATTCTTATCCCACTTTTTACCAATCCAAAAATCAAAAACTAAAAATCTTGTATGTTAGGATATAAATAACAAAATTCTTGAACGAAAGCTTCGATCGAGTTCCAGTTTTCACTTGATTAGTTAGTTTTCTCCATATTATGTTAGGTCTCCTGGGAGTAATTTATATCCAAGTTTGCAACCCTGAAAACGCTCCCATTGAGCTCGAAAAGCTGCGAAATTTCTTTTTTTTTGTTTTAGTATCATGACATTGACAACGCCTGTACTAGCTAATGTGGGCGGGGCTATTTCTAAGGATATTGTGAAGACTCCAAGAGCTGATCGTTCGATTAAGATTTTATCATTGGGGAGGTCGTCGACCTACTGGTCATCCTCAACAGTTTAAGATCAGGACAGATAAAACGTGTACATCCAGAAAGGCGGCAGAGTTGGATCAGCAAATTTCTTCAGTGGAGAAATGCAGGTTCCACTGGAATAGTTTTGTTTCTACATGCCATCAGTTTGTATGACACTATATCTGCCCTTTTCTGACAAGGTAAGATGAAGTAGTGCAACATCCTTACAAAACCCTGACTGAATAGACCTTGCCAGCTCCAAACTCAAACCAGGAAGAAGTACGATATCTGGCGAAAAGATCTTGACGAACATCTACGGAGAAGATGCGAAAAAGTTGGAACACCCTGCAATATTAAGCATTTGTAAAATTAGCAGCAACGGCCAAAGTCAACCTTGCAAGAATCCCCTCGCCATAAGGGCTGGAGGACCTACCATCTGGTGCAAAAACGGTTAGGAGTTGACAAAAACCGGTATGAGCCACCAGAAGCTGCTTAGATGGTAGCTTCTGTACCAAAACTGGTACGAGGAAACAAAAGCCAACACAAGGGAGAAGAGGTTGCGAGTAGTGGAAGCTGTGGTACTAATCATCTGTTTGGAAGATATTCGCAGACATCTTTTTGGAACCGTAATTAACCATTCATATCTTTAATTATGTCAAGCGTTTCTTACATATCTATCCCGAAAATTTGAGTCGAAAAACCTAGTGAACTTCTGTGCAGCTCTGGATTTTCCATGAAGCTACACTGGGGCAATTGCGCGGGCAGAAACTTCGGCAGAAATAGAAAAGGCGCAAATATTAATGTCAACACTTTTAACGGTAAAAATACGTTCCATGAAATGGGGTGAATCATGTGCATTATGTCATGATCGAAAGTAATTCCTCGTCTGAAGATGGTAAGTTCTTTTAAAGCCATTCCACTGAAACCCTGGCTAGTGACGTTCTGCCCTTGGCGCCAGATCTATTGTGCTTGTATGGAAAGTGGTCTACCTGGTTGAAAAATTACTCATCTTAGACTATCTGTATCTCTGCAACCAATGGACCTGGAGTACTCTTGTTGTGCTCAAATTGTAGCAAATTTAGTTTGCTATACCATGGTGTTTTTTTGAGGGACCGTTCTTTACAACCGGAATCAATGCAGCCTCGTGGGCGTTATCTCTAGTCTCTTTGTCTTCTGTACCCAGCCCACCAACCTTGTTCCATGTACTAGTTTGTACAGGTTCTTTAATGACTGTTTGCAGTAGTCTTCTTGATTCCTAAGTAGTTCTTCAGTTACGTTCATTGACGGTTCTTTTATAAAATTTACCCGTGTTGTAGTCCGGGTATATTGTCCCAGTACAATTTGTGTTCTCGCTTGATCCAGTATTTTATATGGTTCCTGAACGTACGCTTTGGTACTCCCATTGCTGGTTCTAGACTAATTATTGGGGTTGATGATCCGCTTCTTGCGAGCTGGTCAGCCTTTTCATTTCCAGCGATACGTTTATGACCTGGCACCCTTTGGGCTCCTTAGAGCCCTAAGGGCTGCTTGACTGTCTGAGTAGATTATGATTCTTTTTCACTCATGAGCCCTCATATTACTATTTGTCGCATATTCGAGTATTGTATAGACCTTTGTCTGACATACAGAGGTATATCTTCCTAGAGAGAAGCTCTCTTGGTACTTATTCATTCTGTTCGCAGTATATACCAGCTCCAGGCCCCCCTTCCCTTTTTGACCCATCTGTGTATCGGGTAATTCCGTTAGGGTTTTTCCTGAAATCTGTGCTTATATTCAGCTCATTCCGATTCTTAATTATTATCCTCAGATCTTTATTGAAGCTATGGGCTGACCTCATCCCAAGCATCTTGAATCCCACAGGAACTAACTTTGTGTATCTCAGTCTTTAATTTCCTTCATAAAATGGTGGATATTGTAGCCATCGTAGAGCCATTCTAGCCTCCCCCATTATAAGGTATTATAATTGCAGGGAGTCAAGCAGTGTTTCCATAAGTAGCTGTAGGTGTTGTTTTTATGTTCCCCGCTATCACCAAACAGGCAAGTCTTTGTATCTTGCCCAATGTGGAGATCGCGGTCTGTTGATTTATCTTTATCCACCAGACCAGAGATGCATATGTTACCGTATTGTACAACCAGTGTACCATTTTTGGATTGAGCCCCCACATTTTCCCATATGTGCGTCTAACTATCATTAAAGTAGCAACCGCCTTCGTATGTATTTTTTGAACCTGGAGGTTCCAGGTAAATTTTGGTTCTAACATTACCCCAAGATATTTTATCATCCCTTCAGATTTACCTCGTCACCACGAAGCCATAGCCGGCTAAGGCCCTCTAAATTCCTCCTTTTGACGAATGCTATTATGTTGGGACTTGAAGGGGCTTATTTTCAACCCCTCATGTTCTCTCCAGATCGTGACTGCGTTTAGGGCCATGGGAGTGGAGTAGTACAGGGTTTACAAGGTTGCAAACTTGAGTATAAAATGGTCTCAGAGAAATGACAACAGGGGGTCGACTGACAACTCATTTGAAAGGATTTTGAATTATCTACTTAATTAATATCTATTAAACTACACTATAAAAAAAACCTGGATCTAACACTGATGCCGTTAGTTTCCATATTAGTATACAGTGTGATCCATATAGAAAAATATATTATTCCATGTGGTGCAAACTTTTTGTGGCACACCGTGTATAGATCTTATAAATGACTTTATACATTGCAAAATAAATCGATAAATGTTTATGTAAAAAAATAATTTCTTGTACCCTCCTTTACCAAGAACTGCCTACGTTTATGTTAAGTCGATGCCTGGTGGCCCTGGTATGGAAGTTTTATCTCGTATAAGAGCGAAAAGATCATACATAAGTGTGTAATTGATGCCGAAAATAACCTGCACTAACTCCATTAAATTTAGATAAAAGCATATAAAGAATTATCATATGGTTAATATTAAAACTTATAATAATAATAATAATGAACTGCAAAATGTAGTTGAAAAAAACAACGATATGAAAATTATGTCATTGTGTATGAATTGCTCAAATTGTCCTACTCCTTGTTCAAGATATTTTATATTTGTTATAATCATATTTTCAGGTTAAAAATAAACAGGACCGTACTTAGAAAAGTTCCTGAATTACATCAAAATGTCAAAAATTCAATTCCATATTTATGGATGCATCCAAGTCTGCTAACACTCCTGAGCATTCCCAGTTCAGAATTTACTCTGGTGAACAAAATATAATTGGAATAAAAAGAAATCTATAATGGACCATATGCATTTATTCAACCTGTCAGTGGTGGTTAAATATCAGAATGCATATTTCGACATATTTATTAATTTATGAAATTTTGCCGGGACAACAAATCAAATGCCAATAAATTATAGTAAGCAAATAAATTATTCGTAAATTTCTGCATGATAGCATCAATTACTGAAACGCAACCGTGCACGAAACGATATTTTCTTGTTTAATGCCGTTTTTCATAACAAAACAATGCAGTGTGTTACGTGCAACATTATAAAATTATTTTTCGTAGAAAAAATTCTTGTTGCTATAATTTTACAATAAGACTAATGGGCAATTATTTATGAATACTGAAAATTATCGATATTTATTTCTAGTTAGTCTATAAGAAAATACTATGTTATTAAAGATTCTGAAAATAAATCGTCACTTACATTCAATGGGGTTCATCACAGACAGACACAGACAGAGACATAGAGGCACAGACAGACACGTACAGACAGACACATACAGACACAGACGTCCGGACCAGATTGTCTTTTTTTGCATTTTCAGACTCTGGCAGCACAGTTAACGTCGAAAAAATATTCTGACAAATTAATGGGTCTGAAAAAAATTTTACTTTTTCAAAAATTTCAATATTTTTTTAATCACCCTGTACATTATATGTATTCTGTTAGTTTCATACGGCTTATTGGATTTATAAACTTTTGTCAAAAATAAAATATTGTGACAAATACAATGTGTGACAAAAAATAATACTTTTTCAATTCCAATATTTTTTAACCACCATGTATATTTTATGTACGCTTTCCTTTAGTTTTATATAATTTATTTAATTTATAACTTTTGCCGGAAATAAATTTTTTTGACAAATTAATGTGTGTCAAAAAAATACTACTATTTCAATAATTCTCATATATTTTTATTCACTCTATATATATTTTGAGCTGGCACCAATATATTTTTTGGAAACTACGTATGCATGACACGTACTTGATTTACCACTTTATCGAAGTTTTATGCTTTTTAACTGGTTTAAAAAATTACGTGAACTTTTGAAGTTGTTATCAGCGCGACCTAACCTAGAACAGACATCCTCTAAATATTTATAAGGGTATTATATCGGCGTCGTTCGCTTGTTTGGGGCCACAATAGGCCACATTTCAATTTCAAATGAGGAAGAATACACAATAAGGACATTTTTAACAACGTCAATAAAGACGGTGAAATATGATTTTAAATTTTCGGTGTATGTGTGTGTGGCTTACTGAAAAGACTTATGCAAGCGATAAAAATGTTGAATGGGCATTCTAAGTAAAAATAGCGTCTGGTCGTAAAAGAACTATAAATTTTTTAGTTTTTACCAATATACAGAATGTCTTAAATATATGACGATTACAAATTTGCTACAAGTCAATCGACTAGTCTTCCGTCCGACCAATTATATATTATTTTATGTTATAAATTTATATTTACAAATCAATCAAATTCTACTCCTACCTCCAAAACAGAACCATCCGTGTCCCTTTCCGATCCCTTCACTCCTCTAGGAGTTACCCAAGGCTCCGTCCTCGCCACTATCCTCAATGTCATCTATACCTATGAATACCCTCTCACTTCTTCACCTAGCCAATACCTCCAACTCTACGCTGATGATACCCAAATCTCAGCTTCCACTCCTTCTACCAGACCTCTTAATACCAAAACCCAACAACTCCTTGATCGTTTCTACCGATGGTATAGCAACTGGAGGGTTACCCTGAATCCTCAGACCCAACAACATTCCATCTACTGACGAAAATTAAACTAAAACCTCAATGAAAACAACCTTAGGCTCTGGGGTGAGAGACTCGTCCATTCGGATGAGGTTACCTACAGGAAGTATGCTTCACGCGTACTCTCAATTAGGCGACTGAAGTTCAAAGAACTCTAGACAGAGTTAGGAGACAGTCGTCCCTCCTCGGTGCCCTGGGTGGACGATTTGGCAGGTGCAACACAAGGACATTGCTACACACTTACTGTAATGGATTATAGAGCTTTTAACTTCTCCTCACGATTATTTCGAGATTCAAGAATTTCCATAGAGGATACGTCAGGAGAACATTAAACAGTACCAACACTCACGCCCAAGAAACTTCAAGGACTAAATGGACAGTTGACAGGAACAGACGAACACTCAGCAGGGTACCAAAGAAGAAATTCATCCAGCCCAACCTCAGGATCCTTAGCGAAGCAAGCGAAGATATAGATCTCCCGGACGTACTCTTAGATCTATTGGAGGACGCTCCTCTTAGCATTAGATGAGCTTGACCGACCACCACCGACACTGAAGAACCACCTACCGTTCTGAGCCTCCAAACCTGAGAGGATCGTAAGTATATCAACAAACATTAAATACTATAAAATACCTTAAGTTAATAAACATTTTCAATTTCAGATCAACAACTCCCACTGTATTCCTAAAAAGGAGAATCTTTCTCCTACAGAAGGTTCAAGGAAACACCAAACAAAAAGGACAGATTGCCAAAGAGGGTTTAGCAGGTAAATCAAGGGACCTTCCACTTGCTAGAGTTCAGTTTAGTTTCCGACCAGATTGATATATAATAATTCTGGTGAGCGATCTAAAAATCCGAACAGAATTCCACTGTTTTAATCTCCAAAACACCGTCATTAACCCCGATAACCCCAACTTTAACCTCCACCTCTAAAACATCCTAAAAACTCCCAATCCAACACCAAATCCTCACTTTCTTTACCCCTGATGACATAATCTTGGACTGTCAAAAGGGAAAAAATCTGCTCCAGGTCATGAACAAATCAACCGTCAGGCCCTAAAAAACCTTCCTGCCACTATACTCCCTATCCTTACCATCCGTATGAACGCTTACCTTTAACATTAGTATTTCCAATTTTCTGGAAAAGATCCGACACAATACTTACTCCCAAACCCCAGAAAAATCCCACATCCTCAAATTCCTGCAGACCTATATCCTTGACGAATATTCTGAGTAACCTATTTGATACTCTATTCAAGGACCGTATCTGGAACTTTCTGGATGGAAGGAGAACCGATCCCACAATTCCAAGATGGATTTAGGCCTGAAAAGTCCACCCAAAATGCCCTAGTGAGACTCCATGCCATAGTCCCTGTGCATCGACCGTCCTTTTCGATGTCCAAAAGGCGTTTGATCAAGTCTGGCATGCCGGACTCATTCGCAAGCTTTGAGACATCCAACTACCAATCCCCTTAATCAAAACTCAACCATTCCTACCTCAATAATCGGCTCCATCCATGTTAATGTTGGAAACTTCATATCGGACTCCTTCACTCCGCAAGCCGGAGTTCCGCAGTGTTCTGTGCAACAGGCCCCGATGCTGTGTCTGTTATACAAGCACGATATACCGCGCCCTCCCTTGTCTAACCAAGATATTCAGTTATACACTGACAACACAGCTATCTCCTCTACAACCAGCTCCACAGGAGCTATAAATATTCTAATCTAACAACTTCTCGATCTATTCTCTCAATGGTGTAGCAAGTGGAGGATTATACTGAACCTCAAAAAACCTAACTCATAATTTTCAAACAATTAAAAACCCCTGTGAATTTTCCAATGAAATCAATCTTGGGATTTGGGGAGGGAGGCTCGTTCCCTCACATGAAGTTATCTATTTGGAAGTGTGCTTTACGCGCACTCTAAATTAGGCGATTACAGAGCTCTAAACTTCTCTTCCCTGACTGTTCGTCTCATGTATGTAATTTCGGCAACTGAGAAGAGGATTGTCAGGTAATTCCTTGACTGGTTTTTCCCCTCCCAACAAATTCCAATTCTTTCCAGGCTAAAAGAACGCAAGAACGCTATGTCGGAAGATAACGGCCAGCAACACCAACGTTCAAGAAATACTCAAGACCAAATGGACAGTTGATAGGAACCGAAGAGCAGAAAACTCAAGAAATTACCAGGATTTTACGAGAAGCTAAAAATATTCTGGACGATTTCCTAGATCTTATAGAATCTCACTAGTTGCATCCAATAAGTCGCCCTAACCAACGCCCACGGACACCACGTTGCATTTCTGATCCTTCCCTGCCAGAGCTCAGATCAATAGTTGATTGGGAATATTTTTGTATGTAAATAAATGTATAATTCTCTCCAAGATGTATTTGAGCAGATTCTATTCATATTCAGAGTCCTAGGTACTCAGAAAACAACGTGGCGAGCTAGAACTAGTCGTGGCGACATCAGAAAAAAATCTGAGCTAGGAAACCCCCAAAAATTTAAGCTGACGTCACACGACGTGATATCTAATAGCACAAAAGTGGGATTTACGTTTGTTTATATACTCAAAAGTATGTTTTAACAAAAAGTCAGAAAGTGACGTTTTTTAACGTTTTTGTAAATCGATTTCAGAAATTCTGATAAAATCGTTTTAAAGGGACACCTTTGTATTTTTTTAGACCCTATCTATCATTTTTCGATGTTATAAAAATATTTCCGGTATAGAGGCATAAGTGAAGTCTCTAAAAACGAAGAAGTCTTTTACAAGCCATTTAGTTCTGTTTTAAGACGATTTTTTCAACGTTGCATTTGCAGTACATAAAAACGTCTTATAAACATTCTTGGATACTTTCAAGTACGTTCAAAAAACGTCTTGAACCGTTTTTAAAGTGTAACTTTTGCACTATAGATAAATATCTTCGTGTACTTAATGAACGATTTCGGTCGTGCACGTTTTTTAAACATTTATGTCGAACCAACTCCTTCGAAATAGTGTAAAGCTTATATTAATTATATGTTAATAGTCTCCTGACTAGTTATAATTGCATAAAAATTTATTTATAAAATATATCTACTTTTCCTCGTATATCTTATGAAACGGTAATAAAAATCGTAATACAAAAGACATGCCCGTCTCATAATTCACACAGTGCTATAAAAATCATGCCCACCTTGACAAATAGCAATTACGTACGCCATTTGTCTATTCTCCAAATTCCAAGACGTCCCCAGCTAAAAATATATTTTCACTTTCGAGTACAGTAAGCAGTATATGCATATTTAATGGTTTCTCCACAAAGTTTGAGTATGGATTTTAATTCGCACTTGCACAAGATACAGAAATTTTATTATTATATCAGTTTATTTTTTATTATACTAAGAACTTTGTTTAACATAATAAAAATTCAACAATGGGCAATTAATATGATACCTAATTGCCTATGGCTAATAAAATTCAGATAAAATAACTAACCATTATTCATATCAAGCAATATTCGTGCCGATTTGAATACCGAACATATTGCAGTTCGATACACTTTCAAAAAACAAATGGGCAGTTAAAATTATCATAGAAATTTATTATTACATTCCAAGAATAAATATGCAGGTGTTTGTTATAACAAACTTTTCAATTACCCCCGTATAAGTTCAAAAATTACGTTCCTGTCAGAAAAAATGACTAATGACTGGAATAATTAAAACTTCATCCACAAATAACCCATGGGCTGCCGCACGTAAGCGACAGAGGCCAAAATCGTTGTAAATACCAGCCATCAACCTGCTAATTGAGTGCAACTTATTAGTTCCCCATCGTTGAATATCAGTCTTGCATTATTACGTTATTAACGTTACGTAAGTGCTTTGTATTTTTATTTTTTTTCGAAGGTAATTTCTTGACATTGAAATTGTATTTGAATAGTAGATTTTAACAACGAAAAAGAAAAATATTGATGTTCAGAATGTAAAAAAATTCTAGGGACACTCAAATGATGGTTTTTCGGAACTTCGAACCATTAACACAAAAAATTTGATACATGATGCAAAAATCATTCATTTTTTTATTTTCGTTAATAATACCCAGATTTAAAGAAATTTTCGAAAATTTGGCAATGACGCTTTAAAATTTCCGTGATTTAAGATTATTTTTAGATCCACTGTAAAAATATTAGAATCGTTAAAAACCGTTAAAAATTTTGAATCGAGTTCTGGAAAAAAAACCATGGCCCTGATGGGCGCAAACCTTTTCAATACTTACACAAACCTGGGAAATCTCCTGAAAAAGAACCTAAAAAAAGCAGGTAGCAACTCATCCTAGGCCGATAAGGCCAAAATGTTTTTCCCAGATCCTCCAGAATTGGTTTCACAAATTCCTCCGCGGATGCTGTGTTACCTTCTGTAGCATTAAAGTAAGAACCTAACCTAAAATTCCCAAATCCCTATGCCCAGAATTTTCTGCTCCCAGAAGGTGCTATCTAATATCCTAAATGCCAATGAAATTCCCAGAGACAGGATTCACTGCACTCCTAAAACACGCTACAAAATAAGACGACTCTTGTCCAAAAAATTAGACACGCCGTCGGAAATTCTTATATCACCCTAAGCAAGCCAAATCATCAAAAATGAAAACTGTTCACCCCCCACTATTCAAAGGAGACTCAAATTATCAGTCCTAAAATTCTGGAAGACCTCGCGTGATCTCAACACGCCTACCTCGCTCATCAGAGTCATAACTTACTCAGAAAACTTCTACACCGTCGCCATTTATACTGGTCTCTGATTCTCCGGGCTCAGTCATAAGTGCGAGCCTTCCAATAACAACCTCGTCCCACCCAAGCCCTAATTATGTATTTAGTATGCTACAAATGGACACGCCGCTTGTCAGACCTCTGCCTGTCCACAATCCCAATTACTAAAATGTCCCAACTGCAGCGAAAAACACCCTGCGTTCTTACACAAATGTCCAGAGAGACAGAAAATCCCCCAAAAGACAGAGTCCCGGTATTCATACCAAAGCCTCAACCCCACTGCTGAGGTCCAAAACCTTCATCAACCTATTAGCACTGCCCCATAAGTCTCGCTGCACAAATATCTATCCTCTTCAGGTATAACTGTCTGATCTCTGGCTTCGGAAATGAAGTCAGAATCTCTTACACGAAGCAACCCACAACCACAAATTCTTAAAAACCGGCCCTGTAAGGATTGTACTGTTGGTATTCTAAATTGCTTGGGTCTTTGCAGCAAAAGAACGTTAGTCAAGCTACTTCTGCAACAATAAGATCCTTAAATACTATTCATCACAGACACCAAAGCTAGGCATCCCCCTAGCTTCACAGACTAGTTCACCCATCATTCCCGCAAGTCCCCTGCATGGCCCGGGAATTGTAGTCTCATCAGAAAGGTCATCCCTTTTACACCTCACCTCATTTGGACCAACTTGATTGTACGACGATCGATTGATATCATAATAAACAACAACATTGTAACGTTCAACTCATATTACAACTTCTCGCCTCAAACCCTCTCGAGACCACTTTTTAAATATTCCAAGACCTTAAACTCTAGATACACAGATTTTGGGGATAATGTCTCCAATAGGAACGGACTCTGACTCCCTCTCACAAATCTGCTTATAAATCTTTCAATATTTCACATCACCAACATATCCCATACATTCATAGGGTACCAGGGTAGCTTTATCGTCGACCACATCCTACTCACTAACAGATGTAGCGATGAGGTCGATGATAGATGCTCATGGTTGACACCACCCTCTATAACTCTAGGCCTACCTTGACACAAATCAGAAGCTACATGAAAGCAGATTGGTTCCTCTTCCAGAGAGCGATCTTTGAAACCCTGCCAGAAGTTCCTAATGTCACCTTCAACATAGACATCGATAATCTGGCAACCTCGTCACAATCAACTCTACCCAAAAACCACTCCCTTAAAACATTAACGATAATATCAGAAGACAATTTATAAGAACCAGAGGCTCCGTTATAAAAACCAAATGCCTATTAGGCTCCAAATAAAGACCCACCGATAAGAAAAGTGGATGTAAACAACTTCAAACCTCAACCAAATTAAAATCCTTACAGTTCAGGACAACAAGTCCCAATCCCGAGCAGAAGGTCACTGCGTTTAAAGTCCATCTTCGTACCACACTCACCAATATCAAACTTTCAACTTTAACAGAGAATTTAAAAACGAAACAGACTTACTAAATCTCCCAGTCCAACACTAAAGAATAAATCCTTTCACACTAACTCAGGCTTGTCAACTGGGGAAAACTCAGCCCAGGTCCTTCCAGTTACCATCCTTCCTATCCTTACAGCATTTATACTTTCCAATCAGTTGGAAAATTGCCAACAATATCCTAATTCCAAATCAGACAAAGACCTCACATCCCCAAACTCCCACAGACTTATATCTCTGACGAACGTTCTAATTAAGCTTCTTGGGACCCTTCTCAAGTAACGTTTCTGGGATTTTCTTAATGAAATTGGAACGATCCCCAAATTACAACATGGATTTAGGTATGTACATTCCATTCAAGATGCACTAGCCAAATCTGTGTCATAGTGCATCGACAGTCCTCTTTGTTGTCCAGAAAGTTTTCGGCCAAGTCTGACACGCCGGAAATATTGAGAAACTTTTCAATATTCCTCTTTCCATTATCAAATTCCTCCACTCCTACCAATACAGTCAACTCCTACCTGACAAACTGGACTAACAGAGTTAAGTGGGAAAATCACTTTCAGACCCCTTCATTCCATAGGCTCGAGTACCACCAGACAGAAATTCAGACAGACAAATAGACAGACAGTCACCCAGCCAGGCAGACAGACAGATAGACATATAGACAGACAGAGAAAGACAGACAACCTGACAGATTTTTTTTTACATTTTCAGACTCTGGGAGGTCGGAAACGTCAAGATAAAAACAACATTTATAAATAATGATAATTTGGAAATTACTTACTTTTTTATTTTCGTTATTTCTTTTGATAAAATAAATACTACGCCTCAATTTAAATACACTCTTATTATTAATATTGTTAGTATTATTATTATTATTATGACAAAAATATGTAACTATGTCAAAAACTATTTCTTATAATATATTAATAATGACCTCCGATGAGTATCAGCATTGCATTAAACAGAATTACGTAAATATTTTGTAATTTTTTTCGTGACATTGAAATTCGCTACTTACTCTCCCACGATAGTCATGCAATTGTTTTTCTTATGTGGCAAACGGAATGCCAATTTGAATTACGATACATGTTTAGAGGGAATATTATTGCGATGAGTGCGATTAATCAATTTATAAAATTTCAAAATATTAAAGTCGAACAATGTTTGTGCAAAATTCTTCGGCAATTTTTGACCTTTTACCAGATTTTTGATTTGTATTATTTTTAGATGGAAAACATTTTCCTAGTGGGAAATTTTACCTCCATTTTATTGGTAAAAACAGGATTTTTAGATTTTTTTTTCGAACAATGTTTTTGCAATGTGTAACATTCTTCGGCAATTTTTAATCTTTTGTCAGATTTTTAAATTGTACTATTTTTAGATGAAAAAAATATTGATAACAGGAAATCTTCTCTCCATTTTATTGGTGAAAACTGCATTTTTCAATTTATTTTTTTTCTTCAATTCTGAGCATTAAACTCGAACATTGTTTTTGTAAAGTGTAAAATTCTTCAGCAATTGTTGACCTCTTGCCAGATTTTTGATTAGTATTATTTTTAGATGAAAAAAATTTTGGTAGTACGAAATATTCTCTCTATTTTATTGGTGAAAACTGCATTTTTCAATTTATTTTTATTCTTCAGTTCTGAGCATTAAAGTCGAACAATGTTTTTGCAATGTGTAAAATTCTTCGGCAATTTTTAATCTTTTGCCAGATTTTTAAATTGTATTATTTTTAGATAAAAAAAATATTGGTAACAGGAAATTTTCTCTCCATTTTATTGGTGAAAACTGATTTTTCAATTTATTTTTATTCTTCAATTCTGAGCATTAAACTTGAACATTGTTTTTGCAAAGTGTAAAATTCTTCAGCAATTTTTAATCTCTTGCCAGATTTTTGATTTTTATTATTTCTAGATGAAAAATATTTTCCTAGTAGAAAATTTTCTCTCCATTTTATTGGTAAAAACTGCATTTTTTATTTTATTTTTATTCTTCAATTCTGAGCATTAAAGTCGAACATTGTTTTTGCAAAGTGTAAAATTCTTCAGCAATTGTTGACCTCTTGCCAGATTTTTGATTTGCATTATTTTAAGATGAAAAATATTTTCCTAGTAGGAAATTTTCTCGCCATCTTATTGGTGAAAACTGATTTTTCAATTAATTTTTATTCTTCAATTCTAAGCATTAAACTCGAACATTGTTTTTGTAAAGTGTAAAATTCTTCAGCAATTGTTAACCTCTTGCCAGATTTTTGATATGTATTATTTTTAGATGAAAAATTTTTTCCTAGTATGAAATTTTCTCGCCATTTTATTGGTGAAAACTGGATTTTTCAATTAATTTTTATTCTTCAATTCTAAGCATTAAACTCGAACATTGTTTTTGCAAAGTGTAAAATTCTTCAGCAATTGTTAACCTCTTGCCAGATTTTTGATTTGTATTATTTCTAGATGAAAAATATTTTCCTAGTAGGAAATTTTCTCTAGATTTTATTGGTGAAAACTGCATTTTTCAATTTATTTTTATTCTTCAATTCTGAGCATTAAACTTGAACACTGTTTTTGCAAAGTGTAAAATTCTTCAGCAATTGTTTAACCTCTTGCCAGATTTTTGATTTGTCTTATTTTTAGATGAAAAATATTTTCCTAGTAGAAAATTTTCTCTCCATTTTATTGGTAAAAACTGCATTTTTCAATTTATTTTTATTCTTCAATTCTGAGCATTAAACTCGAACATTGTTTTTGTAAAGTGTAAAATTCTTCAGCAATTTTTAACCTCTTGCCAGATTTTTGATTTGTATTATTTTTAGATGAAAAATATTTTCCTAGTAGGAAATTTTCTCACCATCTTATTGGTGAAAACTGGATTTTTCAATTTATTTTTATTCTTCAATTCTGAGCATTAAACTCGAACATTGTTTTTGCAAAATGTAAAATTCTTCAGCAATTTTTAATCTCTTGCCAGATTTTTGGTATGTATTATTTCTAGATGAAAAATATTTTCCTAGTAGGAAATTTTCTCGCCATTTTATTGGTAAAAACTGCATTTTTTAATTTATTTTTATTCTTCCATTCTGAGCATTAAAGTCGAACATTATTTTTGCAAAGTGTAAAATTTTTCAGCAATTGTTGACCTCTTGCCAGATTTTTGATATGTATTATTTCTAGATGAAAAATATTTTCCTAGTAGGAAATTTTCTCGCCATTTTATTGGTGAAAAACTGCATTTTTCAATTTATTTTTATTCTTCAATTCTGAGCATTAAACTCGAACATTGTTTTTGCAAAATGTAAAATTCTTCAGCAATTTTTAATCTCTTGCCAGATTTTTGGTATGTATTATTTCTAGATGAAAAATATTTTCCTAGTAGGAAATTTTCTCGCCATTTTATTGGTAAAAACTGCATTTTTTAATTTATTTTTATTCTTCAATTCTAAGCATTAAACTCGAACATTGTTTTTGCAAAATGTAAAATTCTTCAGCAATTTTTAATCTCTTGCCAGATTTTTGGTATGTATTATTTTTAGATGAAAAATATTTTCCTAGTAGGAAATTTTCTCACCATCTTATTGGTGAAAACTGGATTTTTCAATTTATTTTTATTCTTCAATTCTGAGCATTAAACTCGAACATTGTTTTTGCAAAATGTAAAATTCTTCAGCAATTTTTAATCTCTTGCCAGATTTTTGGTATGTATTATTTCTAGATGAAAAATATTTTCCTAGTAGGAAATTTTCTCGCCATTTTATTGGTAAAAACTGCATTTTTTAATTTATTTTTATTCTTCAATTCTAAGCATTAAACTCGAACATTGTTTTTGTAAAGTGTAAAATTTTTCAGCAATTGTTAACCTCTTGCCAGATTTTTGATTTGTATTATTTCTAGATGAAAAATATTTTCCTAGTAGGAAATTTTCTCTAGATTTTATTGGTGAAAACTGCATTTTTTAATTTATTTTTATTCTTCCATTCTGAGCATTAAAGTCGAACATTATTTTTGCAAAGTGTAAAATTTTTCAGCAATTGTTGACCTCTTGCCAGATTTTTGATATGTATTATTTTTAGATGGAAAACATTTTCCTAGTATGAAATTTTCTCGCCATTTTATTGGTGGAAACTGGATTTTTCATTTAATTTTCATTCTTCAATTCTAAGCATTAAACTCGAGCATTGTTTTTGTAAAGTGTAAAATTCTTCAGCAATTGTTAACCTCTTGCCAGATTTTTGATTTGTATTATTTTTAGATGAAAAATATTTTCCTAGTAGAAAATTTTCTCTTCATTTTATTGGTAAAAACTGGATTTTTCAATTTATTTTTATTCTTCAATTCTAAGCATTAAACTCGAACATTGTTTTTGTAAAGTGTAAAATTCTTCAGCAATTGTTGACCTCTTGCCAGATTTTTTATTAGTATTATTTTTAGATGAAAAATATTTTCCTAGTAGAAAATTTTCTCTCCATTTTATTGGTAAAAACTGGATTTTTCAATTTATTTTTATTCTTCAATTCTGACTTTTAAACTCGAACATTATTTTTGCAAAGTGTAAAATTCTTCAGCAATTGTTGACCTCTTGCCAGATTTTTGATTGGCATTATTTTTAGATGAAAAATATTTTCCTAGTAGGAAATTTCCTCTTCTTTTTATTGGTGAAAACTGCATTTTTTAATTTATTTTTATTCTTCGATTCTGAGCATTAAAGTCGAACATAATTTTTGCAAAGTGTAAAATTCTTCAGCAATTGTTTAACCTCTTGCCAGATTTTTGATATGTATTATTTTTAGATGAAAAATATTTTCCTAGTAGGAAATTTTCTCTCCATTTTATTGGTAAAAACTGGATTTTTCAATTTATTTTTATTCTTCAATTCTAAGCATTAAACACGAACATTGTTTTTGTAAAGTGTAAAATTCTTCAGCAATTGTTGACCTCTTGCCAGATTTTTGATTTGAATTATTTTTAGATGGAAAATATTTTCCTAGTAAGAAATTTTCTCTCCTTTTTATTGGTGAAAACTGCATTTTTTAATTTATTTTTATTCTTCCATTCTGAGCATTAAAGTCGATCATTCTTTTGCAAAGTGTAAAATTCTTCAGCAATTGTTGACCTCTTGCCAGATTTTTGATATGTATTATTTCTAGATGAAAAATATTTTCCTAGTAGAAAATTTTCTCTCCATTTTATTGGTAAAAACTGCATTTTTCAATTTATATTTATTCTTCAATTCTGAGCATTAAACTCGAACATTGTTTTTGCAAAATGTAAAATTCTTCAGCAATTTTTAATCTCTTGCCAGATTTTTGGTATGTATTATTTCTAGATGAAAAATATTTTCCTAGTAGGAAATTTTCTCGCCATTTTATTGGTGAAAACTGCATTTTTCAATTTATTTTTATTCTTCAATTCTGAGCATTAAACTCGAACATTGTTTTTGCAAAATGTAAAATTCTTCAGCAATTTCTAATCTCTTGCCAGATTTTTGGTATGTATTATTTCTAGATAAAAAATATTTTCCAAGTAGGAAATTTTCTCTCCATTTTATTGGTGAAAAACTGCATTTTTCAATTTATTTTTATTCTTCAATTCTGAGCATTAAAGTCGAACATTGTTTTTGCAAAGTGTAAAATTCTTCAGCAATTTTTAATCTCTTGTCAGATTTTTGGTATGTATTATTTTTAGATGAAAAATATTTTCCTAGTAGGAAATTTTCTCACCATCTTATTGGTGAAAACTGGATTTTTCAATTTATTTTTATTCTTCAATTCTGAGCATTAAACTCGAACATTGTTTTTGCAAAATGTAAAATTCTTCAGCAATTTTTAATCTCTTGCCAGATTTTTGGTATGTATTATTTCTAGATGAAAAATATTTTCCTAGTAGGAAATTTTCTCGCCATTTTATTGGTAAAAACTGCATTTTTTAATTTATTTTTATTCTTCAATTCTAAGCATTAAACTCGAACATTGTTTTTGTAAAGTGTAAAATTTTTCAGCAATTGTTAACCTCTTGCCAGATTTTTGATTTGTATTATTTCTAGATGAAAAATATTTTCCTAGTAGGAAATTTTCTCTAGATTTTATTGGTGAAAACTGCATTTTTTAATTTATTTTTATTCTTCCATTCTGAGCATTAAAGTCGAACATTATTTTTGCAAAGTGTAAAATTTTTCAGCAATTGTTGACCTCTTGCCAGATTTTTGATATGTATTATTTTTAGATGGAAAACATTTTCCTAGTATGAAATTTTCTCGCCATTTTATTGGTGGAAACTGGATTTTTCATTTAATTTTCATTCTTCAATTCTAAGCATTAAACTCGAGCATTGTTTTTGTAAAGTGTAAAATTCTTCAGCAATTGTTAACCTCTTGCCAGATTTTTGATTTGTATTATTTTTAGATGAAAAATATTTTCCTAGTAGAAAATTTTCTCTTCATTTTATTGGTAAAAACTGGATTTTTCAATTTATTTTTATTCTTCAATTCTAAGCATTAAACTCGAACATTGTTTTTGTAAAGTGTAAAATTCTTCAGCAATTGTTGACCTCTTGCCAGATTTTTTATTAGTATTATTTTTAGATGAAAAATATTTTCCTAGTAGAAAATTTTCTCTCCATTTTATTGGTAAAAACTGGATTTTTCAATTTATTTTTATTCTTCAATTCTGACTTTTAAACTCGAACATTATTTTTGCAAAGTGTAAAATTCTTCAGCAATTGTTGACCTCTTGCCAGATTTTTGATTGGCATTATTTTTAGATGAAAAATATTTTCCTAGTAGGAAATTTCCTCTTCTTTTTATTGGTGAAAACTGCATTTTTTAATTTATTTTTATTCTTCGATTCTGAGCATTAAAGTCGAACATAATTTTTGCAAAGTGTAAAATTCTTCAGCAATTGTTTAACCTCTTGCCAGATTTTTGATATGTATTATTTTTAGATGAAAAATATTTTCCTAGTAGGAAATTTTCTCTCCATTTTATTGGTAAAAACTGGATTTTTCAATTTATTTTTATTCTTCAATTCTAAGCATTAAACACGAACATTGTTTTTGTAAAGTGTAAAATTCTTCAGCAATTGTTGACCTCTTGCCAGATTTTTGATTTGAATTATTTTTAGATGGAAAATATTTTCCTAGTAAGAAATTTTCTCTCCTTTTTATTGGTGAAAACTGCATTTTTTAATTTATTTTTATTCTTCCATTCTGAGCATTAAAGTCGATCATTCTTTTGCAAAGTGTAAAATTCTTCAGCAATTGTTGACCTCTTGCCAGATTTTTGATATGTATTATTTCTAGATGAAAAATATTTTCCTAGTAGAAAATTTTCTCTCCATTTTATTGGTAAAAACTGCATTTTTCAATTTATATTTATTCTTCAATTCTGAGCATTAAACTCGAACATTGTTTTTGCAAAATGTAAAATTCTTCAGCAATTTTTAATCTCTTGCCAGATTTTTGGTATGTATTATTTCTAGATGAAAAATATTTTCCTAGTAGGAAATTTTCTCGCCATTTTATTGGTGAAAACTGCATTTTTCAATTTATTTTTATTCTTCAATTCTGAGCATTAAACTCGAACATTGTTTTTGCAAAATGTAAAATTCTTCAGCAATTTCTAATCTCTTGCCAGATTTTTGGTATGTATTATTTCTAGATAAAAAATATTTTCCAAGTAGGAAATTTTCTCTCCATTTTATTGGTGAAAAACTGCATTTTTCAATTTATTTTTATTCTTCAATTCTGAGCATTAAAGTCGAACATTGTTTTTGCAAAGTGTAAAATTCTTCAGCAATTTTTAATCTCTTGTCAGATTTTTGGTATGTATTATTTCTAGATGAAAAATATTTTCCTAGTAGGAAATTTTCTCGCCATTTTATTGGTGGAAACTAGATTTTTCATTTAATTTTTATTCTTCAACTCTGAGCATTAAACTTGAACATTGTTTTTGCAAAGTGTAAAATTCTTCAGCAATTTTTAATCTCTTGTCAGATTTTTGGTATGTATTATTTCTAGATGAAAAATATTTTCCTAGTAGGAAATTTTCTCGCCATTTTATTGGTGGAAACTAGATTTTTCATTTAATTTTTATTCTTCAACTCTGAGCATTAAACTTGAACATTGTTTTTGCAAAGTGTAAAATTCTTCAGCAATTGTTGACCTCTTGCCAGATTTTTGATTTGCATTATTTCTAGATGAAAAATATTTTCCTAGTAGGAAATTTTCTCACCATCTTATTGGTGAAAACTGGATTTTTCAATTTATTTTTATTCTTCAATTCTGAGCATTAAACTCGAACATTGTTTTTGCAAAATGTAAAATTCTTCAGCAATTTTTAATCTCTTGCCAGATTTTTGGTATGTATTATTTCTAGATGAAAAATATTTTCCTAGTAGGAAATTTTCTCGCCATTTTATTGGTGAAAACTGCATTTTTTGATTTATTTTTATTCTTTAGTTCTGCGAATCAAAGTCGAACAATGTTTTTACAATGTGTAAAATTTTTCGGAAATTTTTAATCTCTTGCCATATTTTTGATTTGTATAATTATATAAAAAATATTTTTAAAACAAGAAATTTTCTCCTTATTTACTTGCAGAAAGTTCTGAGCATTAAAGTGGAACAATGTTTTTGCGGTGTTTTTCTCTTTTTTTTTTTAATTTTGTCAACTATGCTATAAGAAATTACTACATGCATATAATAACTTTCTCTTAAGTAGAACGTACTTAGAGGAAACGAATATCTAGTGGTAAAACGCAATCAGGGATTCTTCATACGATCAAGGTTCAAAGTTGACAAACCGTTAGTTCTTACCTCATATGTTTGCTAAAGGTACCTGCTTTCATTTAAGAAATAGCAAAGTGAAAACTTTTACTTAAAGTAAATATTGTTGTAACCGAACGTAAGTCCATGTACACTTGAATACTAAGTAAGTACCTATTAAATTTTATTACCTACGCTTTTACAAGGGGTCATCAATATTTTGTAACCAGACTTTTTAACATCCCTAGAATCCAATTTTCATCAGATTTAGAGAAATTATCGGAAATTTGGAAACTTAAAAATTTGTTAGATTTTACAATTTACAGAAACATTGTTCGACTTCAATGCTTAGAACTGGAAAACAAAAATAAATTAAGAAATGAAATTTTCACCAGGTAAATAACGAGAAAATTTTTTTTAATTAAATATTTTTCATCTAAAAATATTACAAATAAGAAATCTGACAAGAGGTCAAAAATTGTCGATGAATTTTACACTTTACAGAAACATTGTTCGACTTTAATGCTCAGAACTGAAGAAGAAAAATAAATTAAAAAATTAAATTTTCAACAATTAAATAAGGAGAAAATTTCCTTTTGTGAAAATATTTTCCATCCAAAAATAATACAAATCAAAAATCTGGCAAGAGGTCAAAAATTGTCGAAGAATTTTACACTTTGCAAGAACATTGTTCGACTTTAATGCTCAGAACTGAAGAATAAAAATAAATTAAAAAATTAAATTTTCAACAATTAAATAAGGAGTAGATTTCCTTTTGTGAAAATATTTTTCATCGAAAAATAATACAAATCAAAAATCTGGCAAGAGGTCAAAAATTGTCGATGAATTTTACACTTTACAGAAACATTGTTCGACTTTAATGCTCAGAACTGAAGAAGAAAAATAAATTAAAAAATTAAATTTTCAACAATTAAATAAGGAGAAAATTTCCTTTTGTGAAAATATTTTTCATCGAAAAATAATACAAATCAAAAATCTGGCAAGAGGTCAAAAATTGTCGATGAATTTTACACTTTACAGAAACATTGTTCGACTTTAATGCTCAGAACTGAAGAAGAAAAATAAATTAAAAAATTAAATTTTCAACAATTAAATAAGGAGAAAATTTCCTTTTGTGAAAATATTTTCCATCCAAAAATAATACAAATCAAAAATCTGGCAAGAGGTCAAAAATTGTCGAAGAATTTTACACTTTGCAAAAACATTGTTCGACTTTAATGCTCAGAACTGAAGAATAAAAATAAATTAAAAAATGAAATTTTTAACAATTAAATAAGGAGAAAATTTCCTTTTGTGAAAATATTTTTCATCGAAAAATAATACAAATCAAAAATCTGGCAAGAGGTCAAAAATTGTCGAAGAATTTTACACTTTGCAAGAACATTGTTCGACTTTAATGCTCAGAACTGAAGAATAAAAATAAATTAAAAAATGAAATTTTTAACAATTAAATAAGGAGAAGATTTCCTTTTGTGAAAATATTTTTCATCGAAAAATAATACAAATCAAAAATCTGGCAAGAGGTCAAAAATTGTCGAAGAATTTTACACTTTGCAAGAACATTGTTCGACTTTAATGCTCAGAACTGAAGAATAAAAATAAATTAAAAAATGAAATTTTTAACAATTAAATAAGGAGAAAATTTCCTTTTGTGAAAATATTTTTTATCCAATAATAATACAAATCAAAAATCTGGCAAGAGGTCAAAAATTGTCGAAGAATTTTACACTTTGCAAGAACATTGTTCGACTTTAATGCTCAGAACTGAAGAATAAAAATAAATTAAAAAATTAAATTTTCAACAATTAAATAAGGAGAAAATTTCCTTTTGTGAAAATATTTTTTATCCAATAATAATACAAATCAAAAATCTGGCAAGAGGTCAAAAATTGTCGAAGAATTTTACACTTTGCAAAAACATTGTTCGACTTTAATGCTCAGAACTGAAGAATAAAAATAAATTAAAAAATGAAATTTTTAACAATTAAATAAGGAGAAAATTTCCTTTTGTGAAAATATTTTTCATCCAAAAATAATACAAATCAAAAATCTGGCAAGAGGTCAAAAATTGTCGAAGAATTTTACACTTTGCAAGAACATTGTTCGACTTTAATGCTCAGAACTGAAGAATAAAAATTAATTAAAAAATTAAATTTTCAACAATTAAATAAGGAGAAGATTTCCTTTTGTGAAAATATTTTTCATCTAAAAATAATACAAATCAGAAATCTGGCAAGAGGTCAAAAATTGCTGAAGAAGATTTAAAATTTGTGAATTATTTTTTTTTACCTGTGTAAAATTTAAAATTCTTATTCCAGATTTGAATTCAGTTGAAAAAAGTAAACAAAAAAACGTAAAGCAAAAAGTTTGTACCTATTAAATTGAAAGCGGTATTCGTTAACCTTGAAATCATAGAAAATAAAATAAGTACCATTAAAATTCGATTTCAATTTATAATTTATTATGTTGCTTCGTTTCTATATTTAATAAGACTAAGTATGTCTAGAATTTATAATTTCCACTAAAAATATATATCAATTACTAATGACTATTTAGAAAACTTTCTCTTAACCAGCAGGTAAAATATATATTTATTTACAAATAGCATAAGAGGTATATCCACAAATAAAGAAAAATAATTTTCAATTACGAGGAAAATCTGTTATCCATGTAATTAGTAAAACTAACTTGGGTAGAAAACAATTTAAACTTTACGTTGTTATTTAGTTACGCTAAAGAGGACGTTGGTTAAGTGGATAAGGATTTATTTGGGAATGCAAAATGAGACAAAAATTTAAAAATCCGGTCCTGTCCAGTATAAATTTGGATGAATGGTCAAACTGAGATAAATTTGTCAAAAATGTTACACATATATTTTTTTTACAACTGCAAAAGTACATCATAACTAAGGTGACCGATTAATTATTTGATTTTTTTTAACAATACATAAATTAACTTTTAGATAAAACATATAAAAAAAATTGTAAATTTAATTACTTTTTAAAAATATAAGCTTTGTGGAATTTCCGTTTTATTTGAAATAATTTAGTTACAATTAAAAATCAATTATTGACTATTTTCTCTGTAAATTAAAAAAAATCGGTGTCACAGAAATTACTAAAAAATAACAGCTATTTCTATTTTAAACAAACAACGATAATACTTAAACTGACTCAACAAACAAGTTTTTTTTTACTAATTAGCCTTTACTCTTTGCGCATTACAAACGAATAGTTGTATGTACTCAACCTTGAAGATAACCAACTTTTTATTAACGAAAATGAAGAAATTCGGTTATACGAGGAATATTTAAGAATTTTGTTTTTTCTTTTAAAATATTTCTTGGGTCATCTTTAATTGAGCGTCAAAAAATAATAGTAAAAAAAAATCAAGGGTGGAAAGAAAAAAATGGGGTAAAAAATTGTGTAAATAAAAGGGGAGAAAAACATGTGGTAAAAAACAAAAGTGGCGCAATAAATTGTAGTTGTAGAAAAAAGGGGGAAATGGGGTTAAGAACATTAGTTGTAGAAAAGGGGATAGTGGGGCATAACAATTGTGAGAAAAAAAGTGGGGCAAAAACCAAAGGTTGGAAAGCATTAAAGTCTAACAATGTTGACCTCTTGCCAGATTTCTGTTTTTTATTATTTTTAGATGAAAATTATATTCAAAGTGGGATTTTTTTTTCTCATGTAATTGGATGAAAATAAAGTTTTCAAACTATTTTTATTCTTTAGTTCTGAACGTTAAAATTGAACAATATTTTTACAAAGTGCAAAAATCTTCGACAATTTTCGAACTCTTGCAAGATTTCTGATTTTTATTATTTTTAGATAAAAATTATTTTCACAGTAGCAAATTTTCTTCTCATTTATTTGATGAAAATTGCATTTTTCAACTTATTTTTATTCTTCAATTTTAAGCATTAAAGTCGAACAATGTTTTTAAAAAGTGCAAAATTGTTCGGCAATTTTTGAACTCTTGCCCGATTTGCGATTTTTATTATTTTTAGATGAAAATTATTTCCAAGGTGGGAAATTTTCTTCTCATTTAATTGGTGAAAATTGCATTTTTCAATTTATTTTTCTTCTTCAGTTCTGAGCATTAAAATCGAACAATGTTTTTAAAAAATACAAAATTCTTCTCTAATTTTTGACCGCTTGGCACATTTCTGACTTTTATTATTTTTCGACGAAAATTATTGTCAAAATACGAAATTTTCTTTTGATTGAAATGGTGAAAATTGCATTTTTCAATTTATTTTTGTTCTTCAGTTTTAAGCGTTGAAGTCGAGCAATGTTTTTACAAAGCGCAAAATTCTTCGGCAATTTTTGACCTCCTGCCAGATTTCCGATTTTTATTATTTTTCGACGAAAATTATTGTCAAAATACGAAATTTTCTTCTGATTCAAACGGTGAAAATTGCATTTTTCAATTTATTTTTATTCTTCAGTTTTAAGCGTTGAAGTCGAGCAATGTTTTTACAAAGCGCAAAATTCTTCGGCAATTTTTGACCTCTTGCCAGATTTCCGATTTTTATTATTTTTCGACGAAAATTATTGTCAAAATACGAAATTTTCTTTTGATTCAAATGGTGAAAATTGCATTTTTCAATTTATTTTTGTTCTTCAGTTTTAAGCGTTGAAGTCGAGCAATGTTTTTACAAAGCGCAAAATTCTTCGGCAATTTTTGACCTCTTGCCAGATTTCCGATTTTTATTATTTTTCGACGAAAATTATTGTCAAAATACGAAATTTTCTTCTGATTCAAATGGTGAAAATTGCATTTTTCAATTTATTTTTATTCTTCAGTTTTAAGCGTTGAAGTCGAGCAATGTTTTTACAAAGCGCAAAATTCTTCGGCATTTTTTGACCTCTTGCCAGATTTCCGATTTTTATTATTTTTCGACGAAAATTATTGTCAAAATACGAAATTTTCTTCTGATTCAAATGGTGAAAATTGCATTTTTCAATTTATTTTTATTCTTCGGTTTTAAGCGTTGAAGTCGAGCAATGTTTTTACAAAGCGCAAAATTCTTCGGCAATTTTTGACCTCTTGCCAGATTTCCGATTTTTATTATTTTTCGACGAAAATTATTGTCAAAATACGAAATTTTCTTCTGATTCAAATGGTGAAAATTGCATTTTTCAATTTATTTTAATTCTTCAGTTTTAAGCGTTGAAGTCGAGCAATGTTTTTACAAAGCGCAAAATTCTTCGGCATTTTTTGACCTCTTGCCAGATTTCCGATTTTTATTATTTTTCGACGAAAATTATTGTCAAAATAGTAAAATTTCTTCTTATTTAATTGGTGAAAATGGCATTTTTCAATTTAGTTCTGAGCATAAAGTCAAACAATGTTTTTACAAATTGAAAAAGTCTTCGGCAATTTTTGACTTCTTGCCAGATTTCCGATTTTTATTAATTTTAGATGAAAAATATTTTATAGAAGGAAATTATTTTCTCATTTTATTGGTAATTTATTTAGTTTGAGGTAAAGAACCTATTTAATTATTTTAATATGTATTTAAACAAAAATTGAATTTCATAAAGAATATTTAACGAATCTGAAAAATATTTTGGAACTATCTTTTTTATTTCGAATTCATTATTTACAGAATTTTGCTTCACAAAAGAAAAACACGAAAATCAGGGGAAAATATTTAATGCTAGACAACATGCAATCCCTTTCTTTGGCATGCGTCCTGTGCCGTATTTTACCTTTATCACTTACCTTACTTTTGTGTTTATTACGTGTAAGTTAGTTTAGATAAGGGAACTGTTTAAAAAATGCTACGTTAATGTATTTTTTTGCTTTATGAGAATATGCATACGGTTGTTATCATTTCGAGCAAAAAATATATGGAATGGAACTTGAGAAGTGCAAAAAATTAAATTTACATAAAGTAGTCATTTTTATTTTTAAAATCTATTATAAATTATTATTTAACACTTCACACTAAATATATAATAAAATAATTGTTGTGGACAATTGCAAATTTTTTTTCGATTTTCTTTGATAAAAATGTTTAGTACACCTTTGTGAATCGTTGATAAAGGTAGACACTGTTTTCCTTATCTTTTATTTATTCAAAAAAAAATGTCCGTTAATATTATTTACAGTAGATAATAAGTGTAAATTATGTCTGTACTTAAACACACAAAGTGTAGACAGCGACAGACCCGAAGTTAATTTTAACTGGTAAAAATACATGGAATATTGAATAAGAATTAAAAAAAAACTAACATATTGGAAAAGACTAAATTTTGTTATGAAATTAAATTTTTTTGGGGTAAAATTATATTACCTTAAATAAATATTAAAATAAATAAAATACCGTGGTGCTTCGCCTCAAACTGAATAAAACACCCAAATTGTTCGCCTCAATATAAGTAAAATTTCTTCTGTAAATTAAACGTCGTATTCCTTGGCCTCAAAAGACATAAAACACCGTTGTCATTCGCCTCAATATAAATAAAACATCTTAGTACTTCGCCTCAATACAGAAAATAATTTGAAATCTAATCAAAATGGAAAAAACAATAAATTTTTGTATGAATTTTTTTTTATGGTCAAATTATATCAGCTAAAATAAATTAAACGCCGTGGTGCTTCGCCTCAAATTAAATAAAAAACCCAAATTGCTCAATATAAATAAAAATTGATGAATTCGCCTAGTGTAAATTAACGTTGTATTTCTTCGCCTCGAAAGAAATAAAATACAATCGTCATTCGCTTTAATATAAATAAAATACCTTAGTACTTCGCCTCATTGAAAATAAATTGAAATCTCATGAAATTGGACAAGGCACAAAATTTTTGTATGAAAATAAATTTTTTATGATAAAATTATATCCCCAAAAATAATTATTAAAATAAACAAAACACCGTGGTGCTTCGCCTCAAACTAAATAAAACACCAAAATTGTTCTTCCCAATATAAATAAAAATTGTTTAATTCGCCTAGTGTAAATTAACGTTGTATTCCTTCGCCTCAAAAGAAATAAAATACAATCGTCATTCGCTTCAATATAATTAAATATCTTAGTACTTCGCCTCATTGAAAATAAATTGAAATCTCATGAAATTGGAAAAGGCACAAAATTTTTGTATGAAAATAAATTTTTTATGATAAAATTATATCCCCAAAAATAATTATTAAAATAAACAAAACACCGTAGTGCTTCGCCTCAAACTAAATAAATCACCCTCATTGAAAATAAATTGAAATCTCATGAAATTGGAAAAGGCACAAAATTTTTGTATGAAAATAAATTTTTTATGATAAAATTATATCCCCAAAAATAATTATTAAAATAAACAAAACACCGTGGTGCTTCGCCTCAAACTAAATAAAACACCAAAATTGTTCGGCCCAATATAAATAAAAATTGTTTAATTCGCCTAGTGTAAATTAACGTTGTATTCCTTCGCCTCAAAAGAAATAAAATACAATCGTCATTCGCTTTAATATAAATAAAATACCTTAGTACTTCGCCTCATTGAAAATAAATTGAAATCTCATGAAATTGGCACAAAATTTTTGTATGAAAATAAATGTTTTTATGGTAAAAATAATTATTAAAATAAACAAAATACCGTGGTGCTTCGCCTCAAACTAAATAAAACACCGAAGTTCTTTGCCTTAATATAAATTAAATCTTTAAGTAATTCGCCTACTGTAAATTAAACATTGTATTTCTTCACCTCAGAAGAAATAAAACACCGTTGTCATTCGCCTCAATATAAATAAAAACAGAAAAGAAAATAATTTGAAATATCGAAAAAAAATCAAATTAAATTAATTTTTTTATATAAATATTAAAATCAATAAAATACCGTGGTGCTTCGCCTCAAACTAAATAAAATACCCAAGTTATTCGCCTCAATATAAAAAGTTGTATGTTGGTGGTAATAACGTATCAAATTACTAATTCAAAAATCTAGGTCCGTATTTACAAAATTTGATGGCCCTTAGAATACGAAATGCCATGCAAGCGTCTCTTCCTGGAGTATTCAAAAATTATAAAACAAAAAATCCTTGTTAGTAGATAACATAAAAATATAGAAATAATTTCCAATCGCCTATCAACTATTTTAACGACTGTGCCAATCATTTTTGGCGCAATTAAAAATTCTACATACTCCATTTCGTTTTATTGTTTATTGCTTCGTAGTATAACATGAATTTTTCATGTACATGTTTTTTTTATCGATAAAAAAGAAATTAGTGTAGGTAATTATTTTTTTTACAAAAGGAAACTCAAATTGTCTTTATATTCAGCGATAAGATAAGAGAAGTTTTAATTAAAAACGCTCGAAAAAAAAATTTAATTGAAACTTCTTTTGAATGAGCGAAACAAAAGTTAAAAAGTCATAATTAACTTAAAATAAGTTAAAATATTTTCCTCTACATTTTGCTAACGTGAAAGAATAAAAAAATTCATAAAACAAGATTTTTACTTAAATTAAAATCGATAAAAATTATTATTAATCCATGTAGAAGAGATAAATCGATAATAAATTTATTGAAAATTGATCAAATTGCGGAATATAAAAGAATATTGAAGAATATAGCAGAATATTAATATTGAAGAATAAATATCGATGAATATTAAATGATATTGAAGAATATCTATGAATATTGAATAATATTAAAGAATATTGAAGAATATTGAAGAATATTGAAGGATATTGAAGAATATTGAATAATATTGAATAATATTGAAGAATATTGAAGGATATTGGAGAATATTGAAGTATATTGAAGTATATTGAAGAATAATGAAGAATATGGTACAATATTGAGGAATAGTGAAGAATATTGAAGACTATTCAAGAACATTCAAGAAGTTTGAAGAATATTCAAGAATATTTCAGAACGTTGAAGCATATTCAAGAATATTAAAGAATACTAAATAATAAAGAATATTGAAAAATTATCAAGAATTATGAAGAAAATTTAATAATATTGGAGAGTATTGAATAATATTAAGTATTGAAGAATATTCAGAATATTGAAGAGTGATTAAGAATATTGAATAATATTGAACAATTGTGAAGATTATTAAATAATATTCAAGAATATTAATGAATATTAGAGAATATTCAAGAATATTCAGAATATTCAAGAATATTTAGAATGTTCAAGAATATTTAGAATGTTTAAGAATATTTAGAATATTCAAGAATATTCAAGTATATTGAAATGTATTATATCATATTGAAGAATATTGAAGAATTTTGAAGAATATTCTGAAATATTCCAGAATGCTAAAGTATATTCAATAATATTAAATATTAGAGAATATTAAATAATAAAGAAAAATGTTCAAGAATTTTGAAGAATATTCAATAATATTGAAGAATATTGAATAATATTAAATAATATTAAATAATATTGAGTTAATATTAAACAATAGTAAAGAATAATAATAGTAAAGAATATTGAACAATATTGATGAATATTGAAAAATGTTCAACAATTTTGAAGAATATTCAAGAATTTTGAAGAATATTCAAGAATATTCCAGAATGCTCAACCATATTCAAGAATGTTAAAAATGAAAGAATATTAAATAATAAAGAATATTGAAAATGTTCAAGAATTTTGAAGAATATTCAATAATATTGAAGAATATTGAATAATAGTGAATAATATTAAATAATATTGAAAAATTGTAAAGAATATTGAAAAATATTAAAGAATATTGACGAATATTGAAGAATATTGACGAACATTGAAGAATATTGAAATATATTAAAGGTTATTGAAGAATATTAATGAATATTGAAGAACATTCAGAATGTCCAAAAATATTCTGAATATTCAAGAATATTGAAGAATATTCATGTATATTAAAGAGTATTATATGATATTGAAGAATATTAAAGATCATGGAAGAATATTGAAGAACATGGAAGAATATTGAAGAATATTTTAGACGGACGTAATTCGTTAACTCGTAACTGTCTGTCGTAGTGTTGCCAAGATACGGTACGAGCGCAAAATTAAATTGAAAAAAATTATTAATTAAATTTTTATACTTGAACATAAAACTATAAAAAATTAAATCGCAATAATTAAAAAAATTCAATGCAAACGTCACCGAATGTTCTGTTACCTCGACCAATGATCAAAGTATTTAAAAATTAATGGGTACTATTTTTTATCATAATGGTTATGTAGAAATTAATATTATTGTTTATCGGTAATATATAATGAAAATTAAAATTAAATTGTGTATTAAATTACACGCCCGGAAAAATTCTAGGATGAGACATAGGCAAGTAGTGAAAATCTACGAGTCAAAAAAAAAATTTCCGGATCTGTTATGTACACTTTTTTCCGGCAAGCCTGGAATGGGAATATTAGTTTTGTTCGGTAGCCATTGTAGAGGTAATTGTATCCCGGATTAATCCAGGAAGTGACAACAATGATTTAAGACTTCCCGGATTACTCCAAAAGTAAGTTCTTACAGGAGTAGTTCAAAAAGAAGAAAAGTGAGTATTATGCGAATTATTTTCATCAAGTGTTACAAATTTAGTGGGAGATTAGATATACCCACAGCGTTGGCCAGATCTATGGTTTTTTTGCTGTATCTACGAAAATCAATGGATAAGAATCAATTTCATTTTTTTATATATTAAAATTAATATCATTAAATTTGTAATAAAATATTCCATAATATAATTTTTAATTAACTTGAATAACTTTTAAAATATCAAAGATATTGGATTGGAATTTGTACCATTAGAAAAATCATCTAAAGCTTTAAATTTTCAATATATTCAAGTTTTTTCAAAATTATTAAAATTGTAGTTTTTATGGCCCAAATAAGGAATTTTTTAAATTTTTTTAAATCACAATTTAATAATAAAATATAAAATAATAAAAAAAGTAAATCGACTATTTAAAACGACTGTAAGTGTGAATTATTTCATAATTTTAAAATTATAATTGTAGAAGTTACAGCTAAAAACGAAAAAGTTTAAGAAAAAATTAAATGTTTTTTTACTAACTTTAATAATGGATTTTGATTTAAAATAAAAATATAACCATGATTTTATTTTAGAATATTTTTAATTTTTTTTACTTGCAAACTTATTGATTTTGTTTTCCATAAATTTATTATTATTTGTAATATTTCCATTACGGAACCGGCACAATTTGTAATACCAATATTACTTTCCAAACAAAGTTTTCATCTAATTGATGTTAAAACTAAAACGATATGGTGGGCGTATGGCATTCCTGATATCACATTTCACATACAAACACACAAAAAATAAATGGAATATACATTCGAAATTCAATATCCAATATGTCATTTGTTCTGTTTAATATCTATCAGTTTTAGGTTTAAAATAGCATTTTATACGGGGCGGACTGTATTTTTTTTAAATTATATTTACATTAAAAGTTAGTTAAAATTCCTATAAATTACTAAAAAGTTATTAGAAAGAACAAAAAATCGTTTGTAATTGTAAAAAATTGATTTAAAGGACGAAAAATCACTATAATGAATAAAAATTTCTATACAGGACAAAAATCATCAGAAATGAGTAAAAATTTACTTTAAAAGACTAAAAATTTATTGGAAAGGACAAAAAATTCATTAGAATTGTAAAATATTGTAAAGGGACTAAAACCCATTATAAATTACAAACAGTTGAATAACAAAACAAAAATCCTTATAAACGACAAAAAAAATTAATAAGGTATTATAGAAGTTCATTTAAAAGGACTAAAATTCATTTGAAATTGTATAATATTGCTTTAAAGGACTAAAAATCCTTATAATAGATTAAAATACCTAACCAGGAAAAAAAATATTATAAAAGTCTAAAAATTTACTATAAAGGATTAAAAACTTATTGGAAAGGATCCAAAAGTCTTTAGAATTCTAAAATATTGCATTAAAGGACTAAAAATCGTTAAGTGGATAAAAACCTCTAAAAAGAACAAAAATCTTTATAAATGACCAAAAATTCTAGTAAAGTACTTAAAATTCATTAAAAACGACTAAAAATCGTTTGGAATTGTATAATATTCAAAGGACTAAAAATCCTTATAATAGATTAAAATACCTAACCAGGAAAAAAATTATTATAAATGTCTAAAAATTTACTATAAAGGATTAAAAACTTATTGGAAAGGATCCAAAAGTCTTTAGAATTCTAAAATATTGCATTAAAGGACTAAAAATCGATAAGTAGATAAAAAACTAAACAATCTTTAAAAATGACCAAAAATTTTAGTAAAATAGAAAAATTTCATTTAAAAGCACGACAAAAAAATCTTTATAAATGACCAAAAATTCTAATAAAGTACTAAAAATGGATCGAAATGGACAGGACAAAAAAACATCTTTATAAATGACTTAAATTCTGATAAAGTACTAAAAATTCAATAAAAAGGACTAAAAATCGTTTGTAAATGTAAATCATTGCTTTAAAGGACTAAAAACCGTTAAGTAGCTAAAAAACTATAAACGGGGCAAAATCTTTATAAATGACCAAAAATTTTAATGAAGTACCAAAAATTGATTTAAAATGACTAAAAATCTTTACAATTGTATATGGCTTTAAAGGACTAAAATACCTTATAATGGATCAAAATCTCTAAACAGGACAAAAATCTATATAAATGACCAAAAATTCGAATAAAGTAATAAACATGCATTAAAAAGGACTAAAAATTGTTTGGAATTATATAATATTTCGTTAAAGGACTAAAAATCCTTATAATCGTTCAAAATCTCGAAACAGGACAAACATCTTTATAAATGACCAAATATTCTAATAAAATACAACAATTCATTAAAAAGGAGTAAAAATCGGTTGGAATTGTTTAATATTGCTTTAAAGGACTAAAAATTACTATATTGGATTAAAATCTTTATACAGGACTAAATATTTACTACAAAGGACTAAAATTTGATTGAAAAGGATCCAAAATTCTCTAGAATTGCAAAATATTGCTTAGAAGGACGAAAAATTTAATATGATAGATAAAAAATTTCTATATCGGACAAAAATCCTTAATAAATGACTAAAACTTATAATAAAGCGCTTAAAAATTAATTAAAATGACTAAAAATTAATATAATGGATAAAAATCTCTATACAGGACGAAATTTTTATTCTGCAAAGGACTAAAAATTGATTGGAAAGGGCACACAATTTTTAAAAATTGAAAAATATTAAAATATAAAAATATAATATAAAAATCTCTATAAAAAGGACAAAATCCGTATAAATGACTAAAAATCCTAATAAAGTACTAAAAATATTGATTTAAAGACTAAAAATCATTATAATGGATAAAAATTACTAAACAGGACAAAAATAACTATAAAGGACCAAAAGTCGTTTGGAATTATTAAAAATTACTTTTAAAGGACTAACAATCACTATAATAGATAAAAATCTCTATATATGAATAAATATTCACTACAAAGGACTCAAAATTCATTATAATTGAAAAATATTGTTTAGAAGGACGAATAATAAATATAATAAATCCAAATATAAAGGCCTAAAATCCATAAGTGACTAAAAATTCAAATAAAGTACTAAAAATTGATTAAAAGGACTAAAATTCATTATAATAGATACAAAGGACAAAAAATTGATTTGAAAGGGCACAAAAATCTTTAAAATTTAAAAATATTTCTTAAAAGGACGAAAAATTATTATAATAGATAAATATTTCTTAAAAGGACGAAAAATTATTATAATAGATAAAAATCTCTATAAAGGATTTAATATTCACTACAAAGGACAAAAAATTTTTATAATAGATAAAAGTCTATAAAATGGACATAAAATATTGATTTAAAAGACTAAAAATTATTGTAATGGATAGGGCGAGTATTATTATTATTATTATAAAAATTTCTTTATAAATGACTAACTCCTAATAATATTGGTATTTTAAAAAGAACTAAAAATCGTTTGGAATTATTAAAAATCTTAAAGGACTAACAATGGTTATAACGGATAAAAATTTCAATATGGGACTAAATATTTACTACAAAGGACAAAAAATTATTTCGAAAGGACACAAAGTTCTTTTAAATTGAAAAATACTGCTTAAAAGGACGAAAAAACATTAAAATAGATAAAAATTTCTATAAAGGACACAAATCGTTATAAATGACTAAAAATTCTAAATACTCATTAAGGAATGAAAATCGTCTGGAATTATAAAAAAAAATTACTTTAAAGGACTAAAACTCAATATCAGTGATAAAAATCTCTATACAGGACTAAATATTCACTATAAAGGACTAAAAATTGATTGGAAAGGACACAAAATTATTTAGAACTGAAAACATTGCTTTAAAGGACGAAAAATCATTATAATAGATAAAAATTTCTATAAAGGACAAAAATCCTTACAAATCCTTAAAAAGTACTAAAAAATCATCAAAAAGGGCTAAAATCGTTTTATATTCCATTAAAGGACTAAAAATCACTATAATAAACAAAAATCATTATAAATGACTAAAAATCACAATCAAGGACTAAAAATTCATTGAAAAGGACATTTGTAAAATATTGGTTGAAATAACTAAACACTAGATTGGATAAAAAAAAATCTAAATGAGACAAAAATGTAAATCATGATGATGATCCAAGGGTTTTGGACCAGACAAATTGAATGGTGTCGTAAATCAATAGGTGTTGATAGTTTTAGTTCTCTAAGACGCCATTAAGAGGCTAAATGGAAATATAGATTTTCAGATAGAATCAGTGCCGGTGGGAATACAAGTCGAATAAAGTTCAAGTTAATTAATCGAGTATTTTAGTAAGTCACCCTTACAAAAAAATGTTTCAAATTATATAAAAGACTATAAGGATATGGAATATTTTTCTACATTTCTTAATTATCCCGTATCTTTTATATTGTTTTATTTTGCACGATTTTTCTTTCGCATATAAATATTTTCGAATTGTTTCTTAGCAGATAAGGCCAATAACAATCGCTGAACGCTGACGCAGCAATCAAGGAATCAGAATCAGACGTGACTCTATATATTGATTTTGAATTTGTGAATAATCAGGCATGCATAAAGAATAGAATTGATGACACAAGTTTTCGACCACGTCATCAGAAATCGCTCGGACGGCAAAAAGAGCTCGACAATCAAAATTAAAAGTACGGAATTTTATCATTTCGGTGGGTTTAGTTTGTGGTTTTAAAATTGACGTTTATAGTGGAAAACTATTCCAGGACATTTTTTTTATTCCTTTTTATGTGTGCTAGATACAGCGTTATGATAATATATTATTGGTACTTACTACTTATTGGTTAGATGAAATATTATAAACTTACCTGAAACAAAAGAAAAAATATTTAGATTCATTATGACGTAATTTTTATTTTTAAACAGTGGTAGTGCGAAAATTAAAAATAAATCAATGAAGAATCTACCTGGGGGGAACACCTCTAATTCATACCAGGGGAAATCCTTAATTGGTTTGCAATTAGAAATGATAAACAATGGACAATAAAAATGACCCCAACTTTAAAATAAAAATATATAGACAAACATGGTTTTCACCGTTAAAAAGAGAAGGAAATTTACTACTACAGAAAAAATTTGCATATGAAAATTTTAAAATTAGCTGATTGGTCGTTTAACTTAATCATTAAGGAATATTTGATAAAAGTAACAATTTACCACAAATCTGGCCACAACTACAAAATTAAGATAAATAGAAAAATGCTATTTTCTTTAATTCAAAAAGAAGAAAATGTCTTACAATTTTTTAGAAAAATTAGAGAGGAAAATTCTAAAAAGTATCCAAGATATATTAGGAAATAATCACAATGAAACATGTTGAACAATGTACAAAAATAACCACAACTAGAAAATCAAAATATATAGAAAAACGAGGTTTCCACCAATAAAAAGAGAAAGAAATTTTCTAGTACAGAAAAATTTTTCAAATGAAAATTCTGAAAATTAGCCGATTAGTAGGATAAGTTAATCACCAATGAATATTTTATAAAAATCGTCAATGGAAATTAACAATTTGCCACAAAACTGGTCACAACTAGAAAATTAAGATTTATAGAAAACGCGACTTTCTTTAGTTGGAAGAGAAGAAAATTTCTTACAATTGGACCAAAATTTTTACTAAAAAATTGTAAAAAATATCCAAGATATATTAGGAAACAATTGCAATGAAACATGTTGACAATCTACAATAAAAACAACCACAACTAGAAAATGAAAAAATATAGAAAAACGCAATTTGCACCATTAAAAAGATAAGGAAATTTTCTACTACCGGAAAATTTTTCAATTGAAAATTCTGAAAATTAGCCCTTTAGTAGGATAACTGAATCATCAAGGAATATTTTAAAAAAATCGTCAATGGAAATCAACAATTTACCACAAAACAGATCACAACTAGAAAATTAAAATATATAGAAAACGCTTTTCTTTAGTTGATAGAGAAGAAAATTTCTTACAATAGTACCAAAAATTTTACTAGAAAATTCTAAATAATATTCAAGATATATTAGGAAACAATTGCAATGAAACATGTTGAACAATGTACAATAAAAACAACCATAACTAGAAAATGAAAAGATATAGAAAAACGCAGATTGCAATAATAAAAAGAAAAGGAAATTTTCTACCACCGGAAAATTTTTCAATTGAAAATTCCAAAAATTAGCCGATTAGTAGGATAGTTATCCTACTAATCGGCTAATAACCAAGGAATATTTTTAAAAAATCGTCAATGGAAATTAACAATTTACTACAAAATAGGTCACAACTAGAAAATTAAGATATATAGGAAACGCGATTTTCTTTAGTTAATAGAGAAGAAAATTTCTTACAATTGTACCAAAATTTTTACTAGAAAATTCTAAATAATTTCCAAGATATATTAGGAAACAATCAGAATGCAACATGTTGAACAATGTACAATAAAAACAACCACAACTAGAAAATAAAAAGATATAGAAAAACGCAGTTTGCACCAATAAAAAGATAAGGAAATTTTCTACCACCGGAAAATTTTTCAATTGAAAATTCCAAAAATTAGCCCTTTAGTAGGATAACTGAATCACCAAGGAATATTTTATAAAAATCGTTAATGGAAATTAACAATTTACCACAAAACTGGTCACAACTAGAAAATGAAGATATATAGAAAACGCGATTTTCTTTAGTTGATAGAGAAGAAAATTTCTTATAATAGTACCAAAATTTTTACTAGAAAATTCTAAAAAATATCCAAGATATATTAGGAAACAATTGCAATGAAACATCTTGAACAATGTACAATAAAAACAACCACAACTAGAAAAAGAAAAGATATAGAAAAACGCAGTTTAAACCAATAAAAAGATAAGGAAATTTTCTACCACCAAAAAATTTTTCAATTGAAAATTCCAAAAATTAGCCCTTTAGTAGGATAACTGAATCACCAAGGAATATTTTATAAAAATCGTTAATGGAAATTAACAATTTACCACAAAACTGGTCACAACTAGAAAATGAAGATATATAGAAAACGCGATTTTCTTTAGTTGATAGAGAAGAAAATTTCTTATAATAGTATCAAAATTTTTACTAGAAAATTCTAAATAATATCCAAGATATATTAGGAAACAATTGCAATGAAACATGTTGAACAATGTTCAATAAAAACAACCACAACTAGAAAATGAAAAGATATAGAAAAACGCAGTTTGCACAAATAAAAAGATAAGGAAATTTTCTACTACAAGAAAATTTTTCAATTGAAAATTCTGAAAATTAGCCCATTAGTAGGATAACTGATTCACCAAGGAATATTTTATAAAAATCGTCAATGGAAATTAACAATTTACCACAAAACTGGTCACAACTAGAAAATTAAGATATATAGAAAACACCATTTTCTTTAGTTGAAAGAGAAGAAAATTTCTTACAATTGTACCAAAATTTTTACTAGAAAATTCTAAATAATTTCCAAGATATATTAGGAAACAATCAGAATGCAACATGTTGAACAATGTACAATAAAAACAACCACAACTAGAAAATTAAAAGATATAGAAAAATGCAGTTTGCACCAATAAAAAGATAAGGAAATTTTCTACTAGCGGAAAATTTTTCAAATGAAAATTCTGAAAATTAGCCCATTAGTAGGATAACTGAATCACCAAGGAATATTTTATAAAAATCGTCAATGGAAATTAACAATTTACCACAAAACTGGTCACAACTTGAAAATTAAGATATATAGAAAACACCATTTTCTTTAGTTGAAAGAGAAGAAAATTTCTTACAATTGTAAAAAAATTTTTACTAGAAAATTCTAAATAATATCCAAGATAAATTAGGAAACAATTGCATTGAAACATGTTGAACAATGTACAATAAAAACAACCACAACTAGAAAATGAAAAGATATAGAAAAACGCCGTTTGCTCCAATGAAAAGATAAGGAAATTTTCTACTACAGGAAATTTTTCAAATGAAAATTCTGAAAAGTAGCCCATTAGTATGATAACTGAATCACCAAGGAATATTTTATAAAAATCGTCAATGCAAATTAACAATTTACCACAAAACTGGTCACAACTAGAAAATTCAAATATATAGAAAACGGAATTTTCTTTAGTTGATAGAGAAGAAAATTTCTTAGAAAAGGATCAAAATTCTTACTAGAAAATTCTAAAAAATATCCAAGATATATTAGGAAACAATTGCAATGAAACATATTGAACAATGTAAAATAAAAACAACCACAACCAGAAAATAAAAAGAAATAGAAAAACGCAGTTTGCACCAATAAAAAGAGAAGGACATTTTCTACTATAGAAAATTTTTCCTAATGAAAATTCAAAAAATTAGCAAATTGGTAGGAGAATAAATATTTATGAAAATCGATAACAATTTGTGTATAATTATCAAACTAAAAAAAAATGAAAAAATAATAAAATATAATATCTATCAATATCATTTATAAATTAAAATATTTACTATACTTATATATGTAAATTCTAATAATGTGAATAAGTTCTACTAGGAATAAAAGAAGTTATTAAGTCATTACTCACGCTGTATATAAAAATTTTTATTATAATTTTCATGACATTGCAATGTTAAAAGTTGCGCCAATTTTTAAATGCTTCTTAACTATCATTTAATTTTAGTACTTTGATTAAAAAAAAAAATTTCATGACTATCACATTTAAAAAAAAAATGGTATTGCAAAAAAAATATTAGGATAATAACTAGACCAAATTTCTTGGAATAAAAAAAGTTAAATCCTGTTAGAAAAAAATTTATCTACAGACTTTTGGTAAAAATGCATATTTGTGCATTTTTAATTGGATTATTTTTTTATGTGCATACTTTAAAAATGGTGGAGATATGCCTGATGATTTAATAATAATAATAATATTTTTTCTATATTTTATATTTAAGGGTATGTACCTGGCATAGAATAGGGAGCGGGGTTAGCTGCAGGTTGCCAATACGAAGAAGTAATAGCCGGATATGGAGCCATGATACCGTTTTTAACACGACTCTTCATGGCACTAGTCCGTCAACATTCACAACAATCATCACAACATATCACAAAAAAAAAGTCAACAAAATTTGGGGTTTTCCGTATAGCGTCGTGTTTTTGTTGCACCAGGCGCGCAGAAACGACTAACGACTAAACGGTAACGGTAACGGACGTCGTATTGCTTAGCGCGCCGCAAATCGTCTGAGTGCTGACTTTGCTGTGTTTAGCCGACAGTCACATAGTGCTTATACTTGAGTTATGTATACTAGGAGTTTGTGACGATTGAGCGATGTGTGTATACAGGGTGACTCTATATGAAAAAATACGATTTTTTTTTAATTAATACTCAATAATAATTAATTTTATTAAATATTATTAGAAATGAGAAATAAATAATTTTAATCGAAATACTTGTTTTAAAAAATATCAAATTGTAATTCAAAAAAATCTAAGGGGAACCTTTAAAAGTTTTAAATTTTTTAATTTTTTGTTGTAACTTCTACAATAATTATTTTAAAATTATGAAATAATTCACACTTATAGTTTTTTTTTAAACCTTTTCAAATGGCCTAATAATTTTTTTGTTTAATGGCGATTCAAAAAAATCAAAAAACCCTTTAAAATAGCTACAATTTTAATTTTGAAGAAACTGAAATAAATCATAAATTTGGAGCATTAGTTTCGAATGGAACAAAACCCATTTTAATACATTTAATATTTTAGAAATTATTAATGTTAATTAAAAATGTTTATTAATTTTATTTTTTTTTGCAATATTTTTAAAAAATCACAGTTGTGAAATATTTTATTACAAATTTATTGGTATTTATTTCAAATTTTTAATATTTAATATTTAACAGAAAAAAAAATTAAATTGAGTTTTAAAGAATTTTAAGTTAATAAATAATTAATATTTCGTTCAATTTCGTTCAAAATGAGAAATAAATATTTTTTTTAGTTTTTTGGATCAAATTAATTCAATAAAATTGTTTTTAAGAATAATAAAATTTTACAAATTTTACTCAAAAAAAATCTATCAATTACCCTTAATTTTTTTTAATTTTTGACTATAACTTCTACAATAATTATTTTAAAATTATGAAATAATTCACACTTATAGTTTTTTTTTAAACCTTTTCAAATGGCCTAATAATTTTTTTGTTTAATGGCGATTCAAAAAAATCAAAAAACCCTTTAAAATAGCTACAATTTTAATTTTGAAGAAACTGAAATAAATCATAAATTTGGATTATTAGTTTCGAATGGAACAAAACCCATTTTAATACATTTAATATTTTAGAAATTATTAATGTTAATTAAAAATGTTTATTAATTTTATTTATTTTTTGCAATATTTTTAAAAAATCACTGTTGTGAAATATTTTATTACAAATTTATTGGTATTTATTTCAAATTTTTAATATTAATATTTAACAGAAAAAAAAATTAAATTGAGTTTTAAAGAATTTTAAGTTAATAAATAATTAATATTTCGTTCAATTTCGTTCAAAATGAGAAATAAATATTTTTTTTAGTTTTTTGGATCAAATTAATTCAATAAAATTGTTTTTAAGAATAATAAAATTTTACAAATTTTACTCAAAAAAAATCTATCAATTACCCTTAATTTTTTTTAATTTTTGACTATAACTTCTACAATAATTATTTTAAAATTATAAAATAATTCACTTCACACTTATAGTTTTTTTTAAAGCTTTTTAAGTAGCCTAATATTACTTTTTTTATTTATTTTATATTTGTTGTTAAAACGTGATTTAAAAAAAATAAAAAAATCGTTTTTTTTATTACAATTTTAATTTTGAAAAACTAAAATAAATCGTAAATTTTCGATGTTTCGACAAAACCCAATTTAATGTAGGTATTTAATATTTTAGAAATTATTAATAAAAATTAAAAATATTAATTAAAAAAAATTTGAGCCATTTTTTTTTGAAATTTCACAATTTTTTGATAAAAATTTTGAAAAAAATCACAGTTATGGAATATTTTATTATAAATTTAATGGTGTTTATTTAAAATTTTTAATAATTTTAATTTTAATTTTTTTTTAAATCACAGTTGTAAAATATTTTATTACAAATTTATTGGTATTTTTTTCAAATTTTTAATATTAATATTTAACACAAAAAAAATTAAATTGATTTTTACAGAATTTTAAGTTAATAAATATTTAATATTTCATTGAATTTCGTTCAAAATGAGTTTTTTTGGATCAAAATAATTCAATAAAAATTGTTTTAAAAATAATAAAATTTTACAAATTTTACTCAAAAAAATCTATCAATTACCCTTAATTTTTTTAATTTTTGGCTATAACTTCTATAATAATTATTTTAAAATTATAAAATAATTCACACTTATAGTTTTTTTAAAGCTTTTTTTATTTATTTTATATTTTTTGTTAAAACGTGATTTAAAAAAAAAATAAAAATTCGTTTTTTGGGCTATTACAATTTTAATTTTGAAAAACTAAAATAAATCGTAAATTTAAAACATTATATTATGTTTCGACAAGACCCATTTTAGTATTTAATATTTTAGAAATCATTAATATTAATTAAAAACATTAATTGATTTTAAAAAAATTTGTGCCATTTTTTTTTGAAAATTTCACAATTTTTTGATAAAAATTTTGAAAAAAATCACAGTTATGGAATATTTTATTATAAATTTAATGGTGTTTATTTTAAATTTTTAATAATTTTAATTTTAATTTTTTTTTTAAATCACAGTTGTGAAATATTTTAGTGTTAAATATTTTTTTTAGTTTTTTGGATCAAAATAATTCACTAAAAATTGTTTTTAAAAATAATAAAATTTTACACATTTTACTCAAAAAAAATCTATCAATTACCCTTAATTTTTTTTAATTTTTGGCCATAACTTCTATAATAATTATTTTAAAATTATAAAATAATTCACTTATAGTTTTTTTAAAGCTTTTTAAGTAGCCTAATAACTTTTTTTATTTATTTTATATTTTTTGTTAAAAAGTGATTTAAAAAAAAATAAAAATTCGTTTCTTGAAATATTACAATTTTAATTTTGAAAAACTAAAATAAATCGTAAATTTAAAACATTATATTATGTTTCGACAAGACCCATTTTAGTATTTAATATTTTAGAAATCATTAATATTAATTAAAAACATTAATTGATTTTAAAAAAATTTGTGCCATTTTTTTTTGAAAATTTCACAATTTTTTGATAAAAATTTTGAAAAAAATCACAGTTATGGAATATTTTATTATAAAATTAATGGTGTTTATTTTAAATTTTTAATAATTTTAATTTTTTTTTTTTAAATCACAGTTGTGAAATATTTTATTACAAATTTATTTGTATTTTTTTCAAATTTTTAATATTCAATATTTAACACAAAAAAAATTTAATTGTTTTTTAAAGCTAATAAATAATCAAAACATTCAGTTTCATTCAAAATAAGGAGTAAATATTTTTTTTGACTTTTTTGGATCAATATGCGTTTATAAAAATTGTTTTAAAAATAATAAAATTTTACTAAAAAAATCTATCAATTACCCTTAAAATTTTTAAATTTTTGTTCATAACTTCTACAATAATTATTTTAAAATTATGAAATAATTCACACTTATAGCACGTTTTAATCTTTTTCTAATAGCCCCATTAATTTTTTCATTTAATTTATATCTTTTGTTAAAACATGATTTTAAAAACAAATTAAAAATTAGTTTTTTGGGCTATAATAACTACAAATTTAAATTTAAGGAAACTAAAATAAATTCTAAATTTAGAAAATTATATTATGATATGAAATGCATTTTAATATCTATAATATTTTATAAATTATTAACAATTAAAAATTTTAATTAATTTAAAAAAAAAATTATAGGAACATTTCACAAATTTTGGATAAAAAAATCACAGTTATAGAATATTTTATTTAAAATTCAATGGTATTTATTTCAAATTTTTAGTATTAATATTTATTACAAAAAATATTAAATTGATTTTTAAAGCTAATAAATAATAAATATTTCATTTAATTTAGTTCAAAATGAGAAATAAATAATTTTTTTTAATTTTTTTAGATCAAAATACTTTTGATAAAAAATTTCACAATTTTTGGGTAAAAATTAAAAAAAAATCACACCAATGGAATATTTTATATTATTATATTTATATAAAATAGTGTTTTTTATTATATATTTAATAGTGGTTTTTCAAATTTTTAATATTAATATTTAACTCGAAAAAAAATTAAATTGATTTTTAAGGGATAAATAAAATTGATATTTTATTCAATTTCGTTCAAAATGAGAAAATAAATAATTTTTCAAGTTTTTTAGATTAAAATACTTTAATAGGAATAATTAAAAAAAAATATAAAATTCTATAGAAATCTAAAAATCTACCAATTGCCCCTAAAATTTTTAACCAATAATTCACACTTTTAAACTGTTTCAAATATTTTTTTTTTTAAATTTTTTATATTTTTAATTAAAACATGATTTTAAAAAAAATTATTATTTTTTTTACTTGGCTACAAAAATTACAATTTTAATTAAAAAATTCCATTTTAATATCATTAATAGTATAAAAGTTTAACAATTTTTTTTTCAAAAACCGTTAAAATTTCGTTTTACCTAAGATTAAATTTTTTCTTTTATTAATTTTTTAAAATGTAAAGCAGTATTTTTTTTCAATTTTGGGCCACCCTGTATACTGATAATTCAAGTAATGCACGCGTACGGAATGGGCATGGATCGCTTAGCTTTTAGCTGCCTTTTGATTCGGTGGAAGTGGAAGTGAGGTTAGGTCAACGTGATGCCGCCCGTCGGACGTCGTTTGTTTCGACTTTATGTCACCTAGTGCGTACCTGTTTAAATAGTACGGGTGATTGTTTAAAATAAAAAAACATTTTTATATTTTTTATTTGCACATACCAAAAATATTTTTTCTCATTACGTCATTTAGATCTCTATTATTGATAATAATTTAACTAAATCAATGTATAAAGTATGTAAAAATTGAAATAAAATTTTTTTAATGCTATTATTTATTATCCCATCATCAGTACTACCAATTGATCGATCAATAATTGAAAAACCGTTTCCTACTGACTACGACGTTGCGACACTTGGTCGCCAGAGAAGAGTGGGGGGAGGACAAATAGTGCTTTGCGACGTTGCCAGAATTTTATTTATAATTTATTATGTTTTGTTATTTATAAAACAAAAGAATGAAGAAATTTACAATTTAAATTCTTAATGATTTATAATTACAATTTAATAATAAACATGTTTTGTGTAAGATTAGCAAAATTAAATAAACATTAAATAATAATTAGGTATATTTATACAGGGTGTCAAAAAAAGTTTGAACCGTATCAAAAACAGTTATTTCTAATTTACAAATTTGAGACACACTGTATATATTTCTAAAATATTAATATTTCATAAACTAATAAAAAATTATAAATTTTGTACTTAACGTGGGATTAATTAAAATAAACGATATTATTGATTTTTAATTTTTTTGAGACACACTGTATACATATCCTAATAATCAATACTACTTAAACTAATAAAAAAAATCTTGTAAAAACCATTTTTATTCCGCTAAAAATGTTCAAAGTTTTTATTTATCGAAATTTATGGATGATTTGGCAACGTGGGTACTAACAAAGCCAACACTATTTCCGGTGACTCAATTGTTGGTACCTCACTCAAAAAAAAAAAAAACGCCTCAGGGGCTCACCTACCATTCACAGTAAACGCATCGCGATATTCTAATCTTTCAACCTTGAAATGAGTGGGACCCTGCATCGGAGACAATCACTTTCTTAAGGTGCGATGTTGCCAATTCTTTTTTTAAGAAATCTTGGTATAAACATTTTGAGTTAATTGGTACTAATAAAAAGGGGGATAAAGGTCAGCGAGTCGCGGACCTTTAACAGATTTTATAAATATCCGCGAGTTTCGGACCTTTAAATAAAAAATATTTATTTTATTAAAAGAAGTCTGGACTGTCTAAATCTAGCCTGTGTATACAAAAAAAATATTTATTTTATTAAAAGAAGTCTTAACTATCTAAATCTAGCCTGTGTTAAAAAAATAATTCGATCCCCGGATCCACTGCACCACTAGTAGGCACTATGTCACGCGGCTACCAGAGCTCATGTTTAAATATGTTCAAACTTATTATTTAAGCGACTCACGTTTCACGCAACTCGCGAATCTTTATAACATATGTTAAAGGTCCGCAATTCGCGGATCTTTATCCACTCCCTAATAAAAATGGGAAAAAATGCAGTTTTTAAATACAAAAATAAAAATAACGTCGAAGGTCACTCAATTTATATACAGGATGGTCCACCAGTAACGTCTCGTTCTGTAGAGCAAAAACTGAACATTTTTTTTCAAATCTGTTTTCACAGTGAGATTTATATCAGAAAAGACAAGAATCTAAAAATAATTGTAATTATACAGGGTGCTCCAGGAAAGTCATTTTTTTTTAAATGGAACACCCTATAATTTTTTACATTTTTAGATTCATCCTGAGAAGTTGATTTCAAAAACCGGATAAAAATGCTTAACTTTTTAAATTCTACTTGTTGGTATAGGAACAAAATGTATACAGGGTGAGAAAAAGTAGGCAAATTTTGATCACCAACTACGAGAGTTCTCATTTCTAATATATGTCCATTCATTATCCACGGCATGCTAGACTTTGGTCTAAAGCTAGCTTCCCGGATTTCTTAACTAAAAGTTGATATACAGGGAGAGTAGGAGTAACGGTGGTTGAGCGTGAGAAAATTTCTTATCGCAATAGCATTTAAGCCACGCCCCCTTTCCAAAATGGCCGCCGATGGATGGACCACAGTATCCCGTGAACAGCTTTTAACAGGTCTCAAACAGCTTTCAAATAGCTCTTCTCTTAAACAGCTCTCGAACAGCTTTTTACAGGTCTCAAACAGCTCTTGAACAGCTCTTAAACAGGTCTCGAACAGCTTTTAATAGGTCTAGAACAGCTTTAAAGAGCTCTCGAACAGCATTAAACAAGTCTCGAAAAACTTTTATCAGGTCTCAAAACAGCTCTTGATCAAAGTTAACATTACTACTAAAGTAAAATATTTGTGGACTTATATCTTAATCATCATTACTACTGTTAACTGCTGATCAAAAGCTGTTCTGAGACCTGATAAAAGCTGTTCGAGAGCTGTTTCGACACCTGATAAAAGCCGTTCGAGACCTGTTTAATGCTGTTCGAGAGCTCTTTAAAGCTGTTCTAGATCTATTAAAAGCTGTTCTACATCTATTAAAAGCTGTCCGAGACCTGTTTAAGAGCTGTTCAAGAGCTGTTTGAGACCTGTAAAAAGCTGTTCAAGAGCTGTTTAAGACCTGTTTGAAAGCTGTTCGAGAGCTGTTTGAGACCTGTAAAAAGCTGTTCGAGAGCTGTTTAAGAGCTGTTTAAGACCTGTTTGAAAGCTGTTCGAGAGCTGTTTGAGACCTGTTAAAAGCTGTTCACGGGATATTGTAGTCCATCCATCGACGGCCATCTTGGAAAGGGGGCGTGGCTTACAATGCTATTGAAATAGGAAATTTTCTCACGATCAACCACCGTTACTCCTACTAGGGAGATGACTACAACCAACAGGTTTACATTATATCACAAACTACTAATTGTGAACTTCAAACATCTTGAACATATTACTGGCCAAATACTTATACAATCACACCGTGTTAACCTGCTAACTCAACTTCTTCCTCGACAGACCTCCAATAATTATCCCTTCCACAAAACCTTTTGCAAAAAAGAGTTCTCATGACTCTAGTACCCTCTGAGAAAGAGTCGTCTAACTCTGCAATTATAAATACAGCACCAATGCATTCTCCAAAGCCAAAAGATATACACCAAAAGGTAGGGAAATCTCTGAAACCTCTAAAGAGCTCTTCAACAAGTCTCCAGATGAGTTTACTCTAATAGCTTTACTTGAAATATCAGAGTAAAGTCCAAATCTATGGCAAATGGTAGAACCGCATACTAGTGGAGCCACTTCTCTGTAAAGAAGTTAGTTTCTTCCGTAATAATTAAAATATATACGGCACTGGATTAGAATTAATTTAAAATTATGGGAGAAGCTTCGAATATAAGGCCAGTCATACTAGTTGAACCTCCGCCCGACAGATGGAGGCACTCGCATCTATGCTTCTTAGACGCCGAAGTTCTCATCGAGTAGGACAATTTAAACTGCAGTCGCAGTGGTAGTCTGAGTTCCAGTGGCAGTAGTGTAAGTAAAACCCGCCCTTCTGGCCACTTAGGGTCTTGTAGATGCCATATCGACCCCTGGAGTATTTATTCTCCACTGACGCTACTCGTGCAAGTGGCCTTCACACTATAAACGGAAGGTGGCGCTAGAGGCAATCCGAAATCTGGATAAGGCGCCAAAACAGCGCTTGACGACGCAAAGAGTGTTACATCTGTATATGCTTCCACTGATCTATATTCCAAAATCTGCCTGTAGGAGTAACCGCAGAAGAAGTCGCTATATCTATCTAGTGACCAAATAAAATTATTATCTGTATTATCTGCTCTGTCTATATTCCACCAAATTATAACCTCCTTGAGGCCGAACTAGTTCAACTTATTGTAAGAGATTTTAATGACCATAATACAGAATGGGGTTCAGAACGAACATTTGAAACCTTTGTTAATGGTTTTTTGCAAGTGCTTATTTCAGGTTAGTTTTGCATCTAGGATTATGCCTAAATACTTCACCTCCTGGTTTATTTGTAGTTGCATGTTGAAGAGCTTTGGTAACCTGAGGTTGTTCAGTTTCTTCTTTTTCGTGAAGGGGATTAGTACTGTTTTGCCAGGATTGACTTTAAGGTCTTCCTTGAGACACCACCTCTCCACGATGTTCAACGCCTGTTGCATCAGGTCTGAGACAATATTCCCCACTACAAGTATGAGTACGTCATCTGCATACACCTGGGTATAGAAACCGCTATTGAGCTGCACCAAGAGCTCGTCAATTACCAAATCCCACAGTAGAGGGGATAAAACCCCTCCCTGTGGATATTGACACCTCCATGGTCTCACCCAACAATGATGCTTCAGCTGTCCTATGATTTAGCACGTTTTGTATCCACCTACACGCGGTGTCCTCTACGCCACGCCTTGCCACAGCTGCTGTCATCGATCTGAAAGTAGGTGTGAACAAATGCATCCTCTATATCCAGAAATGCTGCTAGAGCAATTTCTATCCTTGAAACAAGTTGATGGAGTGCTGTTTCACAGGATTTTCCATTTTGGTACGCATGTTGGTTTTTATGTAGTGGCCTTTCTGTTAGAAAGTTTTTCCTGGCATGTATTTCAACCAGTTTTTCCAATAGCTTTATCATAAAGGATGATCAATCAATCAATCAATCAAGGGTATATTTCTTTACACCATGGTGTTTACAATATCTTCGATGTTATCAGGAAATTGGAATTGAGACACTAGGTCTACATCAGTTCTAAAACCATTCATCAGATTTCGACGTCTTCCATCTTAGAACGTACTCGATTGGTTTATTGATTTTATCAGAGATAAAAATTGGAAAATGGTTACTATCATAAAGAAAATGAAGGGTCAGAAAAGCTTGGGTAAATATTTTACGGTAAGTATCTTAGAGGTGGCAGATATTGCAGATTCATTGCCATTACCTTTTTTCCTTTCTAGTTTTATAATGAATCTTCAAATCTATGATTTTTCGCTAAACTCGGCAACACTACAATTAACCTACTACACCGCTGCACCTTGCAGAGCTTCTCGACTAACCCACTACCTCCGATCCTACGGACGGCTAGACCGGATCGTATCGCGGATACCATCAGCTGGAGGGAATCTGGCGTTGCAGAGGATCCGAATTAAGTAGTATTATATGCATTTCTATCTACCGTATAATCGCTGATAGCCATCTAGGCACGGGTTACTGGTGTTTCGTTGCGCAACGCTTGTTACCTACTTTTTTCTAGTAAGAGGATGTTAAGTAAAAATGTGATGGTCATCGTTAAAGATTATATTTTTGTATTACAGGAGCGAACTATATTTAAAATCTAGAAAACATTTTTATAAAAAAAAAAAATATGTAAATATACAAATTGAGACGAAAGTAAGGAGAAAATTTTCAAAAACTCGAAATCACGTCAATAATGAAGCTATGGGCCATTAATAATCATATATTGCCACCATTAGCGCCATCTGTTTGTTAGAGGTTGTATTAAATGTTTGGCATGTAGCGTACTACTATCGGCGCCATTTTTAGCTCGCAGCCATTTTATATCGTAATATTTTATCTGCGTCTCGATTTTGCACACTGAATCCCTACATGTTCTCTCTCTCTATCTCTCTCTGTATAACGCATTGAATTCCCTATACCTAGGTTTGTAGTTAAATTCATCGTCATTCGTGATTTTTGACAACACTGGCCTAAATTTGGCAACATCTGATCAAAGGCGGATCAATACCAGATCAAAGCATCAGGTCTCGATTCGCTTTTGATCAAGTATTGATCCGCTTTTGATCAGGTGTTGCTAAATTTAGGCCAGTGTTGTCAAATCTCGAGTGATCTCGAATTGGCGTTTTTACTTGTATTTTTCCCTAAGGAATGAGGAGGAACTTCTACATAACCCAAGAGGAGATCATGGACAGTGAGAAGAAAAACAAAAATCAAAAAATCACCATAAAAACCAGGATTTAAACAGAAAAGTAACGAAATAATCTGACAGTCATCCAAGTCTCCAAGAGAAGATCGTAAATAGGAGTAAAAATGGGACCCTCCTCCAAACAACAAGAAGCTAAAACTTTACTACAAGGTTGGACTCTAGGAGAGATTAGACTACTTTAGGAGAGATTACACTACTCTAGGAGAGGGGTTAGACTATTCCAGGAGAGGTTAGACTACTTTAGAAGATGTTAGACTTTGGAAGAGGTCAGTCAGGAGAAGTGAGACTATGGAAGACGTTAAACTACTCTAGAAGACAGTGCAGGATTTACGTATAAACTACACAAGCCATGGCTTAGGGCCCCCACATTCTTGATTGCCCCCAAAAAAAATTGTCCAATTGAACAATTGGCATATATATGTATAAAGGGCCCCGCCCCATATCTCGAATAGATTAGGGCATTGTTAGGAGAGGATAGATTATTCAAGGAGGGGTTAAACTATTCTAGAAGAGATTAGAGTACCCTAGGAGAGATTAGACTAAATGATGGGGGTAATTTAATGAAAACAGGGATAATTTAATGAAAAAATTGGTAATTTATTGAAAAAAGAACAAAATCGAGAAAACGGGGGTAATTTATTTTGAAAAAAGGGTTAATAAGAGTAAAAATGACAAGAAAGGAGTAAATATAGAAAAAAAGGTAATTTATTTAAAAAAGAGCAAAATTGAAAAAAAGGGGAAAATTAAAGGAAAAAAGTATTGAGAAGCGGTGGAGGAAGAAGGAAGGGAAAAATGTTCAAAAAGTGTCTTTTTTGAGACGAAAAAGTGACAAATTTGGGAAATAAAATTAGAATGAAAATTGAACGAAAAAAAAGGAAATTTACTGAAAAAAAAGGGTTATTTAAGACAGAAAAGTGACAAGATAGAAAGAGAAAGGAGGGGACATTTGGGACGAAAAATTAACAAAATTAGAAAAGTAGGGAAAATAGTACTAAATAAGTGAGAAAATTGATAGAGAAAAAGGAAATTTAGGAGAGAAAAAATATGAGATAAGAAAGTGACAAAATTATAAGAGAAAAGAATGGAAATTTTGCAGATAAAAATTTGAGACCAAAAAATGACAAAATTAAGAAAAAAATGAGAGGAAATTGTGTAGAGAAAAAAATTGAGACAAAAAAGTGACGAAATTAAGAACGAAAAGAGGAGAAATTTTCATCAAAGAAAAAGAAAGAAAAAAGTACCGAAAAGTGACAATATTTGAAAAATGGGGGAAAAAGAGTAATTTTGAAGAGGCGAAATTTGAGACAAAAAAGTGACAAATTAAGAAAGAAAAGAGGGGAAATTTTCGAGTATAAAAAAAAAGAAGAAATTACCAACAAAATGAAAAATGTTAGAATGAATAGTGGGGCAAAAAGTACAAAAGAGAAGAAAAGTACAAAAAGAAACAAAATTAAGAGAGAAAAAAGAAGAAATTTTGAAGAGGACAAATATTTTCCAGGGAAAAGGTAGAATAAAGTACCAAAAAAATGAAAAATTTTAGAAAGAATAGGGGGGAAAAAGTACAAAAGAGAAAAAAATTAAGAGAGAAAAAAGATCAAATTTTGAAGAGGACAAATATTTTTGAGTAAAAGGAGAGAAGTACCAAAAAAATGAAAAATTTTAAAAAGAATGGAAAATTTTAGAAACAATAGGGGTGGGGGGAAAGTACAAAAAAAAACAAAATTAAGAGAGAAAAAAGAGGAAATTTTGAAGATGACAAATTTGAGCTAAAAAAGTTATAAATTATAAAAAAATGAAATGAAAAATTTTAGGAATAATCGTGAGGAAAAAAGTACAAAAAGAAAGAAAATGAACAAAAAAAATGAGGTAATTTGAGGACAAATATTTTCGAGTGAAAGAGAGAAAAAAGTACCAAAAAAATTAAAAATTTTAAAAAGAATAGCGGAGGAAAAGTGCAAAAAGAAACAAAATTAAGAGAGAAAAAGGAGGAAATTTTGAAGAGGACAAATATTTTCGAGTGAAAACAGAGAAAAAAGTAACAAAAAAATCAAAAATTTTAGAAAGGATAGTGGAGGAAAAAGTACAAAAATAAACTAAATTAAGAGAGAAAAAAAAAAGAAATTTTTAAAAGGACAAATATTTTCGATTAAAAACAGAGAAAAAAAGTAAATACCAAAAAAATGAAAAATTTTATAAAGAATATTGGGGAAAAAGTACAAAAAGAAACAAAATTCAGAGAAAAAAAAGAAATTTTTAAAAGGACAAATAATTTCGATTAAAAAGAGAGAAAAAAAGTAAATACCAAAAAAATGAAAAATTTTATAAAGAATAGTGGGGGAAAACGTAGAAAAAGAAACAAAATTAAGAGAAAAAAAGACGAAATTTGGAAGAAGATAAATATTCTCGAGTGAAAAGGGAGAAAAACTGTTACAAAAAAATGAGAAATTTTAGAAAGAATTAGTGGGGAAAAAGTACAAAAAGAAACAAAATTAAGAGAGAAAAAAGAGATAATTTTGAAGATGACAAATTTGAGCTAAGGAAGTGATATATTAAGAGAGAAAAGAGAGGATATTTTCGAGTGAAAAGAGAGAAAAGTACCAAAAAAATGAAAAATTTTAGAAATAATCGTGAGCAAAAAAGTACAAAAAGAAAGAAAATGAAGAAAAAAATGAGGTAACTTTGAAGAGGACAAAAATTTGAGGCAAAATAGTGATAAATTAGGAGAAATGAGGAAATTCTGGAAAAAAAAACAAAAAAGTGACAAATTAAGAGTTATGGGAAAATTTTGTAGGAAAAATTTGATACAAAAAAGTGACAACCATAAGAGAAAATAGGAGAAATTTTGGTAAAGAAAAAGTGACAAAATTAAGAAAAATAAGTAAGAAAAAGGTACTAAAAGAGTAACACATTAAGAGAGAAATGTAGATAAATTCTTCAGAGAAAAATTAATGACAAAAAAAATTAAGAGGCGAAATTTTTGAGAAGAAAAAAGTAAGAAATTAAGAGAAAAAAGAAAGAAAATTTTTACATAAAAAATTGAGAATAAAAAAATAAGAATGCATAAAAAAACTGATAAAAAAAGGGAAATTTATTCAAAACAAATAAAGAACCTCGCTTCGCTCAATTACTTAAATACTAAATATGAACAAAAAAACGTAAAAAAGATCGATTAATTAATTATAGTTAGTTTGTAAAAAAATAACTGAGAATCTGTTGCGTTACATACAAATTGTCTGTCTTTAGACAAATGTAGACAGTTATAGGTGCTATCTTTAGACAAACTGTCGAACGCACTATTTTATAGTGGCGCCATCTTGCAAGTAGTAGAATCGGTAAATCTTGTTCCTTCCTCGAACAAGAAACACCACACGGTCGTCGGCCATTAATGAACTATAAAGAAAGCGTTTGTGACGCCATTTTTGAATTTTGGATAAAAAAGTGCAATTTAGAAGAAATAATTATATAATGTATCTTCAAAAAAAAAAATGTTATAAACAGACCCGATTTACATGTATTTTTGTTATTAGAATGACACATTAAATAATGTATGCTTATTTTTTATTAGTAAACAAAAATTTTATGTTTAACAACAAAACAAAATTTGATCCTAATTTCTAACCAAGCCAATTGTATGCGCGTTAATTGATATCAGGTACTCCATGCCGAAATTATCGATTATGCGTCTATCTATCTGAACTATTCGGCAGAGCTTCATAATTAAATTTTGAGCAAATTGAAGTAATTAGAATGTAGAAATTTACTATTTGAAGCACCGTTCGAATTGCAGCAAAAATTCCGGATACCACGAATTAAATAATTTTCCAACAACTTTCAATCAGTTTTCCTACATACCCTAAACTATTTCCAAAATTAATTAATAATTGGATTAGTAGAATTGATAGGAAATTATGTTATTTTTTTTAAAGCAAAATTCTGCATTCTTTAAAAAAAAATTATTTTTTTTCAATCAATATTTTTGAAAATTTTCAATTTTTGATCAAAATGATTGAAATTTTTAGATGAACATGTTACGTTTTTTTTAATTATTCCTCTGCTCAGTATATATTAATTTCAGGCTTGTTTGATATCCCTTCTTAATTTCCTCGCGTCGCATCCCTTCTCAAGATCTCCCTCTCCTCTTGGTATTACTATGAAATGTCTTTCCCATGTTAAGAGTTTTCTTCCCCTCGTTATATAGGGTAGGTTTTTTTATACAGGGTGTCCCAAATAAGAGTGATCGATTTTAAATGTAAATGCACAACGTATTAATTGCTCTAAATAAATCGGGTTTTCACTAATTATTTTTTTTTTATCCAAAATTTTTTTATGAAGTTTGTTACATTTAATACAGGTTGGTTATGTGTTATTTTAAATGGAACACTCTGTATATTTTGATGGTATTTAAAAGAGCGATACATCATCTTTTTAAAAAATGTATGGGTTGATATATTTTGCTTTCAAGGATATTAAATACAAATTTTACAAAAAATTTATTCAGAAACAAAAAATGACATTAGGGAGATTATCAAAAACATTCTGACAGCTATATTAGAAAAATGGTTTGAAAATTTAAAATTAAAAAACTCGCAAAAACTCACAAAAAATTTCAAAAAACTGAAAAAAAAACCCACAAAAAAAATTCAAAAAATTGCAAATTATCGGAAAAAAACCAGAAACATTTGAAAGTTATTAAAAAATGGCAAAAAATTAGAGAAGAAAAACAAAAAAATAAGAAAAAATTGCAAAATACGGCAAAAATGTTAATATACCGCAAAAAAATGGCAAAGAAGTGAAAAAAAAAATTTCAAAAAATGGCAAATAATCGCAAAATATGGCAGAAAGTCGCAAATAATCGGAGAAATAAAAAAAAAACAGGAAACATTTGAAAACAATTGAAAAATGGCAAAAAAACTGAAAAAATTAGAGAAGAAAAACGAAAAGATGAAAAAAATTCCAAAATATCGCAAAAATGTCAAAAAACCGCAAAAACTCTCGAAAATCGCAAAAAATCGCGAAAACTAACAAAAATTGCAAATAATCGAAAACAAATAGGAAACAAAAAACAATTGGAAAAAAATAAAATATAAAGAAACAATAAAAAAATCGCAAAAACCGCAAAAAAAAATCCAAAAAAATTGCAAATAACCGCAAAAAAAAAACCGAAAAAAAGGAAAACATCAGAAAAAAAAAATCAGGAAACATTGGGAAAAATTGAAAAATCGAAAACACAAAAATTTCAAAAAGTATTACAAAAAACAATCGGAAAAAATTAAAATATACAGAAACAACGAAATAATCGCAAAAAATTGCAAAAAACCGCAAAAACACCGAAAAAAAGGAAAACTGAAAAAAAATTGAAAGAAAAAATCAGGAAAAACTGAAAAATCGAAAACACAAAAAATGGCAAAAAAATTGCAAAAAAATCACAAAAAAATCTTACAAAATGTCAAAAATTGGAAACAATCAATCGAAAATAATCGGAAAAAACAAAAATCAATCAGAAAAAATTAAAATAAACAGGAACAACGAAAAAACCGCAAAAGATTGCAAAAAAACGCAAAAAAAAACCGAAAAAAATGGAAAGTGTCAGAAAAAATAATTGAACGAAAAAATCATGAAACATTGGGAAAAATTGAAAAATCAAAAACACAAAAACTGGCAAAAAATGTTGCAAAAAAATGAGAAATCGAAAACACAAAAAATGGCAAAAAAACTGCAAAAAAATCTTACAAAATTTCAAAAATCGCATAAATTGCAAAAGATCGAAAATAATTGGAAAACAAAAAACAATCGGAAAAAATTAAAATATACAGAAAAAACGAAAAAATCACAACAAATTGGAAAAAAGCGCAAAAAACCGAAAAAAATGGAAAGTATCAGAAAAAAATTGAAAGAAAAAATCATGAAACATTGGGAAAAATTGCAAAAAAAAACAAAAAAATCTTACAAAATGTCAAAAATTGCATAAATTGGAAAAAAACGAAAATAATTGGAAAACAAAAAACAATCGGAAAAAATAAAATATACAGAAACAACGAAAAAATCGCAAAAAAAACCGCAAAAAAAAATAAAAAAAGGAAAACGGAAAAAAAATTAAAAGAAAAAATAAGGAAGCACTGGGAAAAACTGAAAAATCTAAAACACAAAAAATGCCAAAAAATTGCAAAAAATCACAAAAAAATCTTACAAAATGTCAAAAATTGCATAAATTGCAAAAGATCGAAAATAATTGGGAAACAAAAAACAATCGGAAAAAATTAAAATATACAGAAACAACGAAAAAATCATAAAAAATTACAAAAAACCGCAAAAAAAAGGAAGACAGAAAAAAAATTGAAACAAAATATCAGGAATCACTGGGAAAAACTGAAAAATCGAAAACACAAAAAATGCCAAAAATTGCAAAAAATCAGAAAAAAAATCTTACAAAATGTCAATAATTGCATAAATTGCAAAAAATCAAAAATAATTAGGAAACAAAAAACAATTGGAAAAAATTAAAATATACGGAAACAACGAAAAAATCGCAAAAAACCGCAAAAAATCGAAAAAAAGGAAAACAGAAAAAAAATTGAAAGAAAAAATCAGGAAACACATTGGGAAAAATTGAAAAATCGAAAACAAAAAATGCCAAAAAATTGCAAAATATCACAAAAAAATTGCAAAAAAACGAAAATAATTATGAGACAAAAAACAATCGGAAAAAATTAAAATATACAGAAACAACGAAAAAATCGCAAAAAATTGCAAAAAAACGCAAAAAAAACCGAAAAAAATGAAAACAAAAAAAATTGAAAGAAAAAAATGAAAAAAATCAAAAAAAAATCTTACAAAATGTCAAAAATAATTATGAGACAAAAAACAATCGGAAAAAATTAAAATATACAGAAACAACGAAAAAATCGCAAAAAATTGTAAAAAAAACGCAAAAAAAACCGAAAAAAATGAAAACAAAAAAAATTGAAAAAAAAAATTGAAAAAATCAAAAAAAAATCTTACAAAATGTCAAAAATAATTATGAGACAAAAAACAATCGGAAAAAATTAAAATATACAGAAACAACGAAAAAATCGCAAAAAATTGCAAAAAAAACGCAAAAAAAACCGAAAAAAATGAAAACAAAAAAAATTGAAACAAAAAATTGAAAAAAATCACAAAAAAATCTTACAAAATGTCAAAAATTGCATAAATTGCAAAAAATCGAAAATAATTAGGAAACAAAAACCAATCGGAAAAAATTAATATATACAAAACCAACGAAAAAATCACAAAAAATTGCAAAAAAAAACCGAAAAAAAAGAAACTGTTACAATACGTGCTAGCGACATCGTATTATTGTGGCGTCGCTGTTGCGCTGCTTTGGAAGGACGAGGACCTTATTTCGATGAGTTGGCAACCATGTAAAGTACCAGAACCGCATACTGCGAGTATTGCCACGAACCCGAGAACGTACAGCAAATCGTAGTCTTTGAGAAATACCAAAAGTACTTGTTACTTAAGAATCCGATAAAAGCTCTAACAAAGGAATCTCTAAATTCTCATTTATTTACCTACATGTAATAGTAAATTTGTTTTTGCTTTGTTAATTTTTAAATAAAAGTCTGCATAGAATAAAATGTTCTGGTTATTTATTTTTAGTGACTGTAGTCTAATTTAATGGTTTGGAAGTTTTAATTTTGCTTGCAGCGTAGGTAAAACAGGAATTGAATTAGAATATTTTTTTAGTAAAAACATTTCTGTAATATACAAACACATACGACAACTAATATTGTATAGTAGAGAACTTTCGAAATTCAATTATTTCTAACACAACAAAGCGGAATATGGAACTATGTGGTAGGAAATTTCTATCTTATGCGAATTGCGACCTTATATAGGGTGCACAATTAATATGCTTACATGATATATTCTACTTATCTTCGGTAACCAGAAACATTGTTTCATTATGTGGAATAATCTGTTCTTAATTGAAAAAATATTCTTTTCAAACTAAATTAAATATTGTATAATTCTTAAAATAAAAACCGATGCAAATATTCGAATCATCCTATACAATAATTAATTAAAATTACCTTCTGTTACTACTGAAACGTTACATGTTTACATTATTCAATTATTAGATCGGTAAATACATTTCCATTTGGTCATACACATACATTAATATTAAACATGGTATTTATGATTTATTACAATTTAACATGTCATATTTTCCAATAACTTATTTTTAGAAGATGCAAAAAATTATTTACCTAATTAATAAATTCAAAAATTGTTCAGCGTTTAAATAAAATATTCCCGATTTAAAAAAAAACATTTTTCAGAATGAAGAAAATTAATCGAAAAGTAACTTTCCGAAAGCTAATTATTTTTCTGATAAAATTTAATTCAGCGTATTTTTTTTTTCAAAATGTTTTAATTTTTTATAATAAATATTAACATTAATTTTTTTTAAAGACCGTTAAATTTGTAATAAAAAACTATAATTGTGATTTTTTTCAGAATTTCATTGCCAAAATTGTAAATTTTTAAAAAAAATTTTATTACAATTTTAAAAATCACTTTGAAAAATATTAATAATAAAAGTAGTATAAAACTCTATATTTACAATGTATTTTAGTTTCTTCGAATTTAAAAGTGAATTAGTTCATGATTTTAAAATAATATTTGTAGAAATAATAGCCAAAAGTGTAAGAAGAAAAAATAAAAAAATCAAATGAATTTTTGACAAAAAATTTGATTTTTTGTATTTTTTTTAAACCAAGTTTTTTAAAGTATTTTGATGCAAAAAAACCAAAAAAAAAAGGTTACTTCTCAATAAAATTGAATGAAATATTAATTGTTTATAGATTTTAAGTAGAGACTAAGAGAGAGCTGGATAATTTACAGAAATGACCGATAGATGGCGCTAGTGGTGGCGCTGCGAGCAAAGTTGAAGTATGCATCGCACCGCCATTTTTAATCCACAATCATTAGCGTTATTAGTAGTTAGATTTAAACCGGATAAACGGCATTGTATTATAAATGTGACGTACAAGAAATAGGTAAACAAAAATCATGCGCAGTAGTAAAAGCTAAAGGGCCTTAAAGTCAAACTTCGTTATTATTGGTCCAAATTGAACGCGGAAAACGGCGGTATATTTGAAATGTGGCGCAGAATATATATTTAGATAAAAATCTTGTCAGGAACAAAAGACCAAAGGCCATTAGCCTCAAAGTTCGTTATTAGTAGACAGATTTAAACAGGACAAACTTCATTGTATTATAAATGTAACGTAGAATTAATACGTAAACAAAAATCATGCACAGAAGTAAAGACTAAAGGGCCTTAAGGTCAAACTTCGTTATTATTGGTTCAAATTTAACGCGGAAAAAGGCGGTATATTTGAAATGTGACGCAGGATATATATTCAAATAAAAATCTTGAAGGACACCAAAGACCAAAGGGCATTACTCTCTATCTCCGTTATTAGTAGTCGGATTTAGGTGAGACAAACGTATTATAAATGTGACGTAGAATAAATACGTAAACAAAAATCATGCGCAGAAGTAAAGACTAAAAGGCCTTAAGGTCAAACTTCGTTATTATTGGTTCAAATTTAACGCGGAAAAAGGCGGTATATTTGAAATGTAACGCAGGATATATATTTATATAAAAATCAAAACTAGAACAAAAGTCCAAAGGGCATTACTCTCTATCTCCGTTATTAGTAGGTAGATTTAAATAGGACAAACGGCATTGTATTATAAATGTGACGCAGAATATATAGTTAAATAAAAATCAAAAGACCAAAGGGCATTAGTCTCTATGTCCGTTATTATTAGCCAGATTTAAACAGGAGAAACGGCATTGTATTAAAAAACACTAAAAAAATGTTTTAATTTATTTATGGTAAATAAAAAATATACCATTAAATGAACCCGCAAAATCCTTATGGAAATTGGGTCTCGGTAGATTTGTTTTAATTTTTGATATGTAGTCCAAGAAATTCTGAAAATATGTCAACATCCCCCAAATATAAACAGTTTTTCTGCCAAGGAGGGGGGGTTAAATTCACATATTGCCCATTTTTTTTAGCCGAATCGGGCGTGCAAGGTCCCACCTTCACTAAGGCTCTAGGGTTCAGGACACTGTACCCCAAAGTGCCATTCCCTTACCCTGTTCAGGTCCCGGCAATAGCATAATACATGAAGAGAAGTTTCGTCCTCTTCCTCACATTTCCTATATAGGGAATCTTCCGATACTCCTATAAGGTCCAGGTGTCTTGAGCCCGCAGCCTGCTAGGAAACCTATTGCAGTTTTGAGTACCCGTCTTTTTAGGCGGCATAACAGCAGATTGTCTCTGTTCTTGGGTGCTTTGGACTGTCTTAGTCCCGAAAGTTCCATCCAATATTTCCTTAATTGTTTTTCCAGCATACCCTTTAGAAGTTGGTAGGAGTTCTCCCTGAATTCATATGATAGAATCCAGCATCTGTGGTGTTTTCTCTTTTGAACCCGTCCGTATCCAAGACTTATTAATTTTTCCTGACCTCACTCTTTCTGTTACTGTCAGGTATGTTTATAACTCGTTCATTCGTTCTGAAAATAGCCTGACCACCTGAGCCACCCTGTATATGAATTTAACCTCCCCCTTCATAGCAAAAAATTGTCCATATTTATGAGTTGGCACTAGGTTAACATATGTTCAGAATTCAATGAATTACATCATATCAAAAATTAAAACAAATCTGCCAAGACCCAATTTGTGATTTTTTCAAAATTTTATTACAAAAAAATTTGAAATTTTATTACGATTTAAGAAGAATATTGAATAACTTTAAAAGTAGTAAAGATTTGTGCCATTCGAAAAATAATATAAAACTCTTGTTTGTGGTTATATTGGTACCACATTGAGATGGGCATTTGACAACAGAATAAAAAATTGTCTTCCCAAAATTATACTTTTTATTAACTAAAAAAAATGATAATATTTCTCAACAAAAATCAATAATAACAAAAATCACGCCAGAGCCGTAGCCAGTAACAAAACTCATGTTAATATATCAAACAACTCTAAATTTAGAATATGTTTTAGTTTCTTATAATTTAAAATTGTAATTGTTATAGCCAAAATAAAGAACTATTAAAACTTTTTGTAATTTTGATTTATTGAAAATTATGAAATAAATAAAAAAACTGAATAAAGAGATTATATGTGTAAAATATTTCAAAATTTTAAATTACTTTTTTGTTTTCACATCTTGTACTATTAATTTTACAGAAAATTTCACTCTCGATAAAAGTTTCTAAATCTAACAAACTTAATTAAAATAAAAAATTGATATCAAAAATATATTATTAAGAATACGTAAATTATGATTATAAAATAACTTTTTTGTTTGTATTCCTTATATTATTAATTTTAGAGAATATTCAAGACAAGAAATACATGTAATTAAAAAAGTTTTATCAGAAGAACAATTTATTAAATAATTACTTTACTAGTAGTGTCTTTTATTTCATTATTTGTATTCTAGACTTTAAGCCCTAAAATCCTAGTAACAATTTTCCCGAGAAATAATTGTAACCTTCACATCAATTTGAAACAGACATAAATTTGGTCCACATCGAGCACCAAATTTACGACTGTAAATAAATGTATTTTATATAAGGTGATAGGTCAGAATTTACAATACCACATTTATTTCTTTGTGTATAAAGTAACATAATTCAAATTGAAGGTGGTTTTAATAATCCGAAACTAGTTTCGTATTTCAATAATTTATAGAATGGTCCTGTATACCCGAAATAAACCCAATGAATAATCCTTGTCTCATTCATATGTTTCCTCGGTTCACGATTTTCGAATAATATATATATAAATTTCGGCGAACGGCCATTTTCGATAATGGCGGCAAATTTGCATAAACCAATTTCAAAGTTTTGTCGAAATCGTCTCTCGTGTAAGTACGTACGTGACAAATTTTATGGAATTTACTGCTATATTTATCTTACTAAAATTTAATAGTGCTTATGATATCTGACAACTAATAACTAGATTTTAGAATTAATACGACAATTGTTTTTTAATTTCCAAGTACAAAGCGTTAATATGTCTTATTTTCCACTAATATAATACATTCTTTGTTCTAGAATAATAACAGGTCACAAGATTATTAATACAATTAATAGTAAAAAATTAGTTAATATAAAGAAATAATCGCAATAACAGACAAGATTAAAATAGGAGCGAGCGAAGCGAGATTTTTTCATTTTTACAGACTCTCCTTTTATATGTTTCATTAATACTAGGCGCCACTATAAAGTAGAGCGTTCGACAATTTGTCTAAAGACAGCGCCTACATTTGTCTGGAAACAAAGAATTCGTGTTTAACTAACTTAGCCATTTTTGCCCCTTTTTTGATTTTTTTCACTAACTAATCCCCTCTTTTGGTATCTAATCTATACACTTGACGTGACGTTCTAAGTCCCCTCTCGCCAACCAATAAATTCAGCTTTATACCGACGAAACCTCCATCTCGGTCATGCTCCAATCCACTGGAACTCTAAACAACGGCATCCAACGACTCCTAAACCAATTAACCAATTGGAGGCTTACTGTTCATTCCCCAAACATTCGCACGAAATATAAACCGATCTGTCGATGAGGTCCGTCATTCCCTAAGATTATGACGACTATTTGGGGGTATGCTTTTTGCCTACCCTCAATCGGACGACCAAAATCCAAAAAACTCTAAACAGCGTAAGGAAATGGGCCTCCATCTTTGGAGCCCTTGGTGGGCGCTTCGGGATTCTGGATTACAGAGCTCTCCACCATCACTGATCGGACTATACTCCAAAAAACCTACTACCTGGAATGGCGATATCATTCCAGACTAATTTATAATACCAGGAATACCACTTCCATTAATTCCAGATTCAAGGATTTCCAAGGACGTTACGTTAAGAGGACCATGTAGAGCAGTAATACATACGCCAAAGACAAAATCTAAATCAAATGGAGAGTTGACAGGAACAGGAGTCTTTAGCAACAGAACTATGAAGAAATTCTCTCAATTCAATATCAGAATTCTACAATAGGCCAAAGATCTTCCGGACGAGCTTCAGGACCTCATCAAGGAAGCACCTTTGAGCATCAGATGAGCTCGCCGCTACTAATGACGCCACAACGAAGATCCCTCCAACCCTCGCTGAGCTTACCTTCTGGAAGCTTACCACGAAACACCCCAAATATAATATACAGTGCGTCCATAAAGTAAGGCACAAATTCATTATTAGCTAAATGAACGATTAAATTAGAAATTCCAGAAATAGGTCGATTTTTGATTTCAATTTACTATTTTTTCAGATCAATATCTAATATAATATACAGGGTGAACCACCTTCGTGTAATGACGTCATCACCATTTTTTTTAATGGAACCCCCCTTTTTTTCAATTTCCGGATTGCCCTTGCTGAGGTGATTCCAAAAATGTATAATATGTTGCTTCAAATTCTTACAGGGTGGGCAAAAATGCAAAAATTTACTATCATTGCGCGATTTTTTAAACACAACTTTTCCACAAAGATGGATAGGAAGAACGGGACCAGTGGAATAGCCTGCTAGATCACCTGATCTGAGCCCATTAGACTTCTTTTTATGGGGTTATTTAAAATCTAAAGTCTACTTCAACAGACCTGGAAATATCCCTCAACTACAAGACCGAATTAGACAAGAAATACAGAACATAACACCCGCTATGCTATACAGAATGTTAGAGATGAAAGTAATGCCCGGTTCAGTCATTGTATAATGGTCAATGGAGAACAATTTGAACATTTATTGTAAATTTTCGTTTGTTTGTTTTTGGTAGTGTATAGTGTATCACATTAATTGCATAACTACGTAATTCCATTTAATTTGTTTATTACATTCAGTAACGTATAACTTTCCATAAACAATTTTCATAATTTTTTTTTTTGCATTTTTGCCAACCCTGTACCAATTTGATATACATATTACACATTTTTGGAATCAGTTCAGCAAGGGCAATCCGGAAATTGAAAAAAAAGGGGGGTTCCATTTAAAAAAATGGTGATGACGTCATTACACGAAGGTGGTTCACCCTGTATATTAGATTATGATCTCAAAAAATAGTAAATTGAAATTGAAAGAAAAATTCACTTTAACAATAAACACAAGAACTATACGCAACACGAAATTTGTGATTTTTCACGATTTTTTACGATTTTTGACGATTTTTTTACGATTTTTTACGATTTTTCCCATTTCTTACGATTTTTTCCCAAATTTTTACTATTTTTTTCGATATTTTGCGGTTTTTTATGGTTTTTTGACATTTTACGATTTTTTAATATTATTTACGTTTTTTACGATTTTTTACGAGTTTTTACTATTTGTTACGGATGTCATTTTTTAACATTTCTTATGATTTTTTCGATATTTGACGATATTTTACGATTTTTTCGATATTTGATGATTTTTTACGATTTTTTAGGTTTCTTTCAGAATTTTTATGTTTTTTTTACGTTTTTTTTTACGATTTTTTACGGAATTTTTTCCCATTTTTTACGATTTTTTCCCAATTTTTTACGATTTTGTTTCGATACTTTGAGATTTTTTACGGTTATTTCGACATTTTACGGTTTTTTAAGATTACTTACGTTTTTTTACTATTTTTTACGGATATCTACGATTTTTTAACATTTTTTATGATTTTTTCGATATTTAACGATATTTTACGATTTTTTACAATTTTTTTCGATATTTGATGATTTTTACGATTTTTTACGTTTCTTTCACGATTTTTTATGGTTTTTTACGTTTTTTTTACGATTTTTTACGGATTTTTTCTCATTTTTTACGATTTTTTCCCAATTTTTTACGATTTTCTGGATTTTTTACGATTTTGTTTTGATATTTTGCGATACATTACGGTTTTTTCGACATTTTACGATTTTTTAGGTATTTTTACGATTTTTTACGATATTTTACGATTTTTTTCGATATTTGACGATTTTTTGCAATTTTTTAAGATTATTTAAGATTTTTGACGGTTTTTATAGTTTTTTACCTTTTTTTATGGATTTTTACGGTTTTTACGATTTTTTACGTTTCTTTCACGATTTTTTATGGTTTTTACGTTTTTTTTTACGATTTTTTACGGATTTTTTCCCATTTTTTACGATTTTTTCAAAATTTTTTACGATTTTTTAGGATTTTTTACGATTTTATTTCGATATTTTGCGATTTTTTACGGTTTTTTCGACATTTTACGTTTTTTTACGATTTTTTACGATTTTTTACGATTTTTTACGATTTTTTACGATTTTTTACGATTTTTTACGATTTTTTACAATTTTTTAAGATTATTTAAGATTTTTGACGATTTTTATAGTTTTTTACCTTTTTTATGGATTTTTACGATTTTTTACAGTTTTTTACGATTTTTTACGTTTTCTTACGATTTTTTACGATATGACCTGTTTCGATATTTTTAGAAATGGCGGAGATAATAGTTGTTTTTGTTATTTCAACCCCCTCCAGTTTCACCCCCATCGGTCGGATATAAAAAAGTTGTATTCGAAAAATGTTAACTCATAATGAGTTTATTTTGTTGTCATTAATTTTTAGGTGTTTTTTTATAAATTTTGTTGTTTTTCTTTAATTAAAGTTATTTATTTTTTGTAAATTTATTATTATTTATTCTTTAATTAAAGATGAATTTTTTTTATGGATTATTTATCGCAAATAATAAAAAAATACTTACAATATTAAAATTTTATAAATTTAGGTTATTTAGTCTTCATTAAAACTAAATCACATTAAAAAAAAATTGTTTCAATTTTGGGCTCTCACAATTCACATCATTTCAGAATTCAAACTCAAAATTTTACAAGAAAAAACATTTTGCCAAAAATACAAAGTATATCACTAAATTCATTTTTTCGTGATCTTTGCAAATACAGAAACTATTTTAGAAAAATCTGATATACATGATGTTGGTTTTGGGTCCGAAGATTTTATAATATTTTTTTTAATCCGGACCTGGATTTTTTTTACTGTAAATTTATTGATCGATTGGACACTTTAAACAAAATATACCTGCCAAATATCATGAAAATATACAGTGTGGTTAGAAAGTTATGAACCATGCAAGAAATTGGCAAAATAGATAAAACACCCTGTATCTTGGTTATTAAAGTATTGAGACCATGTGAATATGGGGTTTTTGAGATCGCCTAGGTATGCTTCATCTGCAGTTAACATATGTCACTTTCGAAATGAAACACCCTGTATACAGAATGTTGTTATGAGCTGTCATAATTTTGTTATGTTTTTAAAACCGGACCTGGATTTCTATATATTTTGTTTTAATTATAATCTATGCAATAATTTGAAAGTTTAAATATATGCATACTGAACGTATTAAACAAGGACGATCACAAATAATATTTAGTTCAATTAACTAACTATGTTTATGGTCATTTCAAAATCATTAACTAAATTCTATTTATTTTTAGGGGAAATGAATATTTATTTGGTTAATATCTTAAACCATGAAATTAAGAACTAATTACTTAAATGTAAATTAAATCGGTATATTTCCAACAATTCGCCGACAAATTAGGTCGACTAAAAACAATAGTTCATGAAAAACTTATGACTAAAGAACAATTTACAAATAAAGGACGAACATGAAAATAAACTTATACTAACAAAATTACTAAACGAGGCTTTATATAGATAGCCCGGGAAAATTTTATACGATAATAATAATATTATACTTTAGTGTTAAATATTCTAGTGCAAATTTCCTACAAATTTTGTGTACAGAATTCAACGTAGTTTCGCCGCTAGAGGGCGAAAAAAATACATATGCAGGATTTTTTTGCATTTCTTTTTTAAATTTTAAGGACTTTAGTGCATTATGTTTTTTTGTTATTGTAGATTACAAAATTCCTAAAAACTTTCGCATTACACATTTTTCAGAATTCCCGATAGTTTCGGCGCTAGAGGGCGATAAAAATACACATGTAGGATATTTTTGAATCTTTTGTTAATTTTAAGGACGAATAATGCACTTTGGTGAAAATTGTTTTATTATAAAAATTTAGAATATAAAATTCCTTACAACTTTTGTATTAAACATTTTCCAGAATTCCAGATGCTTTCGCCGCTAGAGGATGAAAAAATACGTACGTAGGACTTTTGTCTTTTTTAAATTTTTTAAGGACAAACAATGCACTTTAAAAAAATAATCTAGTGTAGGATTATAGAGCATTAAATTTCCTACAAATTTTGTGTATAAATTTTTTCAGAATTCACCGTAGTTTCGCCGCTAGAGGGCGATAAAAATACATATGTAGGATATTTTTGCATTTCTTTTTTAAATTTTAAGGACTTTAGTGCATTATGTTTTTTTGTTACTGTAGATTACAAAATTACTAAAAACTTTCGCATTATACATTTTTCGGAATTCCCGATAGTTTCGCCGCTAGATGGCGACAAAAATGGACCTGTAGGATATTTTTGCATTTTTTTAAAAATTTTAAGGACTTTAGTGCATGATGTTTTTTTGTTATTGTAGATTAAAAAATTCATAAAAACTTTCGCATTATACATTTTTCCGAATTCCCTTTAGTTTCGCCGCTAGAGGGCGACAAAAATACACATGTAGGAATTTTTTGAATCTTTTGTTAATTTTAAGGACGAACAATGCACTTTGGTGCAAATTGTTTTATTGTAAAAATTTAGAATATAAAATTCCTTACAAGATTTACAATGCACTTTAAAAAAAATAATCTAGTGTAAAATTGTAGAGCATTAAATTGCCTACAAATTTTGTATAGAAATTTTTCCATAATTCACCGTAGTTTCGCCGCTAGATGGCGATAAAAATACACATGTAGGATATTTTTGCATTTCCTTTTTAAATTTTAATGCAAAGTTGTAGAATACAAAATTCTTTACAACTTTTGTATTAAATGTTTTCTCGAAATTTCGATAGTTTTTCCGCTAGAGGGCGAAACCAATACGCAGGACTTTTTACCTTTATTTAAATTTTAAGGGCAAATAATAGACTTTAGTGCAAAATGTTCTAGTAGAAAGTTGTACAGCATGAAATTCTCTACAAATTTTATATCAAAATTTTTTCAGAAATCCCCGTAGTTTTGCCGCTAGAGGACGCGGATGTTTAATTAAGTTAAAATAAAAGCTATAACAAAGTTACTAAAATACCGGTATTATTTTTCCCTAATTCCGGTTTTTATTATACTTTTATTTATCCTGTCTTTTTAATTTATATTTATATATTTAATTATTCTCGTTGAACCGCGATAAAAACGTATATCGCGCTATTCCTACTTTTTTGAATCACGGAAAGAGAGGGTCCCGTTAGTCGAAACGGCAATCGAGAGATTTTGACGGTAAATACTTAGAAATTAGATCTATTATAACATAAGGTATTTAAATATTACTTTAATTTTTTTTTTTGAATTTATTTGAATTTTTTTTACTAACTGGATTACAATAATATGCCAATTATATGAATTTTTCACTCTCGAGAAAAAACTCCTCGTTTGAACATTGACATCTTTTCTCATTCCCCGTCTCATCGGGTTTTTTGTCGCATTTTTGCAATTACCGGCTATGAAGATGAAACTTAATGAAAATCAGAGTTGTCACAAGACCCCCATCCGCCTTTTAACTAAGACTAAGATCTCTTTCAGGCTCGGTTAATCTAACTTTTCACCCTCTTTACCGAGATCAAATTACTTTTCATCGTTTCAAGTACTTTTCTTCTTGCTAATTAATGAAGGATTCTTTTTCAGTTTTTTGTTTTTTTTTTTATTTTTGCAACGTTTTCTGTGTCGAATTGGGATTATTGTAATTGGAGGCATTGCACTGGATGCTTGGATTATTATACAAGGTTAGTTCGATATTGCATTTAGGACATAAAAATGAAGATTTTAATAAAATTTCACCAAAATTGAATAATTTTTGAAGAAAAAAAAAACCAAAAACAAAAAAATAAGATTATTTTAGTTTTCCCCAACAGTTTTAAGGTTATGTTGAAAACTGATAGAATAAAAGTTGTAGATCTTATTTAGGACAAAAAAATATAGATTTTCACAAAATTTCATCAAAATCAAATCAATTTTGTCCGGAAAGAAAAATGAAAAACGATAAAATTGATTTTTTATGTTTTCCCCCAATAGTTTTGAGATTATGTTGAAAACTCATAGAATAAAACTTTTAGACCTTATTTAGGATCCAAAAATGTAGATTTCCATAAAATTTCACCAAAATTGAATTATTTTTTGGAAAAACGAGAAAATAGTTTCTTGACGTTTTCTACAATATTTTTAAGCATATGTTGAAAACTGATAAAATATAAATTGTGGACCTCATTTGGGACTCAAAAATGTAGATTTTCACAAAATTTCACCCAAATTGAATTACTTTTGCGGGAAAGAAAAACGAAAAACGAGAAAATAGTTTATGGACGTTTTCTACAATATTTTTAAGCGTATGTTGAAAACTGATGGAATACAAATTATAGACCTTATTTAGGACCCAAAAATGTAGATTTTCACAAAATTTCACCAACATTGAATTATTTTTGTGGGAAAGAAAAATGAAAAACGAAATAATAGATTTGTTACCTTTTTCCCCAATAGTTTTGAGGTTATGTTGAATAAAAGTTTTAAACCTTATTCAGGACAAAAAGTAAACATTTCCTCAAAATTTCACCAAAATCGAATTATTTTTGTGGGAAAGTAAAATGAAAAGCGAAAAAATAGATTTTCTACTTTTTCCTCAATAGTTTTGAGGTTATATTGAAAACTGACAGATGAAATGTAGTAGATCTTATTTAGGAGCCGAAAAATGTAAATTTTCACAAAATTTCACCAAAATCGAATTATTTTTGTGGGAAATAAAAATGAAAAACGAGAAAATAGTTTTTTTGAAGTTTTCTCCAATAGTTTTGAGGTTATGTTGAGTATTGATAGAATATAAATTGTGGACCTAATTTAGGACCCAAAAATGTAGATTTTTACAAAATTTCACCATAATTGAGTTATTTTTGCGGGAAAGAAAAACGAAAAACGAGACCAAAATATTTCATTGTAGCAAATTTCAAGTTTCTTAATTTTTTTTGGTATTTATCAATCCAAAAATAAATAATCTGTCATTCGTCCTTATTTTCGTTCAAAATTATTTAAATTTTTTTTTCATAATTTTTGCAAGTAACAATAAATTATTGTATAACGAAATATCTCATTGTAACAAATTTCGAGTTTCTCGGATTGTTTTTGGAATTTTTTTATCAAGAAAGAGGAAAAAATCGGAAAAACAGAAAAAAACAGGAGAACTAGGGGAAAATAGGAAAAAATAGAAAAAACGGGAAAAATAGAAAAAAGAGGAGAAGTAGAGAAAAATTAGAAAAAATACGGTAAATGGGAAAAAATAGGGAGAGATATAGAAAAAAAGAGAAGTAAAGAAAAATTGGGTAAAATACGGAAAATACAAAAAAATACGTAAAAATATGGAACAAATAAGAAACATTAAAAAAAAAATAGGAAAGAAACAGAAAAATAAAGAAAAAAAGAAAATAGAAAAAAATGGGAAAAATGGAGAAAAATTGAAACAAATCGAAAAAATAGAAAAAAATAGAAGTAGTGAAACATACGAAAGAATAGGAAAAAATAGGAAAAAATATAAAAAAACTGGAAAAATAGGAAATATAAGAAAAATAGAAAAGAAGAGCAAAAAAACTATTCCAGATAAAGAAAAATAGGGGAAAATACTGATGGTATGTATTTTATCCCGTAGAATCCGAATTTATCAAAATATACAGGGTGTTGCAATTAAAAATAAAAATTTATACTCATTTCCGGCGAAACCGGAAGTCTGCCATTTTGATTGTGATATATTCACTTACAATTTCTGTATCACCCGGTATATATAAAAGAACTGCGATTTAAAATCTAGTTTTTATTTTTACCGATCTATTATTTAAATCAACTTATAAAAAAAAACAATTTATTTTAGCAAATTTTCACTAAAAGCATTATCTAAAAAAAAAATTTCTACTCACCGTTTCTATTCTCGCTGTCGGCCGGTTTCATCTGAATGGGATGATGCATCTGAAAGAGACAGTAAGTGAATTAGAGAGATTATAGTATGAGAGAAAAGAGATGTTCAGGGAGATATCTAACTCAAGGGATATAGCGGATGTTCTATCTATTTAGATAGACGTTTCTCGTGTCGTGACGTTGATGCTTATACAACGCAGTAGTATCGGATTTTAAAATATTATTAATAAAAAAATTTCTAATTATTATCAATATAGAAAAAAAAATTAATGTACTTAAATTTATTTAACATACGCCACTGACGGGAGGTTTTACGAGGCTGAGCGTATTTCGCAGGCTCGTAATCACTACCCGCAACCAGATTTCGTCTGAATTAATGGTGATTAAGGGCTTTGAATCGGTTGTGTTTTGGGAATTTCGAGATTAGGAAACGTGTTGTAGTTTTAGTGCCAAAATGAACACCAGCGCCATTGGCAAACTATAGAACGGTGTCGAGTCGAGACACGACAAAGATATTTGTGAATTCGCTGTTTAACATGTAACTATAGATGTCGTTACTAACGCTGAATTGGTTAGTTTCATGTTTAATGTTATATGAGTTGTTTGATATTTTAAATAAATAAAAGCAAGTTAATTAAACTGAAAAATATATAGTTGATGGTGGCCCTTTACAGACGAAACGTTCTTTTAATAATTTAGATATGCTGTGTTAAACGGAATTTTCCCCTATATAAAAAACTCTAAAAAGTATTTTTCTATTATTAAAAATAAGGTTTTAATTAATTGCGAATATCTCGGAAACCGGTCCTGATATTATAATTTTGATAAAACAAATCAATTTGTCTTAAAAATTCGCATCATTTTTTCTATTTAACCAACTATGTATTTATAACGGTTTACGAAATACAATAGTGTTCAATTCAATTTGCGACACCCTGTAAAAATTCCTTTTAAAAATCCTTGGAAAATCCTTACGCAATCCTGAGAAAATTCTTCAAAAATCCTTGAAAAATTTTTAGAAAATTTAGGAAAATTCTTAAAAAAAACCTTAAATAACCGTTGCACCACAATTGTTAAACAATTTCTTGAAAAATTCTTAAAAAATCCTTAAAAATTTCTTTTACAAATCCTTAGATAATCCTTAAGTAATCCTGAGAAAATTATTGACAAAATTATTTGAAAAGTCTTGAAAAATCCTTAATAAACCTTGAAAACCCCTTTAAAAACCCTTGAAAATATCTTTTAAAAACCTCTATGCAATCCTGAAAAAATCCTTAAACAATTTTTGAAAAATCCTTAAATAATCCTTGAAAAATTCTTAAATAGTTGTTACAAAATAACCATAAACTCTTGAAAAATTCGTAAAAAATCCTTGAAAATTTATTTTAAAAATCCTTAGATACTTCTTAAGCAATCCTGAGAAAATTATTGACGAAATTCTTTAAAAGGTCTTAATAAACCTTGAAAAATCCTTGAAAATTCCTTGAAAATTCCTTGAAAATTCCTTTTAAAAATTCCTTGAAAATTCCTTGAAATTTCCTTTTAAAAATCTCTATGAAATCCTTGAAAAATTCTTGAATAATCCTTGAAAAATCATTAAAAAATGCTTAAATAATCGTTATTAAATTCTACAACTATCAATTTTTGGAAAATTTTTAAAAAATCCTTAAAAGTTTATTTTAAAAATCCTTAGATAATCCTTAAGCAATCCTGAGAAAATTATTGACGAAATTCTTTAAAAGGTCTTAATAAACCTTGAAAAATCCTTGATAATTCCTTGAAAATTCCTTGAAAATTCCTTTTAAAAATCTCTATGAAATCCTTGAAAAATCCTTAAATAATCGTTATAAAATTCTACAACCATCAATTCTTGGAAATTTTTTAAAAAATCCTTGATAATTTATTGTAAAAACCTTAGATAATCCTTAGGCAATCTTGAGAAAATTATTGACGAAATTCTTCAAAATTCTTAAAAAAACCTTAATAAACCTTAAAAAATTCTTGAAAATTCCTTGAAAATTGCTTTTAAAAATCTTTACGAAATACTTAAAAAAAATGTTTTAGAAAATTTTTCATAAATACTTGAAAAATTCTTAAATAATCCTTGATAAATCATTGAAAAATCCTTAAATAATCGTTATAAAATTCTATAACCATCCTTTTTTGAAAAATTCCTAAAAATCCTTGAAAATTTCTTTTAAAAATCCTTAAATAATCCTTAAGCAATCCTGAGAAAATTATTGACGAAATTCTTCAAAAAGTCTTAAAAAATCCTTAATAAATCTTAAAAAATTCTTGAAAATTCCTTGAAAATTGCTTTTAAAAATCTCTATAAAATCCTTAAAAAAATGTTTCAGAAAATTTTTCATAAATCCTTGAAAAACTGTTGAATAATTCTTGAAATTTTTTTTAAAAAATCTTTAAATAATCGTTATACAATTCTACAACCCTCAATTTTTGAAAAATTCCTAAATAGTCCTTGAAAATTTCTTTTAAAAATCCTTAGATAATCCTTAAGCAATCCTGAGAAAATTATTGACGAAATCCTTTAAAAAGTCTTAAAAAATCCTTAATAAATCTTAAAAAATTCTTGAAAATTCCTTGAAAATTGCTTTTAAAAATCTCTACGAAATCCTTTAAAAAAATGTTTCAGAAAATTTTTCATAAATCCTTGAAAAATTCTTAAATAATCCTTGAAAAATCTTTTAAAAATCCTTAAATAATCGTTATAAATATCTACAACCATCAATTTTTGAAAAATTCCTAAAAAGTCCTTGAAAATTCCTTTTAACAATCCTTAAATAATCCTTAACCAATCCTGAGAAAATTATTGGCGAAATCCTTTAAAAAGTCTTAAAAAATCCTTAATAAATCTTAAAAAATTCTTGAAAATTCCTTGAAAATTGCTTTTAAAAATCTCTACGAAATCCTTTAAAAAAATGTTTCAGAAAATTTTTCATAAATCCTTGAAAAATTCTTAAATAATCCTTGAAAAATCTTTTAAAAATCCTTAAATAATCGTTATAAATATCTACAACCATCAATTTTTGAAAAATTCCTAAAAAGTCCTTGAAAATTCCTTTTAACAATCCTTAAATAATCCTTAACCAATCCTGAGAAAATTATTGGCGAAATCCTTTAAAAAGTCTTAAAAAATCCTTAATAAATCTTAAAAAATTCTTGAAAATTCCTTGAAAATTGCTTTTAAAAATCTCTACGAAATCATTAAAAAAAATGTTTTAGAAAATTTTTCATAAATCCTTGAAAAATTCTTGAATAATCCTTGAAAAATCTTTTAAAAATCCTTAAATAATCGTTATAAATATCTACAACCATCAATTTTTGAAAAATTCCTAAAAAGTCCTTGAAAATTCCTTTTAACAATCCTTAGATAATCCTTAAGCAATCCTGAGAAAATTATTGACGAAATTATTCAAAAAGTCTTAAAAAATCCTTAATAAACCTTAAAAAATTCTTGAAAATTCCTTGAAAATTGCTTTTAAAAATCTCTATGAAATCCTTAAAAAAATGTTTTAGAAAATTTTTCATAAATCCTTGAAAAATTCTTGAATAATCCTTGAAAAATCTTTTAAAAATCCTTAAATAATCGTTATAAATATCTACAACCATCAATTTTTAAAAAATTCCTAAAAAGTCCTTGAAAATTCCTTTTAACAATCCTTAAATAATCCTTAACCAATCCTGAGAAAATTATTGGCGAAATCCTTTAAAAAGTCTTAAAAAATCCTTAATAAATCTTAAAAAATTCTTGAAAATTCCTTGAAAATTGCTTTTAAAAATCTCTACGAAATCATTAAAAAAAATGTTTCAGAAAATTTTTCATAAATCCTTGAAAAATTCTTGAATAATTCTTGAAAATTTTTTTGAAAAATCTTTAAATAAACGTTATAAAATTCTACAACCATCCTTTTTTGAAAAATTCCTAAAAATCCTTGAAAATTTCTTTTAAAAATCCTTAAATAATCCTTAAGCAATCCTGAGAAAATTATTGACGAAATTCTTCAAAAAGTCTTAAAAAATCCTTAATAAATCTTAAAAAATTCTTGAAAATTCCTTGAAAATTGCTTTTAAAAATCTCTATAAAATCCTTTAAAAAAATGTTTCAGAAAATTTTTCATAAATCCTTGAAAAATTCTTGAATAATTCTTGAAATTTTTTTTGAATAATCTTTAAATAAACGTTATACAATTCTACAACCCTCAATTTTTGAAAAATTCCTAAAAAGTCCTTGAAAATTTCTTTTAAAAATTCTTAGATAATCCTTAAGCAATCCTGAGAAAATTATTGACGAAATTATTCAAAAAGTCTTAAAAAATCCTTAATAAACCTTAAAAAATTCTTGAAAATTCCTTTTAAAACCCCTACGAAATCTTTAAAAAAAAAGTTTCAAAAATTTTTTCATAAATCCTTGAAAAATTCCTGAATAATCCTTGAAAAAACTTTGAATAATCCTTAAATAATCGTTATAAAATTCTACAACCATCAATTTGTGAAAAATTCCTAAAAAGTCCTTGAAAATTTCTTTTAAAAATACTTAAATAATTCTTAAGCAATACTGAGAAAAGTATTGACGAAATTCTTCAAAAAGTCTTAAAAAATCCTTAATAAACCTTAAAAAATTCTTGAAAATTACTTTTAAAAATCTCTACGAAATCCTTAAAAAAATGTTTCAGAAAATTTTTCATAAATCCTTGAATAATTCTTGAAAATTTTTTTGAAAAATCTTTAAATAATCGTTATACAATTCTACAACCCTCAATTTTTGAAAAATAAAAAAATCTTTGAAAATTTCTTTTAAAAATCCTTAGATAATCCTTAGGCAATCCTGAGAAAATGTCTTGAAAAAATCCTTAATATACCTTGAAAATTCCTTTTAAAAATCTCTCCGTAATCCTGAAAAAATTCTAGACAAAATTTTTCATAAATCCATGAACAATTTTTGAAAAATTCTTGAATAATCCTTTATTTTAAAAATCGTTTAAAAATTATTACGCAGAATTATTGACAAAATCCTTGTAAAATCCTTGAATAATCCATGAAAAATCCTTCAAAATTGTTGAAAAATCTTTAAATAATTGTTGCAAATTTTTTAAAAAATCAGTTTTTGAAAAAATTCCTTAAAAATTTCTTTTAAAAACCCTTGGAAAATCCTTAAGTAAACCTTAGAAAATTATTAACAAAATTCTTAAAAAATCCTTGAAAATTCGCTTTTAAAAACCCCTACGTAATCCTGAGAAAATTCTAAACAACAGTCGTCAAAACCCCTTGAAATATTCTCAAAAAGTCCTTCAATAATCCAAGAAAAATCCTTCAAAATCCTTGAAAAATCCTTAAACCGTCATTTTTTTTAAAAATTCCTAAACCCTTGAAAATTTATTTTTAAAATCGTTGGAACATCCTTACGCAATCCTGAGAAAATTAGTGAGCAAATTCTTGTAAAATCCTTGAAAAATTTTTGAAAAATTCTTGAATATTCCTAGAAAAATCCTTAACTAAACTTTGCAGATTTCTTAAAATATCACACGACAAAGATGTTTGCGAATTCGTTGTTTGACATGTCGTTACTAACGCTAAATCCATGAAAAATCCTTGAAAATTCCCTTTTAAAAATCCTTAAGCAATCTTGAGAAAATGCCAGAGAAAATTCGTCAAATATCCTTGAAATATCCTCAAAAAGTACTTCAATAAACTTTGCAAAATGCTTAAACAATCATTTTTTGAAAAATCTTTGAAACTCCATTTTAAAAATCGTTGGAAAATCCTTATGCAATCCTTAGAAAATTATTGACAAAATCCTTGTAAAATTCTTATATCACACATGAAAAATTCTTTAATATCCTTGAAAAATCTTTAAATCCTTTAAAAAATAAGTTTTTAAAAATTTTTTAAAAATTCCTACCAAATTTCCTTTAAAAACTTTTGGAAAATCCTTAAGCAATCCTGAAAAAATTTATGACAAAATTATTCATAAATCCTTTAAAAAATTTTGAAAAATTCTTGAATAATCCTTGAAAAATCATTAAATAATCGTTACAAAATTCTTAAACCATCAATTTTTGAAAAATGCCTAAAAAATTCTTGAAAACTAATTTTATAAATCCTTAAGTAATTTCGAGAAAATTAGTGACAACATTCTTGAAAAAGTCTTGAAATATTCTTAAAAAATCCTTGAAAAATTCTTGAAAAATTCCTGAAAAAATTCTTAACAATGTTTTTCAAAAATCCTTGAATAATCCATGAAAACCCCTTCAAAATCCTTAAAAAATCAGTTTTTGAAAAATTACTAAAAATTCCTTAAGCATCCTTTAAAAATCCTTGGAAAATCCTTAAGCAATCCATAGAAAATTAATAACAAACTTATTGAGAAACAAAAACCTTAAAAAATCCTTGAATACTTTAGACAAATTTTGTCAAAAATCCTTGAAATATCCTTAAAACATCCTTGAAAAATCCTAAAAAGTCTTTTAATAACCCTTTAAAATCCTTGAAATTTTTTTAAATAATATTTGCAAAATCCTTAAACCATCATTGTTTAAAAAAATCTTAAAAAATTCTTGAAACTTTATTTTAAAAATCGTTGGAAAATTCTTTCGCTATCCTGAGAAATTTATTAACAAAATCCTTGAAAAATCTTTAAATAATTGTTGCAAAATCCTTAAAAAATTAGTTTTTGAAAATTTCTTAAAAATTTCTCCAAAATTCCTTTTAAAAATTTTTCGAAAATCCTTCAGCAATCCTGAAAAAATTCTTGACAGAATTTTTCATAAATCCTTGAAAAATTTTTGAAAAATTCTTAAATAATCCTTGAAAAATCTTTGAGAAACCCTTAAATAATCGTTACAAAATTTTTAAACCATCAAGTTTTGAAAAATTACTAAAAAAATTCTTGAAAACTCCTTTTAAAAATCCTTAAGTAATCCTGTGAAAATTATTGAAAAAGTCTTGAAAACTTCTTGAAAAATTTTTGAAAAATCCTTAGAAAATCCTTGAAAAGTTCTTGAAAAATTCTTGAAAAGTACTTGAAAAATGCTTTCAAAATCTTGAAAAATCAGTTTTTGAAAATTTCTTAAAAATTCCTCCAAAATTCCTTTTAAAAATTTTTCGAAAATCCTTTAGCAATCCTTAAAAAATTTCAAAAAAATTCTTGAAAACTCCTTTTAAAAATCCTTAAGTAATCCTGTGAAAATTAGTGACAACATTATTGAAAAAGTCTTGAAATATTCTTAAAAAATCCTTGAAAAATTCTTGAAAAATTCCTGAAAAAATTCTTAACAATGTTTTTCAAAAATCCTTGAATAATCCATGAAAACCCCTTCAAAATCCTTAAAAAATCAGTTTTTGAAAAATTACTAAAAATTCCTTAAGCATCCTTTAAAAATACTTGGAAAATCCTTAAGCAATCCATAGAAAATTAATAACAAACTTATTGAGAAACAAAAACCTTAAAAAATCCTTGAATACTTTAGACAAATTTTGTCAAAAATCCTTGAAATATCCTTAAAACATCCTTGAAAAATCCTAAAAAGTCCTTTAATAACCCTTTAAAATCCTTGAAAAATTTTTAAATAATATTTGCAAAATCTTTAAACCATCATTGTTTAAAAAAATCTTAAAAAATTCTTGAAACTTTATTTTAAAAATCGTTGGAAAATTCTTTCGCAATCCTGAGAAATTTATTAACAAAATCCTTGAAAAATCTTTAAATAATTGTTGCAAAATCCTTAAAAAATCAGTTTTTGAAAATTTCTTAAAAATTTCTCCAAAATTCCTTTTAAAAATTTTTCGAAAATCCTTCAGCAATCCTGAAAAAATTCTTGACAAAATTTTTCATAAATCCTTGAAAAATTTTTGAAAAATTCTTAAATAATCCTTGAAAAATCTTTGAAAAATCCTTAAATTAACGTTACAAATTTCTTAAACCATCAAGTTTTGAAAAATTCCTAAACAATCCTTAAAAAATTCTTGAAAATTTCTTGAAAAATCCTTAAAAAATTCTTGAAAAGTTCTTGAGAAATCCTTGAAAAGTACTTGAAAAATGCTTTAAAAATCTTGAAAAATCAATTTTTGAAAATTTCTTAAAAATTCCTCCAAAATTACTTTTAAAATTTTTTCGAAAATCCTTAAGCAATCCTGAAAAAATTCTTGACAAAATTTTTCATAAATCCTCGAAAAATTTTTGAAAACTCCTTTTAAAAATCCTTAAGTAATCCTGTGAAAATTAGTGACAACATTATTGAAAAAGTCTTGAAATATTGTTAAAAAATCCTTGAAAAACTCTTGAAAAATTATTGAATAATCCTTGGAAAAATCCTTGAAAAATCTTGAAATTGAAAATTCTTTGAAAAATCTTTGAAAAATCCTTGAAAATCCTTGAAAAATCCTTGAAAAATCATTGAAAAATCCTGAAAAATCATTTTTGAAAAATTTTTAAGCATTTCATTAATTTGGAAAATCCTGAAGCAATCCTTAGAAAATTATTAAAAAAATTCTTCATAAATAAAATCCTTAAAAAATCCTTAAAAGTTCCATTTTAAAAATCCTTACGCAATCTTGAGTAAATTTTAGACAAATTTCCTCAAAACTCCTTGAAAACTCCTTGAAATATCCTTAAAAAATCCTTAATAAATTCTTGAAAAATCCTTCAAAATCCTTGAAAAATCCTTCAAAATCCCTAAAAATAATTTTTGCAAAATCCTTAAACTATTGTTTATTTAAATTTAATTTATTCACAGTTTTAAAAACGCATTCACCATTTTATTGAATAATACATTCACCAAATTTATAAATTCTTTATATTACAATAATGTGTTCAAGTTTTTATCCAGTTTGCCATTAAATAATCAAGTTATAATTGATTTTAAAGTTAAAAATAAAATATCGATAGATGCTCCAAAAATTTATAATGCGATTGTTCCCAGATTTTATGTAAACACGTAAAAATCATGCGTAATAACAATGATAAAATTAATTAAAAATTAAAGTTTGGTTTAATTTATATGTTTATAATTATGTTTATATTTTTTTTAAAATTATCAAATATAAAAGATGAAAAAGGTCAAAAAAATTTTTTTTTATTTCTTATTTTTTAAAAGAAATAATATGTTGATTAATTAAATTTGGTAGCCCTTTTTAACCTCGTTTTTTTTTCTTAATTTTAGTAGCGTTTTAAGACAGTTAATAGATTTTTTGCAATAATTTGGTAAAATTTTGTAAAAATTTCATAAATTTATTAGAAAATATTTTTACCATTATTTGGGGATTTCACATTATTTTGCTTCTTTTAAAAGTGAAAAAAAATGGATTAATTTTATATAAAAAATAAATTATATATTAGGCTTAAAATTTTTTAAATTTTTTGTGCGATTTGGTTTTAAGTCTTTAATTTTTAATTAGTTTTCTAATAAATTTTAATTATGGAGATTTTTAATTAATTAGTTAAATTTATTTTATTTATATGGTATTTTGTTATTTTTTATAAATTTAGGTTTCATTAGAAAATTTTGGGGAATTTTCTGATAAATTTTATAGTATGTTAAAGTATGTTTAAAAATTTATAGCAATGTCAAAAAACAAGAAAAAAATGTCAAAACAAGAGGAAAATAGTAAAAAATATCAAAGAATGTAACAAAAATTAAATAATGTCAAAAATGTGAAATAATGTCAAAAAATACGAAAAAAGTAAAAAATAACAAAAAACGTAAATAAAACTACATAAAACCTAAAAAGATAATGAAAGAATTAAAAAAAATGTTATGAACTATCTAAAAATATCAAAAAAAAATTTGTAAAAAATGGTAAAAAAAATGTTAAAGATAGGAGCTGCTACTATGTTTACATACAGACAGACAGATATACGTCTGGACAATATTTTTTTTGCATTTCAGACTTGAAATGTGCATTAGAGTTTGTTTTTATAGAAACGTTTCCTTGGTAGATTTTTGCGGTTTCGAATCATGAACTCAATTCCGCGAAAATTTGCATTTTTCACATTGAGGAAGTTATCACAAGTGATACGAAGACCTTTGCTTTTAACCGGTCAGAACAGAAAAGAACCAATTTATTCATTTTATTTTATTATTTTGAAATTAAAAAAAAACATTCTTAATTGGGGTCATGAGGTAATTCGTTTACATACAAAAAAAAATATTTACAAATGGCTTTTTATACTTAAATTATGAGAGAGATGTTAAAACATAAAACCTTATGTTACAGGATGTCCTGTTTGATGTAAAAATCGTAGACAAAAATTATGTCGATACATAAAGAGAAAAATAGGTCAATTTTCATGTTACAATTTTTTACTGTTTTTGTCATTTTTTAACATTTTTTTTTTGTCATTGCAAAAGATTTTTAGACTAACATACTTTCACCGTCTTTACATAATATAGCGTCGTTTTCCTTATTCAAATCTGACAAATAATAACGGAATTGAACGCTAGAAGGATTTTTAAAGGATTTTTCAAGGATTTCCCCAAGGATTTTTTAAGGATTTTTCGAGAATTTTTCAAGCATATTTCTAATAATTTTCTTAGGATTGCTTAAACTGATTTTGATTAATTTTTCATGGGTGATACAAGGATTTTACAAGGATTTGTCAATAATTTTCTCAGAATTACATAAGGATTTTCGAACGATTTTTAAAATGAAGTGTCAAGGATTTTTAAAAAAATGATTGATTAAGCATTTTATAAAGATTAATTTTGTCAAATTTTTTTAAGGATTTCGTAAAGATTTATAAAAGGAATTTTCAAGGATTTTGCGAGGTTTATTAAGGATTTTTCAACACTTTTTGAAGAATTTTCTTAAATTTTTTTTCAGGATTGCTTAAGCATTATCCAAGGATTTTTAAAATAAATTTTCAAGGAGTTTTTAGGAATTTTTCAAAAGTTTTTAGTTAAAGAATTTTTCAAAAGTTTTTGGTTTAAGAATTTTGTAATCAATATTTAAGAATTTTTCAAAGATTTTTCAAGGGTTATTCAAGGATTTTTCAAAAATTGTTTAATGATTTATGAAAAATTTTGTCAAAAATTTTTTTAGGATTGCGGAGAGGTTTTGTAAAGGAATTTTCAAGGATTTTTCATGATTTAAAAAGGATTTTTCAAAGCTTTTTGAATAATTTTGTCAGTAATTTTCTGAGGATTGCTTAAGGCTATCTGAAGATTTTTAAAAAAAATTTTCAAGGATTTTTTAGGATTTTTTTTAAAAACTGACAGTTTATGAATTTTGTAGCATTTATTTAATGATTTTTCAAATATTTTTCAAGGAAATTTCAAAGATTATTTAAGGATTTTTCCAAAAGTTTTCAAGGATTTATGAAAAATTTTGTCAAGAATTTTTTCAGGATTGCTTAAGGATTAGCTCAGGATTTTTTAATAATTTTTCAAGAAATACTTTAAGAATTTTGCAATGGCTATTTAGGGATTTTTCAAGAATTTCTTTAGGATTTTCTAAGAATTTTTCAAGGATTTTTGAAGAATTTTGTCAAGAATTTTCTCAGGACTGCGTAAAGATTTTCCAAGGATTTTCAAAAGGAATTTTTACAAGGTGGCTCAAATTGAATTGAACACTGTTAGATTTCATTGTAGATACAAAGTTGGTTAAGTAGAAAAAATAATTAAAGTAGGGAAAAAAAAGTTCGGAAAACTGAAGAAAAACATTGGGACAAAAAAACAAAAATGAGGGAAAGTGGGTTAGCAAATGTGGGACCAAAACAAATGAATAAAAATTGGGAAAAGTGGGACAAAAAAAGAAGGGAACAGTATGGAAAAAAGTGGACAAATCAATAAAACAATGAAAAATGGGACAAAAAAATGACGATAAGTGGGAAAAAAAATCTAGGTAAAGGTAGGGAGAAAAGGTGGTTGAAAAAAAACAAAAAATGTAGGAAAGGGGTTTCCCCACAAATGTGGGGAAAAACAGATTAAAAAAATGGGGAAAACGGGGCAAAAAATGGGGAAAAGTGGGACAAAAATAGGGAAAGGTAGGAAAAAGGTGGGTTAAAAAAAATTAAAATAGGGGAAAGTGGAGCAAAAAAAGTCAGACAAAAATCTATTTAAAGCGAAAGCGAAGCAAAAAAAGTGGGACAAATAAAATTTAAGAAATGGGGCAAACAAATGACGAAAAGGTGGTTAAAAAAAAATAAAAAATGTGGGGAAGTGTTGCCCACAAATTTGGGGAAAAACAAATTTAAAAAATGGAGAAAAATGGGGCAAAAAATAGGGAAAAGTGGGACAAAAAATATTGAACGGTAGGAAAAAAGTGGGTCAAAAAATAAATATAGGGGAAGCAGACAAGTCAGACAACAAGTCAGACAAGTCAGACAAAAAAGGTTTGGCAAATTAATAGGGAAAGGTAGAGACAAAAAAACAAAAAAATTGGGAATGTGGACCAAAAAAAACGTAGGGCAAAAAAAATTTAAATAATGGTTAAAAATGGATAAAAATGGACAAAAAAGTAGGGAAATGTAGGAAAAAAAGTGATTTAAAAAATGTGTAATAGCAGTGGGACAAAAAAAATTAGTAAAAATGAGAAATTTTGTATTTTACTCGTGTTACTGTATACCGTAATGTCATATCGAGGCCTTTTTTATAATTAAGGGTAAGCTATTTTGTTTTTTTTTAATTTTAATGTAAATTCTTATAAGGTTGTCTTTTCTTTATAGATTTGACATGCCCTACTAAGGCACGCTTATTTTTTTTGGGTACCTTTCAAGCCATACCTTTTATGGAATTTTTTTCATTCGTGGAGAACATTTCTAATTGATCTTCGAGATTCTTCAGTTGTTGAAGAATATACCCCTGATAAGATCAGATAAATAAAAAAAATCAAAACTTATCGAACCGAATTATTTTCAGTGTACTAAATCTAAGATCAGTTTAGCGTCACAAAATATCAAAGAATGTAAAAAATATTGAAAAATGTCAAAAAATGCCAAAAAGGTAAAAACTATATAAAACCTCAAAAGATAGAACTAAAAAAAATGTCATGAAATATCTAAAAATATCAAAAAAAATGTAAAAAATATTAAAAATAAGAGCTGTTACGGTGTTTACATACAGATAGACAGATATACCGCTGGACAAGATTTTTTTTGCATTTTCAGACTTAGAATGTGCATTAAGAGTTTTTTTTTATAGAAACATTTCCTTGGTAAATTTTTTGCGGTTTCGAATCATGAACTCAATTCCGCGAAAATTTGCATTTTTCACATTAAGGAAGTTACACGCGGAGTTATTATCGTAAATAAAAAAAGTTTTGTAGGCGGCGGAAGCGACCGGATGTCGAGCGTCGACCGCCCATGACTTAATTATTATATTACGAGTGTTTCTGTTTCGCGACCATTAATCCAAATCAAAAATAGCCCATTTGTTTTCGTGGAAAAGTTTTTTAATTAAAAGACTAGGCTAATTTACTAGTACCGTCTTATAAATTAATTTCAACATTATTTTAAATAATATAAGAGCCGGATAAACCGGAGAAGAGTGCGTAGACGAGAAAGGAAAAAGGATAGGGACAAGAGTAGCTGAAATTTAAATAATTATTACTAGGTTATTCATATACATACAATTAAATTATATTTCAACATTAAAATATCTGCCATAATTATGATGCTTGCATAATAATAATTTTACTGCTTAAGTTTACAACTTATAATAAATAAGTATAACTCATCTGAAATAGCAAAGTGCCAGGATCTTTATCTCGAAATGTCAGATTATACGGAATAATATATGTCCTAGGACATTACGTAACTTTAATACAGATCTCTGAACACGTTAAATTTTATTCATGTAGAGGGACCATTATTACTGGGTCAAATTCACTGCACAATTTCTACATAAAAATATGAGTTTCCAGTATATAGTTTAACATTCTAAATTATTATTCAAGTAGTTTAAAATACATCCAATAGTCTAACCATTTACGGAATATAATTTTTTTGTTCATGCGTAGTAGAAATGATAAAAGGGTACTTTTTTTAATTTTTTTGTATTATTTTCCACCGTTTTTTTTTAGTTTTTGCCTTCATTTTCCCACTTTTTTTGTCAAACATATCCTTACTTTTTTTGTCCTACTTTTTCCCAGATTTTTATTTCGACCCGATTTTTTGTGCAACTTTTCCCCACTTTTGCATTTTTAAATTTCTTTTTGTTCTTGTGCTTGCTTCAATTTCCCCCCGTTATTGTTTTTTTTTTTGTTTTTCCCTTCATTTTGCCACTTTTTTTGTCATACATATCCTTACTTTTTTTGTCCTACTTTTCCCCAGATTTTTATTTCGACCCGATTTTTTGTCCCACTTGTTTTTGCTTCAATTTACCCCCGTTATTGTTTTTTGTCTACCTTTCCCTACTTTTTTGCCCCACTTTTCACCATTTTTTGGCCCCATTTGTCTCCATTTTGTTTTTTTCTTGCCCAACATTTCTCCACTTTTTTTGCACTACTTTTAAATAGTTTTTTGTTTTCCCAATTTTTTCCATTTTTTAAATTTCATTATGCCCCACATTTTTTGCTCCACGTTCCCCCATTTTTTGCCACATTTCTCTACTTTTTTTGCTCCAACTTTCACCATTTTTTCTCCATTTTGTTTTGTTCTTGCCCAACATTTCCCCACTTTTTTTGCAACTTTTTTGTTTTTCTCCATTTTTTGTCCCAGTTTTCCCAATTTTTTCCATTTTTTAAATTTCATTTTGTTACATATTTTTTTGCTCCACTTTGTCAAATTTTTTATTTTTTTTGCCTCTACATTTCCCTACTTTTTTGCCGCAACTTTCACCATTTTTTGGCCCCATTTTTCTCCATTTTGTTTTGTTCTTACCCAACATTTCCCCACTTTTTTTGCACTACTTTTCCCCAGTTTTTTGTTTTTTTTCCATTTTCTGTCTTAGTTTTCCCAATTTTTCCATTTTTTTAATTTCATTTTGCCCTACATTTTTTGCTCCACTTTCCACCACTTTTTTATTTTTTTTTGCCTTCAGATTTCCCTACTTATTTTTTCCCCAACTTTCACCATTTTTGGCCCCATTTTTCTCCATTTTGTTTTTTACTTGTCCTACATTTCTCCACATTTTTGCCCTACATTTATTAACTTTATTTGCCCTATTTTTTCTCCAGTTTTTTGTGTTCGCCCCATTTATTGTCCCACTTTTCCCATTTTCTGTCCCATTATTTTCCATTTCCACCATTTTTTGATTTTTGTCTCTACTTTTCCCTATTTTCGCCATTTTTTTGACCCATTTTTTCCATTTTTTTAAAAAGATTTTTGTCTCACTTTCCTTGACCCACTTTTTTTCCGAACTTTCCATATTTTTTTGTACCTCTTTTACCCATTTTTTAGCCTTATTTTTTTTTATTTGTTTTTTTTTCCATAATTGTTGACCACTTCCTACATTTTTTGTTTTTTTTCATGCACTTTTTTTCCTACCTTTCCCTATATTTTTTTACAATACTTATCTTAATTTTTTTGACCTACTTTCCTCATTTTTACTAATTTTTTTTGTCCTACTGCGTTTGCTCTTTTCCACATTTTTTAACCCACTTTTTTCCCTACCTTTCCCAACTTTTTTGTCCTATTTTTCCCCATTTTTCCATTTTAAAGTTTATTTTTTGGCCACTTTATCCTATTTTGAATTTTTTGACCCATTTTTTTCCTACCTTTCCCCATTTTTGTCTCACTTTTCCCCATTTTTTGTCTCATTATTTTCCATTTCCACCTTTTTTTGATTTTTGTCTCTACTTGTCCCTATTTTGGCCCCACTTTTCGCTATTTGTTTGACACATTTTTTTCCTACCTTTCCCCATTTTTGTCTCACTTTTCCCCATTTTTTGTCTCATTATTTTCCATTTCCACCTTTTTTTGATTTTTGTCTCTACTTGTCCCTATTTTGGCCCCACTTTTCGCTATTTGTTTGACACATTTTTCTATTTTTTTAAATAGATTTTTGTCTCATTTTTCTTGACCCACTTTTTTCCGACCTTTCCCTATTTTTTTTTACCTCTTTTACCCATTTTTTAGCCTCATTTTTCTCCATTTTTTTTATTTGTTTTTTTTTTTCATATTTGTTGACCACTTTCCTACATTTTTTGGTTTTTTATGCACTTTTTTTCCTACCGTTCCCTATATTTTTTTATATTTTTTTACCCTACTAATCTTAATTTTTTTGACCCATTTTTCTCATTTTCACAATTTTTTTTCCACTGCTTTTGCTCTTTCCACATTTTTTTAACCCACTTTTTTTCCTACATTTCCTTTTTTTTTGTCCCACTTTGTCCCATTTTTTCCATTATTTAAATTTTTTTTGCCCCACTTTTTTTTGTTCCACATTCCCATATTTTTTGTTTTTTGTCTATACCTTTCCTTACTTATTTGCCCCACCATTTTTGTCTGACTTTTTGGCTCCACTTTCCCCTATTTTTTTTCCTCCCTAACTTTCCCACATTTTTTTACCCCACTTATCATCATTTTTTTGCCCCATTTTTTAAATTTTATTTGTCTATTTTTCCCTATTTGTCCCTATTTTGATTTATTTTCAGTATTTCACTTTCACTTTCCCTGTTGTACTTTATTTGTTCCTATTTTAATTTTTTTTCTATTTTCTTTACTTTTCCTCATTTTTCCCTATTTTCCATTTTTTATTTTTCCCTATTTTTTTATTACATTTCCGTTATAAATAACTATTAAAATAAATTAAAACAAACGGCTTAGGTTATGCACAAAAATGAAAATTGTAAAACGATAAAAAAAAAGCGATTGATTCTGCCGCGCCGTATTGACACACGGCTAGCCGTGATTGCTGCAATCCGGTTGATTGACGGTTTGCCGGTGTTCGACTGACGCGACGTTTCGAACCATTGTCACGTGATGAATTATCGGCGAAAAGTGTCCGGCGCGGAAATGTTAATGAACGTTCTAGCCAGCGCGACAGATAAAAAATGTATTTTGGGAGTAAACCAAGCACAAAAAAATGACTAAATTAATACGTTTATTTCTGATTTTTTATTAATTTTTTTTCGAACCAGACGTATATTATTTTCTCTCTTCCTCAGTTTCTGACGCAGTCCAATCTGAATAACAAATTCTGAGAAAGAAACACGGCAAGAATTGTAATTGTTTTACATTATTGACCCCTTTTCCGAGATGAAGAACCAGCGCCGCATAATGACGTGGCCAGATGATAAAAAGCAGAAAAAAAGAAGACGATAATGGTTCTTTAATGGATGTCGGTGTATTAAGAAAAATGAGAATATCTTTTCTGTTGCTTTCGCTTAACCTTTAACTATGGAAAATTATTTAGTCGTTTATTGTTAGAGTTAATATTTTTTTGTATATTCTGGAAAATAAACTTAAATTAAATAATTAAGAAAAAACCAACACAAAAATAAATTTTTCTTTTTTAGTTACAAAAAAATGAGGCATGAAAATAAATAAATACATTTTTTTTTGTTACCGAAGGTCACGTTCGCTCGTAGCCCTTACAAATATAAGGTAGCTCGAAAATGCATACGCAGAATACCTTACCGTATACCACGATTCAATTCATCGGTTCGCGTTTGGATTAGTACAAATAATAAAAATTATTATTACAGTAGGCCAAGTAAAGCCCACCCTTCTGGCCGCCAATGTATCAATCGAAACCATAACGACCAATGGAGTATTTTATCTCCACTGACGCTGCCCAAAATAAGTGGTCTTTACACTATAAATCAAAGGTGGCACTTTAGGCAATTGGAAACCTGGACTAAGACGAAGACTAAACAAAGAAGATGTAGACAAACAAGATTTATTTTTTCCTATATGTGACAAAGAAAATTTAGACTTTTTAGATCAGACAAAGATTATTTTTCATAAAAATTTTCAATGTTCAAGGACCATAAAGGATAAATTTAATAACACACAATTTTTTTAGACCATTCAAAGATGTTTTAGACTTTTTAGATCAGACAAAGAAGATTTAGACTTTAGATCAGACAAAGGAAGTTTATTTTATCTAGATTAGACAATGAAGATTAAGACATATTTATAATAAGAGAAATTTTATTATTCGTAGAAAGTGACCATCTTTAGGAACCATAGAGGACAAATAAGATAAATCAGGCACACATAGACGCACAAGATATATTATTAGACAGACTGTATAGACAGCACAAAAATATTTAGATCAGACAAAGAAGATTTAGACTTTTTAAATCGTCAGACAACGAAGATTTACACATTTTATACCAAAGAAAATTTAGAATTTAGGTCAGACAAAGATAATTTTTACTTTTTAGATCAGAGGGAGAAGATTTAGATTAGTTAGAACAGACAAAGAAAATTTAGACTTTTTGGACTAGACAAAGCTTATTTTTCATAGAAAGTGGCAATCTTTAAGCACCATAAAGGACAAATTTGATAAATCAGACACACATACACGAATAATATACATAATATTAGACAAACTATATAGACCAGATAAAAAAGATTTGACTTTTTCAAACTAGACTAAAAGATTTAGATTAGAAAAAGTAAATTTAGAGTTTTTAGACCAGACAAACCAGATTTTGATTTTTAAACTGGACAAAGCTTATTGTGACCATATTTAAGGACCATAGATGACAAATTTGATAAATCGGACACACAGTCATGAAAAATATAGACAATATTAGATGTAGACCAGACAATAAATATGACTTGTTACATCAGAAAAAGAAAATTTAGACTTGAGACCAGGCAAAGTAAATTTAGACTTATTAGACTAGGCAAAACTTATTTTTCGTAGAAAGTGACCATCTCTAAGAGCCCTTATAGGACAAATTAGACACACATACGCGAACAATATAGACAATATTAGAACAACTATGTAGACCAGACAAAATATATTTGAATCTTTTAGAGTAGACAAAAAGATTTAGACTCTTTAGAATAGACAATGAAGATTTAGACTTTTTAGATTAGAAGAAGATTTAGAATTTTTAGACCAGACAAAGTAGATGTAAACTTTATACTAGACAAAGAAATTTAATTTTTTTAGATCAGGTAAAAAGAACCATAGAGGAGAAATTAAGATAAATCAGACACACATATACGCACAAGAAATATTATTATATAGACTATATAGACAGCACAAAAATATTAAGACTATTTGGATCGGACAAAGGAGATTTAGACTTTTTAAATCATCAGAAAAAGAAGATTTATACATTTTGTACCAAAAAAAATTAGAATTTAGATCAGACAAACAAATTTGGACTTTGGATCAGACAAATAAAATTTAGTCTTCAACCAGACAAAGAAGATTTTGACTTTTTAGATAAGAAAAAGAAGATTTAGATTATTTAGAACAGACACAGAAGATTTAGACATACATACATGAACAATATAGACAATAATAGACAAACTATGTGGACTGGACAAGAACGATTTGACTTTTTTAGATCAGACAAAGAAGATTTATACTTTAAAATAAACGTATAAGATTTAGACTTTTTAGATCAGAGAAAGAAAATTTATAGTTTTTAGACCAGACAAAGAAGATTTAGTCATTTTAGACTAGACAAAGATTATTTTTCGTAGAAAGTGACCATCTTTAAGGACCATAGAGGACAAATTTCATAAATCAGACGCACATTCACGAACAATATAGACAATGTTAGACAAACTATGTAGATCAGACAAGAAGATTTGACGTTTTTAGACTAAACAACGAGGACAAAATTGATAAATTAGACACACATACACGAACAAAATGGATACTAGTAGACAAAATATGTAAACCAGACGAAAAATATTGGACTTTTATGACTATACAAAAGAGACTTAGACTCTTTAGATCAGAGAAAGAAGATTTATAATTTTTAGGTCAGATAAAGAAGATTTATAGTTTTTAGATCAGACAGAGTAGATTTAGACTTTTAGATTTGACAATGCTTACTTTTGGTAGAAAGTGACAATCTTTAAGGACCATAGAGGACAAATTTAATAAATCAGACACACGTTTAAACATTTTTAGATCAGACCAAGAATTTACTCTTTTCAGATCAGATAAAGGAGATTTAGATCTGTTAAGACTAGATAAAGCTTATTTTTTTATTTATATATACACCAAATAGTTTATTAGTCTAAATATAAGTAGAATGAACATAAAGTTTAATTTTTTTTAGAACAGACAAAAAAGATTTACTCTTTAGACAATAAAGATTTAGACTTTTTAGATCAGACAAGGCTGATTTTTGTAGAAGGTAGCAATTTTCAAGGACAATCGAAAACAAATTAGATAAATCAGACACACATACATATATCTAATAGATTATTAGTCCAATTAAGTAGAGCAGACAAACAAGATCGAGATTTTTTAGATCAAATAAAAAGGTTTGTGTTTTTAGACCAGACAAAGCTTATTTTTGGTAGAAAGTGGTAATCTTCAAGGACCAGAGAGAATACATTTGAAAAATCAGTCACACATTCACGAACAATATAATATAGATAATATTAGACAAACTATCTAGATCAGACAAATAATATTTAGATTCCTCAAATAGAACAAAGAAGATTTAGACTATAAAATAGACATGAAAGATTTTGACATTTTAGATCAGGGAAAGAAGAGTTTTTAGACCATACAAAGAAGATTTAGACTTTTTAGGCCAGACAAAGCTTATTTTTCGTTAAAATTCGCAATCTATAAAGCCATAGAGGACAAAATTGATAAATTAGACACTTGTAGACAAACTATGTAGACCAGGCAAAAATGATTCAGAATTTTCGATTAGACAAAAAATATTTAGACTTTAGACCAAACAAAGCACATTTAAATTTTTTAGACCAGACAAAGTTTGTTTTTCGTTGAATTTGGTAATCTTTAAGGTCCATAGGGGACAAATTTGATACACTAGATACACATACACGAACAATATAAACAATAATAGACCAACTAGGTAGACCAGACAAAAATATTGGACTTTTTTAGACTAGATAAAAGAGATTGAGACTCTTTAGATTAGACAAAGAAGATTCAGACTTAGAACAGATATATAAGATTCAGACATTTTACATCAGAGAAACTTTTAGATCAGAGAAAGAAGATTTAGAGTTTTAAGATAAGACAAAGTGGATTTAGACATTTAGACTAGACAAAGCTGACTTTTGGTAGAAAGTGACAATCTTTAAGGACCACAGAGGACAAATTTAATAAATCAGACACACATACACGTACTAGATAGAAAATGTTAGATAAACAATGTAGACCAGACAAAAAAAATTGACTTTTTTAGATCAGACAAGGAAGATTTAGAATTTAGTCTTTATAGATCAGAGAATGAGGTTTTAGAGTTTTTTGACCAGACAAAAATTATTTCTCGGATTTTAAGGATCATAGAGGACAAATTTGATATATCAGAAACACATTCATGAAAAGTACAGACAATATTAGACAAACTATGTAGACCAGACAACGAATATTTAGATTCCTTAGATCGAATACAGAAGTTTTAGATTTTAGAATAGACATGAAAGATTTAGAGTTTCCAGACCATACACAGAAGATTTAGACTTTTTAGACTAGACAAAGATTATTTTTCGCTGAAATTGGAATCTTTAAGGCCCTTTGATAAATTAGACACATATACATGAACAAAAGAGACACTAGTAGACAAAATATGTAGACGAGGCAAAAATAATTTAGACATTTTTGATTAGACTAAGAAGATTAAGACTTGAGACCAGACAAAGTAGATTTAGATTTTTTAGACTAAGAATTTAGGTTTCTTAGACCAGATAAAGCTTATACACATACAGATCAAATAGTTTATTAGTCGAACTAAATGTAGAGTTTTAAATCTTTTAGACCCGACAAAAAAGATTTAGACTCTTTAACTAGACAATGAAGATTTAGACTATTTAGATCAGACAAGGCTGATTTTTGTAGAAGACCATCGAAAACAAATTAGATAAATCAGACACACATACAGACATCTAATAGATTATTAGTCCAAGTAAGTAGACCAGACAAATAATATCGAGACTTTTTAGATTAAATAAAAAAAATTTAGTTTTTAGACCAGACATAACTTTTTTGTAGAAAGTGGCAATCTTTAAGGACCAGATAGGATAAATTTGAAAAATCATACATATACGGACAAGATAGACAATATTGGACAATGTAGACCAGACAAAAAAGATTTGGACTATTTAAATCAAACAAACTTATAGGCAACTCTAACAATACGCCGAACACCAAAATATATTTCACTACCAAGAACTATTAGAAATGGCCGCTCTTCCAGCCAAACATTTTACCCAGGACCGGCTTTGGTACGGAATTTACGGGCTTTGTCCAAAATTCCATAGTTACAAGAACGTTTAAATATTATTATGGGTCATGGGATCATCGACAGAATGTGTAACAAATTTTGTTACAATAATTGTTATGTTTTTGTTTTTGCTTGTTAAGGTTTATTTGGTGATAATATTTTAAATAACTAAACATTTAATTAACCGACTTTTTTTAACGAAAACAAAAATAATGTTCTTAAAATACCGTTTATTAAATATTTGCAAAAAAAATCAATGAATTAATTTTGCTAATTGTCATAATATGTTTGTAACTCGATTTATCGACCTTCAAAACTAAAATAGAAAACAGTAAGTTTTGGTCCCTTCAGGGACCTTGAATCCCTGAATCTATTTACTTGGGTTTCCCTGTGCCACTAAATCATGGGGTCTTTTTGCAACGTAAACACGTAATTTAGTGAGGCAAGGCAAGGGGTGGAGAAGAATCAATGGGGAATGTTTGTAAAACTGAAAGGGAAAAAAAGAAAAACGACCTGTCGATGGAGGCTCGAGTGTCGACAAAATTAACGGATTGTTTTTTTTTACACAATTATTACGTACCTGCGTTATAAAAAAATTAACAGTGTACACATTTAACCACTCAAATGTTATTGTAACGAAATAATAATATTACGAATGAATTTCGAGGGAATATAATTATTATTATTGGTTATCGGTTTAGAAAGTCCCGAAGGACCATCGTGATGTTGACAACGGGATTTTTTTATTCTTCATATAAATCGTTTAAATAAATTACAGCTTTAATTGAAAAAATTAAAAATTAAATCAAGAATATACTGGCGCAAAAAGATAATTTTTAGTTTCTTTTCTACAATTATCAATTTGTAATAAATTTTTATTCTGTAAATTGTGATACGGCTACACGAAATGTTAAAAAATATAATCAAGAATATCCTGGCGAATAGATAAGCTATGTGCATACTAGATAATTTACAGAAATAATCGCTTATGGTGGTGCTGCGAACAAAGTTTTTTTTCAATCAGTAGTGTCCTACTTCGTTATTAGTAGTCAGAATTAAACAGGACGTAGAATAAAAACGAAAACAAAAATCACGCGCAGAACCAAAGACTAAAGGGCATTAAAGTCAAACTTCGTTATTATTGGTTCAAATTTAACGTGGAAAAAGCCGGTATATTTAAAATATGACGCAGACCATGTACCTAAATAAAAATCTTGCGCAGAACCAGTGCCAAAAGGCATTTGTGTCTAACTTCGTTATTATTGTTTCAAATGGAACTCAAATATGGTATTATATTATAAATGAGATGAAGAATACACACGTATACAAAAATCATATAAAGAACAAAAGACAAAACGGTATTGTACTATAAATGAGACGTAAGATACATACGTTAACAAAAATCATGCGAAGAACCGAAGACAAAAGAGCATTAGGGTCAAACTTCGTTAATAATAGTCCAAATTGAACGTAAAAAACGGCGCTATTTTTGAAATGTGACCGTATGTAAATGGGTCATGGGCCACCCCTATAACTTTTAAGCCGGTTAAGGGGTCTATTCTGTAATGTTTTAGTTAATTTTAACAACTGGGTTAAAAGTTATTTATAACTATGCGGTTAAAATTTTAACCCAAATGTCAATTTCAATCAAAGATGTCATACAGAATATAAAATGGAAAATAACCCCCGGTTACTTTTATAACCTAGGGTTAATTTTAACCAAATGTTTACTGAATAGACCCCTAATAGATTTAAACTAAATTTTGGTAAATTATAACAGAAAATTGGAAATTCAAATGGAACAGCCGTATATTTATACATATTTGGATTCTATGTCTTGTGTATGAACTTTTTTTTTGTGGGGCTGTGTAATCGACCAGAATTTGGTATAATAACCCCTTTAAAAGTTATATTTACACCCGGTATAGGTAAAGAAAAATCATGCGCAGCATCAAAGACAAAATGACATTAGGGTATAACTTCGTTATTATTAGTCCAAATTGAGCGCGGAAAACACCGTTGTATCATAAATGTAACGTAAAATATATACATAAACAAAAATCATGTCAGGCACTAAAACCAAAAGGGCATTATGGTCTAACTTCATTATTATTTGTTCAATTTTAATAAAAAATACGGTTTATTTTAAATTTGGCGTAGAATAAATACATCCCAGTAAACACAGACCAGCTGACTCGCATATTACATTTTTTTATATCCTAGTTTTTTTTTTCCATATTATATGTATATTGTCTATTCAGGAGAAAATCTTTTGTTTATTCACCCGAGACAGCTGTTTCTCTTTCGCAGTAGGAATAACAAAAGAGTATCTCCGTTACTAATGATTCAAACTGAACTTGGAAAACTGCGCTATATTATAAACCTGACGTAGAATAATTACGTAAAAAAAATCATGCACAGTAGCAACGCCAAAAAAGCACTAACGTGTATCTGCGTTACTATTGGTCCAAATTAAATTCAGTATAAGTCGCTATATTTAAAACGTGACGTAGAACATATACGTAAACACAAAACGTGCGCAGAAGCAACGTCAAAGGGCATTATGGTCCAATTTAGTTATTGGTAGTCAGATTTTAACGGAACAAACGACAAATGCGACGTAGGATAAAAACGAACAAAAAGGATGCGCAGCAGCAACGAAAAAATGGCAGCACTAACGTGTATATCTCCGTTACTATTGGTCAGAGTTAAACAGGACAAACGGCATTCTAGTTAAAACTTCTCGTAAAATCAATAATGCAATTCATAATTTTTTCCCAATAAGACATAATACTTTCTCTCAGCTGTCAAAAAATTATACTTAGCAGTTTAAATCTGATTACTAAAAATGAAGTTGGATGATAATGATTGTGGATTAAAAATGGTGGTGCGTTGCATACTAAAATATTGTTCACAGCGCCATCACTAGCGCCATTTAGCGGTTATTATTGTAAATTATCCCGTATGCACTTAGCTTATCTACTCTGATGCACCAAGTAAATTTTTTAGTTTTCTTTCTACAGTCTTTATTATTAATTTGTCAGAAAATTTTATTCTTCATAAAAAATTATAAATTACGTAAACTACAATTTTACAAAACATTATTTAAGAATATACTGGCACCAAAAATTTTTTTTGTTTCCTTTTCTACAGGTTTTATTATCAATTTTTCAGAAAATTTTATTTTTTGTAAAATATTGTAAATAACGTAGGCTACAATTTGGCTTCATGAAATTTTTAAAAAATTAACAAACAAACATTATTCAAGAATATACTGGCACCAAGCACATTTTTAGTTTCCTTTCTACAGGCGTTATTATCAATTTGTTAGAAAATTTTATTTTTCATAAAAGATTGTAAATTACATAAGCTACAATTTGGATTTCGTACAATTTTTAAAAAATTAACAGATAAAACATGATTCAAGAATATACTGGCGCCAAGGACATTTTTAGTTTCCTTTCTACAGGTGTTATTATCAATTTGTTAGAAAATTTTATTCCTCATAAAAGATTATAAATTACGTAAACTACAATTTAGGCTATATGAATTTTACAAAACATTATTTAAGAATATACTAGCACCAAGAAAATTTTTAGTTTCCTTTTTAAAGGTTTTATTATCAATTTCTCAGAAAATTTTATTCTTCATAAAAGATTGGAAATAACGTAAGCCACAATTTGGCTTCATGATTTTTTTATAAAAATTAACAAACAAATATTATTCAAGAATATACTGGCACCAAGCACATTTTTAGTTTCCTTTCTACATGCTTTATTATCAATTTGTCAGAAAATATTATTTTTCATAAAAGAATAAAATTTATATAAGCTACAATTGGGATCGCGTGCAATTTTTATAAAATTAAGAAACAAAAAATTATTCATGAATATACTGGCACCAAGAACATTTTTAGTTTCCTTTCTACAACCTTTATTATCAATTAGTCAGAAAATTTTATTTTTCATAAAATATTGTAAATTACATAAGCTACAATTTGGATTTCGTGCAATTTTTAAAAAATTAACAAACAAACATTATTCAAGAATATACTGGCACCAAGCACATTTTAGTTTCCTTTCTACAACCTTTATTATCAATTAGTCAGAAAATTTTATTTTTCATAAAAGATTGTAAATTACATAAGCTACAATTTGGATTTCGTGCAATTTTTAAAAAAATAACAGATAAAACATTATTCAAGAATATACTGGCACCAAGCACATTTTTAGTTTCCTTTCTACAGCCTTTATTATCAATTTGTCAGAAAATATTATTTTTCATAAAAGATTAAAATTTAGATAAGCTACAATTGGGATCGCGTGCAATTTTTATAAAATTATTAAACAAATAATTATTCATGAATATACTATCACCAAGAATATTTTTAGTTTCCTTTCTACAACCTTTATTATCAATTAGTCAGAAAATTTTATTTTTAATAACAGATTGTAAATTACGTAAGCTACAATTTGGATTTCGTGCCATTTTTAAAAAATTAACAGATAAAACATTATTCAAGAATATACTGGCACCAAGCACATTTTTAGTTTCCTTTCCACATCCTTTATTATTAATTTGTCAGATAATTTTATTTTTCATAAAAGATTGTAAATTACGTAAGCTACAATTTAAACTGCATGGATTTTTTATAAAATTAATAAACAAAACATTATTCAAGAATATACTGGCACCATGAAAATTTTTAGTTTCCTTTCTACAGCCTTTATTATCAATTTGTCAGATAATTTTATTTTTCATAAAAGATTTTAAATTACGTAAGCTACAATTTGGATTGCGTGCATTTTTTATAAAATTATTTAATAAACAAATTTATCAAGAATATACTGGCGCACCAATTTTTTTTAATTTTAACTTTAACTTTACATAACTTAATAATCTGATGCATTTTTCCTACACACTACCCAACTAAAAAAATACAATATAGCATGTACGATAAAAATATTAAATGATCTTTTTTTGGTCCACTGTGTATTAGAGCTACGGCAACAGTATTTGTGAATTAGGAAAAAGCTTTGAAACGCGGTAGTGCTGATTGGCAGGTAAAGGAAAATTCCCGATAATTGTCTTGAAGATAAAACAATAGCGGTAGAATACTGCAATGTCAGCATTAACCAGGGTGTAAATCAATTGCACTAGTTCTGTTGTTAAATTTATTACCCCAACAGGTCTACAAATTTTTTTTTTAATTTGATGCATAGTATATGTAATATTCATTCGTAAAAATTAACCCGCATTGATATAATTTGCTTATCAGTTGCCGTTTTAAACTTTAAAATTTTCTTTTGTATCGACGTATCGCTTTGATCATAAATATGCGAGTTGAACTGAATTTGCTTATTTTTATTGTTTGTGTTATTTAAAAATGCTTTTATCTGTTAGATGCATTCATCATTTTGTTACGTTTGTGACATGTATTTTTTCCCTCTGTGTTTTCTGATCGATTTTGTCTCTATTAGAAGCTCGTCTTTCGCATCTAAAATTCGCAGTACAATGAAAGGTCAGCGACTTTAAAAAAAAGATTCTCGCCTAAAAAGAATTCAGTTCACGTATACCCTGACTCATGCATCGACTGACACCCAAACTTGCCGACTGAATAAAAAAAAAAACTGTAGGCGTTCTCCATTCTTTACTTCCCATCCCGTTCACAACTACCCTTAATCCCGCATCTAACCCCACATATATCATAAGCGGTATAATAAATGTCATTTCTAAATTTATCTAAATAATAGTAGACAAAAAATTGCATACATGATGCTAAAATTGTTTTTTTTTTATTAATTTTCTTCAAAATGAAAAATGTTTTAAATATTTTCTTAAATCGGAGAAATTTATGTAAATTTAATTTTTTTTATTAACAATTGCTTAAATTTAGTGATTAGATAAAGCATTTTTTCTTTTAGAGATTAATGATATAATTCTTGGGTCCTTTTTTTTATAGATTTGATTTCTAAAATTTTTTATTATTTGAAATTTGTAAAATATTACAAATTAATGAATTTTTTAAAGGTCTGACGTTTTTTTTTTTGTTAATTTTGGTCATTTTTTTTTAAATTTTCGAACTTCAGATCGCATGTAATTTTTTATTTTTGTCTTTTCGAAATTTTTGAAATTTCGATACTCTTGAATTTTTTTAAATTATTGTAACTTGAAATTTTTGATGTTTGTTTCTTAAAAATTGTAAAAAATTAAAAATTCTTGAAATTTTTGGAATTTTCATCATTTTTCACTTTATGAACATTTCGAAATTTCTGACATTTTTGGATATTTTTAAAATTCTTAAAATGATTTTTCTTTTAATTTAATTGAATTAAAGTTATTGAAATTTTTTGTTTTTTTTTAAAATTTTAAAACGAGATTTTTGAAACTTTACGAAATTTAGATCGCATTAAATTTTTTATTTTTAACTTTAGAAATTTTGAAATTTTGATACATTCAATTTGTTAAAATTATTGAAACTTAAAAATTTGATGTTTTTAAGAAATTTGTAAAATATTTGAAATTAGAAATTCTTGAAATTTTTGAAATTTTCGACATTTTATACTTTTTGAACAATTTGAATTTTTTTAATATTTTTATAAAATGATTTTTTTTTAATTCGATTGAATAATTGTAGTTATGGAATTTTTCTTTTGATTTTTTTTAAAATTTGTAAAATGTTAGAAATTATTGAATTTTTTAAAGCTCTGATGTTCTTTTTTGTTATTTTTTTATTTAAAAATTTTTGAAATTTCGATACTTTTTAAATTTTCCAAATTCTTAAAATTTTCGAAATTATTAACATTTTAGATTTTGTTCTATTTAAAATTATTCAATTTTTTGAAATTATTGATACTTGAAATTTTTGATGATTTTTTAAAAATTTATAAAAATTTGAAATTAGAAATTCTTGAAATTTTTGAAATTTTCGACATTTTATACTTTTTGAACAATTTGAATTTTTTTAATATTTTTATAAAATGATATTTTTTTTAATTCGATTGAATAATTGTAGTTATGGAATTTTTCTTTTGATTTTTTTTAAAATATGTAAAATGTTAGAAATTATTGAATTTTTTACAGCTCTGATGTTCTTTTTTGTTATTTTTTTATTTAAAAATTTTTGAAATTTCGATACTTTTTAAATTTTCTAAATTCTTAAAATTTTCGAAATTATTAACATTTTAGATTTTGTTCTATTTAAAATTATTCAATTTTTTGATGATTTTTTAAAAATTTATAAAAATTTGAAATTAGAAATTCTTGACATTTACATTTTTTGAACAATTCGAAATTTTTGGTAATTTTTGGGCGCCATTAATTTTTTTTTAATTTTATTAAGAGCAATTAGTTCTCTTTAATCTCAGGGAGGGTTCATAGATATAAACAGAAAATTTTGAATTTTCTGTGTAAATTTTTTTATCCAGATTTTTCTTTATATTTATTTTTCTTATCAAATTGATTTAATTTATTTATTGTGATTTTTTTTATAAATGATAAACAAATATTCTTTCAATTACAAATAACAATAAAACTTTGAGTTTTTTACAAAAAAAAATTATTTTGTTTTAACGTTTAATAACCTCAGAAAAATATTTATTCATTTTCTTTTAATATATTTTTATTTATTTTTAAGAAATACTTTTGATTACCTACACTGAAAGTTTCTATCTTCTTTCCGCATTTGAATGCTCCTGTTTTATTCTCTGGACGATTTTTTACGACCCTCGGCAGAAGGTGACCAAAATTTTTCTTCAGGGTATGAGTTTTAAATTTAATTCACTATTTAGCTTTTTTTATACATAATTTTACATTTTTGTTTGACGAATATTGGTTTATATTTAATGTATTTCATTTAATGAATATTATTCCTTAGTTACTTCCTAGCAACCTAGAAAAGCACAGGTGTTTCATGAAAAATTTGGATTTTTAAACATTAAATTGAATTTATCTGGTGAGTTTATTAAGATTTTGTATTGCATTTGCTTCCTAGGATTATTTTAAAATTTCTACACTACTTTTTATTCGAAATGCTCCATTAATAGGTAAGTTTGTTTTAATTTTTACCACCAATCGTGATAATTCAATTTTTGACATTTCTTAATTTTAACCAAATTATTAAGATGGCAGTGTACAGGGTGTTATTTTATTTAGTGACAATCAACTCACAGCTTAAACCAGAGATGATAGAGACGTGAAATTTTCAGGATAACTTTTTTTGGTAGTGTAGAGGAGCACTAAGAAATTGGGATCAAAGTCAGCAGAAAATATTGAATATCTCGAAAAATATAAATGATAGGCGCTTGAAAATTGGTACGTAGATTCTCCTAAAGAAATAATCTAAAACGTATTTCGGCATTTTTTTGTATTTTTTACCCCAGACGCCAACAGAAGAGTTATAAGTTTAACATAATATTTATACTGTCCTTCTCACTTGAAGTATCTTTTTTTAAAATACCACTTGAGCTGCGTTTTCCTGGTGTTTCACAAAAATACGTCTCGTGAGTCGGACGTTGATCATTTATACATTGTTAATCTTGTTTATACCATTAATAATATCGTTTATATAATTTTTTTTTTGGTTAGTTTACAATATTAACATCTTCTGTTGATTTACAATGTGTTGTAAAAAAATCTCCAGTTTTAATGAGGTTTTCTGAAATTTGGAAATGGCGCTTTAAAATTCCGCTTCTATATCAATTTATATTTTGTGTAATTTTCTGTTAATTGGAAGCCATTTTTGGTTAATCAAGTTGATAATCAAATGCAAAAATTCTACTGTGCTATTTTTCCACTTTCCCCTATTTCATTTCCATCTCGATACTTTTCCTCGGCTGCGAAATTTACGTGGATTTGCAACCTGGTCGGTTCTCCATTAATTTAAGTGTCACTGTTGACGGACCAGGATTTCTCTCCATTACAGGGCCAAGGCTTGGATACTAGTGGAAAACGGGGAAAAGACGGATTACACCAAGGTGTGAAAAATAATCTTGTTTGTGTAGAATAATAAGATATGGAGATGGGATATATATTACCGGGGTAGATTTATAAGGGCGGTTTTTTTATTTTTGGTTAAGTAGTATTATTTTTATGAAATAAATCATGTTGTTTGCTTGCATCAATACATTGAAAAAAAATAATTGAACCGTACGTAGAAGCACTAAAATGTACAAAAATATCAAAAGATAATCGCGTATCAGTAGCCCTTAAATGCCAAAAAATCTCTATGGTTCACCTCATACCTGATAATTTAAAATATTATTAATAAGATTAAAGATCCAAAATCTCTTCCCGAACTTGTGGATATTGGCTCAAATTTATCCAAATTAGCAACAACATATTAAAACAAATCCTCTATTGGTTTGGTTATATATTTAAAAAAAATTAACGAACAATGCAGTCTTCGGTAAAACAATGGAAAATATTCGTAAACATCATGTTGTAAGATTAGTAAAATTTTAAATTTAAGTTTTTAGTTTCATAGTCCAACAATTTTCGATGATGATGTATTAGCCATTACATTACGAAAAACTCGACTATTTTTTTGTTTTGTTTAACCCTTTGTGTTCCGATGATACATTAAAGTACAACAAGTTTTAAATCTCATTGTAATAACGAGAATGTGAACAAAGGAAAAATATTTGCCGTAAATATCGTATTTTAGACCAAAAGTATACATTTATACTTGATACTTTAAGTACTGTTGGGCCTATAACTGTTTGTATAACTTTTTGGTTGGGAATGACAATCGATACCTAAATTTTCAAGAATTATATTCGGGTGAAATGACTAGATTTGTTTCCTTTACAGAAACGTTGTTTGTAAAATGCATCCGTCTAAAAATTATTGGAAGAAACCTTTATCGGATGATGAACTCCTTGTAGAGACAGAAAGAGCGTTACAAGAGATAAGAATATTTACCATTAGATAATTCTCCGGATACTGATGTTCAGGAGGATGAAGATGAAAGAAATTGGGAGGAAGTAGGACAATATCTCGAACACTCTAATATACAGAAGCTGCTATAGTGCAACAACCAGAAAATGAAGCAAGAACTGACGGAAATGAAGAGGATATAGAGGTGGCAGCTACAAAAATTAATCATATTGAGACTACTGAAACATATAATACAAATCAAGGGACTTCCAAACGAAACGAACAAAATAAAAGAACAGCAGGACAACCTGCGACAACTAAAAAAGACAACCAGTGAAAAGTAAAACCAATAAAAGGATTCTGAAGAACCCAAAAGCCTATCAGATTATCCGTATTCTGAGATAATTCTTGGAGATCCATTTCTAACTTGTAAAACAGCAACAGACTATTTTTTGACTGTGTTAGGTACGTCAGTAACAGAAATATGCTTTTAAACGAACTTGTACGGTACCCAAAAAATTTTTTTGATGGCATAAATTTTTTTATGAGCTACCATAAACTCCGGAGTACTGCTGAAGATTTGGCCATTTCAGTAGTCACTTAAACTATGACTATAAATAGATTTGAAGAAATTCTCTCGCAAATGATAAAAAATCTTTGCCAAAAATAAGATAGAGAAATTATATAAAGTGAGACCTTTATTGGAAACACTTAACAGACATTTTGGTATTTTCTATGGAGGTACAAAACAGCTCTCAGACTTATAAATACATGTAGTACTAAAGTGTAGAACAAACGAAAATCGACCTCTAATTCAGTGGCGAAAAGAAGAAGATTGTACCAAATGACGTTCAATTTGGAAACAGGGGAGTTTAGTGGATCAAATTCGACACTCTAGTTGTTTTCATCTCAAGCAATACAATTATGATCCCAATCTAAATGGTCAGCGTGTTGTGTATTTTTATGATCTATTAAGAAAAAAAAACTGTTTCAGTGAATACCATGAAATTTTGTAAATTTAATGTTCCAAATATAAGTAAGTTCTATTATATACATTATTTACATCTCCAATATTGTACATAACGTTGGTTACTTTAGACTCGACGGTACTCTGGAGTACCACTAATAAAATGAGGGGGTAAATAATTTTGTGTTAAGACATAATTAGAAACAACTGAAAATCAAAAAGTATCAAGACTTAAAATTACCCAAATTAATGAAAACTTTATATAATAAAGAAAAACATACTAAACGTTACCGCTATTTAAAACAAGTGCTAGCTAATGGTTTGGTTACCAAGACAATTCATAAAAGTTTGTAAATAGTCCATGATAGATTGTAGCCAAAAATACTTCTATAGAAAATCTACAAATTAATAAACAATCCAGTTTTTGGTAAAACAACGGAAAATATTTGTAAACATCGTGTTGTAAAATTAGTAAAATCAATAAAATAGAGAAATATACTTAATTGCAGTCTGAAGCTAAAAATACTTAAAAAAAATACAATTTCTGGTAAAACTATGGAAAATATTCAAGAACATCGTGTTGTAAAATTAGTAAAATCTTTGACGGTGCGATATGGTGCCAGAAATTTAATTTTAACTTATTAGTTTCATGGTCGAACAATTTTCGATGACGATTAAATTACGAAAAACTCATTGACTGTTGTTTGTTTTGTTTAAAGATTTGATTGAAAACAACTTCAAACAAATTATTGGCAGTATCACTCAATTAGGAACTGCAAAAAAAAATCTCTCCAAGTTAATAAACAATGCATTATTTGGTAAAACAATGGAAAATATTCATCAACGTCAAGTTGTCAAATTAATAAAATCTTGGAGCTAGACTAATAACAAAAAAGATCGATGTTAGTGTTATTTTATCATTTCTACTATGTCAAATTAAAAGTAGTGTCACTTTATCTAATTTAAATATTTAAATTAAAAATATTTCTGAGAAAATGTATTTTCAGATTTCTTTCTATTAATACCAGAAAAGTTGAAAATCGACTATAGTTAAAAATTATTCAAATTTAATTTCCTTCCTATATAGAGCTATTTGTCAATCCATTGTAATATTGTATACTCATATACATACCGAGACACATATGCATACACAGATGCATTCATGTCAATTGATCATTTAGCAGGTGTTCTATAAACTAGACAATCCATACCTGATACAATTGTGACTGGCATTCCATTATCACAATTAGTATAGTGCTGGACAATATAATTATAATAGATTAAATAATTAAAAAAAACAACATATAAAATTCTTTTATCAAAAAATTATTTGCAAAAGAAAAGTCGACAAAAGATGCTACACAATATATATTGGAAAAGACTAACAAATATAATATAAAGCTAGAGCTAATATTTAAAGACATACATCAAATCCTTTGACTGAATGAAAAGAAATAAATTTAAAAAAAAGTAATAAGGGACATGGAAAACTTATTATCGTGACTTAAAGAAGTAATAAGTAATATGTAAATAGAATAAAATAATACTTATTGACATGACGATGAAATTAACGAAAAGAAGAATTGAAGAATTTAAAATAGACACAGGCGTACATAACATTGTTCAATATAACAAATGTGTAAAATTTCATGTCAAAAATTTTTTGAGATTATGGATTTTAACACAATTATTTTGAATCAAATCTAACCATAAATTTATAATCTCTGCCTCAAAAACCCAAAACATATCAATTTTAAATAGAATCCGAGCATATGAAACAAATTTCGTCTGCCATTTTAAAGGTGCCATCTTAAATTTAATTACTTCGACAAAAAATTCGAAATGTCCAATTTCAAAAAACCTCATATAATAATTTTAAATATAATCAAACCATGATTACAAATCTCGCCGGCATCTTGAATTTAATAATTTTGACAAAAAACACATAATCTCCTGTGCCAAAATCCCCACAAACCAATTTTGAATAGAATCTGAATATTGGAGTCGCTATCTTGTATTTAAAATTCACGAGCTTTAATAATATAATACAATGACCATAAGTCAATTATATAGCAAAATTATTTATGTATAATAAAAATATCAATGGATGTAGAATAGATCCTTGAGGTACGCCAGTAACCACAGGTTTGTGGAGTGATTTACGATTTTCAATTTTAATAATTTTTTATGTATGATGAGTTAAAATTTATTCGAAATACTAAACGTTGTAATTTAATTGTTATTATATCTGTACTAACAGAGTAAAAGGTATTTAAAAGATCAAATAAGAATGCTCCCGCGTACTTTTTTCTATTCAATGAGGTATGAATAAAATTAAATATCAATCAAGTAAGAAGTTTTTAATTTAATGAAACATTTTTTTTTCATTTAAAAAAACAATTTTTTATTTAATAAAACGTTTATTTCAGTCAACAGAACATTTGTCTCATTTAACAAAATATTTATCTCAGTCAACGAAATATGTATCATTCAACAAAATTATTTTTTAATTTAATAAAACATTAGTTTCATTCAACTAAACATTTTTTTCACTCAACAAAACATTTTATCTCATTCAATACAAAATTTCTTTCATTCAACAAAACAACTTTTTTAATTTAATAAATCAGTTGTTTCATTTAACTAAACCATTTTTTTTATTAAATAAAACATTTATTTCACTCAACGATACATTTTTTCTTAATAAACAAAATATTTCTCTCGCTCGACAAAACAATTTTTATATTTAATAAAGTATTTCTTTCATTCAACAAAACGACTTTTTTATTTAATAAAACATTTCTTTCACTTAACAAAAATTTTGTCTCATTCAACAAAACATTTATTTCGTTCAATAAAACAATTTTTTCATTTAATAAAAAATCTCTTTCGTTAAACAGAATATTTCTTTCTTTCAACAAAATAGTTATTTTATTCAACCAAATATTTATTTCACTCAACAAAACATTTGTCTCATTCAACAAAACATTTGTCTTATTCAACAAAATGTTTTTCATTCAACAAAATATCTCTTTCATCCAACACAACAATTTTTGCATTTAAAAAACGTTTCTTTTATTCAACAAAATATTTACTTCATTTAACAAAATAGTTGTTTCATTCAAAAAAATATTTATTACATTCTACAAAACATTTCTTTCTTTCTAATATTTAATTTTCTATTATTTCATAATAATAGTTTGGACAGTTATTGGGCGATAATTATCAAAACTTTTTTGTATCTTGGTCTAGTAGTTAGGGCAAAGTTATAGAGCGGTAAATCAGTTGTCAAAGTTTTCAAAATAGCGGGAAATTCAAAAAAGGATGGTTTGGGACATAAGTGACGTAACTCCTAACCTTACAATCTTGCAAGTGTTGTAATGTCAACATAACCTAAAATAATCTCTCCACGTGTAAGATGAATTGTAGCTAACTTCAGAGTTCATTGACATCTAATAAGTGACGTAATTCCTGACTTCATAATCTGTCACATGTCGTATTGGTAATATAACCTAACAAATTTTTCGCTCATCTTCGCCTAGTTCGATAAGAGACATGGAAAGACCAGGCTAAGGAGTATGCGAAGTAAAAAAGTGGTGAGGAAGTAGTCGAGGTCGCAGGTGCCGATAAGAAACTTAGGAAATAAATAATTCCCAGCACTTATGTAAAGAGTTTTTAATTCGCAAATAAAATATATAAATTGTCCTCCAGTTCGGTTCGTTTTCAGTTTTCTGTCTAACCCAGTTCATCTTCAGCTCTGTTTGTAATCCTGTTTAGTGTTTTTTTTTATTTAATACCATTTAATTTATAATCCTTATACTGACTACGAATTCACAAAAATATAGTACAAAATAGATTAATCTGAGTATCTTTTGCTCAATATTAATAACCATAATAAACAATCTAGAGGTAACTTTTTAGCCGTTGCTCTAAACCTGCATGTGGGATATCAAATTAAAGGATTTCTTTAACTGATTTCAAATATGTTATTAGTTACCATGTAAATATTATGAGACCTAAGAAATGTTGATCAATGTCATATATTGAATATGTTGATCATATTTTTCCGAAATACTCGACTATTTATAATTATTTCGACGTCGAGTACTAATACGTTGAGGTTATGTACATCAATCAGTGAATTTTCGGGCGTTGTAGACCAGCTAGATCGGATTCGATGAACCGTATGACGTTCGAAATCGCCTCTCACTCAAACAACACAAGGAGTGAATGCCCATAATCCACGCTGGAGCCTTTATCCATCCATCACCTCGCACACTCGAAACGACATTTGGAAGCCACGTGTCACTTGCAAAGCCTACTGTGTGATGGCTTCAGTCGATATGCAATGTTGCCGATAAGTGTATATGTATATACGAAATTATATATTAAAAATAATACTAAATATTTAGAATTTTACAAGGCTGTCTCTCTCTTAAGGCGTCCTTTTAGAAGCGTCGCCGTCGCGACACAACCACCTGACAGCTTCTCAACGTCGAGAAGAGATGAGAAAAGACGCCGGTTTTTGTTCTGAGCATTCTGTAGGGCTTTTATGTATGTAATAAGCGTATGCGTCAATGTCAGCGTCTAAAGAATGTAATTCTATAATGGATGCATCAAAATATTATTTTCATATGAAAATGGAAAATATGGAAATTAGATACTAAGTTCTATTTCTGTTTATTAATAAAACCCTAAATGCGATTAACCCTAACCGAAATAACGTCCAAAATGACAACCCTTAGCCCTTAGCCATATTTACTGACAAACCGGCCGCAAGCCAATTTGTCATCGACACTACGGATTTTACCGCACGTACTTCACTCGAGTCGAATTATTGTCGGCAACAAACTTTGACAATTCATTAACTGGCGCGTCATTTACATTTATACGTTCAAGTTGGTATACATGATAGCTATAATGTGTGCCCGTAGAGATATGCACAAATATTTTGTTGACAAAAAATTATTCTTGATAAAATAAAAATACTTAACTCTTGACCGAAATTTATAATCTTTGACTTCCCTCGTATATGGTAATTTTTTTTATATGTTTTAATTTACTATTTTTAAGTAAAGCAAGATTTATCAAGATTCATTTTTTTTTACATTATTTTATTTACAACTGTGCGGTTACTAAATAAATAAGTAGTAGTTTTAGTATGGTAAGTATTACTTTTCCGTACTAGTGCTGTAATAATTTATGCAACAAGTGCGAAAAAGTTTTTCTAGCAAACAAAGAATTGAAACTTAAAAAAAGTTGTTTATTTATTCAATATTTTTCTTCTTATTAAATCTAAATTAACTTTTTTTGAATAATAAGTGAAAGTGGGGTGGGGGAAACTGCTTTTTAAGTTTTATGCACTGTCCTTTAATAGATCTGAGCGGAGTAAGATTTTACTACTAGTTACTAATTAGAATTTTTTTAATTTTTTAGGGTGAATTGGAGTGGGGGAAATCAAGTGAAGTAAGTTTCTACTAATTATTTTAACTAATTATGACGTTTTAGTAATAATTTTCGGTTTTTAGAGAGCGGGGGAACCTTACTTCGTTTGGTTCTTTTGTTAGTAATTATTTCCCACCTCTATCCCATTATTATTTTGTCCCATTTCTCCATTTTTTCCTTACATTTATTTTTTGACCCATGCTCTTCCATTTTTTATCAAATTTCCCCCATTGTTTTGGCCTACTTTTTTTGTCCTAATTATCCTCACTTTCTTGCCCAAATTTTGTCTACTTTTTCCCCCTTATCCACTTATTTTTGTCAATTTTTTCTCACAATATTTTGGTCATTTATATTTTGTCCGCTTTTTTTACATTTATTTTTGACCCATCTTCTTCCATTATTTATCAAATTTCCCCAATTTTTTGGGCCTACTTTTTTGTCCTAATTTTCCCCACTTTCTGTCCCAAATTTTCTCTACTTTTTTCCCACTTACAAACTTATTTTTGTCAAAATTTTGTCACAATATATTGGTCTTTCGATTTAATTATTTAAATTTCCTTTGTTTAGCCTTTTTTTATACCCATTATTCCCCCCAAATTGTTTATTACTGTATATAATTTTTTCCCAATTTCCCCCTTTTATCTATTGTTTATGTACCATTTTCTCGTCTTTTTTAAAATCATTCTATTATTTCCTATTTTTTCTCTTCTTTTACAACTATTTTTTTGTCCCATTTTTACCCATTTTTTTCTCACATTATGTTTTTCCCCATTGTTTCCCTTTTTCTTTTTTCTCTTTGTGCTTTTTGCCCCACTTTTTTTCACCCATTTTGTGCTCTAATTTTCCCCACTCTTATTTTGACCAGTTTTCTCCACTTTTTCCTTTTTTTTGCTCTACTTGTCTCGACTTTAATTTATTTACACTTTCTTTTTTTGCCACACTTTTTACAATTGTTTAAGCTCTATTTATTTCCCCCCTTTTTACTTACACTTATTTTTTAATTTTTTATCAAATTTCCCCCATTTTTTGCCCTACTTTTTTTGTCCTAGTTATCCCCACTTTATTGTCCCAATTTTCTCTACTTTTTTCCCACTTACCCACTTATTTTTGTCAATATTTTGATCTTTCGATTTAATTATTTAAAATTCCTTTTTTTTTTTGGTTTTTTTTGCCCCCATTATAATCCCCCCCCCCAAATTGTTTCTTAACCGTGATTTTTTCCCAATTTTCTGCCATTTAGCCATTGTTTTAAGTACCATTTCCCTATCTTTTTTAAAATCATTTTTTTATTTCCTATTTTTCCCATTTTTTAACAACTAGTTTTTTTTGTCCCATTTTTCCCTTTTTCTTTTCTCTCTTGTGTTTTTTGCCACACTTATTTTACCATTTTTTGCTCCAATTTTCCCCAGTTTTATTTTGACATCTTTTCTCCTTTTCCCTTTATTTTTTTCTCCACTTTACTCTGCAATAATTTTTTCCCCATTTGTTTTTTTGCCCATTTGTTTTTTTGCCAAACTTTTTATTTCCCTCATTTTTTCCTACCAATTTTTTTTGCTCCATTTATTTTATCTCCCATTTTTTACACTTGTTTCTTTGACCAATTTATTTTCCCCCACTTTTTTCTCACATTGGTTTTTTCCATTATTTGTCGTTCTCTTTTTTTAATACTTGGTATTTGGTCCATTTTTCGCCTCTTTCATTTCTCTCTTATATTTGTTACCAATTTGTTAGGTTTTGCCTAACCGAGCGGAGCGAGGTTCTTAGTACTTTTTTAACATGAATTTTTACTAGGGTGTACCATGAAAAATAATAATTTTCTTATTCTCTTTTTTCCCACTCTTGCTTATTGCTTTATTTTCCCACCTTTTTTGTACAACTATTTTTTTGTCCCACTTTTTTATTCCATTTTTATTTTTCGCCCCATTTTTCCCCCTTTTTTGTTACACACTTATTTTTTCTCAACACTATTGTCTAATGCCTTATTGTACCCCTTTTTTAATTTAATAACTATTGTTTTTCCTCCATTTTCTCAATTTTTAATATTGTTTAATGCCCTTTGTTTCCTCTTCGTTTTCATTTGTCTTTATTGAGCAACTTTTTTTTTATGCTCAACTTTTTTTTGTTTCTTACTCTACTATTTTTTGGTTGCTCCGTTTTTCCTCACTTTTTTTGCACCATTTTTTTAAGGCCTCCAAGATCTCCCAATTTTTCCCACTCTTATTTTTTTGGCCCATTTGTATCCCTGTTTTTTTATAACAATTGTTTTTTGTTCCACTTTCTTTCCCCCTCCCCTGTTTCTCCCTATTCTAGTCTTTTTTGCCCCACTTTTTTTATTTATAGATGAAAAAATAAAAGAAAATCAACATGTTAAATTGTAGACGGTCAAAGTATAAGAGCATGACGTCACACGTGTATGTTTAGATTCGTTATACAGATAACAAAAATCTTAGACCCAGCATTATAAAACATTTATAATAAAAAATAATGTGTTCATCTTTCTTGCGCGTAGCCATTTCATATGGATGCATAGATACGTTATAAAGATAAGAACAATTTTAGATCGAGTAAAATGAAATGTTTAAACAAAAATAAAAATTTACCATAAATGTATGAAATTAACAAACTAAAATATTTATTAACGCATTATGACAAAATCTTGACAGTTATGTCGTCTCTTATCTTTCCTGTACAATTTTTCGCTATGACGTCAGACGCTTATGTTTAGATTCGTTATAAAGATAAGAAAAATCCTATATCCAGCGTTATGCATATTTTTTTTGAATTAATAATGGTACTCATTGCACCATCTACAAAAGCAATGCAAGATAAATATTTTTCCATTTGAAACTACGTGGATTGAGAATTTAACGTACTTGAAATGTTGAAGTGACGTAATGGCAGGGTCGTAAGAATAATTATCTTTTTCTACCATCATCAATATTTCATTATCTCCCGCACGAGATGGAAATAATTATATAAATATTAATAGTAGACTTTATAGTAATAATAATTTTGATCGGTGGACTTTGACCCTTTAGGAAAATATTCAAATACGAAAAAACTGAATTAAAAAAAATATCAATATATTAATTTTTTATGCAATTTTAAATCACTATTGTCCATGATAAATTAACCTAATTAAAAGAAATATTTATTCATTAATACAATATTTGAATTCTATTAATTTGCATATCATTAAATTATTAAATACATACAATAGCGTTGTTTTGTTTACGTGAAAACAGTACGTGGTAGATTAATTGCAAATAATGCGGAAACCTTTTTAAATTGATAGTGACACTTTTTATTAATTAGAAGATAAAATTTAAATTGTACTCACCCCGTTCAACGTTTTGACGTTATGTAAAGCATCTTGAGCTTGTAGGGCAGATTTCCTTGTAAAAAATGTCACAAAGCAACATCCTATAACAAAGAAATACAATTTATTTTATTTACTCTAAATACAATGATATAATTTATATGTTTATACTTATAAATACAATGAAACAAATATTATAAAAATTGTATCAACCATTAATATAAAAATCCGGAATATTTTTTTATCAATTTTATTCTCTTAAAATTAATTCAAGAACTTTGTGTAGCTTCTGGACCAGAATTTTTTTATATATTATACGGTCACACAGTATTCTCAACTTTCAATGGCTTTTCACAACTTCGTGGAAATCCAATTACACAAATTTCCCACTTATTACCCTTCGAACTTCACCAATATTCTAACAAAGACTTAATCTCATCAAGTCGCGAACTCCCGCAACTCCTCTCCACCCAATTGTTACATTACCGAAACCATTGACTTGCGAACACATCGAAAGTTGGGCACACAAACTCCATTGTATTCCCAGGTAATGCCATTCCGATTCCTACCGGCTAGCTCTCCCTACAGGAGAGCGACAACTCTGCCAACTCCCGTGCAATGGAGTTGAACTTTTTAATTAAAATGCTGCGAGTGAAGTTACTGGCTATGTTTTATGGGGTATATGAAACGGTTGTTTCGCGGAAAATACTGCTTGTTGCTTGTCTGGAAGTAGATTAAGGGAGTTGAGATTTAAATTGGGTTAGTTGTTCGAGGTGAAAAATATATGGTGTCGGATTATTAGAAAAATAATTGATTAGAAGTTATTTGCCTGTAACTTCCTAAAAAAAATAATAATTCCAAATCACTTTATTAGCATCGACCTATTTAACAAAAGGAAATTCGTTTTTACAACTTGATAAATTCACTTCCTCTAACTCTCGCAACTCCCTTTTATTTCTTCGTCGAACAGAAACTAATCCAACTTAAAGAAGTAAAATGTAGGCAACGATTCGACGAATGGGTTCGAAGAAGTTCGATTACCGTGGACGTCCGCCCCGTCATTTACCTCGGCGAACTCCCTAACTTCGCTAAGCAACTTCACAAATTTTCGCAAATTTTCACGTTAAATTCGTTCCGGGAAAGACTTGTGATTTATTTCGTCGAATCCCCCACGCCCCCTGCTTTTCCGCTCCTGGGAGTTTCCTTCAAAGAAATAAATGGAAGTTTATTGAATGAAAAGATGGGTATCAAAAGAGCGTATAGATTAGAATTTGTTTTTATAACCTTTTTAAATTTGATTTTGATTTTATTGTATATTTTTTATGCGCTTTTATGCTTATCAAGTCGAAGCAGCTGATGCGTTAGAACTAAATATAAGAGTGCAGCGCGCGCCTCTAGATTCGCATGCGCTATGACTTCAACTTGATGTAGAGATCCGTTGTAAAGATAATAAAATTTCTAGTCTAAGCGCGATGGAATGTTTAAATTAAAAAATAATAATTTAGGCGACTTAGAAAGTTGATACCTTGGAAGCTCAGCCTTTGTGTATGTGTGTGTGTGAGAGAGAGAGGTTCAGTGTGCAAGAGTGACGTCATGATCATCAAGACGAAGCAGCTGATGCGTTAGAACTAAACACGACAGTACGCGTCACTTATGACTTTAACTCGATGTAGAGATCCGTTGTAAAGATAATAAAATTTCTATTCCGAGCACAATGGAATGTTTAAATTAAAAAATAATATTTTTCGAATTTAATTTCCAACAGAAAGTTGACAGTCTGGAAGCTCAGTTTTGAAATTATTCAACATTAAAATAATATAGAGATTATAATTCTGTATTATTAATTGTCGTCTTGAAGATCATTTATAACCCGAAGACGTTACACAAGTATTAAAAAGACTTTTTGTCAAATTAACATTAAGAAAAAAAAAGATTTTTTTGTGACAATTACCATCAAGATTAATTTTAAATGTAGCATTTCTTGGAAGTTTTCCTTTGCGTTCCACAAATCGACGTTCATTCTTACTCAAAATAATTCCACAATAGTCTGAGCGTTTATAGTACAATAAAAGTTATTTCGGAAATAAAAAAAATCGTTTAGAAATTATGGATCACCCGGTATATCGTTAAATAATTGTTACATCATAAATATACATAAACAATTATTTATATATTACCAGAAAGTAAATATCCATTAGTATAAATGTAATTTTGTAAGTTCAGCAAGGTAAGAGAATTTAGGGGCACATACTGCATACACAAAAAAAAATTGTATAATCAACAGAAGAAAAAACCAAACTTGAATTGCTATTTTTTTATTCCCCTCCATGTTTTTTTGCTGATGATTATACAATTTTTTGTCGCGTATGCAGTATGTGCCCCAAGAGCATGTTTATTTTTTTTTAATTATCTAAAAATATTACTCTAAAAAAAATATATAACCAATAGCAGACCAGAGCAAATTTGGAATCCTATTTTTTAATTCCCTTCTATGGTTTTTGATGTTTATTATACAATTTTTATCGCGTATGCAGTATGTGCCCCAAGAGCATGTTTATTTTTTTAATTCTCCAAAAATATGACTCTAAATAAATTGTATAACCAATAGAAGACCAGAGCAAATTTGGAATCCTATTTTTTAATTCCCTTCTATGGTTTTTGCTGTTTATTATACAATTTTTTGTCGCGTATGCAGTATGTGCCCCAAGAGCATGTTTATTTTTTTTAATTCCCTAAAAATATTACTCTAAATGAATTGTATAATCAAGAGAAGACCAGAGCAAATTTGGAATCCTATTTTTTAATTCCCTTCTATGGTTTTCGATGTTTATTATACAATTTTTTGTCGCGTATGCAGTATGTGCCCCAAGAGCATGTTTATTTTTTTTAATTTTTCAAAAATATTACTCTAAATAAAATGTATAACCAATAGAAGACTACAGCAAACTTGGAATCCTATTTTTTAATTATCTTCTATGGTTTTTGCTGTTTATTATACAATTTTTTGTCGCGTATGCAGTATGTGCCCCAAGAGCATGTTTATTTTTTTTAATTCTCTAAAAATTTTACTCTAAATAAATTGTATAACCATTAGAAGACCAGAGTAAATTTGGAATCCTATTTTTTAATTATCTTCTATGGTTTTTGCTGTTGATTATACAATTTTTTTGTCGCGGATTCAGTATGTGCCCCAAGAGCATGTTAATTTTTTTTAATTCTTTAAAAATATTATTATACAAAATTTTTATGATCAACAGAAGACGAGAGCAAACTTGGAATCTCTTTTTAATTCCCCTGTATGTTTTGTGTTTTCGATTATACAATTTTTTGATGCGTATGCAGTATGTGCCCCAAGAGCATGTTTATTTTTTTTAATTCTCTAAAAATATTACTCAAAAAAATTGTATAATCAACAGAACACCAGAGCAAATTTAGAATCCTATTTTTTAATTATCTTCTATGGTTTTTGCTGTTGATTATACAATTTTTTTGTCGCGTATTCAGTATGTGCCCCAAGAGCATGTTATTTTTTTTTAATTCTTTAAAAATATTATTATACAAAATTTTTATGATCAACAGAAGACGAGAGCAAACTTGGAATCTCTTTTTAATTCCCCTCTATGTTTTGTGTTTTCGATTATACAATTTTTTGATGCGTATGCAGTATGTGCCCCAAGAGAATGTTTATTTTTTTAATTATCTAAAAATATTAGTCTAAATAAATTCTATAACCAACAGAAGATCAGAGCAAATTTGGAATCCAATTTTTTAATTTCCTTCTATGGTTTTTGATGTTAATTATACAATTTTTTGTCGCGTATTCAGTATGTGCCCCAAGAGCATGTTTATTTTTTTTAAATCTTTAAAAATATTATTATAAAATTTTTTTATGATCAACAGAAGAAGAGAGCAAACTTGGAATCTTTTTTTAATTCCCCTCTATGTTTTGTGTTTTTGATTATACAATTTTTTGATGCGTACGCAGTATGTGCCCCAAGAGCATATTTATTCTTTTTAGTTCTCAAAAAATATTATTATAAAAAATTGTATGATCAACAAGAGACAAGGGCAAACTTGGAACCGTTTTTTAATTCCCTTCTATGTTTTTTGCTGTTGATTATACAATTTTCTGTCGCCTGTACAGTATGTGCCCCGAGAGCTTGTCTACTTTTTTAAATCTTTAAAAATATTACTATAAAATATTGTATAACTAACAGAAGACAAGAGCAAACATGGAATCCTGCAGTATGCAGTACGTGCCCCAAAATTCTTATTTCGTCACGATCTAAAAAATATTAATGTAAAAATATGTATAAACAATAGAAGATAAAAGCCTTTTTTGAATTCTTCTCGATGTTTTTTGCTGTTCATTATATATTTTTTTGTCGTATATGCAGTATGTGTCCCGAGAACGTGTTTATTTTTAAATTCTTCTTACACAACTCTCTAAAAAAATTGTGTAATCAACATAAGACAAGAGCAAATTTAAAATCATTTTTTTAATTCCCCTTTATGTTTTTTTTTGCTAACATTTAAATTATTGTTTTATCGTGTATGCAGTATGTGCCCCGAGAAGATGATTATTTTTTTCAACTTTCTAAAAATATTCTAGAAAAATTTGTATAATCAATAGAAGACAAGAAAAACTTGGAATCTTGCAGTATGCAGTATGTGCCCCAAAAGCATGTTTATTTTTTTAATTCTTATTTTGCAACTCCCTACAAATATTAGTCTAAAAAATTGTATAATCAATAGATGACAAGAGCAAATTTAAAATCATTTTTTTAATTCCCTTCTATGTTTTTCGCTAATAATTAAATTATTGTTTTATCGTGTATGCAGTATGTGCCCCTCGAAGATGATTATTTTTTTCAACTTTCTAAAAATATTCTAGAAAAATTAGTATAATCAATAGAAGACAAGAAAAACTTGGAATCTTGCAGTATGCAGTATGTGCCCCAAAAACATGTTTATCTTTTTTAATTCTTATTTCGCAACTGCCTACAAATATTAGTCTAAACAATTTTATAATCAATAGAAGACCAGAACAAACTTGGAATCCTATTTTTAATTCCTTTTATGATTTTTTGCTGTCGATTATACAATTTTTTGTAGTATTATGAGTCCAGAGAGCATATTTATTTTTACATTAACAAAATTTTGGTATAATTAGTTACATAACATTTGACTTATCCTTACAAAGTGCATGTTGCACTAAAGTTTACCCAATATTCAAAATTACTGACCTATTTCGTTACTCTGTTGTTTTAGATTCATGTCAAACATTACAATATTAAATTTTGAACAATTTACATCCACAAATAAACAAGAAGAAGTCGATATTGTATATATTGACTTCTTTGATAAGATAAAACACTTTATTTTGATTAGAAAAGTTTCCAATCTCATCTCATTTAGTATTTTTTTTAAAACCAGACTTTAATAAGAGCAAACAATTTGTACCTCATTCAGAACTATCTCAAAGCTCTAACTTAAAATACAACTCTTTAGAATTATTTCTATAAGCTGGCACAAGCCCATTGATTATATTTTGTTCTTCTTTTTTCGACGTTTCTTGGTTCGAAAATAACTCTTTATTACTTTCTTGCGGTGAACGGTGGAGAAAGTACAAACGGTTTATGAACCCTGAACATGGGATTAGGGTATAATTGAAAATTACAGAATTAAAACATTCCACTTTTATAAGGGGTTAGCGGTTGCGAATTGAAAATAACGACTTTAACCTTATTTAGATGCTTCGGTTTATAGTTATATGGATTTGGAGATATGTATCATGTGGAACTTTTTTGGGAGTGGTATTTTTTCTATTGGAATGAACAGAACAAAATATGTCTAATAAAATAATATTTGTCATTAAAACAATGATTAACATAAGAGCACTTAAGTGACGGTATCATAATTGCAAACCACCTATCTAACTATCCATTTCTACCATCTCAATATTTCGTTCACTCACGCACGAAACGGAAATAATAATATACATATTTCTTCTTTGGTGGTGTTACGTTTTTTTGTGCCACTCTGTATTTTCATTATTCCTCTACTCAATATATTTTAATTTCATACTCGCTTGATATCCCCTTCTAATTTCCTCGCGTCATGTCCCTCTCTTCTCTTGGTATTCTTATAAAATGTCTTTCCCATGCTAATAATGTTCTTCTCTTTGCTTACTCAGTCAAAATAGCTGACTTCATATCATTCGTGTCGCTTACTGATGATTCCTTTTTTTTGCCTCTTATAGGGGTTTTTTTTTCTGGCCCAAGAAGTTTTTTTCCTGGGCCAATAAGTTTTTTTTTCCTAAGCCAAGAAGTTTTTTTCCTGGGAATTATTTTTTTTTCCTCTGGAATCCGTTTTTCCTTTGGATCAATTTTTTTTCTCTGGATTACAGTTTTTTCAGTTCTTCCTTTAGACCAAGTTTCTTGGACTACAGTTTCTTCAGTTTCTCCTTTGGACCAATTTTCTTGGACTAGAAGTTTTTTCCTGGGCCAAGCAGTTTTTTTTCCTGAGCCAAGAAGTTTTTTTCCTGGAAATTATTTTTTTTTCCTCTGGACTTCATTTTTCCTTTGGATCAATTTTTTTTCACTGGATTACAGTTTTTTCAGTTCTTCCTTTGGACCAAGTTTCTTGGACTACAGATTCTTCACTTCTTCTTTGGACCAAGTTTCTTGGACTAGAAGTTTTTTTCCTGGGCCAAGCAGTTTTTTTCCTGAGGCAAGAAGTTTTTTTCCTGGAAATTATTTTTTTCCTCTGGACTTCGTTTTTCCTTTGGACCAAGTTTTTTTCTCTGGACTACAGTTTCTTTAGTTCTTTGGGCCAAGTTTCTTGGACTAAGTTTTTCCTTTGGACCAAGTTTCTTGGACTAGAAGTTTTTTCCTGAGCCAAGCATTTTTTTTCCTGAGCCAAGAAGTTTTTTCCTGGGAATTATTTTTTTCCTCTGGACTTCGTTTTTCCTTTGGATCAATTTTTTTTCTCTGGATTACAGTTTTTTCAGTTCTTCCTTTAGACCAAGTTTCTTGGACTAGAGTTTCTTCAGTTTCTCCTTTGGACCAATTTTCTTGGACTAGAAGTTTTTTCCTGGGCCAAGCAGTTTTTTTTCCTGAGCCAAGAAGTTTTTTTCCTGGAAATTATTTTTTTTCCTCTGGACTTCATTTTTCCTTTGGATCAATTTGTTTTCACTGGATTACAGTTTTTTCAGTTCTTCCTTTAGACCAAGTTTCTTGGACTAAGTTTCTTCAGTTTCTCCTTTGGACCAATTTTCTTGGACTAGAAGTTTTTTCCTGGGCCAAGCAACTTTTTTTCCTGAGCCGAGAAGTTTTTTTTCTGGAAATAATTTTTTTCCTCTGGACTTCGTTTTTCCTTTATACCAAGAATTTTTTCCTGAGAATTATTTTTTTTCTCTCGACTTCGTTTTTCCTTTGGACCAAGTTTTTTTCTTCAGTTCTTTACATGTGTTTATAACTCCACGACAAACTTAAAGAAAATATGGAAAAATAGGAAAAAAAATAAATAAAATAGAGAAAAAAGTAAACAATAAAGAAAACCAAAGAAAAATGCATGAAAATAAAGAAAAATAAAAGAAATATGGAAAAATAGGATATAGGAAAAGACAGAAAAAAATAGAGAAAAATGGGGGAAAAAAGTAAAATAGGAAAAAATAAATATAGAAAAAGAATGAAAAATAAAAAGATAATGGGGAAAATAGTGAAAATATATTGAAATAGCAAAAAATAGGGGAAGTAGGAAAAAATAATGAAAAAAGAAAAAATAGGGAAAAGTGGCAAAAATAAGGAAAAAGGGGGAAATATAAGGAAAAATAGGGATACATTGGGAAAAATAGGGACAAACAGAGAAAATAGTTTTTCTCCCCCTCGCTTTTCACTAATTTTTTGATATTTCTTGAAATTAGAAAATGAGCTTGATTAATTTCATTGGATAATGGGGTAAATTTTTTTCTTCAATCTTTTTTTTCTCTACTTTTTTATTGATTTCTTTGCGTTTCTCACTTTTTCCATCCCCTTTTTTCTTCAAATTTTTTACCAGTTTTGTACACTTTTCCCCTACTTTTTTTCTGTTTTCTTTATATTTCAAAACATTTTTTCACACTTTTTCCGTCCATTCTTTTCCCCCCTGCTTTTTTTTTAATTTTAAATAATCTAATATTTTTTCAATTTTTGTTTTTGAAAGTCATAAAAATTAAAGACACGAATTTGATTGATCCGAAATGATGGGAGATACTTCTTTTTTTACCCTACTTTTTTCTCTACTTTTTTTCGTTACTTTATTCCCATACTTTTTTTCCACTACTTTTTTCCCCTACTTTTTTCCCCTACTTTTTTCCCCTACTTTTTTCCCCTACTTTATTCCCATACTTTTTTTCCACTACTTTTTTCCCCTACTTTTTTACTATCTGTTTCATTATTTTTTCAATTTTTTCTGTATATCTTTTGAAGTTCTTGATATTTTTATTTAAATTATTTTAATTTTTACTAAATTAAAATTTTTGTTTTTTTTTTTTAATTTTTTAAATCTCCTAATTTGTTTTTGATATTTTTGAAATTTTTTTTTCGGAAATTTTGTAAATTTTTGAATTTTTATTTGAAGTTTTTGATATGTGTTTTAAGTTTCTAAAACGTTATAAAATTTTTGAAATTTTTGCAGTTTTCGAAATTTTGAACATTTTTGTTTTATCGAATTTTTTTGTTGGTTTTTAAAATTGTTGATTTTATTTTCGGACTTTTGTAAATTTTTGTATATATTTTTGTTTTTGATATGTTTTTTGTTTATTATTAAATTTTATAAAAAATTTGAAATTTTCGCAATTTTAGAAATTTAATGTTTTCGAGGTTTTCAAAAAATTTTGATTTTTCGGAATTTTTGTAAATTTTTTAATTGAAGTTTTCGATGTGTGTTTAAGTGTCTTAAACTTTGTAATTTTTTTCAATTTTCGAAATTTAATACTTGTTTTATTATTTTTTGAATTTTTTTTGAGGTTTTTTAAATTTTTTGATTTTATATTCGCAATTTTTGTAAATCTTTTTATTTTTTTTTGACGTTTTTGATATGTGTTAAAGTTGCTTAAACTTTATAAAATTTTTGCAATTTTCGAAATTAATAATTTTTTTATTGTTTTTACAAATTTTTTTGAGGTTTTTTAATATTTTTGATTTTATTTTCGGAATTTTTGTAAATGTTTGAATTTTTTTGTGTTTTATGGTTTCGATTACTTAAACTTTATTAAATTTTCGAAATTTAATAATTTTCTATAGTTTTTTTATTTTTTTTGAGGTTTTTTAAAATTTTTGATTTTATTTTCACAATTTTTGTAAAGACAAGAAAAAAACCTCAAAAGAAAAAATAAAAAAATATCTCTGCAACCTTATTTTTTAAAAAATAAACAAATATAACGTTAAATTTGAGTTTAATTTCCTTAAAAAAAAAGAAAGAACGGATTTATTACATAAAAAAATCAATTTCACTGGCGGCCAAAATATAAAGATTTGAACTCAATCACATTAATTATAAATTATCAATAAAGTAAAGTATCGTTTTAGTGGTCTTTGATCCCTTAGGAAAATATTTTAATACGAAAAAACTAAACTACAACCAACAGATTTAAAAAAAACTTTAATAACCTTTTTACTTTCCCGGACCCATCAAAGGGAAAGTAAGGTGAACGAGCAAAAAAAAAAAATTTGAGATATCGATGGAAATATCCATTTTAAGGTCCCCCAAGAAGATTGAGACCATTTCTAGCGTATGGTCTGTCTGTGCGTCTGTGTGTCTGTGTGTCTGTGTGTAATCTTCCACGATAACTGCCGAACCGTTTGACCAATCAAGCTGAAATTTGGTATGGAGGGTCGGTGTGTGCCTAGAATCCGACCATTAGTTTTTGGTTTAAATTGGTACAGTGGAGGGTCCTCAAGACCGACATTGGTTAAATATACATGTAACAATTTTTTGCTTTATTTAAATTTTAAGGATAAACAATACATTTTAGTGCAAAATGTTGTAGCACAAAGTTTTAGAACATAAAATTACCTACAATTTTTGTCTTAAGCCTTTTTCAAAATTTCCAATAGTTGCGCCACTAGAGGGCGCGTAAAAAATGTGCATGTATGTTTTCTATAGTTTTTCTTGATTTTGAGGACCAACAATACATTTTAGTGCAAAATGTTGTAGTACAAAGTTTTAGACAATAAAATTATCTACAACTTTTGTTTGAAAGTTTTTCCAGAATTTCCAATAGTTTCGCCACTAGAGGACGCGTAAAAATGTGCATGTAGGTTTTCTCTAGTTTTTCTTGATTTTGAGGACAAACAATGTATTTAGTGCAACATTTTCTTGTGCAAAGTTGTAAAGCATCAAATTTTCTTTAACTTTTATGTTTAACTTTTATCTAATTCCTCATAGTTTCGCCGCTAGAGGGCGAGAAAAATACACATTTAAAATTCCCTACAACTATTGTATGGAAATTTTTTCCGAATTCGCAATAGTTTTCACACATGATTTTAGGAGATCCTAATTGTAGCAGTATGATATATAACGTGCGCATGCGCAGCTTATGTCATTACCAACATTGAAATATTAATTCACCATCAGCTCTCTATTTTTAATGTGTTCCATAAATCAATGTAATGCTTAGTATTTTGTAATTAAAATAATAATAAATAATATATTCTCTACGGTCGAGCCGGGAAAGTCCTGGGGTGACACAGCCGATTTTTTTCTTTCATTACAGAATAATTGTGTAATCCAGTATATATATAAAAAAGTTTCTGTCTATTAAACACTAAATAAGCTCAATATCAGACTTGTAGCTTTCACACCCAACCGGAGATCCCATTCTACTGGAGTTTTTTTTTCTCTTTGTTATTTCCTATATGAAGTTCGAGCAACTGAATGCATCTGCACGGTCGCCAATATACTTTCATTAAAAACTTTTTCGTAGAGAAAAACTCGTTTCGGCGATTGAAAAATTTTTAATGAGTTTTTCGTTAGTCAGATGTTTCATATTTTCTATAGAATATGGACAGAGTAAGGTAATGATTTATAAAATATTAGAGAGGTACCTTTTAAAAGAGTAAAAATATATAGTAAAATATTAAACTTTTTTAAACCCTACTATAAAGCTCAAATTTGTAACAAATTATAATATTTTTTAAATCTATATATACAGGGCGATCCACCGGTAACGCTTCGGTCTGTAGAGCCAAAACTAAATATTTTTTGTAAAATCCGTTTTCACAACGAGATGTATATCAGAAACGGTAACAATTTAAAAATAATTATAATTATACAGGGTGCTCCATGAAAGTTATGTTTTTTTTAAATGGAACACCCTGTATTTTATTGCATTGTTGAAATCTACAAAGAAAAATATTCTTCTTATAATACGTAACTTTAACCGCTGAAAAATCTATTATTTTAAATGGGATACCAGTGTTGCCTATTATAAGCAAACTGTGAGAAAATCCGTATATTTTCTATTTCGAAAACACCTTGTACATTATTTTTAATTTTTAAATATTTAAACTTATAACTCCGACGACTTTATATTTCCTTGAAAAAATCATATATATTGGGTGTCCCATTTAAAATAATGGATTTTTCAGCGGTTAAAGTTACGTATTATAAAAACATATTTTGGCAACACTCTGTACAATATTTTTGATCTGTAAGTATATGAACTGACAGACTAGAATATTTTAAATTTACCTTTAAACATTCAATTTAAAATATTGTTAAATTTAAGGACATAGACTCTAGCTATAACAAACCTTGAATAAAGTTAGACTATTTTTCTTTGTAGATTTCAGAAATGCAATAAAATACAGGGTATTCTATTTAAAAAAACATAACTTTGATGAGTATCACTTTCATGGAGCACCCTGTATAATTATAATTATTTTTAAATTGTTGCCGTTTCTGATATACATCTTGTTGTGTAAACGGATTTTACAAAAAATATTTAGTTTTGGCTCTACAGACCGAGGCGTTATCGGTGGACCACCCTGTATAAAATTGTCGTATCGCTGACTGACTGACAATCAACGCACAGCCTAAACCATATTTGATAGAAACGCGAAATTTTCAGGGTAGTTTCCTTTGGTAGTGCAGGGGAGCACTAAGAAATGAATTTTGAAAATTCGTACTTTTAAGGGGTTCAAAATTGGGATTAAACAAATATTGATCCGCTCGAGTAAGTGCGTCAACCAAAAATATACAGGGTGATTCTTTTAGAGGGTAGTAGCTCTCCCCCCCTGAGAGAGTGCAAATATTTTACTTTCCCGACCCACCTCCGAGAAGAGAAAGTATTGTGAACGAGTTAAAAAAATTTTTCGAGATAAAGATGGAAATATCCATTTTAAGGTCACCTGTGATGATTAAGACCATTTCCAGATGGAAGTCTGTCTGTCTATCTATCTGTCTGTGTGTATTCTTCCACGATAGAGGCCACACGTTTAATCCGATTGAACTGAAATTTGGTATATGGATTTGGGTTACCGGTTGGAAGAACCTATTAGTTTTGTACGACAACTGTCAAATGGAAGTGTCACTATCAAAAAATGACAGATGCGATATCTCACGCAATTTGATTTGCAGTATGTAATTTGAAAGACCTTAAAAACGTCTATTCAGAACCGTCAAAAAAATTATTTCTCCAACTGTCACCTGTCAAAAACAAAAAATCGGTTGTGTCGCCTCAACGAGTACCCACGAATACTTTTTCAGATGTTTTTAACATTTTTTACAATTTTTTTTAACATTTTTTTGCTTTTTTTTTTAGATTTTTTATCATTTTTAAGCTCATTTTGCTTTTTATGTATTTTTGTGCATTTTTTTTATTTTTTTGTGTTTTTTTTACTTTTTGGGATTTTTTTGACTTTTTAACGTTTTTAGCATAATTTAAATTTTTTTCAGCATTTTTTGACTTTTTTTTGATTTTTTTTCATATTTTTAAAATATATTTGCACTTTTAGTATTTTTTAACATTATTTTACATTTCTTGATTTTTTTTTAGATTTTTTAATATTTTTCAGCATTTTTTAACTTTTTTTTGGCATTTTTTAACATTTTTTACAATTTCCTTTAACATTTTTTTGCTTTTTTTTTTAGATTTTTTATCATTTTTTGGCTCATTTTGCTTTTCATGTATTTTTGTGCATTTTTTTTGATTTTTTGTATTTTTTTTAATTTTTGGGATTTTTTTGCTTTTTTACCGTTTTTAGCATAATTTAAATTTTTTTCAGCGTTTTTTGACTTTTTTTTTTTAATTTTTTTGCATACTTTTAAAATATATTTGCACTTTTAGCGTTTTTTAACATTATTTTACATTTCTTGATGTTTTTTTATATGTTTTGGCATTTTTTAATATTTTTCAGCATTATTTGACTTTTTTTCAGCATTTTTTAAACTTTTTTTTTGGCATTTTTTAACATTTTTTACAATTTCCTTTAACATTTTTTTGCTTTTTTTTTAGATTTTTTATCATTTTTTAGCTCATTTTGCTTTTCATGTATTTTTGTGCGTTTTTTTTTTGATTTTTTTGTATTTTTTTTACTTTTTGGGATTTTTTTGCTTTTTTAACGTTTTTAGCATAATTTAAATTTTTTTCAGCATTTTTTTAGTTTTTTTTGATTTTTTTGCATATTTTTAAAATATATTTGCACTTTTAGCATTTTTTAACATTATTTTACATTTCTTGATTTTTTTTTAGATTTTTTAATATTTTTTTGCATTATTTAATTTTTTTCAGCATTTTTTAAACTTTTTTTTGGCATTTTTTAACTTTTTTTACAATTTCCTTTAAAATTTTTTTGCTTTTTTTTAGATTATTTATCATTTTTTAGCTCATTTTGTTTTCATGTATTTTTGTGCATTTTTTTTGATTTTTTTGTATTTTTTTTACTTTTTGGGATTTTTTTGCTTTTTTACCGTTTTTAGCATAATTTAAATTTTTTCAGCATTTTTTGACTTTTTTTTTTTTTTGATTTTTTGCATATTTTTAAAATATATTCGTACTTTTAGCATTTTTTAACATTATTTTACATTTCTTGAGTTTTTTTTAGATGTTTTGGCATTTTTTAATATTTTTCAGCATTGTTTGACTTTTTTTCAGCATTTTTTAAACTTTTTTTTGGCATTTTTTACAATTTCCTTTAACAGTTTTTTGCTTTTTTTTTATCATTTTTTAGCTCATTTTGCTTTTCATGTATTTTTGTGCATTTTTTTTTTGATTTTTTGTATTTTTTTTACTTTTTGGGATTTTTTTGCTTTTTTTAACGTTTTTAGCATAATTTAAATTTTTTTCAGCATTTTTTGACTTTTTTTTGATTTTTTTGCATATTTTTAAAATATGTTTGCACTTTTAGCATTTTTTAACATTATTTTACATTTCTTGATTTTTTTTTAGATTTTTTTTTCATTTTTAACATTTTTTAGCATTATTTGACTTTTTTTCAGCATTTTTTAATTTTTTTAGATTTTTTTTGGCATTTTTTAACATTCTTAACAATTTCCTTGATCGCTTTTTTTTAACTTTTCAGTTTTTTTAGAACTTTTAACATTTTTAAGCTCATTTTTTGATTTTCATGTATTACTGTGCATGTCTTTATATGTATTTTTTTTGCATTTTTTCCATATTTTTTTGTTCGTTTTTTTGCATTTTTTTTATTTCTTGTGATTTTTTTTGCAAAATTAGCATTTTTAGAATTATTTTACTTTTTTCCGCATTTTTTACTTTTGTTTTTAGATTTTTTGCATTGTTTAAACATTTTTTACAATTTCTTTTTTGCTTTTAGTTTAGAATTTTTATCATTTTTTAGCTCATTGTTTGCTTTTCATATATTAATGTATATGTTTGTATTTTTTTTTGCATCTTTTCCATTTTTTTTTGTTCGTCTTTTTGCATTTTTTCCATTTTTTGTTTTTTTTTGCATATTTGTTCAATATTCAATACAATATTCATCATAGAGTTTAAAAAGTAGGGGAAGGAAACAGATATTCCAACATCAACGAGGACGAAGTCGCGGGCAAAAGCTAGTTTATTATATAGAACAAGTAGGTAAAATTTTCTGTGCCAGAATTCAAGTACATAAATCATTATATAGGAAAAACCACACGCTGTAGAATGTAAAACATAATTTACCACAGAATTCACAAATCTTGATATATAGGACAAACGTTTAAAACTTTTTATAGCTGAATACAATTACATAAAATTTCTCAATTACCACAAAAGCACTAATTTGTAACAAATTCTACAATATAAAATTTTTTATATAGGACAAACTTGTAAAACTGTATGTGCTAGAATGTAAATCCACAATTTTTTTTAAATCGCTATATATAAATATTTTTCTACATTAACTTGAAATGTTTCTGGTTCTACGTCACAGTCTTTTCATGTACAACAAATACCCCGAAATCAATCTCCATTAAATGGTTGAACAGACCCTAAAAATGAGACCCTTTGTGCTAGAAACCCTCCTCAAAATTACAGACATATTCGATGTCTTCGGCAAAAGGCAGGTGATCCATACACGCGATGTTCCGTTAGGATTTTTATTACGTAATAGAAACCTTTTAAAATGTAAATATTGTTCATATAACACAGTGTGGTCATACACACATTTTAAAAGTATTGCCATAGAAAAATCATGCGCAGTAGCAATGTCAAAATATTGATACAATTTGAAACGGAAAAAGTATTAAGTAACTTATGGCCGTTTGCACCGACTTTTTTTTAAGGAACACATAGGCTAACTGTCCTTTAAAGTACCATTAGCGATTTATGTGTGTTGCACCAACTTTTTGAGACTCTTAAAGCATTCATTAAAGCAGCATTAGCTAACTGGCCAAATTCCTTCCCTTAAAAGTCATTTAACGTTGTATAGGTTATGTTTTTGTATGATTGGTGTGTCGGTGTCGTGTGTCGTTCATGCTTGACAAAGTTTTTCACAAACAAAAAATAGATTATTAATATTAATATAATGGCAGAATATCTTCATATATTAGATAACGAACTTCTGGAAGATATCCTGGATGATGATCTGGAAGTGGTTGATTTTATAGACTTTGGTATACCAAGGCGATTTAATGAAAGGCCTAATTATTATCAGGAGCTTAGTGAACTGGATTTTTTTAAAAGATTTCGATTGACAAAAGAAACTGTCATGTCTTTATTAGAAGTAATTGAGGGCGAATTGGAATATCCTGATGATAGGTAAGCAAGTTGTAGAATAGTATAGTGGATTTTTTTTAATTGACTCGAAGGGTTTGTGGTGGTAAAATTTGAACTGCATGTTTTGAAGACTTTTACCAAATATATAGAGGTAGAGGCGTACTTTGAAAAATACCATGCACTATTGTTTGTGTAAAAATAACAGTATAAATACTTCTAAAGTTGTATATTTAAAAAATAAACTTTTTGCTTATCCTCTACGAGTCACTGATTCTTTACTACATTTGTAGAACACAGACAATAAGAACTTTATATATAGCTATAAAATTTTATAAGCTCTGTTCTTTACAAATTGTCTCCATAAGGCCATAAACGCTTACCCCTAACATGCTGCTAAGCAAAAACCTTCTCAGTTTACATTAAAAAAGAAAACAAACACTTTATGAGAATAAGCTTTTTTAAATCGTTTTAATATCATTCTATTTCTTTTAGAAACAACAGTCTATCGCCACTTAACCAGTTACTGTTAACTTTGAGATTTTTTTGCAAGTAGTGGATTCTTAATTACAGTTGCAGATTTCATGAATGTTCATGTATCCACGGCTAGCCGAGTGGTAACCAGGGTGTCAGACATAATTGCATCGTTGAGACCAGATAAAATTAAAATGCCAGAACCAGATAATTTGGTGATTGGTCAGCAAAAATTTTATGATCTGGCAAGATTTCCAAAGGTTCAGGCATTAATAGATTGCACCCATATAAAAATTCAGTCATCTGGTATGTATCTCTAAATTTGTATTGCATTTGTTTTCTTGTAAGTACTAATAATAAATTGTTTGATTCAAACACTTTTTTAGGGGGAGGAAATGCTGAGCTTTACCGAAACCGGAAAACATTTTTTTCAATAAATGTGCAATGTTTAGTGGATGCCGATTTAAAGTTTGTAGATGTCGTAGCGCGTTGGCCCGGATCAGTGCACGATGCTACAATTTTTGCTAACTCTGCAATTCGGGCTAGATTTGAGCAAGGACATTTCCCTGGAAGTATTATTTTAGGTATGCACCTTATGTTTTACTGTAAATTCTTTAAAAATGCCTGGCCGTAGGTGCTTAAGCAATTTTTTTTATTACACTAGTTTGTATGAATTAGTTTGTTTAATTACATAATAAAATAAACAGGTTATAATTTTATCTTCAGAGTATTTAAAATGCTTTCCATTTAAACTTTATGAAATCTATTTTCAGGAGATAGTGGCTATCCCCTTAAAAAATATTTGTTGACACCACTAGCTAATCCCATTACCCAAGCTGAGCAGCTATATAACGAGTCTCAAATAAGGACTAGAAATGCAATAGAAAGAACATTTGGCATTTGGAAAAGAAGATTTCCAGTTATGGTATATGGGCTTAGGCTGAAGATGAATACAATATTAACTGTTATTGTGGCAACTGCAGTGCTTCACAATATAGCAAGGGAAATGAATGAGCCAGAACCTCCACTCCCAGAAGATGTAAATGAACAGGAACTAAATTACCTGATCGAAATTCAGCAAATTGACATGGATGTCCAAGAAAATGCTGATGCTCCTGTTAATGCGATTCAAACTGAGATTATACGTTATTTTAGTGATTTATAAATAATATTCGTTAAATAAAAGATTTTTAAAAATATATTTTTTATTTAAATTTGAACTCAAGTACAAAGTTAACATATAAGTAGGTAATTGTTTAAGCTTAAACTTTTAATTCCTCAGACTATTTGTATTAAAAAAAAAACAATAATGGCCCAACTATTAAATAAATCCTTTTTTTAAGTAGGGCACTGACATTTAGATGAATTTGCTAATTTTTTTGTTTTTAATTCAATGTCTAACTCTAAACTACGAATTTTTAACCGATGCTCCTCTTCAGCAAAAAATCTCTCACTTTCTATTTTTTTGATTGCATGATCTGCTAGAATATTTTTTTTATCTGCCAATTCTTCATATTTTTGTTGTAGAGAACTCGACGCAAGAGTTCTTACCAAAGGAGCAGTTGGTCTTCGCCTGCTAGATCCCTAAAACAATGATTTTTTAATGTTTTGTAAAATTTAAAAAACTATACTTACTCTTTTGACGATCTTTCTTTTTGGTTCTTTGGAATCTTTCATGGGTTGGTTGTCAACAGGATTTAAAGGTATCGTTTCTAAAACAGGATTTAGAGGTTTCTTTAAAGCGCTTATTGTGTATTTTTTCCAGTCCTCAATTGGTCGAATCTTTTGTAGGTGCTGCGTTGACTCTTCAGTAGGTTTCTCTTGCTGCTCTGACTCTTCATTAGGTTCATCTTCCTAAAAATATTTACATACTATAGACCAAATTTGAAGAACATGCAACCTCAACTTTGTTCAATTGCCTAGAGTTCGCATTGAGTATTTAACATACTAATATAATATATAATATAAGTCATATGATATAATTTAGTCTTACCAAAATATATTCAATGCTCCTTAAGTTTTCCTTACGTTTTTTATTTCCAATAAAATTAATGTTGTCACAATCATGTTTGTTATAGTCACCTTCTACTATAAGAGGATCTAAAGTGGCTAACACCAGTTGGTCATCTTCACCTTCAAAGTTCTGCGTTGGGGGACCACCTCCAGTTTTTAAGTATTCTAGGCGTACTTCTGCTTTCTTTTTTTTTATAACAGCCCGTCGGTTTTCATACAACCTTTTTAATTGATCTATGGACCTGTTGTTAAAGTCTTGGCTACCGGCATTGAATTCATTAGTGATTCTAATCCAGTCCTCATTTTTTTCACTGTTTGAAACGGCATTCGTTTCTTTGTTTTCAATAGTTTTTTTGTATTTTACAGCAATCGAAAATAGCAAGTTTTGCTCCCTGGGAGTAAAATTTACCGCCCTTTTTCTTTTTTCTTTTTCAACAGTCTGCATCATTAAAAGAGCTTAAAAATGCGTCACTCACAATAACTACACAAACGTCAGAAATTTCAAAACACCATTAGATCCTAAGAAAAAAAGAAGATATTGCCATGTTGCCACATTGAAACAGTTGATATTGAACCAATAGTTATTGACTTCTTAAAAACTGTTGGTGCAAATGAATATAAGTTAAGAGACCAATAAAGTTTATTGGTCCCTTAACTATTGGTCGCATAAGATGAAGTCGGTGCAAATGGCTATTAATGCTGTTATTTAAAATAGCAACCTCTCATAGTTGTCGCTTAACGACATCTATTAGATAGACTATTAATTAACCGTCATTTAAAGTAGTACTCTTTTAAATCGTCGATTAAGTGCTGTCATTTAAAACAGTACTCTAAAAAATCGTTATTATTGATTTTTACACGCTTTTACAGCTGGTGGCGTTATTGACCTAAAAATTGGTATAAAATTTTCGGCAGACAAAAGTTCGCTCTCTTGTGTCTTGTCTAGTGAAACTGCAAGTTAATCTTATCTTATAATTCATTATCTCATTTTGAAAATTTATTAAATTTTTATACCACTACATTGTAATAGGTCAACTTTTTAATAAATATCTGAGCTCGTGTTTTAGTATTGATTACATAATTTTGATTCGTTTTGATTCTGTTTGAACAGGCATATTTTTTTTTATCTCTTCACGTGTAAGACGACATGGCTACCTGACCCCAATCAAGTTTGTCATTGTGTAATTTGACTTTTATTCTGTAATGATTTAGCTTATGTAGTAAGCGTTTGTTTTATAAAAAAAACACTTCAATTTCTAGCTGAACGTATCATACGTTCTTTTAAATTTGTTGGTGTTGAAGAGTTTTTTGTTGTATAAATCTTAATTGCGTTTAATTTTGTGACCTCTCATTAACACGTTTGTCCATCGAGGTTATCTTCTGTTTTCTTTCATATTGTTCCGTTTCACTACAGAATATAGCGAGATTCTGTCTTGATATTTCAACATTTGTTTTTTTGTCGATAAATTAACTCCTATATAAAATGTGTCATTTAATGATGACAGTTTTATCAGTTTGACAGCGATAAAAAAGGTGCATCCAAAATGCCTGTTCCTCGCGATAAAAATGCCTGTTCCTCATAATCAGACTATATCTAGTATCTGTGAGTCACTTCGGTATGTGAATTTAATACTGTCAATTATAATTATTTAATTTGTTAATATTAAGGGCCAGTACTTTGTGCTTTTGTTAAATTTTTGATTAGTTAATCACATTGTTAAACTAATCACGATCAAATTAACAGAAAAGTAGTAAATTGGTACTTTAAAAGTAACTTTGATAAAGATTAGTTAATCAATGTTTGATTTAATATTTAAGTAGTGGTAACACTGTCTCTTCTTCATTTTATATATTAAATTGCATTTATTCAAATTTGATGTAAAATGTTAAATATACGTTTTGAAATAGTTGACATGTATTAGAAAGAAAAAGTATTACACATCATGTCGAATTTTAAATATATGTCAGTTTTTAGTTACCAGTTTTAGGAAATTATGAGTTTTTTTTAATGTTCGCCTGTCTTGGTTTATATTGTTGAATTATTATTTTATTTTAATGGATTTGCACGAAATAAACGATATTTTTGATGATGATAATGAACTTATATTCGTAATCAAAGAACTTATACTGTAGACCATGTGATTTATTTGACATTTTTGAAATTTTAATCTTTTTTTCGGTTTTAATTAGCTTCTTTCAATTTTTTCCAATCTTTTTATTATTTGAGAATTTTTTCCATTTTTGTCTTTTTGTTTTCTTTAAATTTCTCGACTTTTCGTTTATTTTTTCAGTTTTATTCGATTTATTTCAATTTTGTTCATTTTTTTTCAATTTTAATTTCACGATTTTTTCGGTTTTATTTCATTTTATTCCAATTATTTCGATGTTTGCAATTTTTCGATTTTTTTTTCGATTTTCGTGGTTTTTTAATTTCGATTTTTTCCATTTTTTTTTAAATTTGTCGATTTTGTTCCGGTTTATTCAAATTTTTATGGTGTTATTTGACGTTTTTTAAATTTTTATGGTGTTATTTGACGTTTTTTAAATTTTTTCGATTTCTTTCATATTTTTCGAATTTTTTCAAAATTTTTGTAGATTTTTATAATTTTTTTGGTTTTATTTGACATTTTTCGAAATTTTAACACTTTTTTTTTGGTCTTAATAAATGTCTTTCAATTACTTAGATTCTTTTTATTCTCAACGATTTTTTCTATTTTTGCTTTTCAAATTTCCCGATTTTTTTGTTTTATTCGATTTTATTTTCGATTTTTTTCCTTTTTTATTTAATTTTTTGTTTTATTCGATTTCTTTACGACTCTATTCGATTTTTGCCGATAAAATTTTATAAAAGGTTTCGATTTTCAAAAGAATCAGTTCGTTTTATTCTTAACGAAATAAAAATAAATTTTCAAGCCAAACAAACCAAATCAGAATTCTAAACAATAAAGTGCAGAGCCAATAATTCTGATTAAAGCTTAAATTCAAGAAAAAAGATTATGTTAAAATTAACATAGACACGCCCATGTAAAATCATGATTAAGGTATAATCATAGCATAAAGTACCAACATTTTCTGTTAAAATTTAATTTTCTGTTAAATTAACTTAATCAGCTCGCAAAGTACCGGGCCTGACTCTTATAAGATGAGTAGTTTTGGTGAAGTCACGAATCAACAAATAACTGTAAATATAGAAAAATGTATACCGAAATCCACAAAAAAACACAAAAGCGTCAATATGGAGACAATTTATTGAGTTTTGTCAAGTCCGAAATTACGAACTGTTGGAAATAACTCCATTACAAGAAATAGCAGATATACTAAAGGATTGGGCCTATAAAATAAAAATGTTGAAAATTATAAGGAATATGCAGTTAAATCAATTTGGAATTCTACTACGAAGATAATTCAAGAAAAATATTTCAATGAGTACAATATAAAATTTGATCCTTTTGCTGATATAACCTTTAAAGAAGCTGATGATGCGACAAATAGTAAGCGGAAAGAATTACAAGATATTCCAGAGAAAAGGAAGGCATATTCTGTAGCATTGAAAAAAAAGTATATAATAAAAATGGCAAAATTGTGGGATATAGAAAAATCAGAGGGACTACAAAAAAGATTCTTTTATATAGCTTCTTATGAATTAGCTTGGAGGGAGGAGAAGAAAGATATCAAGATGGAACTCCAACAGGAAGATTTGATAGACAGCAAATGGATAACAAAAAATTAAATGGATGAATGTTTGTCCCGTTAGATTACTAAAATTACTTCTACAAAAAAGAAATAAAAACATCTGAACGACTCTTTTTAACTCCAAATCCTTTTTGGAAAAACAGAAAGTCTAAAGAAAGTACAAAAATGTTCCACTAGGTATTAATACGTTTTCTACTTGGACCAAAAATTCGGCAACTAAAATCAGCAATAATAAAATTACTAATAATTCAAACCGTGCTAGTACAGTTTCCCAATTAGCTAAAGCAGGAATAAGTGATAAAAAAAAGATCTTGTGTCTTTACTGTTGAAAAAACAATCTTTCTTGCTATATTTCAAATTTTTGCTTTTCTTTAAATTTATAAAACGTCACATGTTCATTTATTTGTTAAATCGTCTTTGGCCAGGACAATTTGACATATAATATTTGTTCGATTACTTTAGCATGTATTTGATTATATTTTTACCTCTCGCCCTTCAGATAAGAGAGGTATAGGAATCATGCTAAAAATTGGGTAGTGAGTTTTCAATTGATAAACACGTTTTGGGGTCCCTAGAATACGATTTTAATATTTTCGCGATGATGTCTGTGTGTGTGTGTGTTAGTGTGTGTGTGTGTTAGTGTGTGTGTGTGTTAGTGTGTGTGTGTGTTAGTGTGTGTGTGTGTGTGTTTGGATGGATGTTGTAGTAACGATAACTCAAAAACTACTGAATAAAAAAATTTGAAATTTTGCATACATAATTCTGATACCCTAGATTAGATCTGATTAGATTTTGGTGCCAATCGCACAACCGGAAGTGGCAGTTGCTATGGGTGATGACGCCATTATTATACAAAACGGCAATTAAGTTTTACACATATATTTTGTATACCCTATAGTTTATTTTCATCTCATTAAAATTTTCTAAACTTTTGCCATTGTTGCCAGATTTACAAAAATATAATTTTTTTTCATACTTTTTTATGTCAACCTGTAAATTTTTGATTCAAAAATGGCGAGAGGTCATGTGCTGGCCACATCAGATTTTTCACATATTGTTATAATTTTTCACTATACGTATCTTACTTATTACTGTTTAAAATCATATATTATGCATTGTAACTTTATTTTTTCTTTTATGAGACTTTTAAATTGATTATTTACCTACAAACATTCACTTTCATTCATTAGATGCACTAACGGTCTGTGTGAGACAATTTTGAGTTCAATCAGCGTGTTTATAGTTCTTTACCGATCTTTGAGACAATAATTTTAATAGAAATCAGTGAAGTTGTGGTTGTGCGTATAACCAAGTGAGTTTTCGGTCATTAACTATTCTCTGTTTACATGTAAACCCTCTGGGAGCCGTTGGCTCATTTATCTGAACCAAAAAGCGCTCTGGTAGCATTCTTAAAGACTTCTTAGAACATCTTCTGGGCCATACTTCACGGGATATCATTCGCAGGCCAACAACCAAGACTACAAAGACACACACTGCTGCTATCATGCCATAGACGACCCATTCACTTGGACGTTGGACGTCTCACTCGCTATTTGAAGACCTCCTGGGTAAAATTTACTGAAAGTAACCCATGATTAGTGTAGAAAACCACAAAGTTACCAATGGTGGAACCCAAATAATTTTCAACCTCATTCATTAAACTCATTACAATTTATCTTTATCTGTTTCATTTTTGACACCTTTACAGGAAATCATTTTTTTGTTTGATTCAACACCTAAACAATTAATTTATCTAGTGGGGGATCAACTTGTCGGGATCCTTCAGGCAATTCATTTATTTTGTAATACTATTAAAAATAATTTTAACTCAGTTATCCATCCTGAGTCATAAATTATAGCTAGCTATTTATTACCAACAAATTGTAACTTAAGTCTTATGCCATTAAAACTGGTTACACAATGGCAAAAAAATATTATAATTTATTAATTGTCTAATAATTTTATATTGCTTTTATTTCGTACAAATTTCAATCATGCTGATAAGAACGTTCGTTAAACATTAATTAATTGTACAGTAAGTAATAAGAAGTGTATAAACACGATACAAAATTATTAAATATCTTTAAAATGCGAAAAAATAATATGATTTAGTATAAGAAAATATTTTTTATTGTATAATAAGTAATAATAAATTCTTGACGCGCGCCAATGTAGATAATAGGCACGTAGTGATTCGTGATTTCAACCTTATTATTTTTGTTTTCATCGATCGATGTCGTTCAGAATAGGAAAGGAAACAGACCACTGACAGTAATGACCGTAACATTCGAGCACGTTTCAATAGAACGCGACTGAGGGGAACGCAGATGTGATTTTTTACGGGTTTTCATTTTTTCCGACGTGAAAATTTTTTATGAAAATAATTTACTACGTGAGATGAACAAATAGAAATTTGCATTAACTCGTTAAAATTGGTGAATGTAGTTAAAAAAATGGTGGATGAGACACAAATGTTCAAATCTATCATTACATTTTTTTTTATAGTTTCCTAAATGCAATTTATAAGGATTATCGAATAATTTTTCAAAGCTAAACCATTATATATGGTGGACTATTAGTAGGTTATCTCGATTTTTTTATGGAATATTAAAGTAGGAAATAAATAAAGATAGAAGGGATTTGAACCTACATTATTAAATTATTTCTTAAAAAATAGACGTTGCCTCATACCGTTTGATAACGAGCTTATGTTCACTCCCTATCTTTAAGCATAGTTATTTTTATAGAGAGAGAAAGTTTTTTATATTTTCTCGTTTTTGTCATTTTTCTGATTTTTGTTTTTTTTTTAGAATTTTTCTAATTTTCCTCATTTTTTCCCATTTTTCTGTTTTTTTTTTCTTTTGTATCTTCATTTTTTCTTATTCATCTGATTTTTTGTGATTATTTGCGATTTTTCTACAATTTTCTTCGAATTTTGTTGCGATTTTTTTTTAATTAATTCGATTTTTTAAATTTTTTTTTCAATTTTTTTTTCGTTATAATTTTTCTGGTTTTTGTGTTTTTTTTGCGATGTTTAGAGCGCTTGGTCTTTCCGTTTTTTTCCGTGTTTTAAAATTTTATTTTTCATTTTTTTTTAATATTTTTGTTGAAATTTGTTTTCTATTTTTCTTATTTACTCAGTTTTTTTTTCTTATTTTTTGGGTTGTTAAAATTTTTTCTCGTCATTTTCACATTTTGCTGATTTCTTTTCCGTGTTTTTTTCGATTTTTTCTTATCTTCCCTCATTTTTTGATCATTGTAGTTTTTTTTCTAATTTTTTCTTATTCTTTTCTTCTCTTTTTTTTGGAAGAGAGAAAAAGTTTTTTTATAGTTTTCGTTTTTTCTCATTTTTATGATTTTTTGTTTTTTTTTCGGTTTTTTTTCGAATTTTTCTATGTTTTACTCATTTTTTGCCATTCTTCGGTTCTTTTTTTATTTCTTTTTTTCTTATTCCTCTGTTTTTTTTTGCGATTTTTTTGCCGTTTTCTTGAATTTTGTTACGATTTTTTTTTAATTCATTCGATTTTTTTAATTTTTTTTCAATTTTTTTTTTCGGTATAATTTTTCTGGTTTTTTCGTTGTTCTTTGTGTTTTTTTCTCGTTGTTTTACACCGTTTTTTTTTGCGATTTCTAGAGCGCTTGGTCTTTCCGTTTTTTTTACGTGTTTTACAATTTTATTTTTCATTTTTTTAATATTTTTGTTTAAATTTGTTTCCTTTTTTTCTTATTATTCCGTTTTTTTTCTTATTTTTGGGGTTGTTAAAATTTTTTCTCGTCATTTTCACATTTTTCTGATTTCTTTTCCGTTTTTTTTTTCGATTTTTTCTCATCTTCCCTCATTTTTTGATCATTGTAGTTTTTTTTTCTAAAAAAAGGGATAAAAAAGGCAACAAAAAAAGTAAAAAAGCAACAACAAAAAGGCAAAATAGAAGCAAATAAAGTCAAAAAAAGGTCAAAAAAGCTTAAAAACCAAAAACAAAATACGCCAAAAAAGGAAAAGTAGAGGAAAAATAAAGGCAAAAATGGCAAAAAAAAGGAAAAAGGGAAAAAATCAACAAAAAGTCCAAAAAAGGCCAAATAAGACAAAATAGAGTAAAAAAGAAAAATACGCCAAAAAAGAAAAAAAAACATACAAAAAAGTTTTAAAAAGTCCAAAAAATATACCAAATACAGGAAAATAACTAAAATGCGCCAAAAAAGAAAAAAAAACAAGTAAAATAGTATGAAAATAAAGACAAAAAGGCAAAAAGGGATAAAAAAAGCAGAAAAAAGGCAAAAAAGGGATAAAAATAGCAAAAAAAAGGCAAAAAGTTAATCAAAAAAAGTTTTAAACGGGGCAGAAAAGTCAAAGAACGGAAAAAAGTTAAAAGCAAAATTGAAAATGTCTAAAAAAGTCAAAATAGGGGTAAAAGGGCAAAAAACGTCAAAATTGTAAAAAAAAGCAAAATAATATGAAAATAAATGGCAAATGGACAAAAAATTCAAAAATAGGCAAAATAGGAGTAAAAAAGCAACAAAAAAGGTAGAAAAAGCAACAAAAAAGGCAAAAAGGACAAAAAAGTAAAAAAAATTTAAAACCTGGCGAATAGGAAAAAAAATGAAAAAAAGGTAAAAACAAAATAATGCCGAAATGAAGAGAGGCAAAAAAAGCAAAAATGGTAAAAAAGGCAAAAAAAAGTTTTAAAAAAGCAAAAAAAAGATCTAAAAAAGCAACCAATAATTTTATGTTCAACTTTTATTCCTCTTTCTTTCTCTCTCTCTCTCTCTATTTTTATAAATGTAACGAATCCGATACAATGTAAATTGTTTTTATGGAGAATAAAGATATTATTATTATTATTAACCAAAAAAGACAAAAAAAAGTTAATCAAAAAGAATTTTAAAAAAGGAGCAAACAAGTTAAAAAAGAAAAAGGAAAAAAGGGTCAAAACAATCGGTTGCTTCACCCCAAAAATTTTCCACGAGTATCCACGAAGACTTTTCCAAATATTTAATGTTAAAGTTTCAAATTTTGACATTTTTTTATTTTTTGACAGGTGACAGTTGGAAAAATAATTTTGACTATTCTGAATAGAGTTTTTCAAGGGCTTTTAAATGACAAATTGCAAGTCAAATTCCGTTACATATTGCATCCGTCATTTTTTGATAGTGACACTTCCGTTTGACAGATGTCTTCCGACGTTTAACTCAAACCCATGTACCAAATTTTAGCTCAATCGGATTAAACGTGTGGCCTCTATCGTGGAAGAATACACACAGACAGACAGACAGATAGATTTCCATCTTAATCATCTCAGGTAACCTCAAAATGGATATTTCCACCTTTATGTCGAAAATTTTAGTTCGTTCACAATACTTTCCCTACTCGGAGGTGGGTCGGGAAAATAAAACATTCAGGGTAATTCTTTCAGAGGGGAGTGGCTCTTTCCCCTGAGGGAGTACAAATATTTTTTATTATTTGTCTCCATGCAATTTAATTAGAAAAAGGAGAGCAAGTATAAATGATTTATCTCAAATCAATATCTACGGATTTTAAAGCGATTAATTATTTAAAAATTAAATTTGGATACCCAATTTTATTTTTCCTGTAAAATATAGATAAATATCTATTGGTATAAATTAATTATTTCGACCTGAAAACTTCGCCATTAATCTAAAAGTAGGTCACATAAAATAATTAAAAAACAATAAGATTAATGGTTTTAAAATTTGCAAACAATGACCTTATATTTGATATAGTAATTCCACTTGTTTGAAAAACCGGAGGGAAGTAAACGGATACAGAAAATAAACTTTTATTCATTCCGGCATCAACGCGGACGAAGTCGCGGGCAAAAGCTAGTTTTTCTATAAAATAAAAAAATCTATTGTTTCTCCTTACTTTCGCCATTACTTTAAAACTTGCAATAGCAAGAAAATAAACAATAGAGAAGTAGATTTTTCTGACGAACCGCTTAGTATACGATCGCGTTCGTTTTAACTTTTTCTCCTCACTTTCATTGTTTCAGTATCTTAGATTTTAGTTTAAATCCTAATTTTATTATTACATCGCATTAATTGATGTTTTTTTTTAATCTTTGTATAAACTAAGACAATTTATTATTTGCTCCTAACTTTCGTTTAGCTTTTTCTTCCCACTTTCGTTATTTCAGTGTCAAGTGAAATATAAAATTACTAGTAAAAGTCTAAATAAAGTTAAATCGATTGAAACATTCAAAAAAATATTAAAAATGTGGTTTCGACAAGTTTTGTATTTTGTAATCTGTTTCTGTTAAAAAAATTGTTGACTTATTTTAGTTTTTTAAGATTTTTTTCTTACCTTTGCTGGCGCCTGTCGCTTTATCCCTTAATACGTTAATCGAATGCACTCTGCCGTATTCTTCGAACATTCTTCTAAGATCGTTTTCATCCATCGAACGAGGCACTTGTCCTACAAACATTTTTATCGTATCATTGTCCGGCTGTTCTTGCTCGCCCCCCACAATCTTCGACTGCGTCTGCGCTGACGTCACCACGTTAGCATTTGCCGCATTCAACAGGTTATTGTTGCTACTGCTGTTATTGTTGTTGTTGTTTGTTGTGTTGGTTATGTTGTTGTTCATGGCCAGTGTGCTGAAAAAAATTTTTTTATTAGAAGACATTAATAATTTTTGTATTAAAACAAAAAGGAAATTTCCTTATGGTTAAAATTCAAAGATTCAAAATTATAACCATCTGATAAACTACATAACGAGAAACCATAAAAACTACTTTGAAGTTGTTTCCATTGTTCGTGACCTTTCCTGCTTGTAACTTCCACTAAAGTGGTCGTAAAATATCAAAAGGGCATTAATTTTCCACTATCTTTACACTATAAAAGACGCGGCCAGTGACAAACGTAAAATAAAATCTTGAGCACTAATTTAACGGTCGTTTTACATCAATAAAGTTTCCTTGCAGGTCAAACCGCCTTTTAGTCAGATCTTTTAGGTCATAATGTTTAATTTATTTGCCACTTATACTTAATTTTGATAATAAATAAATTTTCGTCGTAAAAAAATATCCAAATTTAGTTTTTTTAAGGCTTTAAATCGATCTAGGACAACTCGACCCGGCCAACTCGATCTATTTCTATATGGCCATTCTGTTCTTGCTCTGGGCGTCCTCGCACCGTATCTGAATTTTTTTTGTTTCTCCTAAAAGTACTTTTTCGTGAAAATTATTGTATTTTATAACAGTTGTTTTATTTTTGATAAAGTACATAAATCAAATAAAACCTAAATTTAGATGTACCTACGTAATTTTACACGTGTGTGTTAAGCTTAATAATTCTAAACAACTCATCTAAGAAAATTTTTTTGATATTTAAAAAAATAAAGCTCTTGCTTAAAATTATTCATATTTTTGTACCAACCTCGTATATGACCGAAATGTATTTTAGATCATGCAGAAATTTTTTTTAAAGATTATTTTTTTTTGTAAAATGTAAGTTAAACTTTTTCCCATTTGTATAAAACTTTTTGGGACGTACATTCTAATTATAAATACGAGTATAAATAGAGATTTACAAAAAAATGTTTATTATTACTTATGTATCTAGGGGGGGGGGGGTGGAAATGAACAATTAATAATATAATAAAAAATTGGGATCAAATAGTCTTGGGATCGAGTTGTCTGGGGATCGAGTTGTCTGGGGATCGAGTTGTCTGGGGATCGAGTTGTCCTGGGATCAAGTTAGGCTCGTGCCGAGTTGTCTACGGATCGAGTTGGCCGGATCGAGTTGTCCGCAACCGTTTTAAATGTCATAGTGGAGTATTAAGTTATGTTTAATTAAAATATGGTAAATATAAAGCAAAGGAAGTTAAATACGGTTAGAAAAAGAGAAGGATAATGAAAGAGTAGTTTTATATAATGATGGAGAAGATGATAACTGAAGTGGAAAAATGTGACAGAAAATAATAGTATACATCAAATTAAAAAACAAGAGGTGGATAACCCAAATAAAGCAGATGGTGATATAAATGTGTGAATCCTTCTCTTCCTGTAGAGCATAAAACCTCTCGCTGCAGCAGAGGCACGAACTACCTCTTTTGTCCAGAAATGGGTCGATATAACCCCGAGACAATTTTCTAAAACCGACAGCCTTTAATTTCCTTCTTTACTTCTACTGCCATCTAATGGCAGAGAAGAGCATATGCGGAGAAAGTATAGGCAACCCAAATAGCACGTATGGATAGCCGTGACATCTACCGGGGTGATTATCAAATCTATAATCGAGCCACTTTTCCTTCGTTTGCAAAAGCTGTCCTAGACCGTAGAATAATTAATTAAAGGGTTCTTCTCTACCTTTGTATATATATATATATATATATATATAAAATTGTCGTGTCGCTGACTGACTCTCAATCAACGCACAACCTAAACCAGAGGTGATAGAACCGTGAAATTTTCAGGGTAGTTTCCTTTGGTAGTGTAGGGGAGCACTAAGAAAGGAATTTTGAAAATTCGCACTTTAAGGGGTTCAAAATTGGGGTTAAACAAATATTGACCCGCTCGAGTAAGTGCGTCAACCAAAAACATACAGGGTGATTATTTTAGAGGAGAGTGGCTCTCCACCCTGAGAGTGCAAATATTTTACTTTCCCGACCCACCTCCGAGAAGAGAAAGTATTGTAAATGAGCTAAAAAAAATTTTCGAGATAAAGATGGAAATATCCATTTTAAAGTCACCTGTGATGATTAAGACCATTTCCAGATGGAAGTCTATCTGTCTGTATATCTGTCTGTCTGTATGTGTGTATTCTTCCATGATAAAGGCCATACGTTTAATCCGATTGAACCGAAATTTGGGTTACCGGTCAGAAGAACCCATTAATTTTTGTACGACATCTGTCAAACGGAAGAGTCACTATCAAAATATGACAAATGCGATATCTCACGGAATTTGATTTGCAGTATATCATTTGAAAGCCCTTAAAAAACTCTATTTAGAACCGTCAAAATTATTTCTTCAACTGTCACCTGTCAAAAACAAAACAATCGGTTGTGTCGCCCCAAAACTTTCCCGGCGAGTATCCACGAATACTTTTTCAGATATTTTTAACATTGTGCTTTTCATGTATGTTTGTGCATTTCTTTGCATGTTTGTAATTGTTTTTGCATTTTTTTTGCTTTTTTGTATTTTTTGGGATTTTTTGCTTTTTTAACGTTTTTAGCATTATTTTAATTTTTTTCAGCATTTTTTGACTGTTTTTTAGATTTTTTGGCATCTATTTGCATTTTTTTTTAAAAATTTTGCACTTTTAGCATTTTTTAACATTATTTTACATTTTTGGATTTTTTTTTTAGATTTTTTGGCATTTTTCTTGCATTTTTTTTCATTTTTAACATTTTCTAGCATTATTTTACTTTTTTCAACATTTTTTAAACTTTTTTTTAGATTTTTTTGGCATTTTTTAACATTCTGTACAATTTTCTTTATCCCTTTTTTTTAACTTTGTAGTTTCTTTGTAACTTTTAACATTTTTTAGCTCATTTTTGCTTTTCATGTATTACTGTGCATTTCTTTATATGTTTGTATTTTTTTTTGCATTTTTTCCATTTTTTTGTTCGTTTTTTTGCATTTTTCCATTTTTACCTCTCGCCCTTCAGATAAGAGAGGTATAGGAATCATGCTAAAAATTGGGTAGTGAGTTTTCAATGAATAAACACGTTTTAGGGTCCCTAGAATACGATTTTAATATTTTCGCGATGATGTCTGTGTGTGTGTTAGTGTGTGTGTGTGTGTGTGTTAGTGTGTGTGTGTGTGTTTGGATGGATGTTGTAGTAACGATAACTCAAAAACTACTGAATTAAAAAACTTGAAATTTTGTATACACGATTCTTATACCCTAGATTAGATCTGATTAGATTTTGGTGTCAATCGGACAACCGAAAGAGGCAGTTGCTATGGGTGATGACGCCATTATTATACAAAACGTAAATAAAGTTTTACACATATATTTTGTATACCCTATAGTTTATTTTCATCGCATTAAAATTTTCGAAACTTTTGCCATTGTTGCCAGATTTACAAAAAAGTAAATTTTTTTCATACTTTTTTGTGCCACCGTGTAAATTTTTGATTCAAACATGGCGAGAGGTCATGTGGTGGCCACATCAGATTTTTTTGTTAGTTTTTTTGCATTTTTTTTTATTTCTTTGCATTTTTTTTGCAATCTTAGCGTTTTTAGCATTATTTCACCTTTTTCCGCATTTTTTTTACTTTTTTTTTTAATTTTTTTTGCTTTTTTTAGAATTTTTATCATTTTTTAGCTCATTGGTCTTTATATGTATTTTTGTGCATTTCTTTGCATATGTTTGTAATTGATTTTTTCGTGTTTTTATACTTTTTGTGATTTTTTTGCTTTTTTAACGTTTTTAGCATTATTTTAATTTTTTTCAGCGTTTTTTGACTTTTTTTAGATTTTTTGGCATCTTTTTGCATTTTTTTTTATTTTTTGCACTTTTAGCATTATTTTACATTTTTTGATTTTTCTGCATTTTTCTTCCATTTTATTTTCATTTTTAATATTTTTTAGCATTATTTCACTTTTTTTCAGCATTTTTTAAACTTTTTTTTCGATTTTTTTGGCATTTTTATAACATTCTGTACAATTTCCTTTATAGCTTTTTTAACTTTTCACTTTTTTTAGAACTTTTAACATTTTTTAGCTAATTGTTTGCTTTTCATATATTATTATGCATTTCATTGTATATGTTTGTATTTTTTTTGCATTTTTTCCATTTTTTTGTTCGTCTTCAGTTAATTATATTATAAAATTATATTGCCCCGCTACTAATTCCTCTGGAATTTATTCTATTTCGTTAATGTATGCGTGCTTTTACTAATATTATTTAGAAAACAGCCTATTCTTTAAATTTGTTTTATTTCTACTTTTCGTGTTTAGATTAAATCGCCCGAGTTAGCAGCGATCTGATATCAGATATTTAATGACAGCGTACGAATAAAAATTTCTGGTTCATGCCACGGAATTAATTCGAATTAACATTAATTATAATTGATAAATTTACGATTAGGTTATTATTATTTATTACCGAAAACACTTATCTATAAAAGCTTAAATCCGACCGGCGATAAATAAGCACATACAAGAAGAGGACAAACAGCACATCAACTAATGTACCAATTCCGTGAAAATAAACAAACTTTCCAAGTCATTAACTGCGCAAATGCTGCAATGAATTTTGTATTAGCGTTTGAACAGAAATTTAGTGTTTACTGGTAGAAGAGCGTTTTGCCACTTGGTGTTTACCCAAAACTTTGGGAGTTCTCTCCTGCAAAACAGTGGCGGAGAGACGAACTGAATTATTAAATTGTTGACATTACCTTAGTTTACTGAAGGAATAATAATACTTAGGATTTAATTATCCGCTTCAATGTAAATCTTAGTCCTTAGTCATACAGTACCGTTTGTCCCACCAAAATCCGACTATTAATAATGAAGTTAACCAATAGCAATAGTTTGTCCTATTTAAATCTGACGCTAATGCTTTTTTGCCATTGTTACGGTGCATGATATTTGCTCATATATTCATTTTACACCTCATTTATAATACAGTCCGTTAGTCCTGTTTAAATCTGATCACTAGTATAGAAGAGAGTCAACAGAGGCAAATGTCAAATAAAATGCGAGATCGGCTAAGTAATAAACTCAAATATTTATTTAAATTGAAAGAATAGTAACGAAATAGATGGTAGTGTCCTTTTTGTCGTTGGTTCTGCGCATGATTTTTCTTAATGTATTTATTCTACGTCACATTGTAACATGAAAATTGACCTATTTTTCTCTCTATGCATCGCCGTCATTTTTGTCTACGATTTTTACATCCAACAGGACATCCTGTAGCATAAGGTTTTATGTTTTTATATCGTTCTCATAATTTACGTATAAAAAGCCATTTGTCAATATTTTTATTTCGCAATATGATAAACGAATTACCTCATGACCCTAATTAAAAAGTTTTTTTTTAATTTCAAGGTATATCATAACTAAATTTTTAAGTAGTAAACTGTTTCGCTTTACGCTAGGCTAGACATGCACTGAATGGTCGTTTATAGTACTTGACTATAGGCAACCCATATTACACATAGGGGTTAATTTGGTTGGCTAGACATTTAGTTGTTATTAATTTGTCGATACGCCACCTTGCGGATGTCGTTAATGAGGCTACCATTTTGTTTTAATTATCACTTAATTTTGTCAGGTAATTTAACATTATTTTGTTAATATAAATTTTGGGGTAAGTTCTCATTGTGAGACGGGTTTTAGTTTTTAAGTAACATATTGATGTACAATATCACTTTGTATACATTTTTTACGGCGACTCAAAAATCACTCGACCAAAATATTCTGATAGCTGCCGCGCATGCTGGTTTGTAAAGGGTATCTTTTGCTTACCCCTGATAAGATCACATAAATAAATAAAATCGAAACTTATCGAACGGCATAAATTTCAGTGTACTAAATCTAAGATCAGTTTAGCGTCACAACAATTCAAATACAATGTCCTATTTAAATATGACCACTAATAATGAATTATATATAATGCGAAACCGGCTAAATAAAAAACGCAATTGTTTATAATTAATATAACTGACGACAGCAGCGATTTTCAATAACTCCTGCGGTCTCAAGTTTTCAGGTGCTGAGTTCATTCAAGATGGCCGAGTGGCGGGGAATAATTTTTTTCTGGTTCCTATGGAACTAGCCGACTGATCCCGGGTTAAATCGTACCTAAAAGTACCGTCAGACTCCCATCGTTCCTCAATATCTCCCGCGGTGGGTGATTTGTCTGGTTCTGAGCGAACCAAAGATGGCCGACCTGCGATTAGCAAGCTTTTTTCCTCACTTTCGGGTCTATGCGACTGACCCATGGTCAGATCGAGCTCAAAATTACTGTCACGTCTTCAGCGTTCCTCCAATTGGACCTCAGTTACTGATCTCAAGTCAGTTTAGGCCTAATTTTTTTTGTCAGCAAATTTCACCGAGCGAGTAAGTTGCTTAGTATAGAAAATATCAGTCAAAACCGATTTTATACTAGCTGCTACGTAACGTGGCCGCTATATTCAGTTACATGTATTTCATTCGATTCAATTCAATTAATTATCAGAATAAATTATTTCTGCGAATCGTTAATGTGACGTTGGTGGATAAAAATGAACAAAAATCGTTTTGGTTGTTCAAATATTAATTTAAGTGTTTAAGAAAGTGTGCCGATCAACACGGTAAAATCTAAATCATTTATTCAAATACCATGCGAAGTGAGAATTTTTGTTGTTCCCTTACAAATTATTCAAAATCATCAAAATTCTCCAGAACAACCTCTCGACTAAAGTCTCGTAGTATTTTAATGATGATTTAAAAGAAAGGAACAGTTTTTTCTTTTATGTTATTACTTTTAAGTTCCTAAGACACATCTCTAGTGATTGTTTTTAAATTTTTGCTGTTAAAATGAAGTGGTTTCTTGCAACCCGTAAATTTAACCCAATTTATGACCCACCCTCTGATCTATAATAAAACTGGATGAGCAATGGACATTTCATCTCATGCTAAAAATACATTAAATTAAATACTCTCAAAGTGAAACAGCGCATTTACATCGTTCCCTAGTGTCAATGTCATTACGTCACAAAGTAATTTGTACGTGTATTTATTCTACAATAAGCCCTTAATAAAATGTCTTTTTCACCGTTTAAAACTGACCAATAGTAACAAAGTTTAAAGCTAATATACTTTTGTCAGTTTTACTGCGCATGATTATTGTTTATGTATTTAAATTACGAGATATCCTAAATAAAGTACCGTTTGTCCTGCCAAAATCCGACTATTAATAAAAAAGTTAGACGCTAATGTAGTTTTAACATAGCGACTACGCATGATTTTTGTTCATGTATTTATGCTACATTGCATTTCAAATACAACCAACTTTTATTAAATTTAAATTAATCCAATAGAAACGGAGATATAAGCTGGTGTCCTTTTTTTTATTGGTTCGACCTAATTACTTTATCTTATTGGTGATAAAATGCCAGACTGGCTAAATAATTAACTCAATTGTTTATTACTGCTTCAAGTTTATATATTTACAATTTTCTTTTTATCCTGTTTTATGCTGGATACAAAGAGTTTATTATTTTAAGCATCACAGTTCCAGGCAAGTTGGTACTGTTTATTGTTAAAATCAGTCCACTAATAATGAAGTTAGAGTCTACACAGTCAAATGCCTTGTTCAAATCAATAAATGTCCCAGTTTATCTATTAATAATTATCAATACATTTCTGTTACAATTAATCACGAAGTTAGATGCAAGTTATACCATTGCTACTCATTATTTTTATTTCTGTCATGATGTTTAATACGAAAATAGCTCAAAAAAATGAAAGTATTTTTGTAATTGATTATTTAAAATAGAATCATCAAGATCGCAATTAAATAAATTGATGACAGTTTAAATATGAGCGTCAACGGCGCCTATGGCTCAACCCACTTTATATTCAAGCATTTCTGAAGCTGAATTTGTCCTTAAAGACTCTATAAGCAGCCTACCTGGTGGAGGATGCTTGTGTTTTTTTCTAAAAACGAATTACATTACCAATACCTTAGAGATACTTTAGATTAAGTTTTGAGTTATGTTTGCAATTCTAAAGTGGTTGTACAAAGATAACGAGCTAGATAAATAAGCACGGAGAGTTCAGATATGAAGCATTAAGGTGAAACAATATTTAATATAGTGTTTCATCAAATTAACATTTTTAGTCAATTATCTTAAATCTTAAAATAATGAACTCTTCGTATTAAATCTAAAATAAGAAGCAATAATAAAAAAATTGAGTTTATTATTTAGCAGGTCTCGCATTTTATTATCAATATGATAAAGAGCTGCTCCTATCCTGTCTTAGTTTATCTACTTAATTTTTTTGATTGAAATTTTTTAAATCATTAATGTTTAATCGTGCAAGAGAATTCCTCATTATAATTTTTACCTATCGAGTAAATAAATTTGAACTTTACAGCTTGTAAAATCAATACGGATAGGACATAAAACTAAATCTGAAATTTCTTGGAAGGTAATTGAATATTCTCTAAAAGCTGTAAACTTGTAATCACCCCCTTCATCGGCTTTATTACAAAATTATCGTAAAATTTGAGTATAATATACCAGTTTGTTTGGAAATCGATTAAAGATCCTACAATGTAGATTTAATGAAGTATACAGTGTGTTCTAGGTTATTCTCACGTAACAACAGACGGCGTTGTATGAGTTGACTTGATAATCATTCAATGCGTTAGATAAAGAGAATGCATAGAAGAGCGATAAAAAACATAGTTTTAATATAAATATAATATGAAGAACAATCATGTGCAAATACAACGACAAAAGAGCACTAGCACGTCTCTCCGTTATTAATCGTCTGATTTTAAATTAAAAAAACGTCGTTGTATTAGTAATGTAATGTGACGTAGAATAAATAAGCAGTAGACAAGACAAAAAGGCATTAGAGTTTTTCACCGGTAATATTGGTCCAATTTAAATGGGAAAAATTGCTTTGTATTAAGAAGTAACTGCGCATTAGCTTTGGCAAAATGATACTAGCATATACCTCTGTTACTACTGGTATGATTTTAATGAAAAAAATTTTGGTGTATTCTGACATTAAATATGTAAAGTTACTGCGCAGTAGCAGTGACAAAAATACAATAGCATTTAACTTCCTTATTAGTAGTCCAATTTGAATGAAAATAACATATATGGATTTAAAATGGGACGTAGAATAAAAATGTAGTATCAATGGCAAAAGGGTACTTCTATTTTTTTATTTAATAATGGTATAATATTGATGAATAATTTTTATTTTTTTCATTACATACAAAATTATAATCATGCTGATAAGAACGTTTGTTGTTACTGAAATAATAACTAATTTTATAGAAAGTGATAAGAAGTGTATAAACAGGAAACTTGATACAACGGAAATCGGAAAAATAAGAAAAAGTAGAAATAATTGGAAAAATTAAAAAACACCTAAAAACAATCGGATAAAAATAGGAAAAAATTTAAAAAAAAAACTGAAAACAATCGGAAAAAATAGGGAAAATTGGAAAATTCAGAAATAATCTCTAAAAAATAAAAAGAATGGGATAAAATTATTAAAAAATCCGGAAAAATAAGATAAAATATAAATAACCAGTAAAAATAAAAAAAAAACTGAAAACAATCGGAAAAAATAGGGAAAATTGGAAAAATCAGAAATAGGCTCTAAAAAACTATACTAAAAAATGGAAAAAATCTGAAAAAAATCTGGAAAAACCCAAAAAAATAAGAAAAAGTAGAAATAATTGAAAAAATTAAAAAAAAATGAAAACAATCGGAAAAAATGGGAAAATTAAAAAACCAGAAAAAATCTATAAAAAAACGCTAAAAAATGATAAAATCATTAAAAAATGTGGAAAAATCGGAAAAATAATAAAATTAAAAATTATTGGAAAAAAAATTGAAAATAATCGAAAAAATGGGAAAATTGGAAAAATCAGAAATAATATCAAAAAAATGAAAAGAATAGGAAAAAATTATTAAAAAATCCGGAAAAATAAGATAAAATATAAATAATCAGTAAAAATAAAAAAAACTGAAAACAATCGGAAAAAATGGGAAAATTAAAAAAATCAAAAATTGATAAAAAATGCACAAAATCAATAAAAAATCCGGAAAGAATTGGAAAAATAAGAAAAAACCTGGATAAGTAAAAAGAAAAAATCTGGATAAATAAAAAAAACTGAAACTGGGCGTATGCGTAAAATCGAAACACACGGTGAAAAACTTTTATTTTATTCAAAGCCATCAATTAGTAATAACAAAGTTTTAATTTTTATATATTAATGCAAAAGAAAATTACAATCAGAAAAATATTAAAAAAGCTATTTTTCTTGTATTAAAATCGAACCACTCCTTTTGTCATGGCTATTACGCATGATTTTTGTTTTTGTTTTTATTCCATGTCACATTTATAATACAACTACGTGTTTTCATTAAAATTGTGCTCTTTTGCTGTTGCTAGTACTTTCTGGCATCGTTGTTCTTGGAATAATAATATCAGCACAAAATAAGAAGCAAGGGTTGCCCTAGTTTGGGGTAGGATTTTTTTTAATTTCTATATCAAGATGGCCGGCCTCTTCGAAATAATTTTAACGCATGGAAATATTGAACAAAAAAAAATGTCCGAAAGACCCCATTAAACGACGTTTCGAACGAATTTGAATATGCATGGAAATATGAAATAAAAAAAACGTACGAAACGTCGTTTCATATAATACTTTACGGTTTTATTTTTTTCACTTATGGGTAAAAAATATGAAATTTTTCAAAAAAAAAAACCGTGCGTAAAAATAAGTTCCAAACGTACTTTAATGGAGTTTGATTTCGTGTGCCAAAATTCGTTCGAAACGTCGTTTAATGGGGAATTTTACAATGAAGAAAAAGACCGGGCATTGTAAAAAGGGGGGTAGTCTACAATGTAATAAAAAAAGTAAGACAACCCCTGAAATAAGAAGAAAATTGCAAATTGAATATATAAGCTGGAAAGAATATTAATCAATTGCGTTGTTTATTTAGCAGGTCTCGCATTTTATCATTATAATTATATAATTTTCTCAGAAACTAAAAACAGGAATGATTTAAAATTTAACACACTTATTTGTAAGACTCTCATGAATATTTTTGTAAAAATAGGGTTGAATTTAAAATTTTCCAGAATTTTTTTCTTATACTTAAATATACAAAAATCATGTTACTAATATCTCAATTTTAAACTGGAGTTTACTTTTTTCTGTTTGGTAAATATTTACTACTAGCATAGAGGAATTCACTTTATGTTTTCCAAAAATTCAAATGTATTCAAAATTCATAGTCCGGAAAGTAATGTGGCAACCATCCGGAAAATATTTACTTCTCGGTCTACTTCGAGAAAGGAAAAAGTAAAGCGTCCGAGTAATTTTCAGATGGAAACTATTAATTATAAAAATAAAATATAAAAATGTTTAGAGTATCATAAAAAGTAATATCGATGAAAATGGAACACATTATTCCCCAATCGATTCCCTTCAAAATTCCAACTTTCCCTCACCGGTTCTGATCACTTTCAGCACAACAATGCTAACTATACTCTAAGGACTTCCTGACTTGCTAAAGACGTAGTTCTATGCAAATTTTCCCAAAGAGAATCAGTGGCGTATACTTAATCCGATTATACCATGATTTAAAAAATAAACCAATTTTTTTTAACAATCACAAAGCCAATAATCGAAAAAAGATTCAGACGCCAATAAATTGACAATATACTTATTGAGCTGTAAAGAATATTGTTTTTTCAAAAACCAATAATAAAAAAGTTTTGGGATATACTGTATTTACCGAACTAAAAATTAAGTATAGTCAGTGATTTTATTTAATCCCGAAGTTCAAGTGACCGATGAATCCTATTATCTCCCCATCTCTCTCTTATACTCACAGTCTATCTCTATCTAATACTCTCTATAAAATAAAAAAAGTAAATAGATAGAATGGTCACTTCTGATAATTTAAAAATAAAAATTTTAACCTCTAGTAAAATCAAATCACGCCACTGATAAAACCGAGAGAGACGGAAGTCGGCCTCTTAATCGTGACTTTCTGTCAGTTCCTATCCGCCCTGGGCTCTTTCAAACTCACTCCAGGCCCTTTCAAATTTGAGGATAATGCCCTACGAACTTCGTCCTTCACCCTTGTCGGATGGCTGTTTTTGGCGTAAGATCCGGAGGTGTGTGTGCGTTTTAATAATACCCGAGGAGGTTGTTAAAAGTTCATGCATAGTGTAAAATTCGCGTGAAAGTTTGATGGACAACAAGGTCGTTTTGTTATTAAATTCTTATCAAGTTAACGTTAATCCTATCGGTTAAATATACTTGAACATGATATACCATATACCTAATTGTAGATATAGCAATAATGAATTTTTTATATCAAAATATTACGATTTAATTAAACTTTCTTAATACAATTATTGATAGTAAAAAACTGACAAAGATGATAACGATAAATTGAAATTTTTTCATACTAGTAATGCATTTATTTTAAAATAAGTAACAAATATGCATATAAACGTTTACGTTATTAAATTGTTAATTAGCACTAAGTGCTTTGGGAAATTTAGACTTTTTCTGGCTGTTAACGTTGATAATGTCGTTTATGCTTTAATAATGTCGTTTATACTTTGATAATGTCTTTCATAACGTCGATAATATCGTTTATACTTTGATAAAGTGTTTTATGAAGTCGATAATGTCGTTTATACTTTTATTATATCTTTTATAAAGTTGATTATGTCGTTTATACATTGATAATATCCTCGATAACGTTGCTAATGCCGATTATAGTTTGATAAAGGTTTTTATAACGTTGAAAATATCGTTTATACTGTGATTATATTCACTCATAATGTAATATGTCGTATAGATCAATAATTGATAAAACATCCACCATGTACTTGGCTTATAAAGTTCATACAATATTTCTTTTAAATTTTTGACAATCTACAGACTTGGCGAAAAAAAGTCACTAAATCTGCATACATTCTGTTAATAATCTGTCAAAAATGGTAGTGTATATTGATACAATTTGAAATTAGAATAAAGGATATAGATATTTTAAAATTTCAACAGTTTTCCTGCCCTTTTTTCGGAATAATAAATATTTAGTAATAGATTAGAATATGCTAAATTAAACTTGATACTGGCCGAGTAGACACATCCAAACACTATATATTTTAACACAAAATTACTAGTCGACCTGAAGTCTGTCATTAAAAAAAAGAAGAAATATTGGACAGATAACTGATAATCACGCTTTGTACATTTAATGCTAAAAATCTGGTAAGTAAGCATAATAAAGTTGAAATTGTCGTTTACACTTTAACAGTATCCACTATAACGTTGATAATGTCACTTATACTTTAATAATATCTTTTATAACGTTGATAGTATACTTCAATAAACTTCTTTATAAGGTTAATGATACGATTTATACTTTTATATTATCTTTTATAACGTTGATAATGTTTTTACATGGTTGATATATCATTTATACTTTGATAATGTCCTTACGACTATAACAATAAATACTAAGATGCAAGTATAGAGAAAGAACTTTGTTCACAAGATATTAAGTGATATTACAGAGCCACCTTGGTATTCGGTTTGTAAATAGTGTATAGTAAATTTCAAGACTCTTTTACGTATTGTACCAATTTAATAATTTTAAATCTTTTAATTATACACTACCTTTGTATTCGGTTCATAAATATACATTTCTTTCCATAACTCACTATAGTGAGTTATTATAACTCACGCTGTGAATAAATAATATATAACTTATTAGGAGTAAATAACTTAATTTTACAACACGACGTTTTTGAATATTTTCCATATTTTTACCACAGATTGCATTGTTCATTAATTTGTAGATTGCAATTGGGTAAATTTCTCAAGCTTATTGATAAATTGCAAAATTTTATGAATTGAGGGTAATAAAAAAACTATTCGCTAGCATTTGTATTAACCATTAGCTAACATTTGTTTTAAATTTCGGCAATGTTAAGTATATTTTTCTTTATTATGTAGAAATAATTATCTCTTACGTGACCAAGATGAAACAATACAGAAAACATGGTTGCTGTTAAATGTGATAAATTGATGCATGTTGATCTTATTTTTATAGAGTTAAGAAAAAAATTTATAAATGCTTCAACTATTTCTATTAATTTATACAGACATTGCTAACAGAAAATTGTACAACACTTAATTTATAAAATCTGTTCAATGCATCTTCTTTCTTGTTCAATTAAAATATTAAATCGTCTTTTCATGTTTTTAAATACATTTTGAAGTTGTATCTTTTGTTATAGTTTGAATTTCATTACTTATAGCGTCTTCTAATTCTTCTAAATTATGTAGGTAATTTTTATACTCTTGGTTTTTGAAAAGTCCAAAGAGAAAATAACCAGGATTAAAATTCAAAGATCTTGGAAGCCACAAACCTCGGATATTTATTTTATAACCATAAAATTCTTGAATAAATCGCATTGTCTCACCATCATCATGTTACTGGTAATTCTCGTAGAGCGTTTTGATATCTTTCCATTTATTGTATTATAAAAAAATTGGACCTTGTATTTTGGTACTCCCTGTACATTTAATATTTTTATTTTTCGCTGAAGATTTACCTCCAATTCCAGAAAGTAATGCTTTATCGTTGTCAGTTTTCAATAAAGGCCCCGCTCGAGGGACAAGCGAGGAATTTCTATGAGTGAAAAGGCATTAAAATAATAAAGTAGAGTTTGGGATATAATAGAAAATTTCAGGCTATTGTATCCAACATGTATTGAGATTTATTTGGGATTGGGAATTCGAAATGGTACTTAAAATGTTTTTCTATGAGGAAAATGTGAAGGAGGTATTTCGTACAGACCGGGAAGTATAAATAAAAATAGAAAAACTATTTCAAAACTTCAACACTTTTATGTAATAAAATAATAAAACATATTTAATATTTTTTTATTTTTATGATTTTACTTTATGGTTATAAAAACCATTTAATATGAATTTGGGTCGTAAATTTAATGGGGCTACATAAAAATTCCTTTTTTTCTTACAAAGCTTTGTAACGGCTTTCGGAAAAAAAATATTAATATGGTAGAAGGATTCTACTTTGTCTTATCCGTAGCCGCAAGATATGTATTTGAATCCTATAAAATTTTTACGCCTTGAGCCATTTGAACAACAAAATAAATACCAAAAAGGGATAAAAATATTAAAGAAAGCTTGATTTAAAAGTAAATCTTTTAATATAAAATAAGGTGTAAATTATATATAAATAACATGAAGTACTATTAAGGTTAACTTTGTTTATTAATCGAAAAATTTTTAATCATTAATGAAGAAAATGTTGGTATTAACAAATTATTTTTTTTAAACGAATGTAAAACAAATTTTAAGATGTTCTATTTTACTAAATAAATAATAACTTTATAAATTAGTAAACTCTTGTTTAAATCACAAATAGGAACATAAAAATCAGAAAATATTTTGTATATACATGCTTTACTCAAGCAGGACGGACTGATTTAAAAATATGCATGTGTAACACGTCGCCGACGGCGTTGGTGTGCAAAAAATTACGCTACAAACGTGATTTGGCTGCCATGTCGGTGAAAATCATCAACGTCTACTTCGATTTTGTAAGTTTTTGCTTATGGCTATTCTCACTACAGGTCCAAAACCAAACAGAGCATGTTATGAATAATTCGTTGGTATTTCTACTTAGCTTTTCTTAAGCAAACTGTTAAAGAAACAAATATGAAACAGTACAAATCGTCGCCATTTTTAGCTTTATTTATGATAGGAAAAGATGTAATAGCTTAGAATATGCAATATCAAGACAAGATGATTCAAAATTTATGAAGAATTTTAGTAATAGGCAAGTTCGACATATTTTTTTTAACTGAAATCGAGAGATTTTATTATTTAAAAACGATCAAAAAAATTTGAGTGCAAAATATTAATATTTACGTCCCCTAAAAGCATTTTAAAATCAACGATCAGCGAGAGGCTGCAAAACGTAAATGTGCGCGAGACTACACCATGTGACGTCAGTAGCCATGAACACTTCGCCCCTGGCCAGCTGCTGCGCTGGTTTCACGATGTGTATATATCGTGAATACAGCGCAGCAGCGGGCAAGGGTCGAAGTGTTCATGGCTACTGACGTCACACGGTCTAATTAATAATATTAATATTTTGCGCTCAATTTTTTTTTTGATCGTTTTTAAATAACAAAATCTCTCGATTCAAGTTAAAATAAAAAATATAAGAAAAATGTCGAACCTGCCTATTAGTAGACAAAAAATAAGTACAAAAATGGAATTATGCCATTGAAATTAAATATCTTCCTACAAGGAAAATTTAAATAAGTTCACTAATGGAGATAAAAGGAAATATCAATTTTATAATAGACATAATAAAAGTTATAAACGACATTATCAACGTAATAATAGATATTATCAAAGTATCTAAACGATACTATCAATGTTATAAAATACATTAACAATATTTTCCGATTATTTTAATTTTTTTGCAATTTTCTAACAATTTTTTTTCAATTTTAACCGATTTATTTTGAGATTTTCCATTTTTCTAATTTATTTCTTATTTTCCAATTTTTTTCGGGTTTTTTTTTAATTCTTTTACAGATCTATTAATTTTTTGAATATTTGATTTTTTACAATTTTTTTCGGTTTCTTCTGATTTTTTTAATTTTTTTTTTAAATTTTCTTGCAATTCTTTTATGATTTTTTTTCCAGATTTTTCAGATTCCATTTAATTCCTTTTTATTTTTCCAAGTTTTTTATTTTTTTTTGCAGTTTTTTTCTATTTTTTCTATTTTTTTTTCATTTGTCTAATTTTCCATTTTTCTAATTTCTTTCTTATTTTCCCATTTTTTCCCGTTTTTTTTTTAATTTTTTTACAGATCTATTAATTTTTTCAGTATTTGATTTTTCCAAATTTTTTCGGTTTCTTCTGATTTTTTTAAGTTTTTTTTTAAATTTTCTTGCAATTCTTTTATGATTTTTTTTCCAGATTTTTCCGATTCCATTTAATTCCTTTTTATTTTTCCAAGTTTTTTATTTTTTTTTGCAGTTTTTTTCTATTTTTTCTATTTTTTTTTCATTTGTCTAATTTTCCATTTTTCTAATTTCTTTCTTATTTTCCCATTTTTTCCCGTTTTTTTTTTTAATTTTTTTTACAGATCTATTAATTTTTTCAGTATTTGATTTTTCCAAATTTTTTTGGTTTCTTCTGATTTTTTTAATTTTTTTTTAAATTTTCTTGCAATTCTTTTATGATTTTTTTCCAGATTTTTCCGATTCCATTTAATTCCTTATGATTTTTCAAAGTTTTTTATTTTTTTTGTCGTTTTTTTCTATTTTTTCTGTTTTTTTTTCATTTGTCTCATTTTCCATTTTTCTAATTTATTTCTTATTTTCTAAGTTTTTTCGGTTTTTTTTTTTAAGTTTTTTACAGATCTATTAATTTTTTCAATATTTGATTTTTTACAATTTTTTTCGGTTTCTTCGGATTTTTTCAATTTTTTTTTTAAATTTTCTTGCAATTCTTTTATGGTTTTTTTGCAGATTTTTCCGATTCCATTTAATTCCTTATGATTTTTCCAAGTTTTTTATTTATTTTTTTTTGGCAGTTTTTTTCTATTTTTATTTTATTTATCTGATTTTCCATTTTTCTAATTTCTTTCTTATTTTCCAATTTTTTTCGTTTTTTTTTTAATTTTTTTACAGTTTTATTAATTTTTTCAATATTTGATTTTTTACAAATTTTTTCGGTTTCTGATTTTTTTATTTTTTTTTTTAATTTTCTTGCAATTCTTTTATGATTTCTTTCCAGATTTTTCCGATTCCATTTAATTCCTTATAATTTTTCCACCTTTTTTATTTTTTTTTGCAGTTTTTTTTCTATTTTTTCTGTTTTGTTTTTCATTTGTCTGATTTTGCAATTTTTCAATTTTTGTCGATTTTTTTAATTTGTTTTGATATATTATTTTATCTTTTTTCCGATTTTTTCTGATTTTTTTCCAAATTTTTCCTGTTTCTTCTGTTTTTTTTATTTTTTTTTCAAATTTCCTTGTAATTTTTTTACGATTTTGTAGAGGTTTTCGATTTCTTTTGATTTCTTCTGATTTTTCCAAATTGTTTGTTTTTATTTTTTTTTCTTGCTTTTTTCGGTTTTTCGGTTTTTTTTTCATTTTTCGGATTTTGAAATTTTTCGATTTTTTCTGATTTGTTTCGATATTTTTTTTAATTTTTTTCCGTTTTTTCATACCTCCTGATGTATTCCCATATTTCTTCTTCTTTTCTCTTTCAATTTTTTAGTATCTCCGATTTTCAGTTTTCCAATTTTTCTGATTTTTCCAATGTTATCAATTTTTTCCGTTTTTTATTTATCAAATTCATTATAATTTAATTTTTTTTTAATAATTATGAAAGTTCACTTTTTTTTAAATTCTTAAGATTTGTTTTCGATTTTTACCTCTCGCCCTTCAGATAAGAGAGGTATAGGAATCATGCTAAAAATTGGGTAGTGAGTTTTCAATGGATAAACACGTTTTGGGGTCCCTAGAATACGATTTTGATATTTTCGCGATGATGTCTGTGTGTGTGTGTGTGTTAGTGTGTGTGTGTGTGTTAGTGTGTGTGTGTGTGTTTGGATGGATGTTGTAGTAACGATAACTCAAAAACCACTGAATTAAAAAATTTGAAATTTTGCATACAGGATTCTGATAGCCTAGATTAGATCTGATTAGATTTTGGTGCCAATCGGACAACCGGAAGTGGCAGTTGCTATGGGTGATGACGCTATTACTATACAAAACGGCAATAAAGATTTACACATTTATTTTGTATACACTATAGTTTATTTTCGTATCATTAAATTTTTCAAAAGTTTTGCCATTGTTGCCAGATTTACAAAAAAGTAATTTTTTTTCATACTTTTTTGTGTCAACCTGTAAATTTTTGATTCAAACATGGCGAGAGGTCATGTGCTGGCCACATCAGATTTTTTCGTTTATTTTACGATTCCTTTTGATTTTTCCCATTAATAACGTTATGAAAGGCATTATTAAATAATAAACGAACGTTATAAAAGACATGATTAAAATATAAACAACATTAATAACGTCATGAAAGGCATTATCAAAGAACAAATTACAGTATCAACGTTATATAAGGAATTATTAAAGTATAAACGACATTAATAACGTCAGGAAGACACTAACAAAGAATTAATTACAGTATCAACGTTATAAAAGGCATTCTGAAAGTATACACGATATTAATAACGTTATGAAAAACATTATCAAATAATAAATGACAGTACCAACGTTATAAAAAACATTATTAAAATATAAACAACATTAATAACGTCATGAAAGACATTATCAAATAATAAATTACAGTATCAACGTTACAAAAGGCATTATTAAAGTATAAACGATATTAATAACGTCATGAAGACACTATCAAAGAATTAATTACAGTATCAACGTTGAAAAAGGTATTCTAGAAGTATAAACGACATTAATAACGTTGGTGGTATTTGCTACCCACATATAAAGGGTATGTATGCTGGAAAAATAATTAAGGGACAAACACAGGGAATACTGGATGGACTAAGACAGTCCAAAGCACTTATAGAACGTTCAAACAAGAGTAGAGACAATCTGCTCTTATGGCTAAAAAGTCTGGAACTCAAAACTGTACTAGGTGTCCTGACAGGAGACTGCGAGCTCAGAAGACACCTGAAACTCAAAGGAGTATAGGAAGATTCCCTATGTAGGAAATATGAGGAAGAGGACGAAACTCCTCTTCATGTATTATGCTATTGCCGGGACCTGAACAGGGAAAGGGAATGGCACTTTGGGGTACAGTATCTTTAACATCAGAACTATTCTTGACTTTGTTAAGAGTACTGGTTTGTTGTGAAAACTTACGGGACACAATAGGCGTAGAGCCTCAGTGAAGGTGGGACCTTTCATGTCCGATTCAGCAAAAAAGAAAAAGAAAGTCACAGCAGGTCTTTAATCTACAAAAAGAAGCAATTAGGATTTTGAAAGAGGTTCCATACGGCATGCACCTTTACATTCTGATATACGTCATTACAATACAAGTCAGTAGAAAGATCTCATTGCCCCATATTCAAGAATTCGTTTAACACAAATTTACAAAGTGGATATAAAGATTTATAATAAATTTAAAAGCTAGACAAAAATTTCAAAAAAATGAATATTATTTTGTTAGGTAATTTTTATAATTGATTATAATAATTTTGTGCTGTACTAATTGAATGTATGTTTGTCTTTTATATCTGTTTCATGTAATTATTACTAATTTTTTCTTATTTTTTTTACGAAAAGTTTGTGTCTATGTACACCATGTATGATCAAACATTAATTTAGGTGCTACCCATAATATAGGCGAAAAATTTTAATCACCTAAAACACATTGTTGTATTTCAAGTTCTGTACACTCTGAAAAATTACTTTTAGTCCGGACTTCAGCTCCCGTTATTTTTTATTGACCCATTCATATAATAAAGCCGGCCAACTCTAATTAGTTGTGTCCATAGTCTACTAGCCAATTATTTTTATTACAAGTGCAAATATTAACTCTGCGCGCAGACTATATATATATATATATATATAATTTGTGTTTGTGAATTGGATGGTTTTTCATTTTCCCATTGTGAGTAATTGGAGTAAGAAAATTGGATGCAATGCATCTAGAAAATTACTATACGTGGTGTATAGTGTTTATTAAATGTTTTTATGGTACAGAAAACCCAAAATAGTTACACCACTGAAAATGACAATATTTTACAATAAATTATAGAGAAGATACAAATTGTTTAGAATTTATTTATAAATCCACCTAAAAACTGCATACTAATGAGTTTTCTTCTTTCATTTAAATCTCGCAGTCAAACTTTTTAAAACGAATAAATTCCATCTTTGCTGTTTGCGTTTTTCTGGGCCAGGTAATCAGTATCTGTCGGAAAATCATGGGAAAACTTGGTGGCAATTTGTTTTTCATTAATGGGATTAGAAGCAAAAAGGGAAAGAGATATAGAGGCGGTTAACCTGGCACGAAACCATGACTACGTCTATTTGTGTGCCGGAAAAAAGAAACGGCTACCAACTTTGTGTTTAGAGATTTATTTGAGGACCGACGGGGACAGAGTGAGTTATTTTTCTAGTATATATATATCACTGTTCGATTGTTTTTAAGATTAAATGTTATAAAATATGTTACATTTATTTACCTGGTCTATCTATTTTTTTTCTTTGATAAATGAAATGGTTAAAGGCGTGCTATATGTGGATATTACTTAAATTGTAAAAAATTTTAAGACGCCCTTTGCCCTTTGTTGCAAGGAAAGCAGAAAAGCGCCGACTTCGTCGTCGAAGTTTGATGTGAAGGGGATATCGTAGAACTGAAGCCAGCAAGCCCCAACAAGCAAAGCATATGTATGTCGCCTCACTAGACCATCGAATTAACAGTGCCTTTGTGGATGGCTGCTGGATACAGGTGCGACGAAGATAGTCATAAGACCCAAAAATGTCCTAAATACGACAATGATAAAACCAACAATATGGCGATTATGAACAGCGACAGAAGAATCAGCTAATGTCCATGGTAAAATAAAGGTAAAAGAGGTACAAAATTCCAAGGTCGAGCATTGGTAGTTGACATTGAAGACGAGATCATCATTGGAATGGATTTCATGAACTCCAAGGGATTCAAGTTAAACTTTAAAGATGCAGTTCTGCGAGTGAATGATGAAGAAGAGATTCTACATGATCCGGAAAGAAACGAAATCATTTTGGATGCTCGGCTTAATAGGAAAATTAATGGTATTCGGTCCTAAACTTGACGATGACAATATGGGAAAAGGATTTGCTCTGGAAAAAACTTTGTTTCGTGCTAAAGAGATTGTGCCACTAGGAGTAATGAACTTAAATCGTTAAGCTCGCATGACATGGAGCAATGCAACCTGCATGAAATTGCAGCAAGTTTTTGCAAGGTCAAAGTATTGCCGATGTTGAATCTTGCATGTTGTTTGACATTATGCAAGTCAGCAATAATATAAAAAGTTAGCGATAGTCAGATATGCTAACTTAGCAGAGAAGTTATATTGAAAAAAAAAAAAATATTTACTTACTTTTTGCTTTTAAAACAAATACTTCAGCCCAATGGACGGTTGTTTTGAAAAAAACAATTAAAATAAAAATGACAATCCTGAATGACAATCGAAGTGACATTTGGTGAGTTGGTAAACCAAAAGTAACTAAATTTCTCCCTAGAATTGCAACTTTCAGGCAATAGAAATCGCACCAAACCGATAAAGTTGCATGCGCATGCCTTTGATCAAGAGAAATTGCGTGTTGCATGGCGTTGCAGGTTGCATTGCTCCATGTCATACGAGCTTTAGTCAGTTACCGTAAAAAAATAAACAATTTTAGGGCACTGCTCCCCGATTTCCTCTGTAATTAGATGTGTACAACATACTGTAGCACCAACAGTTAAATGTCCAGAAGAACTAGAGACATTCGTAACTGATTTAAAACCAATACGGAAAACAAAAGTGAGGAACATCGTCAAAAACTACCAGGATATCTTCGACGTAGGGAAAGGAAGAAGAGGGCAAATGAATTTGGTGAAACATAATATTAACACCGGAGATGCTCAGCTTATTCGACAGTCTGTCAGAAAACTACCTTGGGCCAAAAGTGAGGAAGGCTTCACAAAAGTCTACGAAATGGCGGAAGAATGTGTTATAGAAGCATCTGACAGCCCTTGGGCTGCCTAAGTTGTTTTGGGTAAAAAGAAAGATGGTTCGACCAGATTTTGCGTGGACTATCGATAACTTAATAACATGACGAAAAAGGACAACTCGCCTCTCATCAGAATAGACATATTAGCTGGATCAAAGACTTTCTCGACCCTGAACCTGAAAAGCGATTATGAGCAGGTGGAACTAGGTACAGAGGATCGAGAAAAAACTTCTTTTACCATTGGATCAAGACTTTACCAATTCAGTGTGATGCCATTTGGGTTTTGTAATGCTCCAGCGATATTTCAAAGTTCATCGAAAATGTGTTAAAGGGACTTTAATGGAAAACGTGCGTGGTGAATCTTGGCGATATCATCGTAGTTGAAAAATTATTTGTAGATCATGTAAAGAATCTGGAAGAACTATTGCTGATACTCAGAAGTGCCGGATTAAAGTTAAGCCCAAAGAGGTGTCAACTATTTCAAAAAGAGGACATGCTCTTACCGAAAAGGGAGTGGCTGTTGACAAACAAAAAGTCAAAGCTTTCCAATCTAACCTAAAGAAATCTATCAACTAAGAAGTTTTCTGGGGTTATGCACTTATTATTGATGGTATATGGCTATATATATATATATATATATATATATACTCAGAAGGAAAGGCGAGATACCAATTGGATGAGGTATACCAACGATCATTCAAAGTAGTGAAAAGGACGACCGCGCCTATTTTAAGTTATCCTCTACCAGATGGGAACTTCTAAATGCCGATATAGGAGGGTCAAGAAAAATTATTAGATATTTTACCAAGACCCTTAGCAAGCCGGAACCGAATTACTGCATTACTCTTATTAGAGAGCTTTAGATATGATTATGGGAGTGTAACACTTCTACAATAACCTTTATGGTAAAAGGACTACGAGGTTCTTCTAATTTAAAAATCCCGAAGGACAAATAGCAAGATGGACTGAGAGGTTACATGATTTCGACTTAAGAGACGCAACATCCTGTCGGGACCAGGCACAAGAATGCTGATACCTTATCAAGGAGACCATGTCCTGATGACAGCAAGCATTGTCAGGGAGAAGAGGAGAAGAGGCCGTTTTTTGTAGGACTCCTGCAGTAGATGACCACTGGTAATCTGGGGAGATCCAAAAGACCAAAAACTAAAGAAATTAGAAGGTTTATTCTGTGGAAGGAAGGAGACCTATTTGAAAAGAATCTTATATTTGAAAGAAGGGTGGTTTACTCTTGTACAATTATTTACGTTTGTTCCAAATTTGGCAGGAGATTTCTCGATATTTATCCACCATGAAATCACACTGGGCTAAATGAAACTCTCTCATCCAAGGCGATAGAATTCTGGGGGAGAAGAGGACAGGAAACAGATTGTAAGCTCAGGAAGTAGGAGAATGGAAGTCTTGCGGGGAATATATAATGGTACAACTGGAGGACATCTTGAAATTACAAAAACCCTAAGGAAGTTAAGAGCGATTGGTGCCGGAAATGTACAGTTCATTTGAGAGAATTACAATCGATATTGCAGGACAATTTCCTGAATAATTCATAGAACCATAAAGAGACGAAACATCTTGGGTGTTGGAAATATGTGGAGAATTTAGTATAAACTTAATAAAGAATTTTGTATAAAGTTTATTGATAATATCTAAAGGGTAATTATTATTAATAACAAGTTGTTTAATAATGTTGATTTTAGAGGTGAATGCAGTTTATGTTACACTATGTATTATAGGCCTGATGATGGCAGTTATGCCGAAACTAGTAGCCGTTTCCCCATTTATGTCTTTTTAACTTTTAACTTTTGATTTTTAATATTATTGTATGACATTTGATTTTGAATTTTATTTCCTCAAATTATAGTAAGATGCAGATATTAATCACATAATTGATTGATATAAATATAATTAAAGTAAATGAGATTTTTTTTTTCATTTTTTATTTTCGCCGGAATAAAATGGGTCCTATAAATTTAACGGTGCACCAATTTACCGTCTATAAATTTTCCCTCGACTTTCCACAATGAAAACCTATCGATTTTCCTCTTTGTGGTTAGTATAGGATATCAATTTCAGTAATCGTAATCCAAATTTTACTCCAGCTGGACAAATTATTTAATTATATTTTACCATATATATTCTAAATTATTAACAACTGTTTTTCGATTGGACACTTTAAAAAAAAATTAATTTAAAAAAGGTAACAAATACAGAAAATTGTATATAAGGTGATTAAAATCCGAGAAATATGGTCACCCTGTAAATTTTTTTGTGACATTTTAAGTCGTTAACACTTGTGACAGCATTAATCAACCATTAAGGCATTTTTTTTTAATTTTTCCGGATTGTCCCGGATTTTACCGAATCCTTCCAGATTTATGCGAAATTTTCCGATTTTTGCAAATTTTTCTCGTATTTCCATGTTCCCCATTATTATTATTTTTCGATTTATTTTAGGTTATACTTTTCATGTACCTATTTTCTTTTTCACCGTATAGACGAGCAATCAGATTCACTGTGCATTGTACCGTCCCTACCTAGACCAAACGAAAACATAAGAATCTATAGAAAATCGCATGAAAAGCTCAAGAAAAGCTCAAGAAAACCCCCCTTAAGAAAAGCGTTTGAATGCGGCCAACATGGCCTATACAGTAAGATCGGATTACCGGGGACGGGTACTGGGGGATGAGGGTGAATTAAGAAGGTACAAGATAGAAGAGGAAGGACGGGTAGTTGGGGTAATGCAATGGCGGGCCGATACCGGAATAATCGATTACGATCGGCCGCAACATGTTGTCATTGAGGAACTGATGGAGTAAATTTGCACCAGTGGTAAAATATAGTATTTTATCTTAGGTATAATATGTAATTAATGCCCAAGCGGGAATTAATGATTTATAATACCCGCACGGGTATTAAGCATTTCATGTCTGTTGTTCTAAGAAAAATGTTTTCCTTTTTATAATTTTCATATTTTTAAATATTTTACAAATAACCAAAACTACACATTTTTATCACTCTACGTACGTTTCGCTAAGTATATTAGCATCATCAGGAGTTAATGGAAAATAAATGATACTTACTATTCATTGGAGATTAGTATTAAAAACTTACCTGAAACAAAAAGAAAATAATTAGTGAGATTAAAGGCATTCTAAATCATTTCCAGAATAGTTCGATAGATGGAGTTAGTGGCGACGCTGTCATTTGTCATGTCATATGTCATCTGTTAGGTCATGTACCGCTAGTTGGCGCTGCGAGCAACGCCCTCTCATGTTTAATCCACGTTTATGTCATCTATCGACCGCTAGATGGTGCTGGTGGTCGAACTGTCATTTGTCATCTGTCATCTGCCACATTTAATTGTATTTTACTTTTATTCAGTATATTTAATTTTTTTTATTTATGCATTAGTAATTCATTATCCTGCAAAAATTAGCAAATAATGCAGATTTAATAAAAAATTTAGAGTAGATAAGCTAAGTGTATCCTGGCACTTTCAATATTCTCAACAAGGCCACGTGACTTTATTGATTGTCTATCTCTGTTATTAGTAGTCAAATACTTAAACTAAAAATTATGCGCAATAAGAAAGACAAACGGGCATTATGTGTACCCTAGGAGGAAAAAGTAATTAAGCTTGTCTAATTAACTATGAGATAATTTACAGAAAATATCGCAAATAAAATAAGAAAAATCATACGTAATAGCAAAGACAAAAGGGCACTACCATATATGTTCGTTATTATTAGTCCAATTTTAATGAAAAAAACCCCATTGTATTATAAATGTGACGTAGAATATAAAGGCAACGAAAAAAAACCATGTGCAGTGACAATGGCAAAAAGGCATTAACGTTTAACTTTGATATTAATTGTCGAATTTTGGTGGATCATAAAATGCGAGACCGGATAAATAATAAACGCAAATTACGATTTTTTTTTAGTTTATTTTATTCTGAATACTAAGCATTACAATTCTCAGCTAAAAGAGACAGTAGCTATGACAAAAAGGCACTAGTATATTGATATGGTTGAAACAAACAAAAAGATAATAAACAAAAAAAATGAGAGTCGTCAAAACGATTTTTTTTTTTTAAGGTTGAGGAAGTAAATGAACGAAGCTGGTCAGAGGAAGGATATAATATTATAATATATTTCTGTTGATAATTATTCAATTTGGATAAAAAAAGCAGCAGTATATTTAAAATGTGATGTATA